>CM040829.1:24712445-25912445 GCA_022828995.1 Vimba vimba | reverse complement strand
AAAAGGTGTTTTTATCATTGTGTGAGCCATGCTGGTCAAAATGTTTATATATATCTTTTCTCTATGGAAATATTTGTTATACACAAATTTTGTGTTTTTTATTTGTTTTTTATTTTTTTTGTTGACACTAACTGCTTTTATACTATACAAGAATGTCAGTTTTGTCTGTGTATCACACTGAGCTTTTTAAATACAGATGTATTTAAATACAGTATGTAAATATTGACAGGGAAAAATCAATACTGTTGCACACTAAAAGTAAATGAACATTTGCATTTATACAGTACATTTATTTTTGCAGAAATGTGTTACATGTAAACTTAAAATTCACAGTTGCTTGTTCATTTTTACACACTGTATTATGTCTTTCTCTAGCGCATACATATCTTCCTATTCCTCTTCCATAAATACAAATACAGCATTGATGTAGCTGCTGCTGTTCAGAGTTGTGATGTTCCTCTATGCTCAAAAATGTTGGTGATAAGATTGTGATTCCCATTTCATTACATTATTTGCCAAATTACATTACAACATTACAAACATTAATGGAATATAACATGTCTGACAGATTTTGATCACCCAATTGATCATTTTGCATGTAATGGCTCACACGATGAAAGAATGTTTAGAAGTTGTGAAGAGTTTGACAGTTTAAAAGGGGTGGTAAAATGCCCTTTTCACAAGATGTAAAATAAGTATTTGATGTCCCCAGAGTGTCTATGTGAAGTTTTAGCTCAAAATATCCCACAGATATTTTTATATAGCATGTTAAAATTGTAACTTTTTGAGGCTGAGCAAAAACGCACCGTTTTATTGTCTGTCCCTTTAAATGCAAATGAGCTGCTGCTCCCGGCACAGAGGGCGGAGCTTCAACAGCTTGTGTCATTTTACCTCACACAGACATGCACTGAAAATTTAAAAAACCTTTAGCCTTTTACGTTTAAACCGGAGTCGGACAAATATGGAGAGACTCAAGAAGAAGTGACAACATGTAGAATGCAACAGGACATTTCTGAATGGTTAGTTGATGAATTTATGTAGCTTATGTGTAGTTATCTTCTAGTCATTGATTAGCATATTCTGTCTTGATAATCTATAAATCGTGTTCCCGGGGGCAGGGTTTATGTAAATTTTAGCGTTTGTGATGTCACTAACCCAGGAGGAAGCTTGTATAGTCCCTTTGTTGTAGTCCTTAAAAAGCAACTTCTTTAAAATAAAATATCTCCCTTTGCTTTGAACTTTGAGCTTCGTAACTTTGCAGATGTTGTTTATGCTCAAACAGCAACATTACACACTAACTAAAGTTAGAAAAGTGAAATCATAATCAACCACCCCTTTAACTGAGAATCAACTCAGTTTTGATCAACAAGCCATGTGCATAGATAGATAGATAGATAGATAGATAGATAGATAGATAGATAGATAGATAGATAGATAGATAGATAGATAGATAGATAGATAGATAGATAGATAGATAGATAGATAGATAGACAGGCAGACAGACAGGCAGATAGATAGATAGATAGATAGATAGATAGATAGATAGATAGATAGATAGATAGGCAGATAGACAGATAGACAGATAGACAGATAGACAGACAGACAGACAGACAGACAGACAGATAGATAGATAGATAGATAGATAGATAGATAGATAGATAGATAGATAGATAGATAGATAGATAGATAGATAGATAGATAGATAGATAGATAGTAGACAGACAGGCAGATAGATAGATAGATAGATAGATAGATAGATAGATAGATAGATAGATAGATAGATAGATAGATAGATAGATAGATAGATAGATAGATAGATAGATAGTAGACAGACAGGCAGATAGATAGATAGATAGATAGATAGATAGATAGATAGATAGATAGATAGATAGATAGATAGATAGATAGATAGATAGATAGATAGATAGATAGATAGATAGATAGATAGATAGATAGATAGATAGATAGATAGATAGATAGATAGATAGATAGATGTTTTTTTAATACAAAATGCTAATCATGGAATTTTTTTTTAACAATACCTTTTCCGACTCCATGATGCCCATCATGGGGAAGAGGACGACGGGCAGCAGGGCAGTGATGGCGAGAGGCATACACTCTGTGCACCAGAACAGTGCCATCAGGATGATGACATAACCACATCTCGCCTCCTGAAGAACACAATAGTCATACGTGTCAAAACGTAAGGGAATTATTGGATGTGAATAAGATGCATTGCACATCTACTGTAAGATGTGATCTCAGGTCTATGGCAATCCTCTCATCTTAGCTTGTCAAAGGGGAGGAAAGGGTGGGATTAGATTCTGTCTCTTACATCTAGTGCAGGTTCCAGGGGTCACTACTGTATCTCTTGAAGACCTATTTAGACACATCGATCATTCGCAAGAATGCTGATAAAACTAACCCTTGAACATAAACGACTGTAAACTATTTTGAATTCATTTACTTTTATGGATGCTTTTATTTTATAGAAGAATTTTATTACTTGAGAAAAGGCTGTATATGTTTAACCATGTAAAGCCTTCAAAATGAAATAAGTATTTTTTTTAATGGAACAGAAGCTTTAGACAAATTTGGTGCAGTTTCTGATATTTATACGGCTAAAAAGTAAGATGAAATTCTGAAAGTTTGTAATGCGTGTGTGTTTGGTGGACTTTTAAACATTGTAATATAAGAGTATGAATGTGCTGTGGTGCATGATGGATTGTGTAGCTCAATTCTATCTAGTGTAGTTTAAAAAAAAGAAAGGTAAATAACACTAATAGTAATAGTTTAGCCACTTTAGGGGTCTTAAATTTCTGATCATTCTTTTTTTTTAATTAACCCTTAAATGCATGAATGTTTCGACAATCATTCTTACATATTCGGGTCTTTAGCGACCCGGATCTAACACGGATGGATCTCTACCTGTCGCAATAATATAAAAACTCTCCTGATATTAGAGTAACAATTACAGAAGAATAAAATATAGCATATTTTGTTACGTTTTGTAGCTTGGAAGGTTTCAGATGTTTTATACCATCATCACTATCCTCGTCAGAGCTCATTTCCCAAATTCAGCATCTGGCTCATTTTTGCAATCTTAAACATATTCTCGAAACTATTCATCAAATCAATATTTTGATCGCTGACAGCTTCTTCACCAGATCCACCATTAAGTGACAGTGACACTAATATTTGACTGCGTTCAGTTTTTGCTCTGCAGTAAATCGCTGAGCCATTTCAAGTTTTGCTGATGATACTTCCTATTCTTTTGTTTTCAGCCTGCGGTAACTATGAGTGAAACGTCACTTCATCATTGTGTCTCAGACATTGCCACCTTGTGGAATAAAGGTGAATTGCACTTATTCAGTCATAAAAGATTAAATTATTGTTGTGTAGAAAAAATATATATACACTGTTACCTCGGGTCGTTAGCCATGGTCTGGGTGAATACTCGATTCTGATTGGCTGCAGGGTGTCCATTAAAAAGTGATAGAGGACACCTAGTAAAGGAGTTCTGGTGAAACTGACTGTTTACCGTTCGAAATTAATAAATAAATGCGCTGGCTACATCAGCTGTGAGTAACCATAGCAACAGGCAGTAAACTGAAGGGTTCTACGAGCTGAGCGAACTATAAATATCTCCGGTTGCTCCAGGGAAACCAAGTTATTGTTTGTAAAAACTTTAGATTTCGATTGTAAAACTAATTAAAATATAAACTAATGTTTTAAAAATGTATTATTTGGCAAGTGACCATGGTATAAGCAGGTTAATGCCCTTCGAGGTGTCCATTGTCAGGAATGTCCATTAATACCTGACAATGGACACCTCATCGGGCATTAACCCTTACTGAATTGATTGAGGAATACTAAGAAGGTTGATGTCTAACTTAAAAAAATGGATGAGGAAGAGGGTAGTGAATGATGTACCAGGTCACTAAAGAACCGAGGCATGCGTTTAAGGGTTAACATTACCATTTCAATAATTGATTCAAATAGAGAGTAGAGTTTTGTGCATTGTTTTTTCAGCTGATGTTCTTAAGGTCAGAGTAACCCGGTCTCAAGATGTTGAGTAACAGTGGGCCACATGGCTTCATTTTCTTTGTTTGTGACTTGAGGATGACCTCCGCAAGCTGTGTAAATATAGTGTTCCACAGATCATAAATAAGAGCTGTGAGGTTTTCAGCCATCATTCAGGTGATGATGAGATTTTATTTTTAAATGTTCCGATATCACATTGACATATTTCAGTCATTTTGCTATTAAAAATTCACATACACAAAATGTAGATGCATAAAGAAACTATTTTGGTTAACATGTTCAATGGCTTTGAATTGATTTTCCACAAAATACTCCTGCAGGAAGGCACTTACCGGAGTTGGGATGACAATCGGCAGGGGCAATATTACTAAAGGGATGATGAAGATGATCAGGTAGTTTCTGTGAAGCCATATCCAGCGTAGGATTAATGCAACATCTTCTGGAATCCCTGGAAGTCCCATGTCTTCTGGCCCTCAGCTGCAGATGTCAGGTGTGTGGTGTGTGGTGGATGGATTGCTGATGAAGGTCGAGCTAGATCAATGTGTTTATAGGCATCGTCACATAAGAAAAATTAAACATTAACTGTGTGAACAAGGGGAGGGTAAATAGAGGAATGAAGGAGGGGAGGGTAAAAGAGACGGCAAACAAAAAAAGATTAACCCATTTGTTATCTTTTTCTAAAGCCGCAATTCATTGTTTTGTTAAAACACTGACTAATGAATTTATTTATAACACATCTGAACTTTTCACACTACTAATGTCATCAGAAGAGCTGGAGTCACCCTGATAAGTGTCTCTTTCACACTGGAGATATGCAAAGAATGTTTCTCACTGTTCTCTTCTAAATGTGCGGGAATAAATGAAAGATTAAGGAAATAATCAAGTAACAAAACACTTTACAGTAGGTTCATTTGATTAGCATTAGCATTAGTTCAACATCATGAAATAACAATAAACTATTTTTACTGCATTTATTATTCTGTTACTGTTTATTTATAAATAGATTGTATGCACTATTGTTAATTCATGTTCATTCATAATGCATTAATGTAAATTTATACAAATGTTAATGTATTAGTATATGTAAAAATTAACATTAACCTAAATGCTTTAAAAATGTATGTTAACAAATTGATTATTCTGAAATGTTTCATAACTAGTGTTATTTATTTAATGTCAAACAAAATGAGAGATTGTCCATATCTATGGAATCCAAAGAATTTGTTTTTGCAGTTCCAAAGTGGTTTGTTATTTACAGTTTAAAAGAAGGACGTAGAGTGTAAATAGATATGAAAATAGTTCCAGCAAGGACACACCTGATTTAGTAATCACATTCAATACTGTTCAAATGTCTGAGGTCAGTATGCCTTTTTTTTTTTTTTTTTTTTTTTAAGAAGAAATTAGTTCTGCATTATGTGATGAAACTCCTTAATGGAAGCTGATGATATTTACAGCGTTAACTTCTTTGGCACCAGCTGATTGGTTCATGTTGAATCTGAAGCCAATAAGCTTGCAGCTCAACATTTAAATGGCTGGTTGCCATTCACTATAGCAGTTTGCAGTGCGCTTTCAGAGTTCTTCTAAATGCCTCCACCTCCCCAGCTCCACCTGTATAGATCTGCTATGGGTAATTGATATATGCTATTTGTGCAGTAGCAGTATGTCTTACATACTCACAGCAGTGTATCGGCGTATGTATTGGCAGTAGCAAGTTCCTGTACATGCTCTGCAGCAGCAGCAGCAGCAATAATCTACAACAATGGCAATAATCAACAGCAGCGGAGCAGATCTATCCCACCAAGACCAAATACAGTAACATTGTCATATCCATTACTATGCTAAAAATCTTCTGAGAGTTGTCATGATATAAATACTTTTATTGAGCAAAGAAGTATTGAATTGATAAATATATAAGTAAAGACATTTTTAATGTTCCAAAATGTTTCTAATTCAAATAAATGCTGCTCTTTTTAACTTTCAATTCATCAAAGAATCCTGACATTTTTTTTTATCATTGTTTCCACTAAAATATTAAGCAGCACATTGATAATTGCCATGTTCTGTTTTAGGTTTGTTCTAGATCCTTTACCTGTTGCCTTTGTTCCCAGTGTTCCTGCTTTTCATTTGTTATCATAGTGATTCATTAGTTTATTGATTAGCCCCCAACTGTGCCTTGTGTTACCCCTCATTATTCTGTTTATATAGGGGCTGGAGTCCTCTCTGGACTCTGGTCAGGGGCTGGAGTCCTCTCTGGACTCTGGTCAGGGGCTGGAGTCCTCTCTGGACTCTGGTCAGGGGCTGGAGTCCTCTCTGGACTCTGGTCAGGGGCTGGAGTCCTCTCTGGACTCTGGTTAGGGGCTGGAGTCCTCTCTGGACTCTGGTCAGGGGCAGGGGTCCTCTCTGGACTCTGGTCAGGGGCAGGAGTCCTCTTTGGACTCTGGTTAGGGGCTGGAGTCCTCTCTGGACTCTGGTTAGGGGCTGGAGTCCTCTCTGGACTCTGGTCGGGGGCTGGAGTCCTCTCTGGACTCTGGTCAGGGGCTGGAGTCCTCTCTGGACTCTGGTCAGGGGCAGGAGTCCTCTCTGGACTCTGGTTAGGGGCTGGAGTCCTCTCTGGACTCTGGTCAGGGGCAGGAGTCCTCTCTGGACTCTGGTCAGGGGCTGGAGTCCTCTCTGGACTCTGGTCAGGGGCTGGAGTCCTCTCTGGACTCTGGTTAGGGGCTGGAGTCCTATCTGGACTCTGGTCAGGGGCTGGAGTCCTCTCTGGACTCTGGTCAGGGTCAGGAGTCCTCTCTGGACTCTGGTCAGGGGCTGGAGTCCTCTCTGGACTCTGGTTAGGGGCTGGAGTCCACTCTAGACTCTGGTTAGGGGCTGGAGTCCTCTCTGGACTCTGGTCAGGGGCTGGAGTCCTCTCTGGACTCTGGTCAGGGGCAGGAGTCCTCTCTGGACTCTGGTCAGGGGCTGGAGTCCTCTCTGGACTCTGGTCAGGGGCAGGGGTCCTCTCTGAACTCTGGTTAGGGGCTGGAGTCCTCTCTGGACTCTGGTCAGGGGCAGGAGTCCTCTCTGGACTCTGGTTAGGGGCTGGAGTCCTCTCTGGACTCTGGTCAGCGGCAGGAGTCCTCTCTGGACTCTGGTTAGGGGCTGGAGTCCTCTCTGGACTCTGGTCAGGGGCAGGAGTCCTCTCTGGACTCTGGTCAGGGGCAGGAGTCCTCTCTGGACTCTGGTCAGGGGCAGGAGTCCTCTCTGGACTCTGGTCAGGGGCAGGAGTCCTCTCTGATCAGGGGCAGGAGTCCTCTCTGGACTCTGGTCAGGGGCAGGAGTCCTCTCTGATCAGGGGCAGGAGTCCTCTCTGGACTCTGGTCAGGGGCTGGAGTCCTCTCTGGACTCTGGTCAGGGGCAGGAGTCCTCTCTGGACTCTGGTCAGGGGCAGGAGTCCTCTCTGGACTCTGGTCAGGGGCAGGAGTCCTCTCTGGACTCTGGTCAGGGGCAGGAGTCCTCTCTGGACTCTGGTCAGGGGCTGGAGTCCTCTCTGGACTCTGGTCAGGGGCTGGAGTCCTCTCTGGACTCTGGTTAGGGGCTGGAGTCCTCTCTGGACTCTGGTTAGGGGCTGGAGTCCTCTCTGGACTCTGGTCAGGGGCAGGAGTCCTCCCTGGACTCTGATCAGGGGCAGGAGTCCTCTCTGGACTCTGGTCAGGGGCTGGAGTCCTCTCTGGTCAGGGGCAGGAGTCCTCTCTGGACTCTGGTCAGGGGCAGGAGTCCTCTCTGGACTCTGGTCAGGGGCAGGAGTCCTCTCTGGACTCTGGTCAGGGGCAGGAGTCCTCTCTGGACTCTGGTCAGGGGCAGGAGTCCTCTCTGGACTCTGGTCAGGGGCAGGAGTCCTCTCTGGACTCTGGTCAGGGGCAGGAGTCCTCTCTGGACTCTGGTCAGGGGCTGGAGTCCTCTCTGGACTCTGGTTAGGGGCTGGAGTCCTCTCTGGACTCTGGTTAGGGGCTGGAGTCCTCTCTGGACTCTGGTCAGGGGCAGGAGTCCTCTCTGGACTCTGGTCAGGGGCTGGAGTCCTCTCTGGACTCTGATCAGGGGCTGGAGCTGATGTGTGTGGCCTAAACACACCTAGGCTGCATTTACACTAGCACAAAAAATCCGATCTTTTACTCACATCTGACACAGATCTGAATTTGTTGCACACGTGTAAACACGAAAGATCCGATATTTTCGCATCAGATCTGAGCCACTTCCAAATGTGGTTTTAAATCAGATACATATCCGATATCTGGACATCCGACCTACGTCATGCTTATTCACAAGTATAGCTTTTTAATGTTGTATTATGAGGCAGACGTGCCTACATGTGCTCGCTCAGCTTTTTATTGAGGTGGGAACTTTATATTTATCTTTGTAAAGAAAATAAATTGTGCGAACACAGAAAATTCAGGAGCTGGTTTTCAACCTCTGCCCGTGACTTTTATAAATAAAACAGCTTTACTACTGAAAGCTACATTATATTTCACAGCAATGAGATGATAACTTCTCTGTAATTAAACCAACAAGCTTCACTATTAGGTTACACTCTCACTCTCTCTGGTTAATTAATAATAAAAAAAATGTATAATAATAATAAAATAAAAATAATAATAATAAAAAATATATATATATATATATATTTTTTTTTTCAACTGCTTTTTTATCATGTAATTAGAAGCACTACAATTTTAAAATGGTATCTTCTGTTAGTTACATAGCAGCCACTGAACAGACATTTATTTTATAATGCAAAGTATTTTTGCAACACTATAAGTGTGTCCCATTGGGTAATAATGTTCTGTACACACTTGCAGTCTTCACGCATACTTGAACACTTGGGCCAAATACAGGAAATATGTCATGTAAGTAGAGTAGACAAGTGCAAAGACCACAAGTATGGGTATTTGGACAGGGCAAAACTCTAATCGTGAACAAGCAAACCCAAACCATGACGCCGTCTCCTTCCTTCATCACCATCCTCTGATGTGACAATAATAATCAGAAATGTTCCTTTAGCATCAAATCAGCATACTATAATGATTTCTGAAGGATCATGTGACACTGAAGACTGGATCAATGATGCTGAAAATTTGACATTTTAAACTATATTAATATATAAAACAGTTTGTATTGTAATAAGTTTTCACAATACTACTGTTTTACATTATTCTGATTAAATAAATGCAGTCTGGTGAACATAAAAGACTTCTTATAAAAACATAAAAAAAACTTGTTACAGTTAATTTTGATTGCCCACTTCAGACATTCTACTAACTGTGAGTTACTTTACAACTACAAGTCAACTAACAGTCATTAGAGTATTAGTAAACTGTCTGCTTAATATCTGTCAACACTTTATTTTGATGCTCCCCAACAGACATTCTACTGACTATAAGTAACTTTGCAAGTATATGTCAACTTATTCTACTAACCCAAACCCAAACACCTAACCCTATAACCTAACACCCTACTCTACAGTCTACTAATACTCTAATGAGAGTTAGCTGACATGTAGGTTTCAATAAATCAAGTTTATTGGAACAGTTTATTATTCTTTATGTAGCCACTTGTGCTCATTGGATAAACTAAAAGGGACGTGAAATTATGAAGACGAAATACTCCAAGACACTCACATGGAGAAGTAAAAAGCCTTTAATTAGCTGGGCTTAATCATTAAAAACAATTTAAATTGTAGATCTACGCGTTTCGGCTACACAGCTTTCTTCAGGATACTGAAGAAATGACTCTGGTCTGGCCTCCTCCACTAACAGAGGAAGAGCAATACAAAATATATGATTGTCATTGCATTCTGTAGGAGCCATTTGTTGTATGGCTAAGTTTTTGTTGTCTATTGCAGTGGTTCCCAAACCTGTCCTGCCGGCACCCCAACACTGCACATTTTCTTTGTCTCCCTAATCAAACACACCTGATTCAACTCATCAGCTCATTAACCCATGTGATAATGAGCTGATGAGTTGAATCAGGTGTGTTTGATTAGGGAGACAAAGAAAATGTGCAGTGTTGGGGTGCCGGCAGGACAGGTTTGGGAACCACTGGTCTACTGAATGGCTCTGTGACTGTGAGTATAATTAGAGCACCTGAGCAACAAGTGTGTGCGTTGGTAATTGGGAAGCACACAGTTTTTAAACGCAGGGCAGGGTTAGCACACAGGTGGATTTTAATCTTATGCTGCCTATAAGGTATGGCCACAAGAAGTTTTGAGACAAGTTTTGAGACCATGTTTAATGGTGCACAAGTAATAAAGAAAGACATTTGTTTGCATCTACATCCGTCTGCATGGACTCTGTTTGTATACGTTCTAAACTTGCTTACTCTTATAATCAACGGCAAAGGCTTTGGAAAGCTATTACACATTCATTCAGCAAACATACAGTATAGCTTCATAAAGTCTTCAGATTCATTTTGAAATCCTGAAGAAGGTTGTGTAGCTGAAACATGTAGATCTACATTTATAATTGTTTTTAATGATTTGTCAATGAAAGTCATTTTAGCTTACCACATAATGAGTATTTCGTCTTCATATTTGTTGATGTTTGTTAGACCTTTTCTTTTCTATATAAAATGTTTTGTACCTTTCCAGTTTGACTTTTACAGTTCTATAACTCCACTTTAAAAATTTCATAGTTTTATACAGCCTTGTGCAAGAGCAATATGGCTTTTATTTTTCTGTTCACAAAACTAAGATAAGGGTTAATGAATGTTGAATACAAATTTCAGTCTTTTCCTGAAACCCGATTCATACATAAACATGATGTGCTCAGCTGGATTACTGTAATAAATTTAAGATCATTAGTGATCAACAGATCAGCCAAGCATGTGATACACCTGATAATCTTATAGACTGAGACTGGTGCCTTTACTTACACTTTTATCAACATGAATTAGTCATCTTTACAGACTTTGAACACTTCGTTTGTAATTATTAAGGACTTTATGTGAAAATGAAATCAAGAATGACCAGTTTCATCTTTGAAGCCCATCGACCAATACAATGAAAATATTTCATCTATTATAACAGCCTGATATGTGCTAAAGGTCCAACATATACTTTTGTCCAAAGTTATGATCTTCTTTTAGCAATTCTGTTACTTAAAGGTACAGCTCGTGTTACATAATCTCACTTACACAACCTTTGGAGTTAATGTGTGTGATGGGAGGACAGCTTCCAATAAAACCCAAATACTATAATTTCAAAGTCTTTTACATTGATAGTCAATGCAATGTATTGGTAGTAAATGCAGTAAATGTAACATTTGCATGAAATATCTGTGTCTGTTCCTTATAGGCACTGAGAATACATAGATACTGCTCTCAATTTACAAGGTCATAACAGTAGCTTTATGGAGCTGTTCAGCATTATTATAGATTATCTTCTTTAGTACATTGAGCTTTGATGCTAGACCGTGGTTGCAGTAGGACATTGTAGTCATTTTTATGGCTGTCTAACAGACACTAAGTCTTCCAAAACAGTCTATTGGGAGATAATCTCAAGGTCTTGAAATATTGTTTCTGAACGCATACACCCCCCTTCAGGAATCCTTGTGGAATTTAGTATTTCTACACATGCTCTGGGTCATAATTCATGTCAAAGACAGCTGGGCATCTGCATTTGTCAAATGTCAGGGTTCTTCTGAGATTTTCTGATTACTACATGACATATCAATTAAACTCAATAGGACTTTAATTTGACAGTGGCCATATATGGTTTAAATCAAGATAATACCTTTAATTACAAACTTCCTTGTTCCTGAATATGAACTTATCTTTTTTTCAATGAACCACTTATGGAATTTGACCTCAATAAAAGACAAAGTCCATTCATTCTACATTATCATCTAGCTTACCCATAGTCATTTGTGCCATTTCTGAATAATAACATCTGGCAGGACATCAAGTTACAGCCTGAAAAGAAATAAAGTAACAAACGTCATACGACTTATCTGAGATTCTAAGTTTACTCCAGTACAAATTACTAAAATATCTAACCTAATCATGTTACTAAAAAGAACATGATTTGATTGTTTTAACCCTTAAATGCATGAATGTTTCGACAATCATTATTACATATTCGGGTCTTTAGCTACCCGGATCTAAGACGGATGGATCTCTACCTGTCGCAATAATATAAAAACTCTCCTGATATTAGAGTAACAATTACAGAAGAATGAAAAAGCTTTTTTGTTACCTTTTGGAGCTTGGAAGAGTTCAGTTTAGGCAGATGTTTTATACCATCATCACCGTCCTTGTCTGAGCTCATTTCCCACATTCAGCATCTGGCTCATATTCGCCATCTCAAACATTATCTTAAAACTGTCACGGTGTGGTGCAGGCAGAAGACGAAGGAGAATCAAGTTCCAATGCAAACTTTTACTAACAATATAATATACAGGTACAGACAGGCAGAAGGTTCACACACACTTAGTAAGACGGAGATCGGAACATGAACAAGGCAAAACACAGGGCTTAAATACATGGGGAAACAGATCAGGAAAACGAGACACAGCTGACAGGACTAACGAGGTAACAGGTGTGACAGATGAGCTAATGAGGGTTACCAAGGAAACAAATGAGTAGCAGGAAAACAGAACAAAGGAAGACATGTGACTAATGAAAATACAAACAAACACTGACACGTGACAGTCCTCCCCCCTCCCGGTAGGCTCGTCCTCGCGCCGTAGATAGACGAACTGCAGAGGGAGGGAGGGGACTCAGGAGGAGGACGAAGAGCAGGTGAAGGGCAGACAGAAGGCAGGAGAGACCAGGGCGGAGCAGACGATGCAGGCGGCCAGGGCGGAGCCGACGGAGGGAGGAGCCATGGTGGAGGCAGGGCTGACAACTCCAGGGGGCCAACTGACGGGGGCGAAGCAGGTGGGAGAGGAGACCAGGGTGGAGCCGGAGAGCCGACGAGCCCAGGCAACGCTGAGGATCCGACGGGACATGGCGAAGCTGCTGGCTCTGGCGACTGAGGTGCAGGCAGGGACACAGAAGGGCATGGTGGAGACAGAGGGAGAGAGGACCAAGGAGGAACAGAAGGGAGTGAGGAGTCCAATGGAGCCGGGGGGTGGCGAAGGGACGGGGCGTAGCCAGAGGAGTGCAGTCCAGAGACGAGCGACCAAGGTGGATCTGGGGGCACAAGGGAGCCTGGCGAAACTGGTGAACTGATGGGCCACGGTGGAGCTGAGGGAGGTAGGACCCAAGGTTGAGCTGATGGATCGACGGGCCGAGGTAGAGTCTTGGTCGCGGAGGTTGGAGGCGGAGATGGGGGATCCACCGACCAGGCTGGAGCTGCAGGCTGGCAGACCCACGGTGAACCCACCTCTCCGAAGGTGGTTTGAGGAGCTGAGGGGCTGACAGGCAGTGGCAGAAGAAGGGTTGAGAGGTAGTAGATGGGAAGAGGTAGGAGAGGAAGGCTGGGTGGGAGTTCAGGAACCGGCTCAGGCTGAGGTTCTGTAACAGATTCTGGCTTGGGAAGAGATTCAGGCTCAGGGACAGAATCAGGCTCGGGAACAGATTCAGGCTCGGGAACAGATTCAGAAACGGGCTCGGGAACAGAAGACTCAGGAAGGTCGGTCTTGGCAGGACGAGACCCTGGACGGGCGGTCTCGGCGGGACGAGACTCTGGACAGGTGGTCTCGGCAGGACAAGACTCTGGACAGGCGGTCTCGGCGGGACGAGACTCTGGAATGGGGACTGGAACAGGTCTGGGAATATGGACTGTCCTTGGGGCAGGAACAGATCTAAGGACAGAAACAGGTCTGGGAACATGGACAGTCCTTGGGGCAGGAACAGGTCTACGAACAGAACGGGGAACAGGAACAGAACGGGGAACAAGATGGCCATCTTGGCTGAGGGCTCAGGCGGCGGCCATCTTGGCTGAGGGCTCAGGTGGCAAGGCAGCGGCCATCTTGGCTGAGGGCTCAGGCTGGGCAGGCATGACGTGAAGAAGCCTTGGGTCTGGCTGTGTTCTGGATTGGTGCAGGACACTCTCCAGACACCGGATGACAGTCTCCCTCCAGTCCAGTCCGGTGGTGTCAGGGAGGTCGATGGGATGGTTAAAAGTGGCCCTGATCTGGAACAAGGTCCTCAGGCTCTCGTCGTCGAGGGCGCTGGTGACGGCAAGGCGGCAAATGTCCTTAGTAAAGGAAAAAAAGTTTTGGCTCTCCTGAACCATGACAATAATTTTGACCCTATCGTCCATTTTAGGCGGTCCGATCTTCTGTCACGGTGTGGTGCAGGCTGAAGAAGACGAAGGAGAATCAAAAGTTCTAATGCAAACTTTTACTAACAATATAATATACAGGTACAGACAGGCAGAAGGTTCACACACACTTCGTAAGACAGAGATCAGAACATGAGCTAGTCAAAACACAGGGCTTAAATACATGGGGAAACAGATCAGGGAAACGAGACACAGCTGACAAGACTAAAGAGGGAACAGGTGAGACAGATGAGCTAATGAGGGTTACCAAGGAAACAAATGAGTGACGGGAAAACAGAACAAAGGAAGACATGTGACTAATGAAAATACAAACAAACACTGAAACGTGACACTATCATTTTCAACATCTTCAAAATCAATATTTTGATCGCTGACAGTTTCTTCACCAGATCCACCATCAAGTGACAGAGACACTAATATTTGATTGCGTTCAGTACTTGCTCTGCAGTAAATCTCTGAGCCATTTCAAATTTTGCTGATGATTCTTCCCATTCAGTTTTCTGCCTGCGGTAACTATGAGTGAAACGTGTATCAGACATTGCCACCTTCTTGAATAAAGGTGAATTGCATGGATTACATTAAGTGACTGCATGTATTGCTTTAATAGATGAATTATCAATATCTTCACAGTAATGCAGTGCAAGCACAGTAAAAAATAAAGAAATTAAAAATGAAACGATATTTCAACAACAGAAATTATTGTGAGACCAATTTACAGACACTACATTCACAGCGACTATAGTAAGCAAAGTTATTTCAGCACCTTGGTCAGCACACCTGGCATATGAATTGAACAGACTTTTTCCACATCTTTTGATGCAAATATTTCTGTAATGGGGTTGAAGGCCTATAGCTCTATGCTCTTATATACAGTATATGAATGTTTAAAGTGGTAATAATCTCAAATTTTTCTCTTTAGAATGTTAAAGACTGAACTGAACATCAGCCGTTTCAATATAAACAGCTATAGCTTAGATGCTCAGACAGTGAAATCAATAGTAGCCAGCTCAATAGTAGTTCAATACTATATTTAGGCCACAGAAACAGTCCTGCTTATTACCATTCTGTTAGCCTTATACATTTCAGACCTCATTTGGTTACGTCTTTGTTAAACTCTCTTAACTTTAAATCAGCTTATATAGGCTTTAATCGTAACATGCAGGCCTACATGTAACAGAGCAACTTTGTAGTTCTAATCATTGATTCTTTCAGACTAAACAAACAGGGTGACTTTTGGAACCATCGATCGGCACAGATGTCTGAACTGTCCTCTGTCGTTCTTTCACACTGGGGTTTCTAGAGCAGTTTAGGCACTCACTGCTGACAGATGTGGCATTAAAAATGAAATTTGTGATTTTATTATCCCTTGTTTTGGCGACTTGTTTCGCTGCGGAGGGTAAGTGCCTCAAAAACTGCTTTGTTATTATTAGACCGCTGGTTTATTCTCATTGACTTTCAGAAAAATGCACATTTTATTGCATTTTCCACAGACACATGCACGGGACGCTGTCAGAGTGGCTTTGATCCTACAAAGAAATGCCAGTGTGACAGAATGTGCAAGTACTATGGAAGCTGCTGTGAGGATTTTGACAGCACTTGTCGGACAAAAGGTAAGAACTTGATGCACATTCAAATAGTAATTAATGTCAAACTTTTATTTTTGTATTTTAATGCACGCTAAGGTTCAAATGTTTAAAGTCTGTAAGATGTTTTAGAACGTACTCTCTCATGCTCAACAAGGCTGCATTTATTTTATTAAAAATAATAGTAAAAACAACAGTAACATGTTGAAATACAAAAAAAAAAAAAACGCTGTTTGGATTTAAATAAGCAAATGCTTAAGAGTCTATGATTGGATCATTATTGCAGTGATTATGATGTTTCTAGCATGTTATATGTGAGGGAAAAGTTCTTCTAACCCTAATTGATGGAGTGTTTAGCTTTTCATTTCTTAAACAACCATGTAGAAAGTGGTATCATGGCCATATTCCAGGAGATCTTGAAAAACATTTATGAACTATTGAGCTTGTTAAAGCCGAAGTTTTTTTTTACTATATCTAGTTTTTTTTCTATAGTTTATTATGCATAGGTAGCTATAAGTCCACAATTCATGGGATGATTTCCCTGAAAAGTGTAAACACTGTGGTGCTACATACATTGCTCTGTTTGTTTGAGCAGTCCTACACAGCAACACTGGCTAAACCATTGGTGTGAGATTGGGGAGGGGCTTTCTTTTATGACTGACCAATGGCAGATGAGGGGAGTGTGGTGTTTACAATAAGGTTTTGCAACAACTCTGTGCACTTTTCGCCCTTTGTGGACTAATAAACTTTTAAAACACACTTTTCACAGTCCCAAAAATTATTTATTTCTCTACTAACAATTCAGTATATACATGCATTACATGACAATTCTGTCTCTTTTTTGTCTTTTCTGAAACATCATAAACATTAAATCTTCCAGTATCATTTTCTTGAATTATGCATTGTTTAATGGCGTTCCTTCATGGAAATGAAAATTATAAACATTTATGTATCCTAAATACACACAGTTAAATAGCATTTTCAATCTTTTATTTTTAACTTAACTAAATAACAATACAAATTCTAAACATAAGACATACAACATATACACAATAATAAAAGAGAGGAAAGAAAAAATTAAATACACACTAAGCAACATGAATGACAGTGTGACAAACCATTTCTCCATTTGTTTTCAGAATAATCTAGAAACCACCCCATCTTTGATTAAAAATATTTGGCTGAAGAGTCATGAAGTTTCACCAGCATTTGTTCATTTGAGGAATTATTTTCACACATTTTACAAATTTACAGCTTGATTGGAAATTGGAAATAAAGTATGCTGTTCACAAGTGATATATTTACAATGATTCCTTGATTTTGCTGTTTTCTTCACATCACATGTCTCTTATCTCAAACTTGCACTTCACAGATTATGTTCTTAGTCAAGAACTAAACTTTGATAAAACTTTATTACTCACAAAATTGTTTGTTGTGGAAGAAGTGACGACTATGGTAGGGGTGAACGAGGCTAGTTGTAACACACATGGTTTAAAACTTTCCACACATGCCTGCATGACAACATTTTCTGTATTTTCTAGTTGCTATATCAACACTATAAAAATAAAAAATTGTGCCAAAATCTTTGGAAGATATCACTGAACATTACTGAAGTTAATTTTTCATCTCTGTTTTTTTTGTGTTTAAAATTAGACAAATCTGATATTATTTAAATTTTAATAAATCTGTAGTTTAGAGTTCTTCGCTAACCAGCACTACACCGGTTTAAATTCCAGTTGCGCAGATGGGGCATGTTGTAACATGTTGACAAAATATTTTAGTTTGTCTTGTATATATTTTTTGATTAGATCAGATAACATTTGAAGCTGTCATATGGTCATGTTACATTGTGCCCCACCTATGGGGCATGTTGTCACATTTCACTTCCATTCTTTCGGGGTAAATCAAGAAAAAAAAAAGTATACACTGAATTAATGAAAACAAAACCACATAATTGTGCCCCGCTCTCCCCTACACTGAAAACTGAATAGTTATTTCACTGTAAATGCTAAATATTGAAATGATATTTTCTGTCTTTGACTAGATCATAACAGGTAAAACATCAATTTATGTACATAAGGCAGTAACAAAATATAACATGCTTTCAAGCACTTTTAAGACCCCAAGACATTTTATTGTGCTCTTCACTAAAAAGTGTAATGCTTTTCCAAGGAAGACGAAGATGACTTCAAAATAAAATAAAAATAAAAGATTTGTTAAATAACTCAGATTAGTAATGCAAACAACAATCCAACATTACAAAACAGTGTGCTGTGCACAAATACCAGACAAAGTGATTCAAAATGAAAGGTTTTGAAGGTTTAAGGTTCCTTAAATACACAAATTGTGATGAACAATAACACAGCTGTGCTCATTAGATGAATAACCACAACAACAGATAGATTGGAAGGAAACTGAACACAAGAAACACATGTGACTGAAAATAAACTAAAAGTCCATGATAATGAGACAGAACATAAACGGGACATAACGCCCCCGGAGGCGCAACCTTGTGCCAAAACAGAAGAGATGAGGGAGGGATTGAGGGGGCTTTAGAGGTGGAGGTGGGTGGGGAGAAGGCGAAGGGCTGGTGAAAGGGGCAGGCAGACGAAGACCAGAGAGGAGCAGGTGGTAATGATGGCAGGAGTGACCAGATAGTGCAGACCCAGTGCGCAGCCTGGATGAAAGCCCAATCAATGGAGGGAGAAGCCAATGTATAGGATGGGCCGACGACATCCATGGGATGACCGACAGAGACAGAGCTAATGTTAGGGGATCCCAGGGGGCAGACGGAGAGCTGATGGGTGACACCCCTAGCTCTGGAGACCAAGGCGAGGGTGCGGCGATGAGTGCTCAAGGTGGAGCCAGAGTGCCTGAGGGCTTAGGCGGAGTAGGTGCACTTGAGGACCAAGGTGGATACGGAGAGAGGGCAGAGAGAGAGACAGAGTGGCGCGAATGGCTAGCAAGTCCGCGGCGCAGGTAGGGTGACGGCTGACCAAGTGGAGCCAGAGGGATGAGGGTCTTTGGTGGAGCCAAGGGTGGGAGGAGCCATGGAGGCGCTGATAGGCCGACGGGAGGAGCCATGGAGGCGCTGATAGGTCGACGGGCTGAGGTGGAGAGAAGGGATCAGCAGCCTGAGGCGTCAGAGGGTTAGACGAAGGGCTGCAGGGGACCAGCTGAAGTGAGACTAAAGTGAGGCTGAACTCTGCAGTGGAGGTGGGAGAGGGAGGCTTGGCGGGATCACTGATGACAATTCAGTATTCATATGGGGTGATGACTCAGGCATTATGCTGGGCTGAATCAGTGACGATGAGGAGAATACAGATAGCTCAGGGTGGAGGCAGTTCCTCAGTGTCCCAATCTATAAGCCAGTCCACTGTGTCAAGCTCCACCAAGACTCCTACTGGGATGATAGTTGCCGGCTCACAACCCTGGTCAGACTCACGTTGGGGTTTCGGCTCCAGGGCGATAGTTGGCGCTGTCATCACAGGCTCTGTCCTTGCGGCGGATGGAAGCTTGGTTAGGGGTGTTGGTGTGCTGGGCTCTGGGTCTGGATCGGGGGTAGACTCTCTCCAGACAGCCTCCTTCCAGTCAAGTTCTGTGGTTTAAAGTCTCATTGAGGGCTGTCTTTAAAGAAAGCTGACTCCATTATAGGAAGCCCTTCACGGGCTAGGGTGGCGAACTCCACTGCATAATACATTTGTGTTCCGGTATTCTAACGCTTTTCCAAGGAAGACGAGGGTGATTTCAAAATAAAACAAGATTTATTAAATAACTCAGAATAGGAATGCAATTAACGATTCAACAATTCACAACAGTGTGCTGTGCACAAATAATACCAGACAAAGAGTTATTTAAAATAAAGGGTAATGGTAATGAGCCATTACAAACAGCTGTGCTCATTAAATGAATAACCGCGACAACAGATAGATTGGCGGGAAACTGAAGAAAGGAACACGTGACTGAAAATAACAAACTAAAAGTCCACGATAATGAAACAGAACGTTTTAAACGTGACACACAAAAAAATCTGTTTCTTTTCACTAAAATCAACCCCTGGAACAAACACACTTAAGGAAAAAAAAAAAAATCTATTCTATAAATAACCCTAGATCTTGACTTTATTTTGAAGAACCCTTTTTTAAAAAGGTTCTAAGGAGAAATGTCTTAAAGTATTGTTTACGAGCTGTTAATTTATAAAAATTTAGTTACGATTAAAAATGAACTTGAAAAAGTAATTAATTAACACTAAATCCATAAAATCATCCCATGACATGAACCCCTAAAAGGTTCTAAGTGCCTGACAGAACTAGGGCTGTTTTCGACTAAGGATTTTCATAGTCGAATCTGATTCGTTAGATTTTGCCGTAGTCGACTGATAGTCGAACCTTTTTTTTTTTTTTTTTTTTTTTTTAAGATAGCAGCTAAATTTTTTCCATTTCAAACAAAAGAGCTAAAAAAACTAAAAGAAACACATGGTGATACATTTTTAAAATAAAATACATTTTTATTTATTTACATTAGTAAGCTACAGGACATCGTCTTTCAAAACATGACCTGCGCGAAAGCGGAAAATATTTTTTTTGTACCCAGCCCTTCTGAAAATGCGAATGCGTCTCTGTCCTCAGCACATTTCAAACCAAACTGACGCCCATGTACCGTATATTTTCCGCACTATAAAGTGCACCGGATTATAAGGCGCACATTCAATGAATGGCCTATTTTAGAACTGTTTTCATATATAGGGCGCACCGGATTATAAAGCGCATAGAATAGAAGATACTGCAGTCAAACGTTTGACTGGGTTTGCGTTATGCAGTGGTCACCAACCTTTTCATAAGATCACATCCAAAGTCCAAATATAAACCAAGATCTACCACTTGCAAAAAAATATGAAAAAACAAGTGGCTGAGCTGTAAAACCTTGTTTATACTCGACGCGTCCGCCTGAGCGCGAAGCTATGGCGCGAAGGTAATAAAAAACTAATATCCGTCTGCTCGGGCAGATTCGGCTTAACAGCGCGCGCGCCTCCGCATCCGAAGATGCACGACTTTGACCCGAATCTGCCCGAGCAGACGGATATTAGTACATCTCATCATCACACCGGCACCCAGTTTGCGTGTCTAGATCAGTTGTATGGTCTGGTGTTCAGTCTAAAACAAAACAGTTGCGTCAAGTATAAATGCCTCGTCTGTTTGAGGAGTTGCGCGCGCAGTCAGCGGAGGCTCGCGCTCTGGTGCCAGGCGAAAGTATAAACAAGGGTTAGGTCAGCGGTTGTTTTACAGACATTAACATAAGGCGCCAGATCCATATATAAGGCGCTCCGGATTATAAGGCGCACTGTCGTTTTTTGAAAAAATTAAAGGCTTTTAAGTGCGCCTTATAGTGCGGAAAATACGTTAGGCTATTCGACTATGAGGTTCATAGTCGAATCAGACCTCTCCGAATCGAATCGTCGAATCCTCGACTATTATAAGTCAGCCCTAGACAGAACCATTTAAGGTTCTATATAGAACCTTTTCTTCTGAGTGTATAAAGTTCCTGAAATTCTATTTGGTGAAAGTAGTACACATTTCACTTTTAATGTCTTAAAGAGAAACATTGTGAAAATGCTGTAGTCCTACTAATTGAATGTTAAATTGTTCCTCAGTTGCCCGTGGGGACATGTTTGATGTGCCTGAGGAGGATCTGCCCTCTTCAGTGACACCGACAGAGGAATCGAATGTGACAGTCACCACCTCTCTGCCCCTCACCACCACAACTCCCACTCCTGTGTCTCCTACACTTCCACCCGATCCCGACGCCGTCACCTGTAGCGGTCGCACCTTTGACGCATTCATGCAGTTGAAGAATGGCTCAATCTTTGCATTCAGAGGTGAGTTCAGAGGTTGAATTCAATCACTATGGCTTTTTCTCAGTTCAAGTACAGTTTTTCTACACAAGACTCTGTTCATTTGTGTTCCAGGAGACTATTTCTTTGAGTTAGATGACAGATCTGTCATGCCTGGGTATCCCAAACTCATCAAGGATGTGTGGGGCATCTCCGGGCCTATTGATGCTGCTTTCACGCGCATCAACTGCCAGGGAAAAAGCTACATATTCAAGGTCTGTTTATTGATTTTATTTAATATTAAAGAGGATATATTATGTTTTGTTACATTTTCAGCTTTCTTAAGTGTGTAATGTTTGAGCATGAAAAATGTCAGCAAATTTAGAAAGCACAAAGTCACTCCAAAGGGAGTTATTTTCTATATCAGTGCACACTGTTTCTGAACTTCCTGAAATGCCTTGATAAGAGTTTTCTGGGAACAAACACATCACAATATTACTCATTTAAATAATTCAAGCCCAAGTCATGCGCAAAAAAAAAGGGAGGAGGTCTGGTTGAGTTGCATTAGTAGTGTGCTGAAATTTGCGGTTATATTAAGGGGTGTGGCATTTCTGAAACATGCTTGAAGCGTTTGACCAATCAGAACACACTGGTCCAGCTGACCAATCAGAGAACATTGTGCTTATCAGAAGGAGGGGCTTCATAGAGACAGGAAATACAGTAGAGACAAATACAAAATCAAGACTAAAAGGGCATACTATATCCTCTTTAAGGGTTCAATGACTTGACACTGTTTAAATACATTTATTCAAAATTATATAAAAAATATTGCAATTCATACATACAGTAAAATGACTTTGACCTCATAGACCTCATGTCATAGAGATGACCCCTACATACTGTAAAAAAGTTCTAACCTCCCCAACTCCAAATTTTCTAGTGACTAAACTTTTCAATTGGCCCAAGTGAAATTCTGTAAATTTAATTTTATAATTTACAGTATTTCACTTGGGTCAATTGAAAAGTTTAGATGTGACCAGTCACTAGAATATTTTGAGTTGGGGAGGTTAGAAATATTTTACATTGCAGGGTCAATAAGAATTCTAAAATATCAGATAATTTGAGCTTTTTATAACAAGGTTAGTCAGGTTGTAAAATGTCATGTGATGCGACTCTCCAAAAAAAAAAAAAAAAAAAAAAAAACTAATAATATTTATAACTTAATTAATTCATGATATTTAAAAAATATATATATATTTTTAAACTTTAAAAAAATTATTGGTGTAAGAGAAATATGTTATTACTTTTTACTTGATGGTCACAGTGCCATTTTAGAATCATTCAAATCTAATGAAAAAAACATTAAAAACACATATTTAATATTTTATTACAAATGGTATACAATATTTTAGAGTACATTTCTAAGAACATGGCATATTTGGTTTTAACTAGATTCATTTTAAACCATAGTTTATTTTTAATCCATATTTATTTGTCATAGACACTCATATGTCACAGACCAAGAAGCTAGTTTGACAGAAATTAAAATATTTAGAGCAAAATGTCAAAGGTTATGTAACTTCATACTGAAATGCAGGGCAACAAGTACTGGCGTTTTGATGGTGACGTCTTGGATGAAGATTATCCAAGAGATATATCTGTGGGCTTCGAGAAGATTCCAGATGATATTGATGCTGCATTTGCAATCCCAGCTCCAGGTCATCATGGGAAGGAAAAAGTGTATTTTTTTAAAGGTATGTGAAAGTCAAATCAGGGTCATAATAGAGTGCTGCGGGGATGATGTATTGTTTTGTAGGCCAAAACCCTTCCGGTTCCATCGTCCTGAAGTCAATGGGTTTTTTTAATGGGTTTTTGGTGAAACACCTGAAATAAGGTCTGTGGTTAACACAAGATCAAGATATTTTCACATCAGTAAACTCCCTTGTGATTTTTTTAAAGCTGTTACTTGCCAACAAGTGGCTAAATGCGACTACAGAGGTTGTCAGTGGCAATAAACGTCAATAAACGTCAAATGTTTTTTGAATAAAGACTGAAAAAGTTGTCGGAATCTTAGGCTGTGTTTAAAATTGTCCCTTTTACCCTAAATAGGAATATATTTGGGGGAACAGCCATTTGTAGTGGTGTCTGAAACCATAGTGGACGTTATCGAGTGCACTTATTCAATCCCACAATGCACTGTAATAACAAGTGTACAACCGATGTATGCTCAACGGCTAGATAATACCCATAATGCACTGTGAGAGTCACACCGAATGAATTCCAGCATCTTGCCAGAACATGGCAGCCGCAGCTGAATCATCCATCCATCCATCCATCCATCCATCCATTCATCCATTTATCCATCCATCCATTTTCCAAACTGCTGGTCCAATGTGGGTACAGTGTAATATCATACAGGTATAAATTCCTTTTAAGTGATATATACACATTGTTTCCATGACATAGTTTAAGATAAATATTTTCATTACTGCTGGAGCTGCCAGTTTGCTAAGTTTCAAATGGTTATTAAACTGCAAGCACAAACTATGCAAAAGCTACAGGCCATCACTCACTCATTTTCATTCACTCCTTCAAGTGGACAATATTAGTGGGCTAATGTATGGAATAGTGAATGAGGGTATAGGGAGCGATTTCAAACACAGTCTCAGTGATGGTGACATTGAAGTCATTCAACCATGCAGTTAGTTCATAGCCTATATTTAGCTTTTTCCTTCTGTCGGTTGTATTTAGGGCAACACAAGTTGTGTTCATTGTCATGAACTGTGTTCATTGAAATGATTTCAGCAACAATCTAAAAGCTAAAGGAAAAATCCTATTGGGTTTTTGTTGAGGGAATCAGTTTGATGTTAACTTAATAGTTGGCCTTCAAAAATACGTCATCACTGCAGCACTGAAATATGGTTATTCACCTTACGCAGTGGATTTATTCAACGTTTAATGTTTTCCTTTGTCCCACAGGGGACCAGTACTACCAATATGAGTTCAAACACCAGCCTTCCCATGAAGAATGTGTTCGTATGACCAAGTCTTCACCTTCTGTCGCCTTCGCACGTTATACAAACCTGTACTGTAACTTGGATAGCGTGTTTGCTCAGCTCTTTCAAGGCAGTAAGTTTGCTTGCATACCTTGTTAAACAGACGTTTCAATAAATGCAATTCAATAAATTCCCTGTCCACCCAGTTCAAGGGCATCACAAAGGGCCGCGCTTCATTTCCAAAGACTGGATTGGCATCAAACCTCCCATAGATGCTGCAATGGTTGGCCGACTGTATGTAAACCCTGGTCCTTCACCATCTCCAGCCAGCAGTCTGAGCAGAGGCCGAACCGGACGGAGAAAGAAGACCAGGGGTCGAGGAGCCAGAGTGAGCCGCTCGCTGTACTGGGACGACTTTGGATTGGACTATGAGGAAAGGTGTGTTAATTATTGAGGTTTGCTGAGAGTATATTTGTCCAGTAGATCATTTATCAATATGCGTTATATAGGTATCATGGAGCAGAGAAGAGTAGAAAAAATCAGAAAAAGGGCCGTGGAAGACGTCCATTTTTCTTTGACATGAGCTACGAGCCGATGGACTACATGGATGTGGAGGTCGTCCAAGAGAAGGCCACACCTGTGCAGAACGTCTTCTTCTTTAAGAAAGGTATTTCAGGTCATGATAATGTTCTGTTCATTCTGTTAGGATGAATCCAAAACATAAAGTTTCCTTTTAAGGTGCACTCTGGAAGGTGGGTAAAAACTAAAAAAAACAAAAAACATCTTAATTATAAAAGTAAGGGGCTATTTTGTGATTCAAAATCGCGTTGTGCACACGCTACATTATGGCCAAGCATGCGCCCTTAAAATAGCATCTGAACGCACCACTGACTTTAGACTAGGTTTTTCCTGGTCAGTGGCGGAATTGTTTTCTGGAACTGCAAAATAGCACCAGGGAACGTTTGCGCCGGAACACGCCTCCTCTTTTCGCTGAACTGCCCCCGGGAGCGCAAGTTCATTCCCTAATTTACTTCTTTCAAAAACATAAAAAAACTTAATGACACCCCCCCCCCAAAAAAAAAAAAGAAAGAAGTATACATGTTGTTTTAGTGGCAATAAAACACATTGTATTGATATATTTTTCAACGTTTGTATTAATATTGTGGCATTGCTCCTCTATAGATAAATACTACAGGGTGGACCTGCAGACCAAACGCATTGACTACGTAAACCCGCCTTACCCAAGATCCATTGGCAAATATTGGTTGGGATGTAAAGAAAAAGACATGTCAGAAAAAAGATAAGAAACAAGGTTTCCATATATGCGTTAATAACAAAGATTTTTATGTCATTGTCTAATTACAAGTCATTTATAAGGATTAATCAGTACTATCAATATAGTTATCTAAGTATTCCTGATGTGTTACATTACAGTTATATCTGACAATGGTTTTGCATGCATTAGAACAAAGCTTCTGATCAACGTATTACTATGAATCAATATAATATGATATTGAATTAACTCATGAACTGTTCTTGTTATAAGTATAAAACTGCTGAATAATAAACTTTCTGTCCAATGCAACCAGTATTGTCGTATTTTCTCAATGTTTTTATATATGCCTTGGCTTGTCACCACTGGTGGAATGGAATATATATTTTTTCTAATGAACCTATAAAAAAATTAGAAGTCTCAGTCTAATATATGGTATATCTTAAAATAATATGGAAAGTTAGTGTAGAGGAAGTGTAATTGTAAGTTCCATTTCACATCCTTCATCTCTTTTTCTCTCTTTCCCAATGATAAGTGCATCCTCTAGTGGCATAAATGAGTGTTTCACTCACAGAGACAAGTGTGGCAGACAGTGTAGTATTGAGCTATGAGTAGTGTTGGGGAAAGTTACTTTGAAATGTAATGCATTACAATATTGCATTACTCCCTAAAAAGTAACTAACTAACTAAACTACTTTTTATGGTATGATTACTTTTTTCATCTCGGCTGAGCTTGCTTGCTTGTTTGTTCTTCAGCTATAAAAACAAAAGCAAATGAAACACAAATGAAACACAAATGTAATGTTTATCTTGAGTCAGTTTTGCCTTATCATATGGTTGAATTGGACCATCGAAGGTCAGCAGCAAAGAAAAAGACATGCACTTCTGAGCATATTCATTCACTAAAACCAGTTGCCCAACAACATAAGAGTTTATTGAAACATTGAAGTAAAGTGTTAGAATTGCAAGATGTTTTACATTGATAACATTCAAACTTGGTAAGTTCAGACGAAGTGGAAAAGTGGTCAAATTTCCACATTTTAAAAACCCTCTGCCTCCATCAAACAGTAATTATTGAAATACATATAATGCTTCAAGTCCTTCAAATTGTGAGTGCTACTGAAACAGAGATTTCTGACTAAAGATTTGTATTGTAATTGAAATCTACAGATGCAAAAAAAAAATAAAAAAAATAAATAAATAAATAAAAAATCCACTAGTCTGAAACCGCACAATAAGAAAAGCCAAATAGCCCAAAATTGACCAGCGCAGGAAAGAAAAAAAGAAAAAAGAAAACCTTATTGAAAAAATGTTTAAATGTCTTAACATGAAACAGCATTTAAAAAGGTGTGCAAGCATCTGAAAAAGGTTCAAACTCTATGATTAGTAAGTCATGGCAACTTATGTTTTCACATTATTTTAACTCATCAACATAATTTAAGCAGTTTCAACTTTTTGTAAAAGTTATATGAGATTTTTTAAGTCATGCGGTTTAATCAAATTGAAGTTGAAATGACTTGAAATGCAGCAACTGAACTTAAGAATGTTTTTACATGGCAAAACATAAACAGAGCAACACCAAATAACAATACAAAATACAAAGCAGGCAATAATCAATATACAACCCCATTTCCAGAAAAGTTGGGACATTTTGTTCTCTTGAACCTGTATTTAACTGACAAAAAATAAAAGATTTCCAATGTTTTCACTGATCAACTTAATTGGATTTTGTAAATATAACCGAATTTGAGTTGAGATAATTTAGAGGTTTCATTTTAACTGTGCTTAACTGTTAATGCGATTGTACTTTTTTATTTGTAAAAAAGCATAAATACAGATGTTTCCTTTTAAATGTGATGCACTACAACTGTACAGGACACACGTGTAATTTTAAATTTTCACATTCACATTCAAACCATCAATTTTAATGGTTTAATCAAAAACTATCTAATTAATTGAATTCATAAAAACAACTTAATAATAGGGCCCTATGAAATGTTTTTTATTTTTTTAGAAAATCTGTTTTGTGTATTTAATTTTTTCCAGTAATCAAATGAAGGCATAAAACTTTAATTTATCTTTTCTTCAAATGAAAATTAAACAAGCCCTTTAATTGTTTGGCAAACAAGTGCTAATTGTATTATAGTATTAAATTAGTGTCACGTTTTGGGTTTGTTCATGTCATGTTTCCATGTCTGTCATGTGATTCCCTGTTAGTCATGTGATCCTGCCATGTGTTCCCTTGTCTGATGTGTCATGTTGTCATTGGTTCATTGTTTCATTGTTCACACTCACAGGTGTCCCTTGTCTTGTCATTAGTCTGTGTATTTAAGCCCTCATGTTTGCCATGTGTCTTGGTCAAGTATTCTGTAATGATTCCTCTGCAGGCAAGCTAGAACCCAAATGCAGTTTATTTAAACAAAACATAAAACAAAAACATGGCCAAAATGAAGACATGAACATGAACATGAATTAACACAACAGAGGTCACAGGAAACAATACTTGACCAAGACACCATGACACCTCAGACAAGGGAACACATGGCAGGATCACATGACTAACAGGGAATCACATGACAGACATGGAAACATGACATGAACAAACCCAAAACGTGACAATTAGAAAGAAAGAAAGAAAATGTAACAAATACATAACAACAGCAACAATAAATCCCAGGACATTATGTCATGAAAACAGGACAGATAAAATAACATAAAGAAAGAAGAAAAAAAAAATAGATAAATACAATTATACAAGGTTAAACATTGAACGTAATCTTTGACTTGTAAGACTTATGACATATATAAGGCGCTGTGTGTTCTTTCCTTTCCAATACAAAGATTATATGAACAAGTCAACTCATGAATGATATTTTAAGAGCTGTTTTACAACAGAATTGAATTCTGTTTGCACTGATTCTGTTATTTTCCTGTTTACCGTGAAGCCGCTTTGAAACAATCTGTATTGTACAAAGCGCTATATAAATGAAGGTGACTTGACTATAACAAGAACATTACAATGAACACAAATTTGAAAATCTCACTACAAAACAATCCAGAGTTGAAGACAATTGATGATAATCCTACTCTGTCTGTTACACTTCCTCAAACTACAGTGGATCATTTCTAATCTATTTATGTTGTGACATCTGATCTAACGTGGGCCGTTTCGTTGGATCCCGGGCTAGGCACTGGCTAATCAGATCCCTGCATTCTGTACAAAGGTTAATAAGGAGAGAGCTGGTTAGTCATGTGACTTGGAATCTATGAAAACAGCATCTAAAACGTGATTAATATAATGTAAAATGTTACATGCTCCACGTTGAGCTATATATAAAAAATCTTACATACTTCACCTTAAACTGTATCTGTACAGAGCTTTTACTTTATGTGTGTGTGTGTGTTTATCAGTGTTTTCAATATTATTCATTCACCTCTGTATAAGTTGGAATTCTGAAATGTAACTTTGACTTCTATGATTTCCGTTCTACTGCGAAAAGGATGAGATGCGTTCACCATCTCATAAAACATCACTCCTAGAGCCCAGACATTTGCTGGGACGGTGTGGAATCTGGGTTCTGTGAAGACTTCATGTGGGCAGTGATCCTGTATTCCTGTAAGTAAAACATTTGCACATTGTTGAGTTTTTTTTCTTAAAGCGTCGCTACATTCAGGTTTCCACACTCCCAAAGTGCTCACCAACGTATACGTCGCTCTCGTAGCCCTCACTACTGAATAGCTGACCGCAGCCAAAGTCTACCACCTTGAGGTCTAACGAGTTTCTCTTCAACAGGAAATTCTGCGCTTGAATGTCATTATGAAAAACGCCATGCTCGATGCAGTGTTGTACTGCCAGCACAGCCTGTCGCATGAAGACCCGTGCTACTGTTTCACACACTTCAGGATTACGACGAGTGATGAAGACCAGCAAGCTCTCGCAGGGTTCGGGGAACTTCATGATGAGAGTGAATTTGCAAGGGTGTTCAAACCACTTATATAGTTGTATGACGTAGGGGCTTATGGGTTCTCGCCTCATCATTAGCAGCAGCGCCACTTCTGTAATGAGAGGTTCAGGATGTCCAGGCTAGAGAAAAGCAGTAGACAGAAGGTAAGCTGGGTAAAAATCTGACGAAAACATATCATTTTTAAACATACTTTTCTTTGATCTTTTTAAATTAATAATTCCACGAATTATAAAACCATGAAAGTATCTTAAAAAATCCATTAAATTTACAGTAAAAAAAATCTGGTGGCAACATTTTATGTTTTATAGATACAGTAAGAAACCGTATTTCATTAACAAATGTAATGTTTATTTACCAACCTATAAAAGTACTAAGCTATTATATATTACCCACAAGCAGAGAAGATTAATGATATTAATAGAAGGTGCACAGTGTGATACACACGAACACTATAAACACCATCATGGTTAATTCATTTAATAACATTATATGTAACATAAAATCTCTAACATAGCCTATATAACTGGTTAGAAAAAAAAAAGAAAACTAAGAAGAAACTTTTTTTTTAACATTGAAAAAAACTTACACAACTTTTGAATTTGAATATAAATGTTACATTAAAATATCAGATGTTTAATAATCTTCAGAAGTAGCCTATCATATTCCAAGTTTGATTTTCCCTATTCTCTCTCTTTTTCGGTTCGTTAAAACTTTGCTCATAGGACATTACATGATTGTTTCATTAATTTGAAGTGGCTTGTGAGCGTCAGACATAACTTTCATCCTGAAAATCAATACATCCAATTTTTTTTCCGAATGTTGACACAATAGCTAATGCTAAATCAAATATTCGGTCTGGAGATGGGGGAAGGGGTGTTACCTGCAAAAACAACAACTTTTTGTTTAACGGTTTTGCTCCTAACCATCTACTGTATGGTGATATACGTCACAGAAAACCCAGAAGTAAAGAGAATTCACTCTTCACTATACAGCTTGCAGTTTACTGAAAAGCAACACTCCAGGAATTTATTTTAAGGAGCACTTCAATTGAAGCAATTTTGTTGATATTATATTCTTCTCGTATCAACACTTTCTGGTGAACATTTGAGGGCCGTTTAGTAATGTTGTAATGTAGGCCTATAGTAGGTAGCCTAACGTTGTAATGATGTAATGTTTTCAGACTCTTCATTTCATGTTAATTACAGTTTAAATGTATATTAAATGCAATTAGTTGAACTTAATGGGTTAGTTCAATCAAAACTGAAAATTATCCCATAATTTACTCACCCTCAAGCCATAGGTGTATATGACTTTCTTCTTTTAGCCAAACACAGTCTGAGTTATATTAAATACTAACTATATGGCTCTTCCAAGCTTTATAATGGGATCGAATGGTAATATTTTGAAGCCCGAAAAAGCGCATCCATCCATCATAAAAGTAGGGGGTTACAAATGCCTTCTGAAGCAAAGTAATGTGTTTTTGTTATAAAAATATCCATCTTTATAAACTATAATCATCCAGTAACGGTTATATACTGAAGAAGAATAAGGTTATATACTGAGGATGGCTTTAGGGTGAGTAAATTATGGGATGCTTTTCAGTTTTGATTGAACTAACCCTTTAAGGGTGCTTTTTGGCCCACTAAGTAGGACTTACATCTTAAAATGAAATTTCATAATTACTTCTATTGTCTTTAAAACATGGTTAAAGTGTACTGCTGAATTTACTGACAAGCATTTATGGTGAACTAAAATAGACTTCAAAAATTGGGTAACACTTTATTTTACAGTGTCCTTGTTACACATACATGTAGTTACTAACAATAAATGATACAACTATACAACTAACCCTTAACTAAACCCAATCCTAACACTTACCCTAAGTACATATTAATATTACTCAGTACTTAAATGTAAAATTACATTGTAACAAAGGGCACCTTAATATAAAGTGTTGCCATATTGAAACTTGTCATGCATTTAAATATATTTGCAATTACACATTTTTAACGATGAAGTTGCAGTTTAGCACATTTACAATGTATGATTTTACATACTAAATTTCAACTTGACCTTAACCTACTTGATTATAATGTTAAATGTAAAGTCAAATAACACACTACAGCTAACATTATAATCGAGTATGTTAGTCAACAGATCAAAATAAGTGCACTTCCTAAAATCTTTTATACTTAAGGGGCCTTTTATCTCATTAATATTCTGCAAGTACAGTTTTTTAAAATATGCTTTTAAGATTTGATGCATGCTACAAGTGCACATATACAATTACACAAGTTTCAAGCATACGATATCCTCTAATAAAAGCTATAACTCACTTTTATTAGAGGCTTGTTCTAAATGGGTAAAGTCTCAGATAACACGAAGAATGCTGATAGCAACATGCCACATCACGCTTAACATACTTCCTAATTAACTATATCATAACTGCCTGCTATCATGGTTCTATACATTATGGTTTGATATCCTTGTACAAAATTTATTTGTCTGCCCAGTGCATAGTCTATGCCTGGTATGTGGGAACGTGTGTTTGCATTCATATTTTCCTTCCAATGGATCTTCTGTCTTTTCCTGTGCCCAGGGCAACAGTAGTGTCACAATGGTGCAAATGACGTGTCATGGCAGCTGTGTTCCTCTCCCTTCACAGTCCGCAAACACCTGAGGCCGGCTCTTTGTTTGATGTGGAGACATCTGCCATTTAGTCTGTCAGTTTGGGGAAATATTTCAAGGAGTTCAGCCAGTTTTCATACTTTAGAGGTATAGTGCTACTGAGAAGAATTTTTGATACAAAGCCAAAATTGTGCCAGTGAGATCCACCTGAAAGAGAAGGAGCTATGATAGATTATGCACAGATCCTCGTGGACGAGGAACTGTTTTCACAGCTGCTGTTGCAATTTGAAAAGCAGTTTATTAGTTGATAAAGCAGTTCTATAATTCTATAATTATAATTTAGCTTCTTAAAAAAAATGTATGACACACAACAACTCTAGAGTCTGTAGCAACAAGGTAAAACACTGTTAAGAGTGACTGGCATGAAAAGTGACCAATTAACATGCGGTTTGCTTCCTGCTGACCATTAAAAATGTAGAGGACTTAAGTCCAAAAAAGGCACAAAAGAAATCCTAAATATTGTATTGCTTTAAATGTTGAACGATTGGCTTTGCAGAACCAAGCTGTTTAATATGATCAGCAAATTCTTCTGTAGTTTATTTTTAAGTTTGAAGGGTTTAAAAAGAATTGTTGATGTATTATAAGCTGTCTTGTTTTCATGTGAACATGTTGACATGGTGTTAAATTGTTGTATAATTGGCACTGTTTAAAGGGATAGTACACCCAAAAATGAAAATTATGTCATCACTTACTCTTCCTCAATTTGTTCCAAACCTGTATAAGTTTCTTTCTTCTGTTGAACACAAAAGAAGATATTTTGAAGAATGAAGGTAACCAGCAGTTGACGTTAGCCATTGCCTTCCTTTTTTTTTTTTCCTACAATGGAAGTCAGTGGGGTCTATCAACTGTCTGGATACCAACATTCTTCAAAATATCTTCTTTTATGTGTTCAACAGAAGAAAGAAACTCATACCGGTTTGGAAGAACATGAGGGTGAGTAAATGATGACAAGATTTTCATTTTTGGGTGAACTATCCCTTTAACTACAGTTTGCTCCTCTGAAAGATAAGATTTATATCAAAGCTCCATTTAAAACATGACATACACATATAGCTACAAAATGCGTTAAATTTAAGTAATATATTAATATAAGATTACTCACATAAATGCTCACAGGACAAATAGTCATGCAAGTAGTCACATTTGTGACCACTGGGAGTGCACAGTCTCTTTTTCTGTCATTGACTCGACTCATCAAAATAATTAATACAGTTGCCTTTACATATTGTTTATCATTATCTGTTTCTGTGCAATATTTCACTGACAAAATCTGAATTCGCTTTTTGTAATTGTTTTTTCAATTGGCCAAGAATAAGGCTCATAGAGTAGGCTAGGCATAATTCTGAGAATATGATATCTGACGCAATAGCCTAACCCAAATGCAGCGTTGCAATGCATGCTCTGATCCTTTGTCAATCCTTTGTGAGTGTGTTTATTGTACCTAAATACACTGCCTCAGGGCGACGTGGCCACGCCCACTCTCGAGACTCCGCCCCCTCCGCTCCAGCCTCGACTGTTAACGGAACTGTAGTGTTTAATGTTTACAATCGTTCAGCTTAACTGAACTATCTGATCCGGAGGCTTTATCTGATCGCCACATAGCATATACAGCGAAAGGACTGGACGCACTGTGAAGGTAATGTACTGAAACGTAAGGCTTTTCGTTGTCCTTCTCGAAAGCGTATTAATCGATGTTCTATTAGGCTTCGACTGCGGCGATGTCGTGTATAGGCTAAATTACTGTTCAAGGAAACTGAACCCGTTTCATCCCGGTTCTTCTCCTGTGATTCCAGCCTGTTATAAACTTGTAATTGCAACTGCGCAAGACAATGAGACATTAAGCGCATATAGACATGTAATCTTATTAAAAAGGGAGTTATAATATGAAACACTTTGGACGGCTTATAAATGCTTGATTTCAATGTGTTTCTGCATGCACGCATTAGTATGACAGTCTCATATCCCGCTATGTGTGTTGCATAACTTCTTCGGTGCATTCCTGTCACGTACAAACGTTACACAGTTATTATTTTCTATTAACTATTGTCAATTTTTATGACAGTATTGGTTATTTTATCATTTGATCACTTAATTAGTAACTATTCGTTACTATTCATCTACAGGTATTTATTAATTAACTTTACATACTTGTAATAAATACTACTATAGGCTAGTAATAATAATAATCATTATTGTTATTATTGTAGTAGTATAGGATTATTATTAATTTAGTAGTATATTTTAATTAGATTATTTATTATATATTTTATTTAGATTATTAAATGATCAGAATAACTAATAATAACAGTTATTATTTCATCAAAGTGGTGTCAAAGTTATAAACTGCAGCGATAAGCTCTTTGCACTTTTTCAGCCAGTTTGAATTGAACTGCTCATGAAACTCTGACAACTAAGTAGAAATGACAGAAGTTAAATCATTAAAATAGAATAGATGTTATGGGATGATTTTGAAAACATTTTAAACATGCAGAGACCACTGTGTCGTAATGTCTCTAGGAAGAAAAGTTTTGGGTCATGAGCTTTCATCTGATTTCTGATATTATGCAACAGTTGTGGAAATATTTGTTTGTTCCACATTCACTTTTCAAGGGCTCATATGTCAAAACATTATAGATGTTATAAATACTTGGCCCTTACTTATAATATATGAATTAATCAAAACTAACTTTAGCTGGACATTAACTTTATTCTAGAGCTGCTGTAAAGCCAAAACAATCTCTGTTACTTTAATTTCCTATTATCACTGTAAAACTGCTTTGAAACAATCTATATTGTTAAAAGCGCAATATAAATGAAGGTGACTTGACTTGACTTGACATGAGATCATTGTGTGAAGTTTACCTAAATGTGACAGAATTGTAACCAGAGTGAAATGAATGACTTCCCCTTTCACAGTATGTCTCGAGAGCAGAAAGTAGTGGAGCGTGCCAGGAAGGCCTTCCTCACTGGCCGGAGCAAATCACTGGAGTACCGCATTACACAGCTAAAAAACCTGCTGCGTTTTGTCAGAGAACGACAGAATGAAATCGCAGAGGGCCTCAAAAAGGATCTCAGAAGGGTTGGTGACCCATCCACTTGTGTATTGTCCACTTCTAAACTCTGTTTGCTTATGTGATATTTGCTTTATATATTTGGCGACAGAGTGAATTTGGAACTCCTTTGTATGAGACTCTGGGTCTGGAGAGTGAGATTAACCTGGCTGTGAGAAAGCTGAAAGATTGGGCAGCTCCTCGACCCGTGAGCAAGAGCATGATGACCATCTCAGACCAGGTCTACATCCAGCCTGAGCCCCTGGGAGTAGTGCTGGTCATTGGGGCCTGGAACTACCCCTGGGCAGTCACCATCGGGCCCCTCATTGGAGCTATAGCAGCAGGTAATCGAGGTCTATCGAAGGACCATCAGAATGTTCGTTAACATTATATTGCTGCAAAGGTATATCCAGCCCCTTTTTTTACTTTTAGTGAAGAACAGAAAAAAACTTCGCCGTGAGTATATTGGGGCACGTCAAAGTCCCTTTAAGACAAGTCATTTCACTCGGCGGCCATCTTTGAAACACCTCTCGGGCATGCAAGTGCAGCTCCTGTCTCTTTGAATGGGGAAACATCAAATTCTCCAAAAGTGTTTTCCAAGTTTACGATTAAATGTCATATTTGAAATCACCAATGAAATCTGACAACAACTGTCTCATAAATTTTGTTTCTAAACGCTCGAATCATGACAGAAAACGACATTTTTCAGGCTGGATCAAGCTAATGCGCAGTGGAAGTGTGCGTCTGACTGTTTCTATAGGAACCAGAGCTTCTAACGGCAGCTGCAGTGACGCGATGACTTCACCAATCGGCGATTGGCTATTATTTAGAAGGCGGGACTTATTCCACCATATTGAATGTTGCACTTTTCCACATTCAAAACAATACGAGTGATGCGTCTTGTGTAATTCTATAGTCTTTGGGAACGTTCAGTCTCTTGCATGTTGTGTGAAAAAAGTTGCTAGCTGCAGTTTACTTAACGGCCACCGGTGTCACTAATAACAATTTGAAAAACGCTGTTTGAAAGTTGGTCAGACCGACACAACAACAAACTTGTAGCCAAGCAGCATTAGGAAACAGTGTAGGAGAGAGAACAAGCAAGAGGGAGATTTGAAGAAAGACTGTAGAAAGAAGGATGGCTGAGAGACATTACAAAATATAAAAGCTCGTAAGAATATTGGGTTATGATCAGGAAAGAGCTTTAGTGTTAAAGGGCACCTATTATTTTCACAAGATGTAAAATAAGTCTCTGATGTCCCCAGAGTATGTATGTGAAGTTTTAGCTCAAAATACCCAACAGATCATTTTTTACAGCATGTTTAAATTGTCATTTTTTGGGGCTCAGAAAAACGTGCTGTTTTAGTGTGTATCCCTTTAAATGCAGATTAACTGCTGCTGCACGGCCCAGGGGGCGGAGCCTCACGAGCTCGCGCTCAGAAGAACCAGAAGGACAATCTCAACAGAAACTCTCAGTTGCGGTGTTCATTTCGACTCGGAGTCGGACAATAATGCCCACAGAGCCAGAGAATATATGCTGTATAGAGATAGAACAGGTATAGTTTAGTTTAATTATGGTTATAATTTATTTGTCATCTGCTTTTATCCACTATTAATACAAGCCTGCTGTAGCAAACCCCGTCCGAATGATGACCAAAATATACTGATGAGTTCAGTGAAGTTTATTGTACATCACACAAAAGATGAAGCGTTAGTTTACTCCAGAGAATCACAGTAAGAGCTGAATAAACACAGGATAAGAAGTGAGCATTAAAGTCTTATCCATAAACTCTCTTTTTCTCCCTTTCATTATCAACAACATACACAGCGAAGTACACAAAACACTCGTTACAACTAACAGTAAACAAATATATACACACCTTTTCAGTGGGTGATAAATAAACTGGTAAACCTTATATCCGTAAAACGACTGGATGAGCCGTGATAAAGAGCGCGCTCTCACTTTCATTTCTGCCGTGATCAGTAACGTTAGTCCTGTCGCTCTGGAGACTGTAAGCTGGATCACAAACAGTACAGATCCATCCTCGAGTAACAACGAGAGTAAATGAAGACTGCTATGTTCATTCTTGTTCACCATCCAACTACAACACACCTCAATCGCTTAGAAGACATTCTTGTCTACAGCTGCTCAAGCGTTGAACAATGGCGGACTCTGTGTCCAGCTCCAGGGCGGGTCTATGCTCAAACTGAAGTGTCAATCAACCGTCGTGGGAGGGGCCTGTGCAATTCTACGTCACATTGCACTGAATCTGAGAACAGCTCATTCTGAGACAGTGCTTATGATTTATTGAGATTGTAAAAAAACCACTGGGTGGATTTTTATCATTCTAGGGTGGTTTTGCTCACACAATGCCAACACACATTTATGTTCAAACACCATGTAAAAGTGAATTAATATTAGAAAAGCTGTCCAGCGCTGGAGAGAGCTAAGCGAAAGGCCTGAGAACAGACACAGAGGTTGCTTTGATTCCGCTCCATACGTGAGTAACACTGGGTTTGAGTGTCATTGTTTGTCTGGAGCTGCTGTACTGTGTAGCACGCAACTTGTGTTTTTCACTAGCTGTGTGCTTTCTTGTTGTCTCATTTTGTGTGAGCACATGGCTCAAGGAAACACATGACAAGCCATGTGCCCACACCAAACATGACAAAAAACACAATCACATGGCCAGTAAAACAAATCACAAGCCATGTGCTCACACAAAGTTGCATTACTACAGCATCTCTGGGTATTTTCCTTCCCAAATCTGGTTTCCAGCATGACAAGTTGCTATTTGCAGGAACAAAGTTTCATTAACAGCTTTCTGGGCGCACTCTCACACAACCAATTTGGTTGAATTTAACCATAATCATTGCCCTTAATAGCCAAGGGAAAAACATATTCAACTCTTAAATATTTTAAATGTGATCATCAGTTTTCTTAAAGATTTTACTTAACAGAATCCAAAATTCAATTAAACCTTTTAAGTAATTTAGAAGCATTTTTAAAGTGTGAAGTCTACCTTAACCTTAAGTCTTTTAGCCCGTCTGGAATGGTCCCTCTGTCGAACAGGGTTCTGCAGTCTGGCAGAATGAAGACAACGTGGTTCCTCGTTCCTCGGACTCCTGGAATGGCCCACAAAATTGTGGTAGATTTTTCCTAAATGGACTGCATTTATATAGCGCTTTCACAGACCTATGGCCACCAAAGCGCTTTACATATAGCCTCACATTCACCCAATCATACACCGACGGCGGTGTCAGCCATGCAAGGCACCATCCAGCTCGTCGGGAGCAGCTGGGGTTAGGTGTCTTGCTCATGGACACCTCGACACGGCCGGATGATCTCAGACAAATTTCAGAGAGAATCCCACCAGCAAATGGAATACATCAGGTTTATAGGATAAAGACAGACACAACAAATAAGATAAAGTGGCTAACTCATGACTTAACTCATCTCACCTTCTATCAATATGATTGGTTCAATTGGTAAAACAAGCCCCCACCTTTTTACCCTCTGTTACTAGCATAAGCAAAAAATCATTGTAAAGGGTTAAGAGCTCAGTTGATTACTCAGTATATCATGACATAATACAGACAGTGTATTTTTGATTTTGTCATGGTCACCACTTGAGAATTTTCCATAACACAAATAGACAAAGAACAGAACGTTTTAGTATGTTCTGTCCAAAGTTGTTAGAATGTTAGACCAAAAGGGGAAGTAAGGTTTATATGTTAGAATTGGTAAAGGATTAGTTCACTTTAAAAAAATTTTTTGCTGATAATTTACTCACCCCGATGTCATCCAAGATATCCATGACATTCTTTCTTCAGTCTAAAAGAAATTAAGGGTTTTGAGGAAAACATTCTAGGATTTTTCTACACAGAATGGACTTCAATGGCAACTAACGATCCCAATGTTCAAAGAAGGTTCAGCTTCAAAGTCTCGACACGATCCCAGTCGAGAAATAAGGGTCTTATCTAGCGAAACGATCAGTCATTTTCTAAAAAAAACGGAAAAAAACAATTATACACTTTTTAACCACAAATGCCCGTCTTGTACCATCTCTGAGATGCGCCACGTATTACGCCATGACGTTGGAAAGGTAAGGAAAAAAATAAAAATAATAATAATAAATTAAAACAAAGATGACGGACGATTTTGAAGTTGGAGGAGAAAATGAGATTTAATTTTTCGCCCTTTCCTACCTTTTTGAACCGGAGTACACAGACAAATAACTTAGATGACGTGACGCGTGACCTTTCCAACGTGATGACGCAATACGTGGCACATCTCAGAGATGGTACACGTCGAGCATTTGTGGTTAAAAAGTATATATATAATTTTTTTTTTTTTGAAAATGACTGAACATTTCGCGAGATAAGACCCTTATTTCTCGACTTTGATCGTATCGAGACTTTGAAGCTGCATTGAGACGGACATTTGAACCTACTTTGAACATTGGTATAGTTGGTTGCCATTGAAGTCCATTATATGGAGAAAAATCCTAGAATGTTTTCCTCAAAAATCTTAATTTCTTTTCAACTAATGAACGAAAGACAAGGATATCTTGGATGACATCGGGGTGAGTAAATTATCCGCAAATTTTTTTTTGAAAGTGAACTAATCCTTTAAACGTACAGTATGGAATTTTTCGCCACTAGGGGTCGCTAACCTCTTTACAATAACAAAGGCGTAGATTGATGACGCAACATTAGCTAAGAATTATGGATCTTGTCAACGTCAAGCCGACCGATCTAATAATGTTTATGGATGAGTAAATACATTGATGTTTTTATCATGACTGTGATCTGAAGCAGTTCGGGATTGCTAAGAGACAGCTATCAGCTCCACACGCGACACGAGTCCCGCGGATATAAAAGGAATAAGGACATTTCATTCTACCGAACTACACGCAAGTGCAGAATTACAACTCACAGGTCAGTTTATTAGACAAATTAAACTTGTGAGTTAACGCAGCGCTGTTTCACTTGGTCTAACATTACACTATCACACTAAACTGCATTTGAATGTGTTGACATTTATGTGTTAGCTTGTCTGTATGAGACTAGCAGTAAGCTAGATCAACATTAGAATAACATACAGATCATATTCTGACATTTTATCATTGTTGACCTACATAACATCGATTAGTTTTATGTAAATGTGCTCACCTGTTTAATAAAGTACATGTAGGAGCTGTCGAAGTCTTGGACGTGGAGCTCTCATTTATATACCGTCTATGGGAGCTCTTGGCATCTCGAAAACACTGCGCTGATATTGATTCTCGTTTTAGTTCTCCTTTTTTATCCAAAATCTGCTTGCCATGGTCCATAATGTTTGAACGAAACAACAACAGCGTGCAAATAGACATTGCAAACTACACAGTTGTCCGCGTCAGTCACTTTGGTTACTATCAGACGGCTCTGGTTCACAGCTCTGGTTGCTATGGCAGTACGAGCGGAAACCAGGGACAACGCGGATATGACACCATTGACGGCGACAAAACGGAAATAAAGAAACGGGACGTGTCTTCGAATTAAATTACACATTTCTCCTGGTTTGAAAGTTGTTGGAAACAGTCGGGATAATGTAAGTACACAACTAAAAAATATATATAACATAGATATAGTGATTTTTGCTATTTTTAAAGCAAAAAAGTTACATATTGTGCCTTTAATATCATGGTTAGATTCAAATTTAGTTTACTATCTTATCTATTAAAAATCCATCACACAACTAACAACCGAATCTTGTTTGTATTTACTCTTGTGTATTTATGTTAATTTTTTGTGCTTCCTTCATTCGTTCGTTCATCATCTTCGTTTTATTTTTCACGAAGCATTATTTTGTTGTGCGTCTGCTACGATAAACAGACTTCCACTCTTGCATTGCGTGTGTAAGGAGACCAGCTAGTGAGAGTTGTGCAGATTGATGACTGCTAGAGAATGCAGTGTTTACTGTTTAGGGTCCTTGTCCTTGTTGCATCGGCCTTGCATGCCAGCGATCGGGGTTCGAGGCTGACGCAGAGCAGGGTGGTTAGCATTGGAGGGTGAGCTTTAGATGCTGAGCAATGAAGAGAGGGGTGTGTTTGTTTGTGTTGATTTCAAATATCAACTATGTTCAGCAACAACTTTGAGAAATAACATACACCTTTAATAATAGCAGCACTAGAGCTGCATGAACCACAAAAATGTGCAAAGCCTGATAATTGTGTTATTCATCAGCACTGATTAAATTTGCTGATTTAATTAGTGATCTAAATATAATCAAGCATTTTAAATATTTCTTAATTATTTACATCATAACTTTTTAAAATGTCAAAAGTGTTTAATTTAGATTTTGAATACCAGATGTGACCATCTGACCATTGTGGTCTGAGACTTATGAACCCCAGTGTATGTGACTGTACATTCTCCACCCACTTTAAAACATTAAATATGAGGCATTTGTCTAAACAATCGGTTTTACATCTTCTCCTCCTCAGTTTTTATAGTGTAGATGGAAAAAAAAAAACATTTTAGTAACATGAATGAAGAGCGCATTTAAGGATAACTGTGTTACTCTGTACTTTGTCCTACTTATGTGAAACTGCCTTGTGCCAACAGACCAAAGTACAGTACTGTCCCTTTCCCTTAGTCACTATCAACAATGTCAGCACTTGCAAAAATAACCCCTAGAAATACTTTAGATTTTAAAACTATTTATTTATTGTCCCAGTTTAAGAATAATGCATGAATTAACTTATGCACATTATTTGCAAGTTTTTTGAAAATGCTGTAACTCGTTTGAACTCACTATCACTATATACAAAGATAGCTTCAGCTTTTATCCCTCTGTCTGTTATCTGTCTTGAAGAATGTTAGTCACCGTTTACTAAGTGAAAAGTCAGGTTTGCAAAACAGAGATAAATTTGAAGTGTTTGTGTTAAAAGTTATTACAGATCATATTTTTTTATAGTCTATAATTTATATAGATCAGTGGGTGTTACTAAGTTAACATGTGGAGATACAAAACGCCTGTCAATATTTAAGAAAATTGATAATAATATTGCCATATTATAATTAATACTATGTTATTTGACAGGTAATGCAGCTGTGATCAAGCCATCTGAAGTCAGTTCTCACACTTCCAAAGTAATGGAGGATCTCTTACCACTGTATTTGGACAAAGTAAGATTTTTCATACATTTCTATTACAAATTGGTTTAGAATTTAAATGAACCAAATAAAAAGGATAGTAACCCTAACTAAACATTTGAATTAGTATACAGTGTAATTTATTCATACTGATGGTGCTGATCTCAGGAGTTGTACCCTGTTGTCACCGGTGGGGTGACAGAGACCCAAGAGCTGCTCAAGCAGCGGTTTGATCACATCTTCTACACTGGGAACGGTACAGTGGCTAAAATCATCATGGAGGCTGCTGCGAAACACTTAACCCCGTCCACTCTGGAGCTGGGCGGAAAGAGCCCGTGCTACATCGACAACAACTGTGACCTCGCCGTCGCATGCCGGTCAGTCCATTCACAACAGTCGGACTCCGGAAGTAAAAACTCCATTCGACTCTCCATACGGAAATTGATTTTTGACGACAACTTAGAAACCTTTAAAGACAGTTTTACTGTGAGCTATGAGGTTGTTAATTGATAGTATTTGCTTCTGTTGAAGCCGTCAGCCCACATTATTATAAACTTAGTTTTAAAATAATCGTGTTTAAAGGAATAGTTTACATAAAAATGAAAATTCTGTCATCATTTACTCACCCTCAAGTTGTTTCAAACCTGTATGAATTTCTTTCTTCTGCTGAACACAAAAAAAGATATTTTGAAGAATGCCAGTGACCAAACGAGACCAAATGGGGTTCATCAACTGTTTGGTTACCGATATTCTTCAAAATATCTTCCTTTGTGTTCAGCAGAAGAAAGAAATTCATACAGGTTCGAAATAACTTGAGGGTGAGGAAATGATGACAGAATTTTCATTTTTAAGTGAGCTATTCCTTTAACAGCGAAATTCGTGGTGAAGAACTACATTACCCATGATGCTGTACAGAAAATTTCACTAATCAGAGTCAAAATAAGTAAAACGCACCAAAAGATCTCGTTAGCTCCGCCCACTCCCATGATGCGCCGCAAATGTCACAATCAAGTCGTTCTTCCTATGCACTCAAAATACTTGAATATTTGATTATATATGCATATTTTGCAATTAACTTAAAATATATTGTTATATATTGTTGGTGTCTTTTTATTTCTCAATCATTTTTAATTTGTTCGCTGTTCGCAATGCTTCATGGGATTGTGGTTCTTGCTTTCACTAAAGTCGTTAAGTACACAGTCTTTTACCTTTGAATTTTTGTCTGATTTTCAAATACTTTTGCTTCAAATCAAAAGTTTGACATGTTATGATTCACCTCGTAGCTGATTGGCTTGGTTCATGGCTTATAACGGTTTAACGAAGACTTTTGTGAAATGCCTATGGGAGAAATGAATGGAAAAAATACTTCCGGAACTAACGCCGCTGAAAAAGTGGGCGGGCACTAATGCACTCTATTAATCTTGAATGTTTGTATGCAATGAATCTGTGAAATGATTTTGAACACGTGTTCTCTGTGACATTACAGGCGTATTGCATGGGGGAAGTATTCAAACTGTGGTCAGACCTGCATTGCTCCGGACTACATACTGTGTGACCCCAGTATACAAGACAGAGTGATTGAAGAGATCAAGAAGAATATTAAAGTATGTATGTAGGTTATTTGTGAATGACAGTTAATTTATATTGATACATTTTAGCATTTCAGTGTGCAAATGTTTAAAGTAAATGCATTTTAAACTAACAAGATCTAACAATAGCATATTTTTAAATTAACATTAAATGTGATAACAAATATTTTAAAATATTGAATCTTATTGTAAAGTGATACCAATAATGCTATTGATATAGAAGGCTAACAATGAAAAGTTTGAGGTATGGATTACTAGAATATATGTTTGGAAATTTTTTTAAAGATTCTGAAACTGATTCAATTGATTTATTCTTGCTGTCAATTTCTATATTTGGAGTGGGCCATAATTGCTTAAATTCCACTCTGTTCATATATATACATATAAAGACTGTGTATATATATATATATATATTCATATGAACGGATTGGAATTTAAGCAATTAGTGAAGTCTAAATAAAAAGTGCAAATAAGCAAATAAAAAGATTTTATTTTGATGAAAATGTTTAAATTTCATGTATATATGAAATCTATCACTATTTAACATTTAACATTCTACAAATATAAAATGTCAAATGAGCTAATACATGCTTTCATTTGTGATGATCAGGAATTCTATACTGAAGACCCCAAAAAATGTCTGGATTATGGACGCATCATCAATGAGCGCCACTTCAAGAGACTGATGGCATTGTTGGAGGGCAGCAGCGTCGCTGTGGGGGGTGAAAACGACGAGTCAGAGTGCTACATTGGTAAACTTGAGCTGCATTGCTAATGCTAAGTCACTAACAGAAAACAGCTTACTTCCGTGTTGCAGAATAAGGTGTTTATTCAACATGCATCTCTTCACAGCTCCTACAGTTTTAAGGGACGTGAAGCCGGATGCCAAGGTGATGCAGGATGAGATCTTCGGGCCTCTGTTGCCCGTCCTGACAGTGAGCGGTGCAGATGAAGCCATCAAATTTATCAACCAGAGAGAGAAGCCCCTTGCCTTGTACATCTTCTCTTCAGACAACAAGGTTTAAACTGATCATTCATTCATTATATAGAGAAAAATCATGTTCTGCTTAAGACAATGGTACAGATCTGTTCTTTCATTACAGCTGATCAAGCGCATGATAGCGGAGACCTCTAGTGGTGGAGTGTTGGCCAATGACTGTTTGATGCACTTCTCTGTAAGCTCCTTGCCGTTTGGTGGAGTTGGTGAGTTCTTTTTTTTCAAAGTAAACTTATTTTGTTTTTTCGGAGAGTCTCTGAAGAAGCTGCAGAAGCATGCATGTGATGTTTTGATGTGTGGACTGTACTGTAGCTCAGCTCTTGGACTCCCCCTGCAGGTAACAGTGGGATGGGCCGCTATCATGGCAAGTACGGCTTTGACCACTTGAGCCACTTGCGCGGCTGTCTGATCAAACAGCTGAAGATGGAGGGGGTGAATAAGATGCGTTATCCACCACATACAGCAGATAAGCTGGGCTGGGCACGCTTTTTCATCCTCAAACACGTCGACTTTGGCAGTCTGGGCCGCATGGCGCTGCTGGCTCTGCTGGCGGTATTTGTTGCAGTGATTTTACAGGTAACTGAGCATCATGTGAAATAAGATTTTTCAAGTCATTTGATATTATTTAGTATTCCATGGATTTGTTTTTGTATATACAGTATAAATAAGCATACAAGTTTTTTTTAACAAAATATAATTTTTATTTATATATATATAAATAAATAAAATATATTATTACAAAAATATGTTTTTGTAATATTTAATATACTGTATTATATGTTATATAGATGTTATTATACATATAAAATATAGTGATAATATATATATTTTTTTATAAAACAATACTAGTACCACTAGTAATGGAATACACCAATGTTCAATAGAATTTATGACTAATAATAATCAAAATAATCAATTCTTCCACCAACTGATAATGTTTTTTTTAACATATTACTAGTATAGATTGTTTCCATTTATTATTAAATAAACATGATTTATATATATTATTTTGTAATATTTTTTATATTATTCTATATAGTATATTATTATATTATAATAATTAATTATATAATTAAATATATATGATATAATATTTTTATACAACGGATATACCAGTATGATTGAAGACACCAGTGTTCAATGAATAAAATGTATTATTAATAATTATCAAAATACACAAGTGGTATACCGGTAGTTTATTAACATCCTACTATACAGTATATATATATAAAATATATTAAAAATATATATTATAAAAATATATTAAAAAATATTAAAAATAACATGATTTAAAATAGATTTTTATATTATAGTATGTTTTTATACTGTACATATAAACATGTTTATAATATTACACTTTTTTTTTTTTTTAAAGAGAAACTTTTATAAAACAGAATCTCATGGCTCATCCAATCAGATGTCAGAGCTAAAACTCTCAGTTTTTGGTTGAAGTCCCTCATGAACATTTGATTCCTGACAGACTCTTGTTGTTGCTGTTGTTTTTACAGAGAAACTATACTGATTAATAATGAACAATATGAAGAAAGCTTACCTCCACTCAGAAGACCTGGGTCAGATGGGGGGGAAACTCCTACAGAAGTGCTGCTTCTCTCCTTTGCCTTCGTTATATTATCATGGCCATGATTCATTATGACAATGATGCATTTTAGGTCATTTAAACTAACATGCAGTTTTAATGCTAATTATGATATCTGAAGCACTTTAATCAGTGTTTATTTTAGAATACACTTTTTTTCTGCAGATGCTCGCCTATCCTGTCCATGTATGGGATATTTTTAATGAAGGAAATTAAGGTCACTCAGAGTAGATTTAATAATATTTTTTTTCTTAAGCAATATATAAACACACTAATTATGTGTTTATATGTATTTTGAATAAGATGTCCAGCATTTTAAAGAAATGCACATTTCAAGTCTAACTGTGAGTTTTGTGAAGGCTTAACAAGCGGTTTGTGCTGCAGTTATGTGGTTCCGCCAGATTTATTTATGAAGGATTGTTTCATATGACGAAAATATTATAATAATTATAATAATATTTTGTATTATTGTATTAATATAATACAGAATACATAGTTATCCTGAATGTTGCATTTTAAAATGGATAGTTCACTCACTCACTCGCATGATGCCCCAAACCAGTTTGTCTTTCCTTTTTCTCTGAAACACAAATGAAGGAATTTTGAATAATAGTTACGCTGCTCTTTTTCCATACAATGCAAGTATATGGGGACTGCAATATGGGTTTGCACCAGAGTGAGGGTGATTTTGGTGAACTATATCTTTAAGAAAGCAGACCAACTGCACCATATATGTAATGTGTTCCTAAAAATATTTCTACAATATACCTGACAACCATTTCACTCTAATAATATATGCTAAAATTTGTATGTTCTGTATCTGACGGATCAAAGCATTTTTAGTCCTTATAGTAATGCCATAGATTTTGAGATACTTTTATGACACAGAAATCATTTTTAATGCAACAATAAACTTGTTTTTACACAGCTGCATGTGGGCTTTCTGGTTTAATTGCGTAGTTTCTGGCATCTCACTGGCTGTGTAGCAGGTGGAAGAATGTCTGTCATGTTTGTCATGGCTTCTGTTTGCGTTGTATTCTTCTTTCCTTTATGTGGCTCTTTGTTGTCCTCCTACACAAATGCTCACATGTACTCCTTCTTGTGGATGACTCCAATTAAATCGACACACTGACACATTAACTAAAATGAATCATTTTTAAACGCAAACAAAAGCACTTTTTCAGTCACTCGTCATAGTTTTCTGTGAAGGGTTGTACAAGACTCATAATAGCTGAGCATAAATGCGTCATGTGTCTTAACGACGAGGCATTAACATGGAGTTTAACGCAGATCAACTGAACACGTTCTGTGCTTTTTACTGCTGACATGGCCTATTCAAGGAGTCTAAGGTCAACCAATATTGCTTTGTGGAACGAGGATGTAAAACTGGTTCTGCAGCTTGTAACCTGTTTCGATGAAACTGTCGAAAAGCTTCTACATTTACACACTCTAGTAAGACAAGATTCAGTACTGAAGATGCACTTTAAATAACCCACTGTGAGGGTGTTTGGGATGTTTTAAAATATGGATATATAGTAAATCAAAAGTGCATGTGATAAATGAATACTTCTCTCTGTTGAGACTTGTTTTTCATACCATTTGACTTGTGAGCCCTATGGACGTGTTGAGGTATCAAATATCAACATCAACACTGAGGCTGTTTTGCTAATACTGTAAAACAGGTGACCGGGGGAGGAGGAAAGATCTTTTGTTCATCAGTGTCTTGGTCTCGTTGTTTTCGTTAAGCATGACAAACTGTTTCAATTCAACTTAAATTGGGATCACTATATTCAGGGTTATTATAGGAAATTAAAACTAAAACCATAAAAAAAAATTGAGTTACTTAAACGTAAACTGTGATCCACATATATATATATGTATGTGTGTGTTAGTGCTGTCAGATTAATTGTGATTAATTGCATGTAACGTAAAAGTTTGTATATATGTGTGTATGTGCATTTATATATATATATATATATATATATATATATATATATATATATATATATATATATATATATATATATAATACATATACATATATACAACACATATACACACACATCTATTATATATTTACAGACTTTTATGTTAGATGCGATTAATCGCCATTTGTATATATGTATATATATATATATATATATATATATATATATAGAGCTTAACTTTAAAAAACACCATTTAAAAAAAACAATAACTAATAAAAAAAACAACAAAATGACTAAACATTAAAATGAAAACGAAAAAGTTAAAATAAAAACTACATCAAAATATTAATGAAAACAATAGGCTAATAGTAGGCCTATCTCAATAACACAGGCCATAATGTTATAGTTGCCAACATTTCTCATTTTATTCGATGTACTAAAATAAGTAAAACTTAAATAAAAATCAAACTATATAAACATATTATATTTAAAATAATACAAATAATGATGATAATACAAATGACTAAATCTTTAACATAAAAAAAACAAAAAAAAAAAACTAATTCGAAATATGAATAAAACAAAAGGCTATATTATGTCAGGAATAATAAGAATAGAGTAGCACTGCTCGTGGCTCCTCCTCCTCTCGCTCCTGTGGGCGGGGCAGAAGAGCAGACGGACAGTTGGAAAGAGTAAACGTTCCCCTGCGCTTTACTGACTGAAGAAGACGGAAATGTCATGATAGATCGAAACTGTTTTACTGTGGGATTTGAACCTACCAATAGGATTCTTCATCTTTGCATTGAGCTTATTTGTAAAGTTTTATTGCGGCAGTTTATCAGTTTGCAGTCTGAAGTTTGATATCCACAAACAAAGGTAGGCTATTATGCCAGGTTTAGATTTGAAGTTTCTGGAGAGACCGAGGAGGAGGTTTTATTGTCCTCTGTGTGATAAGCCGATGAGGGACCCTGTGCAGGTGTCCACCTGCGGACACAGATTCTGCGACACCTGCCTGCAGGAGTATCTCAGGTAACGCTGAAACTTCTCAACCTAACGTTACACCTGTCCGACGAACTGATCAAAGATCAAACTGTGGCCGCTGGCGTTTTAATCTAATTAACGTTATATGTCATGCACTTAACATGCACACTGTAATGATGAGATATTGACGTGTGGCATCTATAAAACACTAAATGGACATAACATATCATCATATTATCTGGGTCATTGATGAATAATGAAAAGAAAAGTAAAAATAAACAACAAAAAACAAACAAACAGACAATTAAAAAGAGAAATCTTTCTTAGAAATGTAATATTTGCTTTAATTTTCATTTTATTTGCGTTCAAACGTTTTTATTTTATGGATAGCGTTGAGTATAATGACATTAGTTTAAAAAAGAATACAATTTGACTCTAAAATGTGTAATATGGTATAGCCTAATCATGAAATGCAGCACAATATATTTCATACATATTTAATACATGAATGTTAAGTGTAAATCATTGTTGACGTGAGTAATTCATAACAATTAGGCTAAATAATAATCATTCTAATAATTTTTTAAGGTATATACTACTGTCAAAATATTTGTGTCAGTAAGAGTTATTCAAGGTTGCATTAAGTTAAAGTAAAGACATTTTTAAAGTTATGAAATATTTGTATTTCAAATAGATGCTGTTCTTTTGAGTCCTGAAAAAAGGCTATCATGGTTTCCACAAAAATATTAAGCAGGTTCAGAAATTCAGGCGTATTTTTAGTCACCATCTGCATTTTTAATGTATTTTTAAATAATTTAATAGATCTGGACGTGTTCTTATTACACTTTTCTTTGTCTATATGAAGTATCACTTAAAAATAATTACTCCTATGATAGTGTAGTAATAAACAAACACCAAACTGGCCAAGCAAGATGACAGTGACACAAAATCCCTCAGGCTACAGACTCTTAGTCTTTCTGTCAATAGAAGTTTTACAAAGTGTAATGTTTACATGTTTTTTACATTTTAAAATATAAGAGATTATAGCATGATCAAAATACTGCAGAATGCTTCGGGTATTTGAGAAGTTTTGTGATCCCCATTTGACCACAGCCAAAAGTAATTAATGTGAAATGAAAGTATGCAGTGAGTCAGTTTATTTGGTAGTATTACTCAACTGTAAGCTAGCGCAGTTTTGGGTTATGACCCATTCTTTGCATTCCATACCTTGTCTTCTCATTCTCATAGTCATAACGCAGAGTTGTGTTGCTCACAGACTGAAACAATCACATTCATTGTCCTGTGTTATCTTGTGGATGTTATCACAGTGATGGACAGTCTCGTCCATTCACATTCTATCGGACTAACACATGCTTTTCAATTAGACTATTCATTTTAAATGAATTACTTATTCAAAATGTAAATCCGTGGATTGAATTTCATCCAGTCAGTGGTTTAAAATGTGATCAAGAAAGAGTCAGTGTATGATGTGCTCTCTTACCTAACCTAATAGCAATACTGTTAGGAACAGTATGTTTCATACAGGCTCAATGCAACATTTAACATGATATAGCATGCATCTGCCTGAAGGGCATTGTAATTATTTGGTTGTGGTGGTAAGAGAGCATTCAGCAGAGAGAGAAAATGTATTTGAAATAGTATACTACAAATACATTTACATATTTATGCACTTAATATCAATTATATTATTATTTTATACTATATAATTATACTAAACTGGTATATTTAAAGTCTGCTAAATTCGAACAAGTAATTTTGTACTTGATGTACTTTAGTTATCCGAAAATAGTGCTGAGGTCCAACTAAAGATATACTTAAAGGTTCACCCAACACAATCGGATATATATTAAAAAATGTCCTGGCTCTTCCCAGCTTTATGATGGCAGTGGATGGAGGACGAGATTTTGAAGCCCAAAAAAAGTGCATCCATCCATAATAAAAGTTCTCCACACTTTCTCCTTAAAACTTTATAAACTAAAATAACTAGCTTCTGTACTTTAGTGTATTCCTAATACACTCCAATGCACCTACTGTAATACACTTTTCCCATTAATGCTACTTTTAATGGCCCGTTGCACTTTGAAATGTGGACTGCAGCTCTTTGGGCTGTCAAAATATTATGAATTATTAGAAACAAATTATTAAAATTATCCTGACCAGTCCTCAAAAATTACACAAAAAGTGAAAATGACAGCAAATTCAGAAACATTAACTGCATGAAAAGTAACAATGTAAAATGTATTCAAATAATTTCAATTTATGCCTCACATTTAAATCCGCAGCATAATGCGAGACCGTCAAACCGCCATATCATTTCATTGCGTTTTACATCAGGAGCAGTTGTGTAGTTTGAGAGTTGAAGCGACAGTCGGCATAGAAATTTTACGGGTGGTTTTATTCCATCCGCACGCACTGAAACACAAGCAGTTCTGCTCATTCACATTCTTCCACCAACGAACGGAACTGTGTGTGTTTTAGTGCGTGCAGAAGAATAAAACTAATATCATGCCAGTTTATGCAATTGCTTCCTGCAGCGTTAATGAGAGATCATGTGAGGTAAAAGGGGAAAACAGTCTGCAGATGATATTTAATGTTGTGTCTGCTATTTCTTCAACAGCTTCAAGTTTAACGCACTTTCATGTTCTATACAGTTTCGCGTTTATTTCACACACCACTTACTGCACCTATATAAAGACTTTTCTCAATTTGCAGTCTTTAAATCCATATAATTTGTGCTGTCATTGATGGAAAAATCTGTTTGCTTATAGCAGTACTTGTAACAGACAGTATAGAAAGTTATAGTTTTGCGTGACGTGAGCTGGTAAAGTTGCATCCATTTGATTAAAAAATCTTGAGTGGGCACATGCATGACACTTCTGATTTGCCTAAAAAATGCAGCTATCACATTTTCCACCTTCTTATGAAGCCACCTGGGACTTTTGGGAAAATTCCCCATAGGATTTTGAAATGACGATGTGCTTCAGTGTCACACGTAATGGAAAGATCACAGCTCTATTAATATGGGATGTGTTGATTGTACTGCTTCCCCATATTATGTATGCTGGGGGGCGTCACCATCCCAGATGGATGATTCACTCACATTCTCCTGAAGGCTCTCTGTCAGTTTGTGGTGTGGGAGGTGATTCTGAAGTTCCTGTCAAATCAGTTTGGCCGTGATTCATTTAGGCTTTATAACATGGAGGCATCAGTCAGAGGCTGCTGTGAACTGCTTTTCAACCCACAACATATAATGTAGAAATAAATCGAATGCAAATGAAATTCTAACACATTCATGTGGCCAAAACAGGTGAACAAGACAAATTCATCATGGTGATTCTTTATTGAATAACATGCAACTTTGCTTTTAACAGTGAAGGTGTGTTCAAGTGCCCAGAGGACCATCTGCCACTGGATTATGCCAAAGTGAGTGTATCATAACATACAAAAGTTTCAAATCCCTTATGATTTTATCCAAGGATGATCATTCCTCTGAAATTATTTAATAGACTATACAGACCATATTTTATCATGAAATAAAATACACGCTTCACCTTATAATTCTTACATAAGCCAGTCCTGAATATATTAAATTGGCATACAACAGTTTTTGTTCTCAAATTTGAGCGCTGATTCACTGTCCAACTGGGATGTACACTTTTAAATTGTTACACCAGTAAGTGGAAACAAATTATTTTCTTTATGAGTGAGTCATTGAATCATTCATTCAAGTGATTTGTTCATCAAAACTAATTGATTCAGGAATGCCACTGTTGTGAGTTACAGTTGATTCAGCTTTGAGTTCGTTTGGAAATATTTTACTTGGCAGAGCAAAAATCAACAAAATTACTGGCAATATTGTGTCTAAAATTTAAGCTACTGAAATTTAAAGGGATAGTTCATTTAAATAAAATTTGAATTCTTTCATTAATTACTCACCCTAATGTCATTTCAAACTCGTAAGACTTATGTTCATCTTTGGAACACAAATTAAGATATTTTTAATGAAATCTGAGAGCTTTCTGTACCTCCATTGACAGCTACGCAACTTCCACTTTGATGCTTCAAAAAGTTCATAAAGAGATTGTAATACTAATCCATTATTGAATCGAGCGGTTTAGTCCAAATTTTCTGAAGAGACATGATCGCTTTATATTATGAACAGAATGAATTTAAGCTTTTATTCACATGTAAACTTAACATAAACAGAACAAACCTCATTGGTTTCTTGCAGAAGCTGAAACATGCCGTAACACGAGAATGAACCTCATTGGTTCTCACACGTCAAGCGAACATGCTTGAGTTTCCGTTTACCACAACTGATGAGTGAGGTGATGAATGTTTATATGTAAATAAAAGCCTAAATTTAATCTGTTCATCATATAAAGCAATCATATCTCTTCAGAAAATTTGGACTAAACCGCTCGATTCATATGGATTCGTTTTACAATCACTTTATTAACTTTTTGAAGCGTCAAAATGGAAGTTGCGTAGCTGTCAATGGAGGGACAGAAAGCTCTCAGATTTCATCAAAAATATCTTAATTTGTGTTCTGAAGATGAACGAAAGTCTTACGGGTTTGGAACGACATGAGGGTGAGTAATTAATGACAGAATTTTTCATTTTTTGGGTGAACTAACCCTTTAACTTCTTGTTTATTGAACAGATGTATAAAAGCAATTGTTCAAATAATCATTTCTTAAATAGCTATGCTTTTCAAATGTTCTTGCATGTTCTACTCCAGTACAGTGTTATAAATGTGTAATTCTCTCTGCAGATTTTTCCAGATGTGGAACTGGAACAGCAGATTCTGTCCCTGCCCATCCGCTGCATCCACAGTGAGGAGGGCTGCCGCTGGACCGCGCAGAACAAGCTTCTCCAGGTCAACAAACGGCATATCATGCGCACACAAACTCAAATCTCACTCGTATTTGTAGATATTTGTACATACATCTTTGTAGGATTGAATAGATTTCTTTATAGTTTTTGAAATCCTGTTAAGAATTGCATTTTAGATGCTGCCAGTATGTTGGTAGGCTGCTATTGTACGTTACAGTGTCTACTTATTGCAGTGTGCACTACATGCAAAAACACACTGACTACCGACTACTGGTCAAAAGATTGGGGTCAGTAAGATTTTGTTTTTTGAAAGAAATTGTTAGATTTGATAAATGCTGTTCTTTTGAACTTTCTGTTCATCAAAGAATCTTTAAAAAAAGGTATCACGGTTTCCAAAAAAAAAGAAGAAGCTGTTTTTAACATTGATAATAAAAAGAAATGTTTATTTAGCAGCAAATCAGCATATTAGATTGATTTCTGAAGGATCATGTGACCCTGAAGACTGGAGTAATGATGCCTTTGCCATCACAGGAATAAATTGCATTTTAAATTATATGAAATATATTGTTTTAAATTGTAGTAACATTTTACCATTATTACTGTTTTTACTGTATTTTTGATCAAATAAATGCAGCCTTGGTGAGACTTCTTTCAAAAAACATTCAAAAGTCTTACCGACCCCAAACGCAGAGGCAAGACATGCAATAAACAGCCAAATCTCACTCTCACACTGTGTTTCTCGCTTCCCCTCCAGGCCCATTTGTCCATGTGCGAGTTTAACGTGGTGTCGTGTCCAAACCGTTGCTCTGTGAAGTTGCTGCGACGTGAACTGCCCGAGCACCTGCAGCATGACTGCGCTAAGAGAAAACTACACTGTGATCACTGTGGCGACCAGTTCACCGGGGAGGCATATGAGGTCAGACACACCTCTGACACTTTATCGTACAAATACAACCCATTTAAGTTTACTAATATATGTAAAGATTTAGAAATGGTAATGTATTAATATTAACGTGAGCAACTTTAAAAAAAACAACATCTGATTTATTACTTTAATGTCTCTTGCATTTTGATGAATTCGGCGGCTAGTAATTCAACACACAAAAGACATGGTTTGCAAAATCCATCTTGTTTCAACGCCGCACAACAGCTCTTACACATCCCTCCCTGTCCTCATTTAGAGTCACCAGGGTGAATGTCCTGAGGAGAGTGTGTACTGTGAGAATAAATGTGGTGCTCGTATGGTGCGGAGACTGTTGGCCCAGCACTCTGTGTCAGAGTGTCCCAAACGCAAACTGCCCTGCAGATACTGCAGAAAAGAGTTCCTCTATGACACTATTCAGGTCAGTGGACTTTATGCTACCATCCTACATTTTCATCATTTATTTACACACACAGCACACTTTTCAGATTACATTTCTTAATGTATTGTTTTGTTTGTGGTAAAGGGAGTGCATTCATAGGTGTGTTTTGTATTTACAGCCTCATCAGCAGCAGTGTCCACGCTTCCCTGTGCAGTGCCCTAACAGGTGCGGCACACCGGGTATCACTCGAGAGGCTTTAATGGCACATGTAAAGGAAGGATGCAACACTGCTATGGTGCTTTGCCCATTTAAGGAGGCTGGCTGCAAACATAGGGTATGATCTACAGTTATGCATATATAATAACTCTGTGATGAATACTAGACGTCATATCTTGTATTTGAGAAGTACAGGTGGCCCAAAATGTATTTGGCACAATGTTTGCTTGTCATTGTATTAGATAACAAAATAACACTGGTGGTATTCCTTTAAAGGTGACATATTATGCCCCTTTTCACAAGATATAATATAAATCTATGGTGTCCCCAGAATGTGTCTCTGAAATTTCAGCTCAAAATACCCCCCAGATCATTTATTATAGCTTCTCAAATTTGCGCCCTTTTGGGTGTGATCAAAAACGTGCCGTTTTTGTGTGTATCCCAATGCAAATGAGTTGCTGCTCACTGCCCCGTTCAGAAGAGAGCCGGTCCTTTACATAGTATCCTTTGGATACTCCAGCAATAACAAAACATGCAAATCTCACTCATCCAAAGTCTAAAAAATAACCAGTAGCGAGCGGAGTGCAGCCTGACGAGGCTCAGGAAGAGGTTGCTTTTAGACTGAACCTGGACCTTTCTGAATGGTTAGTGGATACATTTATGTAGTTGTTGTTGTTGTGGAGTTACACTGACTTGCATGTACTGTCATGTTTAACTTTTACTCAAGTTGACACAGTTCCCTGAGGTCTGTATAGTGGCGTCTGGTGGCCGAGTTTGGTACTGCCTGCTAATAGTTAACCATTTTCTTTTTTGTGCACTGAAAAATTATTTATAATAAACACTGCATTTATAATATCAATTTTAATTTCATGGTGACTTAATAGCTTTTTCTTTTTGTCTGATTTTCAAATACATTTTTGATTTGTAATTCGGTGATTCATCTCATTGTTGGTTGGTTTGGTTCATGACTGGTAACTCTTTAACAAAGACTTTTTTTTCAATTCCTATGAGAAAAATAAATAGAAAAAATTACTCCAGGAACCAAGGCAGCTAAAAAAGTGGGCCCAGTCAAGTCACCTTTATATAGCGCTTTGTACAATACAAATTGCTTCAAATCAGTGATAACAGGAAAAAGATTCAGTGATGCAAACAGAGTTCCTTTTGTGAACGAATCACAGTGTGATTCAGGCTGATTACAAGTCAGAAATCAGATTGTGGATCGGTAGCATTTAAATATTTCATCCAATTCCTTTTGCCTGAAGATCGGATTCATCATGCCAGTATGGAGACGAAGCTGGCCATAGGGTCTGTGCAGAGGACTTGTCTGGCTCTTGTGGCCTTTGCCGAGGATCTGTGCTGATGGCTGTTGTGTCGACGAGGCCTTCATAGGGGATTGGCTAGTTGACCGTCTGCTGACATTCAGGGCTGCGTTGTGGTCGTGTCTAGGTGCAGGTCCACCATCTGATCTGGATACGGCTGACTACGGTAAACCTCGGGATAAACAGAGAGACTAATATTTGAGTAGATGCCATTCTTACGATGTAACAAGTACATCCGGTGTTATGGGAAGTGTTCCCAGTTCCAGTTGACCTAATTTATGCAGCCTAACAGTCTTTTAACAGATGTGAATTATAGAAATGTGACAATGTGTTATGTGTATGCCAGGTTAAAGAGATGTGTTTTGAGTCTTGATTTAAACTGACAGAGTGTGTCTGCTTCCCGAAGTAGGCTAGGAAGACTGTTCCAGAGCTTGGGTGCTAAATACGAAAAGGATATACCGCCTGAAGTTGATTTTGATATTCTAGGTATTATCAACTGGCCAGAATTTTGAGGTTGCGTTAATAGCTCGCTCAAGTACTGAGGAGCTAAACCATTTAGTGCTTTGTAAGTAATTAGCAAGATTTTAAAATGTATAATGTTTAACAGGGAGGCAATGCAGTGTTGACAGAACCGGGCTAATATGGTCATACTTACTGGTTCTAGAAAACTTGCTGCTGCATTTTGGACCTGCTGGAGTTTTTTTATTAAAGGAATAGTTCACCCAAAATAATCCCATAATTTACTCATCCTCAAGCCATCCTAGGTGCATATGACTTTCTTCTTTCTTCTTTAAGCTCCAAAAAGCACATCTATCCATCAAAAAAATAAACCATACAACTCCAGAGGGTTAATAAATCCTTCTGAAGCGAAGCGATGGGTTTTTTATAAGAAAAATATTAATATTTAAAACTTAAAAAAATAAACTTTGTTCACTGACTTCCGGCAACAGCCGTACGCACGTTCTCAAGATAGTTACCTGGTTTTCGCGAGAGGCGACTATTCTCACCTGAGCTTGCGCTACGCTACGTCATATGTCGGGTCAGAGGTCACCCTTTCGCCGGAACTTGACTCTCTTGTGAATGCGTATACTGCCATTGCCGGAAGCCAGTAATTAAAGTTTATAAAGCTTTGATTACTTTTATGATGGATGGATGTGTTTTTGGAGCTTCAAAAACATGGGCACTATTAAATGCCATTACAAAGCTGGGAAGAGACATGATATTATTTAACATAACTCTGATTGTGTTAGGCTAAAAGAAGATAGTCATATACACCTAGGATGCCTTGAGGGTGAGTAAATTATGGAAAATGTAAATTTTTGGCTGAACTATTCCTTTAAGCGTGCAGGGCTCAGTAGAGCATTATAATAATTTTAGCCTTGAGGTCATGAACGCATTCACTTTTCTTGCATTTGTCATTGAGAGCATATGTCGTAATTTAGATATATTTTTAAGATGGAAAAATGTGGCTTTACAGATGCTAGAAATGTGGCTTTCAAATGAAGATAGGTATCAAAGAGCACACCCAGGTTCCTAACTTACAACAAAGACTTGACAGAGCTGCCGTCAAGTGTTAGACAGTATTCTTGGTCATTACATGCTTTGGTCCAATGATTAAAACCTCTTAATTAGTTTTATATCAACTATGTGAATTTATACAACCATTTATTTTGTGAACTGGACTTGGTATGTTTCATCAGGGTGCGAAGAAATATAGAGTTGAGTATAATCACATTGAACCATGAAAACTAACACCATGCTTCCTAATGATATCTCGCAAGGGTAGCATGTACAGGGTGAAAAGCAACAGTCCTAGTACTGAGCCTTGCGGTACTCCATACTTAACTTGTGATCGATATGATACCTCTTCATTTACTGCTACAAATTGATACCGATTAGATAAGTATTATTTGAACCATGCCAATGCAATGACAACGTAATTTTTGAGTCTTTTAAAAAAAAGTGGTCGATAGTATCAAATGCAACACTAAGATCCAGTAACACTAATAGAGAGATACAACCATGATCGGATGATAAGAGCAAGTCATTTGTAACTCTAATGAGAGCAGTCTCAGTACTAAGATACATCCTTGCAGATACCATTTTTTTCTAGTATAAGAGGTTTAATAACAGTCAGCTTAAAGGTTCTTAGTATGTATCTTAATGACAATGATTAATTAATAATATTAAAAAGAGGATCTATGACTTTGGAACTTTTCTTTCAGTAGCTTATGGCGCTTTTCCACTACACAGTACCAGCTCGCCTCGGCTCGACTCGACTCGCCTTTGTTTGGTTTTCCACTGTGTAAAAGTTGTACCTGTACCTGCTTCCAGGTACTTTTTTTCGTACCACCTCCGGCGAGGTTCTGAGCGAGCTGAGGCGATACTAAAATGTGACGTGAAAACACGGCAGACTGCTGATTGGTCAGAGAGAATCGTCACTATTCACTGCGTCATCATTGCACGCGTCATACGGAGTATCCTGAATAAAAAACAGCAAAAACAAAAACATCCAAAAACATCCAAAAACAGCATACACTCGATTTCCTCCATTGTCCTGTGTGTGTGGGTAGAGGGTGTGTCTCGCGTAGAAGATTAAGTCACGGCAGTTTCCTGCGGCGTCGCTATGATGACCAGGTACTATTGTGGAGGTACTATCTGCAATGGAAAACGGAGCGAAAAGCGAGCCGAGTCGAGTTGAGTTGAGCTGGTACTGGTAATGGAAAATTGCCATTAGTTGTTATATAGGGTCTAACATACATGTTGTTGATTTTGATGATTTAGCAAGTTTAGACAATTCTTCCTCTCCTATAGCAAAGAATGAATGGAATTGTTCCTCAGGGGATCTATAGCACGACGTCTGATGCGATACTGTAGTAAACGGTTGAATGGTTATAATTTTCTCTAATCGTATCAATCTTGCAAGTAAAGAAATTCATATGTGGAAACATCTGAAGTTGAAGTTTTATTTCTCATTAATTTAGCCACTGTATCAAATAAATACCCATGGTTGTGTTTGTTCTCTTCTAAGAGAGTTGAAACGTAATCAAATCTAGCCGTTTTTAAGGCCTTTCTGAATGCAGTAACACTGTCCTTCCACAAAATGCGAAATACCTATAGTTTTGTTTTCTTTCAGCTGCGCTTCATTTTTGGGCTGCTCTCTTGAAGGCGAGTGTGCTCATTATACCATGGCGTCAGACTATTTTCCTTAATCCATTTCTCAAAATTTCTGAAAAAGAGATAGTTTCTGTTGCAACATCAAGTTCTTCAAAGCTGTATAGTATGCTGAGGAGCTGAAATTGATCATGAAGTTTATTTACAAAGCAGACTTTAGTGGGAATTGCTGCACTCTGTAAGGTTTTGTTTTGGACTCATCAAGGCACTTGTGAATAGGAGTGAATAGGAATTGGGGCTGCTCCAAAATGACATGAAATATGTTTTGGGACCACAGTATCTCTCATTTGTTTAGCCATATTTACTAAGAAATTAATATCAAAATATCTAGCACGTCTTTCTCTCTGTTTTACTCATAGTGCCCTAAGACTGGAGTGGCACAACACCTTGAGGAGGGCACCCACACCCACCTCACTCTTCTGTGTGGTCTAGTGAATCGTCAGAGGCTGGAGCTCAGGGAACTGCGGCGTGGGGTGGAGGAACTCTCTGGAAGTCGAGATGGCACACTGCTCTGGAAGCTCACAGACTACAGCCAGCGACTTCAAGAAGCTAAGATCAGGACTTCTGGGAGTTTGGAATTGTTTAGTCCTGCCTTCTACTCCCATACCTATGGTTACCGTCTGCAAGTGTCTGCCTTTCCCAATGGGAACGGCAGTGGCGAGGGCTCTCACTTATCAGTCTACATTCGAGTTCTACCAGGAGAGTACGATGGGCTGCTGGAGTGGCCTTTCCCTTGCCGTGTTTCCTTCTCACTGTTGGATCAGAGCGACCCGGCGTTCACCAAACCCCAGCACATCACAGAGACCTTCAACCCGGATCCCACCTGGAAGAACTTCCAGAGGCCGCGGCCTGGAGCTCTGGGAAGTGTTCGTGGGGGATGTCTGGATGAGAGCATGCTGGGATTCGGCTACCCAAAGTTCGTCACCCATGAGGAGATGAAGAAAAGAAACTATATCAGAGATAACGCTATTTTCATTAAAGCCTCCATAGATGTGGTCCAGAAGATATTGAACTCTTGAATTCTGGAATAAATGTTAAATAATCTGAAAATATATCTCTTGTGACCCTTTTTGCTCATATTAAAAATGAAGATGCATAATTTGTTGTTAAATCAGGGTTTTACCACAAATGAAGGATTTTTTAGATATAAGAATGTTCATAAAGGTTTAGTCTTTTGCATGTATTATCTGTAATATGTTAGTTTTCAAATTAATAAAAAATGTGACATTTAAAATGTCTTATGACTCTTTTTTTAATGAACAGTGAATTTTCATGTTCTGTGTGTGTAGTGCTTAACCCTATAAAAAAAATCAATTATGCACCACCCATCTGGTCCATTGAAAAAAAGATAGGGGTGCTTTTCATTTCTTATTTGTGAATCCTCATTTCCTATCCTCACGTCTCAGCTCCACCCCCTTAGATGAGAAGGAAGGATGCGAGGAAAGAAAATGAGGATGGAGGAATCAAAGGAAATCTTACTTATATTTTGGAATATTCTTTATCACTCAAGCATCACTTAAAATTGTCATCAGCTGCTCTGACGGAATCTGCCCTTATGTTGTTGTTAAGTTTGTTTAAGAAATTCATAAAGCAAGATACCCTGCTGAAAAATGTGAGATGTATGGATTATCTAAACTGCCAAAGTAAAACATAAATTATAATTATTGTGACAGATGTGAAGGGGGAGGAGAATTTATAGCATCAATTTCAGATTTGAGAATAACCATGCTCTTCAAAGGAATATTTCACCCAAAAATGAAGATACGGTCATTGTTTAGACAGCTTCGTGTCGTTTCCCAACCCAAGCCGTCAAACCTACATCATCAGAGAAGGAACGCCATTCCAGACCGGAAGTAACTTTTCAGACTTTGATTAAAGATTACGTTGTTACGCAAACAATTTTTTCTGTGTATTAACTTGCACGGATTAATTTTTCACCACAAGACTAGTAATATGCGCTAACAAAGTAAATAGGGTCAATTTTGATTTCAGTTGGACTTTAATGATGAACTAATAGCCTAATTTACAAAACATTCATAAATCATTAGCAAGTGATATACTAACATTTTATGTATGTTTTGTAAATTCCGTTACAAGTCATCTACAAGTGATTAGTAAATTAACTAATTATTTATGAAACATCATGATGCATTCATAAATGATTAATAAGTGATATGTTAATTATTTTGTATGTTTTGTAGATTCAGTTATAAGTCATTTACAATTGTTCAGTTAATGATTAACTAATAATTTACAAAAAATATATTTTTTTTTATGTATATAGCGATTAGACTCTTAGAGGGTGCAGAAAGTGTTGTAAATGCCTTGTATACACGTACAGATCATTTGTAACAGGTAAGGAACAGTGTTCAACACAATGATGTGTAAACGCATGAATAAATCATTTACAACACTTTCTGCATCCCCTAATCTAAAGTGTAAACTATTCATCACTTGTAAATGTGTTACACATCATTCGTAGATAAAGTTTGTAGATCTTATGCCTTATTGATTCTTGAAGTGGTAATCTACGAATGATGTGTAACACATTTACAAGTGATTAATAGTTTAGAGACCTTCAGAGACCTTCCGCACTGGTCGGATGCCGGACTTTGGGCCGATCGAGCGCGATTTTACAGGTGGTGACCCCGACGTGATCTCGCAACACAGGCGAGCAACGTCCTTTCCAGCAAAGTATTGGGATTTTAAAATGAACAAGAGGAGTGAACATCTTCTCTTTCTTCCGGCGTTGTGGTAAGTCAATTTGTTTTGCCTTTTTAGAAGTGCTGAGACAAAATCAGCCATTCTTGTATTGGCTTTGTTGCAACAAACTAGCAACATGTGATGAGAATGAACAAAGGACAGAAAGAAAATTCTAAGTTTGTAAACGATCGGAAAACATGTAATTGGATAAACGAAAAGACAAGTCGATGCATTTGTTTATGAAAAGCTAGGTTAGGAAAAACAGGATGATATGATGCGCAGGTTAAAAATAAGATCTCAAGGCTAAGCTAAATGCTATGTCCATGCGTCTCCTAAAACGCTTAAAGGGATACTCCACTTTAAAATGAAAATTCTGTCATTATTTACTCACCCTCATGTTGTTTCAAACCTGTATGAATTTCTTTCTTCTGCTGAACAGAAAGGAAGATATTTAGAAGAATGTCAGTAACCAGACAGCTTTTGGTACCATTGACTTCCATAGTATATTTTTTTCCTACTATGGAAGTCAATGGTACCAAAAGCTGTCTGGTTACTGACATTCTTCTAAATATCTTCCTTTCTGTTCAGCAGAAGAAAGAAATTCATACAGGTTTGAAACAACATGAGGGTGAGTATATGATGACAGAATTTTCATTTTAAAGTGGAGTATCCCTTTAACAGCGATCGGACTAAAAAGCATGTTTGCAATGATTCTGTTTGGATTTTCAAATTTGAAGTTGTGCTTAACACATTGTGCCCATAGAGCACACTTTATAATTGTTTGTGCTACTACAATGCACATAGGCTAGTTAAGTTTATTCTTTAAAACACAAGATTGCTTTACTGTAAGTGTTGTATGAAACACTTAGGCAAAAGGTTGTAGATGCCATGCATTCTAGGCCATGTATCTTGTGTAAACTGGATTAAATATCTTGTGTTGATGTTGAATTTGTTTGTCTCCTTGGTGGAAAACTCTGCTATTTTTGATATAGCTGCAGTAAAACCATAACAGGAGCATAGGATTGTCATGGGGCTACAATGTGATTTACAAGACATTTGAAATCTAAAAAGAGAAACAGCGAACGTGCATCTCATCAATCCTGAAACAAAAACCTTTTCATATTCAACATTCCAGAGACGCGTCAGAACGCAGTAACTCTGAACTTTGAACAAAAATGATAAATTGTTACGTTTGAATTCATTCTGAATTACAATTATTTTTCCCAAGTAGAAACGGATTTGTATGTTACCGCAATTTTTGCGCCAGATTAGTGACGACTAATATTCGGCACAGATTCAAGTGTATTTGGTTTGCAAAGACGGGATAATTTCCGTTTAGAAGAGCAAAATGCTGCTTGACCAACCTAAATTTGGGTACGTCTGTTTTACCTGTTTTAATTTAGTTTTACTTAAGATAAGTGTACGTGGGACTGACACCACAGGCTTGGCCAATTCAAAGCCATTATAAGAGAAGTAAACTTGGTCGACGAACGTCTATAATGGTGACCAAAACCTCTACTGAGGTAAAACGATTAAATTAAATTCAGGTAGATGCAATTCCATGGGGCTGTACCAAAGTATATTTGATTGTGTACGTGTGAATATGGCAAATCTCAGATACAGTGAGGAAAATAAGTATTTGAACACCCTGCTATTTTGCAAGTTCTCCCACTTGGAAATCATGGAGGGGTCTGAAATTGCTGAAATAGCTCAAACTCCATGTTTCTCAGCGACAGCCCAGAAACCTGACTGATCTAGAGAAGATCTGTGTGGAGGAGTGGGCCAAAATCCCTCCTGCAGTGTGTGCAAACCTGGTGAAAAACTACAGGAAACGTTTGACCTCTGTAAATGCAAACAAAGGCTACTGTACCAAATATTAATATTGATTTTTTCAGGTGTTCAAATACTTATTTGCAGCTGTATCATACAAATAAATAGTTAAAAAATCATACATTGTGATTTCTGGATTTTTTTTTTAGATTATGTCTCTCACAGTGGACATGTACCTACGATGACAATTTCAGACCCCTCCATGATTTCTAAGTGGGAGAACTTGCAAAATAGCAGGGTGTTCAAATACTTATTTTCCTCACTGTATGTAGCCAATTACCTCTGTTTAGTGACCAAAACTGGCGGATTGTGATCGTGAGACCAACGTTAAACAGAAAACGTGAGGACCTCTGAGCGACATAGTTTCCTAATCTAAAACGGGTAAAAAAATAAAGTAAAGAGTAAATAGAATAATCAAACGTTAAAATGGCCACTTTGCCTTCATATAGTCTTTAAAAAGACTAAACGAAACGAAAAGGCATTTGAAATCTAACAAAGAAAAAAGAGAAACAGCAAATGTGCATCTCATCAGCCCTGAGCCAAAAAACCTTTTCATATTCAAATGTATTGACATGAGAACGAGCAGAGATTTGACCATGCGTTTAGCATGTGCTGGCGGTTCATTGAGTGTTAACAACAACAGAGTCCCTCATTGGCTTTCAGCCTGACCTTTGTTGTGCATACAATGCACTGGGCCGGGTTTCCCGATAACGATGTATCTTAGCTCTTAAGAACGCTTTCTACGTGCAAGGTTACGAACGCTCGCAGCAATTCCACGAGCGTTTCCAAAAAATGCACTTAACATGAACACGCGAGAACGCGTTCTACGTGCTACTTAAGAATCGTTGTCCATTCGCGAAGTGCTGAAATATAACCTTATATGGAATCGTATTCTGAACGTTTAACCTAATAATTGTCATCTGTTGTGGATTAGCAATCAAGACAAGTCTATATAAAGCACCTACAGGCGGAGGCACTGACAAAATGGCTGTAAAAAAAGATACCTTTCAAAAAGATGAAATTAATGTCCTTTTAGAGGAGATAGAGTGAAACAAAGATGTTATTTTTAACAGATTTAAAGGATTTCTTTTATTTATTTTTTTGTTCATTCATTTAATTTTGATTAAAATTATTAGATTAAATTATTTCTATTTTTTGTTTTGTTTTCTGACCTTTTTAATGATTTAATTTATACATTAATTTAACCAACAACAAAAAAAGAGTAATAAAGTGTACAATAAAGGACAATCAAAACCTTATATTATAATCACATTGCATTTAAATAAAGTTAAAGGTGTAATCTGCCGGTTGTCTTGCAGGTGTCCTCATAAATCTGTCTTCTTACGATGCACTTGGGGATGTATGATTACTCCAGAGCACTTGTAGTTCTACAAAGATTTTCAAGTGCTACTTAAGCTACGATGCTTTTGGGAAACAGACCATAATATTAAGATCAGTCGTACGATCGTTTTTACGATCAACTTAATCTTACGATGCTTTTGGGAAACGCAGCCCAAATCATCATTGACTGGGGTGCACCAACTAAAATTTAGTCTGATCAGAGAAGTAAATTTACAAGCAGGTTGTGAAATAATAAACATCAGACAGAAGTACCACAGCCTTTTGCAGGTCACAAGAGATCTGCACAAACTAAATGTGTGAACGACACCATAAAACAGCAAATGCTAAGCAGGCAACACCGAAACAGGTGAAATGATTTCTGCCCACAGATCTGGCTGTAATGAGAGCAACTTGAAGTAAAGCCATGAGCTCATGACACTATGAGTGATAAAAACTCTGATTAATCCAGAAAATTTCCCCATCAGAACTGGGGTCTCTAATGCTCATATGACACAGCAGACTGTGAAGGCTGAACTGCAAGAGCAGCTTTAGGTGTCACACACTGCACTGAAACAACAGCAATAATTCAGACCTGGTCAATGAAACTCGGTTTCATGTGACAACTGGAATTAAAATTGCAATGGACATGATAATGGAACAAGTAAAAGAATTCCACGTCTGAATTTGATGTTGTTGAAAATATCGGAATTAACTGTGGTTCTCTCTGCATTTGTTTACTCTCTCAGGTTTACTTCTGCAAATTCCTCGGAGGATGCCAGGACGGGCTGGACCCCACCTGGATCAAAGCCAGGACAGCGGAATTGTTAGAACATAACCTGAGACTCGGGAGATTGGTGAAAAGACACTTCAAGAGGCCGTTCACATCTCACAATAGTACATCACTGCATAAATTTGGCCTCCCAGTATAGAACTGGAACTAAATTTCCAACACAATTGTTATAGATTATATTCCACCCATCTCATAGACATGAACACTGAACACACACCTCCATCACTACAGTACACCCTCACAGCATCATCACCTGGAATAGATCAAGTCCAAAAGTGTCACTTCACTAAAGATCTATTGTCCATCGTCACACTAACAGATCCAGATAGCTTCACACACATAGGATGGTAAAGCCGATCCCAAGATCACAGTCTAACAGAGACACACATAGCATATGCTATTCACAACACACTGCCAACTCATGGGAAAACACTGAAATATACATATGAATGGCTACAGTCACAAGTCAATGATGCAAATTATAAAGCAGAGACAGACCTGCTATTAAATTTCAAAATGTTTAAACTTTCTGATTGTTAGGGTGGTTGGAAAATTAGAGGGCCCCTGATTTCTCAACATACCACTAATAACAGAAAAATCATAAAAACCGGATACATCTGAAGTGTGAGCGCTTCAATCAATTACAAAATTTACAATTTAACCCTGTCATCGACTGTGACTTAGTCAGCGCACACACAAACACACTCACTCTCACACACATACTCTCACACATAAAACACACACACAAACACACACACACTCTCTCTCTCACACACACACACACACACACACACACACACACACACACACACACACACACACACACACACACACACACACACACACACACACACACACACACACACACACAAAAAAAAAACTGTTGCAATGAATGAACAATCTCCATTCTTGTATGACTAAGCATGTTCCAAGTCACTTCTTAGATCTGCATAGGTGGCTTGCATTGGAAGATTGCTGAACAAACAAAGTGATTATATATATATATATATATATATATATATATATATATATATATATATATATATATATATATATATATATTTATGCATTTCTTCCTAATTGTGATTGAATATTATTATTACTGTTATTACAAGATTTATTGATGCGTACCATTGATTTGATTATTTAGATTACACCGACCTCTTGCTGCATTTCCTTTGAGTAATTCAGACCAAGAATATTTAAATTCCACTACCATTTAACATCATCACAGTGGTAGTGAAGAATTGGATATTTAAAATGGGACCACCCTACCATACATGACCTTGAGAAACACTTGAGACCAGATGTACCATTCGCACTTGCTGACATGAACATGATATTTTATATTGAACATGACATGATTTTGTTTTGTTGCATTATGTGTTCCTATGCATTTCCTTTCGGCTTTAAGTTCATAAGTGCTCAATCGTGAAGTGGACATTTAAGATGCTTCTCGGGTGTCTCACACAAAGCAGTGTGAACAAAGGAGAACCCCTTCATCCATTGAGGTCTGCCCAGACAACCGCACCGCTGAAGGTGACAGGATTGGTCAAGAAGGGTCAGATTATCATCATGGGGAAGGTGCCAGAGAAGCAGAAGTTTCTCCATGAAGGAATGGCACATCAACTGAACAAGTCACAAAGGTCCAGATTGACTCTATGAACTCTACTCACATCACAGGAAGAAAACCTGAGCGCATTTATCCACCTGCTGAACTCAAGTTACATACACCTGGTGATACCAGGTGTTCTGCAGGTGAACACAGCCCTCTGCAAGCTTCTACAGATGCTAACATTGAAAAAACTATTTTTGGGTTACATCTCAAGGATTACAACCAACATTTATCTGTGACTCCATAGGGACTCATTTGAATTTGACCCACGGAGTCAAGGAGGGAAAACTGTAAGAATTGAGAAATTAGAAAATGCCAGACAGTCTGGTTGAAGAGCGACCAGACCCTGAGAAGACAAAGGACCTCTCTGGAAATTAACATTTGAACTCCCCCATGTGCACTATCGAGACGAAAGTCTCACCTCCGAGTCATCCTAATCTACATTTCATTCCCTCTTCCCTCACCCTCTCTCTCTCATGCTCAGATCACCTGAATTCACCCAAGAAAATATATAGTTTAATGTGAATGATTATCACCGAGTATTAGACATGTTTAGTATCATTTGAAATGTCTCAGTGCGACTGGTACAAATGTCTCATTTTCAAATAAGTAAAACAAAAGGTAATAAGGTTTTTAAGAGTTTAGGGATAACTGGCACACAAAGGAAGGTGGTCTCTAGACAAATGGTCTCCTACCCCCAAAAGGTGTCAACTCTGAATGTAAATTCCCATTGTTAGCAGATGTTTCCAAGAAGTTTCTGTCTATATAGGGAAATGCCACGAGAAGATCTGGGCCTTTTTGTATTTCAGATTAGCCCGTGAGGCTGAGAGCAAGACTCTCAGCTTCATGTATAATGTTGGGTTCGCATCTCTTCTCTTTATACCAGAGCATGTTTTGATGTTTTGTATCAATTATCTTTGAATTGATTATGAAATTGGCATGATACATTTACCTGACATAATAAATTGTTACATTTGATTATTCTAACTGACTTTGACATTATTTTCATTAAAGAGTTAAAAGGAATAGTCAAACATTCACTCACATTTAATGATGCACAGATATCATTAAAACCTTTTAATTTGTGGAGTCAGATGAAATAACGAGAGAATACATTTTCAAATGTATTTCATTTAATCAAAAAATACTGCCTCGAGAAAAGACGGTAACACGTAGAGAGCTTCCGCACTGGTCGGATGCCGGACTTTGGGCCGATTGAGCGTGATTTTACCATTGGTTCAATCGGTGCAAAAAAGCATCCACCCTTTCTGTTACCGGTAAAGCAAATTTAGATGTTGGAATCATCTGAATCATCAAAATCAACAAAATCATGGGTTTGGTGGTTCATTGTTCATTGTTGATTACTCAGTATATCATGGGACAATTAAATGTAGAATAACTGTCTAGCCAGAATATCTTCAGAGTTTTTAAAACTACAACCTTGGCTAAAAAATACTGCTGACACATTATTATTTTCAAATGTTAAATGTAAGGCCTGTAAAGAGAAATCAAAGGTTAACTAGTTTGGCCTATTATACCCCTTTTCACAAGATGTAATATAAATACATGGTGTCCCCAGAATTTCAGCTCAAAATACCCCCCAGATCATTATTATAGCTTGTCAAATTTGCCTCTTTTTGGGTTTGAGCAAAAACAGCAGTTTTTTGTGGGTCCCTTTAAATGCAAATGAGCTGCTGAGAAGCTTCAGAAGAGGGTCGATCCTTTCCACGAGCTTTGGATATCTGGCAATAACAAAACGCGCGAATCTCACTTATCTTAAGTCTAAAAAATAACCAGTAGCGGAGTGCAGCCTGATGGAGAGACTCAGGAAGAGGTTGCTTTTGGACTGATCCTGGACGTTTCTGAATGGTAAGTGGATACATTTATGTAGTTGTTGTTGTTGTGGAGTTACATTGATTCATCTCATCGACTTACATGAACCGTAATGTTTAACTTTTACACAATGTTAGTTCCATGAGGTCTTAATAAAACAGCTGTGACATTTTTTGGTCAAATAGTGTTCTGTGCTTGTCTGTGCAGCGAGACAGTTTGATGGAAATTTTGCCATTGCATTAGAACTGGTAACACTGTTGTAAACCAAATGGCAGCACTCTGGGTGGAAACGTGCAGATGAACCCTTTCATGCATGAATAATGATAACCTCAGTCAGGATTTTTTTTCCTGTGTTTTTATTGCTCTTAGGGCATGAAAAACAAGATTTGACTTTTTTTTTTTTTTATTACAAATTTTGCGTTTATGGTTTAAACTGAAGAGATACTGTATTAAAGGAGTCATGACCTAGTATTACCTTGGATACCTACTGCTGTATTATAGTCTTTCAGGCCCTTCTAAAAAAGAAAAGTGGAAAAAAAATAAACACAGAGCTCCTCAGACCCTTATTTCTGAAGGCATTATTGTCTCGCGAGATCTGATGCGATATTTTGGCTGTCGTGGACAGTCATTTTAATAATGCAAATGAGGGGCGCGTTGATTGGTGGCAGGAAGGAGGGGGTTGACACCGCAAGTGACGCTTTAGCATATCATTACAAAATGACATCATGGCGCAAATTATGAATGAACCCGACCTGGCCGCGACCGGCTTCCCGGCCAGTGTATAAGTATGAGGCGCCGATTAGGGCTTAAATCAAACTTCATTCACGCACACATATATGAAACACGCTTGCATACATACTAAGTAGTCACACATACGTATATGAACTCTCCACGCACATACTCATATGAGACGCGAGCAGTTTTTAGCAGTTAGCTGCTGTTTGTTACACAGAGTAGAGCAATAAAAACACATTCTTACTGTTTCAATTGCAGGCAAGTGTCTGATTGTTGAAAATGGCCCCTTTTTCCCGAGCTTCGATGCCAACTTCGCCTGATATTGCCTCAAATTTGTGAAGGATTCCGGCGTAAAATGTTTAGTTAGCACAGACACATAACGTTAAGCCAGTGGGAAGGGTTGTAGGAACCGCGTCATTAAAAATGAATTTAATCCACTGGTCCCTGACAGCTTGGTCCGTTCTTGGGAGAGAAAACACATTTACATGTTGATTCTGGCAGTCAACCACAGAGCAACTCAGGTGTGTACTCGTTTCTCCATCTTTCTCGACTGAACTGAATATGAGGGGGAGAGGGGCGGGCTTCCCGCGGCATAGGTTTGCGGTGTCCATATATGGCATATCCTGCCCCGTCATGACGTCAAGACGGGGCTGAAATCAAAATCTCGTATTTGAGTGCGCGTGCACGCGCGCTGGTTTATTTATCCTGAGGTAAACGAACGCTTCACTTTTAAATATCGGCTTCCCGGCCAGTGTATAATCGTTAGGCAATCATAACATACATTGATTCTCGTGGAAAAGTGAAAATTGCAGGTCATGACTCCTTTAAATATAATATAATAATCAAACAGATATAGGGCCCTATCTTGCACCCAGCGCAATTGACTTTGTACACCGACGCATGTATCATTCCTATTTTGCACCCGCGCAAAGCGCGCTTTTCCCTCCACAGAAGCACGTCGCTAAACTAGGGAATGAACTTGCGCTCCCGGGGCGGTTCAGCGCAAAAAAGGAGGCGTGTTCCGGCGCAAATGTTCCTTCATGCTATTTTGCAGGTTTAGAAAACAATTGCGCCACTAACCAGGAAAAAATAGTTTAAAGTCAGTGGCGCGTTGCGCATGTTATTCATAAGCTATTTTAAGGGCGCATGCTTGGCCATAATCAATGTAGCGTGTGCACAACGCGCACTTTGATTCTCTCATCTACACAGAAGCAGCAGTTTTCATTTTTGCAAATCATACATTATTACGATAGATAGATAGATAGATAGATAGATAGATAGATAGATAGATAGATAGACAGACAATTTATTATAAAAGCATACATCTAGCTTACACATTTACCCAAATTATCATTATCATACGCCTTTTTAATCGAAGTTAATTTGGGTTGGTTTCTCCATCCCCAACGTCCCTGACGAGAACGTTGCTCTCCTTGGCTGTGAACCGCTCCTGGCGCGCGCCTGGCAAATCCGCCGTTATAATAGGAATCCGCTTTAGAACAAGCGCGCCTGCTCTTAAAGGGAATGTGAGATGACGCTCTGATTGGTTTATTTCACGTTACGCCCAAACCACACCTATGAATAATGAAGCTCTTCAGACCAACCCATTTTAGATTTGCGCCTGGCGCAAGAGTCATTTATCCCGCCGGGAAACTAGCAACAGCGCCAAGACCCGCCCACAAAGTTACTTGCGCTTTGCGCTTTGACACTTGCGTTTCAGATCGTTAAAATAGGGCCCATAGTGTGTGTATTTAACAAACCAATCAATAAAATTATATAAAATCATGTGAAAACTATAAAATATATACAAAAAATATAAATGCGAAATATTGCAAAGGCAATTGAACTTCATACAAGTTGAATACTTCATACAAAGTTGAAGCGTATCTTTGATATCAGAACATGAGGACGTGATTCCATCAGAATTTTCTACAGCCTGTCAATGGTACAACTGTGGAAACCACAAAGATGCTCCCTCCAGTGTACCAGAGTATGTCTTTTACCTTTTTACCTACAAGAGTCTCCTAGGATAGAAGGAATGGGTGGATATTCTGGAGCAATTTGGCATTTCTGACTGACCATTGGACATCTTGGTTTGGAGGGGGAAAAAATCGACACACAATGGCTTGCCACTTGGTGGCAATGTATAGGATGATGCACAAAAGTCCACTGTAGAGGTTGATGTGAAACTTTGCCAGCAAAAATCCTTGCATTTGCAAAAAAAAAAGAAGCTTTTTGGATTTTTTACATGCTTGCAGAGAAAGGCTTACCAAGTTACTGGGTCACTTTTCACATTTTCTGGTTTGGTAGATACACCGGGGACCCGATTATAGCACTTAAACATGTTAAAAATGTTAGTTTTAAAATTCCCTCTACATACCAGAGGCCTTGATGTGGGCAGTTACTGTCACGGTTCATGAATGCATTGTTTCAGTCTTCCGTGCTGTGTGTGTATTCCCGGTCCTGTGATACGTCTCCAGTTTATGCTTCCTTGTTCCTGTTCGGTGTTTTCCGTGGATGTCGTTCTATGTCTGGATATTATTCATCACTACCAACGCACTCAAGTCACGTCACTTCATCTGCACCACTGTTGACCATCGAAGTCCCTGCGCCACCCATCAGCTGTTCCAGGAGTGCGGCTGGGCAGGACCCGTCGCTCGACTCGGGACAGTCGTGCGTCAACTCTCAATGCTAGCTCGATCAGTCCATTAAGGGATGTAGGAAGGTCCAGGGTGTAGATCTCCTTCTGGACGCGATCAGCCAACCCATGCAGGAACATGTCCCACTGCGCCTCCTCATTCCATTGACACTCACCCGCTAGGGTTCGAAACTCAATGGAAAAGTCAGAAACCGATCTCTCTCCCTGACGCAGATCTGCCAGTACTCTGGCCGCCTCTCTCCCGGCGACGGCCCGATCAAAGACTCGTTTCATTTCAGCGGCGAGTGTCTGGAGTGAGGTGCAGCATGGATCTTGGTTCTCCCACACCACCGTTCCCCATAGCGCCGCTCTCCCAGTCAGCAGCGTCAGGATGAAGGCGACCTTGGCTCGCTCACTGCTGAAGGTCCTGGGTTGGAGAGAAAAATGCATTGAGCAGCGTGTTAGAAAAGCTCTGCAGTAACTTGGCTCACCAGAGTAGGATTCTGGGACTGGAAGACGGGGCTCCGACTGGGAGGGGATCTCTGGTGGTGTGGGGGGAATGAGCGAGGTGGGCGGCGCAGTGGGAGCTCGCAGATGTTGGACTTGCTGGGTAAGCTCGGACACCTGCGCCACCAGAGCCTGAACTGCATGACCCGTGTCGTTGAGATTCTGCTCTTGGGAATCCATTCGACGAGCACTGATTGTGAGAAATTCCTCCAGTGAAGATGATGAATTACTCGCTGCTTCCATTGCTTGGTCAGATCGTTCTGTCATAACTGACGACAGGAAGCAATTGCAAGTAAACTCGTTTATTGAAGATAACAGTTCAAAAATGTAGAAGATGCAGCAGCTGATGGGTGGCGCAGGGACTTTCGATGGTCAACAGTGGTACAGATGAAGTGACGTGACTTGAGTGCGTTGGTAGTGATGAATAATATCCAGACATAGAACGACATCCACGGAAAACACCGAACAGGAACAAGGAAGCATAAACTGGAGACTTATCACAGGACCAGGAACACACACACAGCACGGAAGACTGAAACAATGCATTCATGAACCGTGACAGTTACAGGAAGCCAATGGAGGAGATGATTGAAGACCAGTTTGATGGTATTAGCTGGAAGTATAGCAAGTGTGTGGTCTTATATCAGTTCTATAGTCTTGAGAACAGAATACAAAAAAATCGTCTGAAATACAAAAAATAACCACATTTTATTGTTGTTTAAAATTTTTAATTATTCAAAATTTCAAGACATTTCCATGACAAAATTGATGTGAAGCTTTCAAATTCCGATCTGCCGAGCTAGGCTGACTTTAGGAAGATCTTCTACACAGAGGATGTTGACCATCGGAAAGGTGTCCATGTCATTTACCACCATTCCGTCTTGACCCTCAGGGTTCTCCTTACATTGGACAGAAATCTGAAAGATGCATGCAGGCATTTGTAGAGATTATCTAAAATCCTAAAATAATTCTGTCTCTATATGAATTATATACCTGAGATTCATCAGTCACATCATCTTCGGTCAAGAGAGTGCATTTCTCCAAAGTTTGTTCTTGAGCAGATTTGCAGCAAGTTGTACCCTTATGTAATGAAAAACATTATTACTATTTTAAAAGGAAAGCAAATATTGCAGTTTAGAATATATAAAACATGTAATGTTTAACTCAAATCTTTGCGCTTTTTTAAAGCACTTATTAGCACAGTGTTAGCACTCAATGCTAGTTTTGCCTTACCATTATGTTGACAATCTGAGCCAAGTTGTCGAATAAAGATGTTATATAAAAACTGAAATACTATGATTAACAGTTTTTGGTGGGTTTTTTGTGGATTGTCTTTTTTTTGCATATGTTATTCTTCCGGGTAATTACCCATGTGACTAAATCGCAACCTTTTGTGGATTCGCACATTCGTACATATCACCAAAACCTTCATATACTTGTCAAAAGAATTTGATGTTTTAATATGTTTCATCAGCTACTGTTCCAAACATATAAAAGCATCAACAGCAAAACTAGGCAAAGCAAGCAACGTTTATGTAATACCGTTTATTCAAAATGGTATCGAAAGTGCTTTACATAAAAGAAATGAAAAATAATCATAAAAGGTCAATAAAATAAAAATAAAATAAAAACAACAGAAAAAGTTACAAGTGTCATTGGGCTTTATTGTACCTTCAGCGTCTGAATGTATTAAGTATTACATATGGCATGTAAATTAAATGAAACTATTAAAACATACCAGTCAAAAGTAACAAGTAAATCCTTGTGATACGGAACAATTATATTCCTGTTATTGTTAAGCTTTAAAAAAGGAGAAATCCATGGTGGGATTTTTTCTTTTAAATCACAATAATATAGAAGTTAACAGAGCTTAGTTTGGCAAGATTGAGCATTTTACCTTTAGGTACTTTACTCCTAGAAAACATCATGTCAATAATGTGCAGCTTTATCTGGGAATATCATGTATGTCCCTGGCTTACTGTACATCTTTAAACAGATAAGGCACTGTACATCCCTTCAATTTATGTAAACAAATTAATAAACTAAGGCCTGTCTCAAGAATTTCAAACATTTCTTTTATTTTCAGTCTTACACTTGTTGCTGTTTTCTAAAAAAGCTTTTTTCACAGCATTAAATTGCTGTAAAAACATCTTATTAATACAAAATTTAAAACACTGATACTTTTCCGTATCAATGATTAATCAAATCTGCTATTTAACATACAATCATTTGTATGTTAATTTATTTGAAATAGCAAGAAGAAAAAAGAATTTACCTCCAAAAATCACAGAAGATGCTGTACATTAGTTGTCTTCTCTGAATTTGAAATAGTAGTCCATTGAGTTCATTTTATATCAAATCCAGATGTTCCAGTAGTGAAATTAGATTTAAAAAAAAATAAAAATAAAAAATAATATATATATATATATGTATATATATATATATATATATATATATATATATATATATATATATTTGTGAAATATATACATACCCTATAAAACAATCAAAATGAAGTCTACAGGACATTCTTCTACGATGACTTGAAATGATTTGAATGCAGGTCTCAAAATAAAAGCATGTTACTGCATACTGATTATCTTCTGTATAGCATCACGTTCATCATGAGAAGGCAGAAAATCAAGATTGCTCAGATCTTACATATGAAGTGATGATTAATTACAGAAGAAGATGCCAACCACATATAGTTCAAAAACAGGAAAACCTCAACGATAAATGCAATCATGCCCGTTCCACATGACCTAGAAAGTCAGCAGTTATCAGTTCTCAATTCTTGGTAAAGGATCAGTTTAAAAACCTGAACTAGAACCCAATCTAGTACTAATCACTACAAAATCTTAAAATAATTTGTTTCCAGACAACACAATTGATAGCCTGGATGCCAGCCTAACTTAGCCCCGCCCACAAAAATTTTAGGTCGGGAAATTCTGACTAGAATCTGAGTATGACGACGTCAGGCTACACAATTGACTTAATCATGGTAAAATGTACTAAATTATATAATCCATACGTTATGACAACATATGTTTTGACATTGCTTTAACTAATTTTTTTATGTTATACAAGATTCAACTAATATTTTTAAGTCAATTTATTGTCATTTGAGTTAAAATGACTTAAACATCCAAGTTGATTGTACTTAAATTTAAAGCAGCAGCAACTTTTTTACAGTGTAAAATTTAAAGGTCCCGTTGCATGCGATTCCATGTTTCAAACTTTAGTTAGTGTGTAATGTTGCTGTTAGAGCATAAATAATATCTGTAAAATTATAAAGCTCAAAGTTCAATGCCAAGCGAGATATTTTATTTAACAGAAATTGACTACAAAAAACGGCTCGATTGGACTACACACCTCTACATCCTGCATTAGTGACATCACCAGAACCGTTTCTTGACTAACCTCCGCCCACAGGAATGCTCCCTCAACTCTACTGGCTACTTGCGCACTTCTTATAACTTAGGCTACTGTGTTTACTCAGCTCTTACGGTGATTTTCTGAAGTAAAACTGACGCTTCATCTTTTGTGTGGTGTACAATAAACTTTATTAAACTCATCAGTACATGTTTGATCATCATTCAGACAGCAGACTTGTAGGCTATTAATAAATAATGGATACATAGCCTACAAGCAGATGACAAATACGTTATAATAACCGTAATTAAACTACTAAACCATACCTGTTTCATCTCTATACAGCACTCTGACTCTGTAGGCATTATTGTCCGACTCGAAATGAACGCCGTTACTGAGAGTTTCTGATATTATCATCATTCCGTGAGATGAATTTTTCCTGACAGACTGAGCACGAGCTCATGAAGCTCCGCCCCCTGTGTCGTCCAGCAGCACCTCATTTGCATTTAAAGGGATACACACTGAAACGGCTCGTTTTTCTGAGCCCCAAAAAATGTCAATTTAAACATGCTGTAAAAAATGATCTGTTGGGTATTTTGAGCTCAAACTTCACATACACACTCTGGGGACATCAGAGACTTATTTTACATCTTGTGAAAAGGGGCATAGAACGGGACCTTTAAATGATATGATCATATTTCAAAATAAGTTAAGCCATTAAAAGAATAAGTTATTGACTGCAAGATTTAAAAAAAAATTTAAGTCAGTTTAATTTAACTTAATTTGAAATCACTTAGACTTTTTACAGTAAGAAAAACACTGAAACTATTTGAGTTTTCAAATTTTTGGTTTCTTTTCACAAACCCATTTGAATGATTCGTTCATGAATCAGACATCACTTCCCAGACAGCATGGTGACATTGATTCAATGTTGAGTTTTGATCCAAACCATCATTTTGGTTGACATCAAAATTTCAATGTTTAAAGTGTGTTGCATCAGCATTGAAATTTAGATGAAAGGGAACAGCACACATGGGTGAAGACAGTGACATTGAACTAACAGTGAGTCTTAGTTTATGAGCACAAGATCTTGCAGGCATGTATCTGTGCAAAATACTACTGGCTGTTTCCCAATCAGTGGGGCATTTCAGTTCATGATGGGCATTTTCAATGGTGTTACCTCATTTGCTCTAATACACTGGGGGTTTGGTTTAGGGGTGGGCCCTCGTGATTTTAGCAAGTCTTTTGAAAAATGGTTGAAAAACACCAATTGTAATTTGAAAATTGGCACTAATTGGTATACGCCCATTTTGGTTTTGCATGTGGGCTTCTCAGTAGTTAATTGATGCTTCCTTATTAGAAAACACAAGGTGTGTCCTATACATAAGTCTTGTGTGTTTGACATGCATGAACTCTCTGAGTTTCAAACAATGGTGCATATAATGTATTTCTGTTTTTAGCATACTTTTTACTTGCATTTTATTTATTGGTACTAAATCTACTAACATACATTAATTTTCAAAGTAAGTAAAGTGTTGAAATAAATCGTACAGATAGCATGGGGACATTGATACAATGTTGAGTTTTGATCCAAACCATAATTTTGGTTGAGATTGTAAGACGAAAAATACTGGTTGAGGCCTGGTCTATGAGACAAAAGGGCCCTGCTGGCTAATTAACATTCGACCTCCCCCATACAACCTCACTTCCTTTCAGAAACAACTAAGAACTCACACAAGAACATTGTTTAATGTGAATGTTTATCATTGACTGTTATGTTTTTGGTGTCATTTGAACTGTCTCAAAGTAAGTTGTACAGATATCTCATATCCAGATAGATAAAATAAAAGGAAATAAGGTTTATAGAAGTGTAGAGAAAAACTGGTTCAGAGATAAGGCCAGATAAGGCCTTATCTGGCCTTTTATCAAATATCTAGAACATATAACCATGTTCTAGATATTTGAATTGATTGTGGAATTGATCTCTGATTTCTGAAATATTAAATTATTACATGTGATTATTCTAACTGATTTTGACATTGTTAATTTAATGGTTAAAAGGAATAGTCCAACATTCACTCACTTTTAGTGAGGCACAGATATTATTAAAACCCTTCATTTATGGAGTCAGATGAAATAACGAGTAAATACACATGATTAATGTATTACAAATTTAACCAACCAATACTTTGCATGAGTGAGGACAGAACACGTGATAACCTTCCCCGTGTATTGGCGAACCGGCATTGGACCAATATATCGGGCCTTACAAGATTGACATTTCAGTGTTTAAAGTGTGTTGAATCAGCATTGAAATTTGAACTAACAGTGATTTGTAGTTGATGAGCACAAGATCATTCAGGCATGTATCTCTGCAGAACACATTTCGTTTTCAAACCACAGTGGGCATTTTCAACCGCTTCCTGATTTGCTCTAATCCACTGGGGGCTTGGTTTAGGGGTGGGGTGGTTTAGCAAGTCTGTTGAAAAATGGTTGAAAAACATTTATTGTAGTTTGAAATTGTAGTTTGGTTTTGCATGTGCACTTCTCAGTAGTCTAATGCTTCCTCATTAGAGAGAAGACATAGGTGCATCCTATACAGAAGTCTTGTTTGTTGAAGCACCTGACATACTTACATGACTTCTCTACCACAGTTTCAAACAATGGTGCATCTACATTCTTAAAAAATGCACATTGCTTTAGTAAAGTTTATTATGAATTTCCTGAATAAAGTTCTAACGTCATTTAACACATTTCTTGAATTGCAGGAGACATGAACATGAGCAAGAAAGTTACACTGCAGACATAGCCCATGTCTTGCATCCGTCAGTGCTTGCATGCAGAGCACATTGCTCCTTTAGTAGGAATGAAGGCCGACGAAGATGGACAATTAAAAAAAAAAAGAAGCACCCTCCTAATAATGCTGGCATTGATTATACACTGAGTTGTTGTCGACAGCATAATCACCTGACCTGGGACTTATCACTGCTTAATCAGGTAATCATTCATATTCCTGAATCTGTATTACATTTGAGAAATGTGACTGATTTCCATTCAGTTTAGCTTTTTTCCACTGAAACACAATAACAAAAAACATCTTGTTTATTAAGAAAGTGACTGACATGGCTATTTTGTGATATTTAAAGAGATTAAGGTCTACATAAGGTGAATCTGCAGCTTCAAAGGGATAGTTCAGCCCAAAATGAAAATTCTGTCATCATTTATTCACCCTCAAGTTGTTCCAGACCTGTATGAATTTCTTTCTTCTGTTGAACACAAAAGAAGATAGAGTGAAGAATGTTGGTAACAAGACAGTTGATGGTAGCCATTGACTTCCATGGTATGTATTTTCTTCTATGGAAATCAATGGCCACCGTCAACTTTCTGATTATCAACATTCTTTAAAATATCTTCTTTTGTGTTCAACAGAAGAAAGAAACTCATACAGGTTTGGAACAACATGAGGGTGAGTAAATGATGACAGAATTTTCATTTCGGGCTGAACTATCCCTTTAAAGAAATTTTCATTGAAAAACATAAGCTCTTTTATTCTACAAGATAAACTTGTTACTTGAATGCTATGTAGTTTCACAGAAAATGAGCTGAGATATAGTTAATGGCTATAGCTCATAGGTGTTAGTTCCTCTTCATGAAGAGTTTAGCTCCAACACCTGTGGCACGTTCAAGTTCAAAACGGTGCGCAACGTTTTGCTACGGTTTCCGGGTTGAACGTCATGTTTCCTGGAAACGGCGTGCACCGGTGTGCAACGGGGTTTGAGATGCGTTTTCTCTTGTTTGGTGGGTGTGTCAGAACTGCAGTCCAATCAGCAGCAACATGTATATAAAGCACGCGGTATTAAAGTGAACTGGCACAATGGGTTCAAGGAAAGTATTTACAAATGTGTTCGATGCAGCTCGGTATACGCAACAACTGAGGATATTAGAAGACATGTTTGTCGTAAATTTTATTGTAAAAATATATGATATCAACATAATGATGTAGTTGTTTATATTTTTAGCTTCATTGCAAGTGTATGACTTTTGGTATAGAAATAAACAATGGTAATTAAGTGCTTTTCCTAAAAATGAGAAAGAAAATGCAGGGTATAAAAACAGTATGAACTACAAATAAAGTCAGTATGTGAGGCTAAATAGATGTGTTTTAGTCTAAATTAGGTAAGATGTGTGCTTCCATTTCAGTTTCAGCAATCCCTTCACTCGATTGGGATGTTCTCTTTTGTTCTGGGCGGCAAGTGCAGTAACTGTAACATCGGGCATATTTTGTAGTATTAAAGATGTTTTATTAACAAAGTTCGGGAGGAGCAGGTTCAGATAATTAACCAAATTATGCACAGCTGGAGATTAATCAGTAATCAACTCAATGACAGAGTATAAATTCACAGCAGACCTATCTCTGTTCATTGAAAGTTTGTCAGCATCCCTCCTCCACCCCATCTCCTCACTTTCAGTTCCATCTACACTTACCAACTGGGGGGAGTACTCTGGGTTCAGGCCTAACTCCGAGCTCGGAGCCCTCCCCCCGGACAGCACGCCAAATACGCATAAACTTATTGTACTAATTATATGTAGATGTGAACTCGTGAAACACATATTTATACCGACTTCATCAGGCTCCGAAAATTCTTCACAAAGAACACAAAGAATGGCCTTCTCAGCTGCCATAGTTGCAACTCTTGCGTCATCAGAACAGTGTGTTCAACGCATCACCGTTTCTGTTTAAAAAACATTGTGTAACGTTTTGTCGGGGCTGAACGCAGCCCTGCCTGGAAGTGTTCATTGATCCTAATGACCTTGATTAGCTGCCTCAGGTGTGGTTGGAGATAAAATCGGACACCCCTGCCATAGTGCTTGCTTTTGATATCGAAGCATTAATAGATTTTAGAAAAATAAATGAAATAAACAGAATTTAACGATACTTTAATCATAGTTAGAATATTTTGTGTCCAGCAACTTTTTTTAAAAGTGAATCATATTGTGTTTAGTATATTAACATTCTTGAATGTGGCAACTGAATTGACTTGTTCTCAAGTAACATCATGCTTTCTTTTTCAGATTCAGAGAACCCAAAGGAAAAGAGGCAGTAGTCTGATGCAAGACAGATTTTTTAAAACCTGAACCGTTGGACCACTTGTGGTCACATCAGACTTCTGAAGCCAATTTTATTTTTAAAGGTTGAAATGCTTTTGTCCTATTTCTCCCCCTTTCTTTTTTAAAGAATGATCTTTTAATATATTTTTGTCATTGATTGATTGAATAAAATAAATTGACTCAACTGCTGGAAAGGTGTCATTTATATTTTAAAAGGTTTTTGCCAAATTTTTAAATGGTCTGGAATTTAATGACGTATCACTGAAGTGTAGTTGAAATATTAATGTTGTTTCAACATTAGCTTGGTACATCAGATGGCAATATTGGTTGACATTCCTTTTCAGTTGTATTTTCAGTGTTTCAACAAAATGTATTTAGAATCAACATCACATTGTAACATTGATCAAACCATATTCAGACCTGCCAACCTTTACGCATTTTGCGTAGCGGATACGCATTTTGACTTCAAAGTACGCTGGTACGATTTGTCACTCTAAACTACGCAAAAACCTGGTGACGCCTCTGTGCACGAGCTGTCCTCAAATCAAGCAACAGCAAAAGAAGAAGAGTTCGACCAATCATAGCGCTGGGTTCATTCCCCAAATAGCAAGATGATTGACAGATGCGTAAGGCCTATCATTAAAAAGAGACTGAAAATCGACACCAATAAAGAATTCCGCTCGATCCCCCTTCCACTCCCGCGGCCGACGTCTGACTGATTTCATCAGTAGGCCTACGGTACTTCTGACTCATGAAGGTAAACGGCCTGGGGTCGATGTGGAAAGTTGATTGTTTTGTTAACTTAATCTTATGGATTCGATGATCACACAGATCGCATGGATGATCTTAAAATTCTCCGTTAAGTTATTCATGGTCACTCAGAAAAGAGGAAGACATCATTCGTCATGCAAATAATAAAATGCTCAAGTAATGCTGAACTATAAATCTTGAAATCGCTATGGCTTAAAGGGCACCTATTATGCAAAATTCACTTTTACATGGTGTTTGAACATAAATGTGTGTTGGCAGTGTGTGAGCAAAACCACCCTAGAATGATAAAAATCCACCCAGTAGTTTTTTTACTATCTCAATAAATCACAAACACTGTCTCAGAACGCCCTGTTCTAGATTTTCCTCACTGTGACGTAGAATTGAGCTAAGCCCCACCGACGTGATTTGATTGACATCTGGTTTTGGCATAGACCCCGCCCTCGGTGATCTGTGTAGTACACCATCGCCATTGTTTCAACGACAGCCGGTGTGTAATGTCTCATAAGAAGTGTAGGTGTTCTGTTGTGGGATGTAAGAATGGACATAGTCTTCACTGACATCAGAGCCACTGAAAACTTTAGGTTACTTACGTAACCCCGGTTCTCTGATAACATGAGTGAGGTATCTCACTATGGGAAACGCCTCTGGGCGTGACAGATCTGGAAGTACCAATTACACCACGTCTGTCAGTTGACAGACCAATCACGACAGTGATGCGGGAGTCCCCCTACCCACATATATACCACTGTCAGTGGTCCCTACTTCATTCTCTGCATATCTCTTCTCCGTGCACTGCAAGGAGGGACGTGTGGTGAAATACCTCACTCATGTTATCAGAGAACCGGGGTTACGTAAGTAACCTAAAGTTCTCTTTCAAACATTCGCTCGGTATCTCACTATGGGATATAGACAACTCCCGTATTGCAGATATGCTGTCTGAAGCAGGCCTGTCAACCAACTGTGATGTATGTAACATAACAATCCCCGAAGAGTGTTTTTTTTTATTTTTTTTATACACTTAAGACGGAATGAGCCAGTGATGGCTCAGTGACATCCAGTCTATAAAATCGGACAAATGTGTGAGGCGAAGCCCAGCTTGCTGCAGCACATATGTCCTGAACTGAAACGCCCTTAAACAGTGCCCACGAGGTAGCCAGACCTCTGGTAGAATGAGCCCTCAGCCCTTCCGGAGGACAGAGACCACTGCTATTATAACCTAATATAATAGCTTCCACTACCCAGTGGGACAGGCGCTGACGCGAAATAGGTTTCCCCTTATGAGAATCAGCCCATGAAACAAACAACTGATTACTCTTCCTTAGCGCTCTTGTTCTGTCCACATAGTGACGCAACGCACGGACAGGGCACAAGCAATGAAGCCGCGCATCCTCTGACGAGAGAAAAGGCTGTGGATGAAAAGCCAGTAAATCCACCTGTTTACAGGAGAGAGCTGACTCGCTAACTTTAGGGACAAACGCTGGATTACTTTTGAGAGTTACTCTCGAGTAGTCCATAGCGAACTGCATACAGGAGTTATGCACCGAAAATGCGTGAAGTTCACTCACCCGCTTAGCGGTCGAAAGAGCCAATAATAAAGCAGCCTTTAGCAAAAGGAGCTTTAATTCAACACTCTCTATAGGTTCAAAAGGGGGCTGAGATAGTGCGTTAAGGACCACCGACAGATCCCACGGTGGAATCAGTGGCTTTGAAACCCTGTTCAAACGTCGTGCACCTCTCATAAACCTGCATACAAGCGGGTGTTGAGCTACAGTGTTTCTGTCAACCCCCACATGACACGCAGAAATTGCGGCAAGATAAACCTTAACAGTTGAAAAGGCTCTGCCCTCATCCAAAAGTTCCTGCAGAAAACACAACGTATCCGCGACAGAACAGAGAAAAGGAACAATAAGTCTGTGTGCGCACCATCGCTCAAACACAGCCCATTTCCGATCATATGCCGAGCGCGTTGAAGCAGCTCGCGCATTCTGAATTGTTTCAATCACCCTAGGAGGCAAACCTGTCACACTCAAGTTTAACCTCTCACGGGCCAGGCCCAAAGAGCCACTTTGTCTGGGGCTGGGTGAAATATCTCCCCGCGCGCTTGCGAGAGAAGGTCCCTGCGCAACGGGAGGGGCCAGGGCTGTGCGTAAAGGAGCTGTATTATCTCCGTCAACCACAACTTCCCTGGCCAGTTCGGGGCAATCATTATGACCGAGTGACCGAACTCTCTTACCCTTCTTAAAGTTGGAAAGATCAGACTCAGTGGAGGAAACGCGTACAGTAGCGCGTTTGGCCACGGGTGCGCCAGAGCATCCACACCCATAGGTGCACCGCTTCTCGCCAGAGAGAAGAACAGAGGACACTGAGTGTTTTCGTGCGAGGCGAAGAGATCTACGGCAGCCCGGCCGAACCTCTCCCACAACTGGCTCACTACCTGAGGGTGGAGAGTCCACTCTCCATACAGAGGATTCCCCCTGGACAAGAGATCCGCCCCCACATTCATTATTCCCGGGACGTGGGTCGCCCGTAGTGAATGAAAATGCTTCACGCCCCACAAGATTATTTTCTGTGCTAGACTGTGAAGCCGATGGGAACGTGTGCCTCCCTGGCGGTTTATGTATGCCACCGTCGTTGTGTTGTCCGACCTGATCAAAATGTGGTGGTTCCTTAAGAACCGCACAAAATTATTCAGAGCCAGAAAAACTGTTAACAGTTCCAGGAAGTTTATGTGTGCGTTTTGTAGCGAGACGGGCCATTTTCCCTTCGCCATCCTGCCCTCGCACACTGCACCCCAACCTGTGAGCGACGCATCCGTCGTAACCACCTTTCTCAGAGAAACTGTTCCCAGCAGAGTCCCTGACTCGAGAAAGGACCGATCTCTCCATTGAAGGAGAGCGTGCATGCAGCGTGACGTCACTATCACTCTGCGGTTGAGATGGCGTTTTGGACACAAGCCCTGCGCCGCCGTCCAGTTCTGAAACTCTCTCATTCGCAACAGTCCCAGGGGAATGACAGAAACTGTCGAGGCCATCAGACCTAGAAGACGTAAACACAGTCTGAATGACACTCTGTTTCCTTTCTGAAAAAGGGATAGACAGCTGCGAATTGACCTGACGCGCTCCTCGGACAGAGAAGCTCGATATAGGTCTGAGTTTAGTCTGAGACCCAGGTAAATTATCTCTTGTGTAGGCACCAAGCAGCTTTTTGTTTCGTTTATCTTGAAACCTAAGCTCTGCAAATGAGACACGAGCATTGTTGTCTCTCTCTCTGCCTGTTGCCATGACGGCTCGCACAGCAGCAGATCGTCCAAATATGCTGACACTCTTAGACCCATTATTCTCAGCGGTGTGAGCGCTGCTTCCACACATTTGCTGAAAACCCTGGGCGCTAAAGACAAGCCGAAGGGGACTGTCAAAAACTCGTAGGCTGTGTCTCGATAGGCAAACCTGAGGAATTTTCTGTGTGCTGGGTAGATGCTTTTGTGAAAATATGCATCTTTCAGATCGACTGACGTAAGCCAGTCCTTGGGACGAATAGTTTGAGATAACGTCTTTAAGGTCAACATTTTGAACTTGTATTTCCTGAGGTGTTTGTTGAGGTTCCGTAAATCGAGAATAGGACGGAGACCCCCCCCTCTCTTGGGAATAACGAAGTACCGGGAGTAAAAGCCCTGATGGCTGTCCTCCGGCGGCACAACTCGAATAGCTCTTTTGCTCAATAAAGAGGCTATTTCTTCCTCCACAACCTGAGCTGACTCCCCCTCTGCTGCTGACATTAACACACTGTTGAAAAGTGGAGGTTTTACAGCAAATTGCAGACGATAACCCCGGCTTATTGTGGATAAAACCCAGGGGTGTACTGCGCATGCGCGCCAGCTCTCCGCCTGAGCAGCGAGCGGACCGCAGCAGCTCTCGTCCACTAGTGACGCGGCGGTGCCCTCTAGTGGCGGAGCTGGGGACTGCAGCTCTGATTTTGACAATTTTGTTTTTGTGTGTGTTTTTATTTTCAAACATAGCTGTGCCCTCGGCCCACTGCCTGGATGCACAGGGAACGTGTTTATTATTTCCATAGCACACATGTCTTTTGGAAAACAGCCCTCTGCCCTCTGTTGTAACCCCGTGGGTGGAGGGAGGGAAACTTTTCTGTGAGGCACTGGGGGAACTGGTGCCAACTTCACATCTGAACTGGTCATTATAGAACTTGTGAACAATTTCCCTGTCCAGCGCCTTCTCTTGGCTGGAGGGGGAGAAAATGACCGTTCTCTTTGAGGGAGGATAGCAACAGATACTCCGTGAGTGCTGTTGCTCATCCCTTCGTTCTGAACCTGACGAAATACTAGGTTGCCCGCCGTTTCTTCCCTCCCTGAGGGTTTGCAGGACGGTGTCTGGCTGCAGCCGCCGCGAAGGAAGGTTTACCCCTCGGCTGAGCTGGCTTTGACTGTGGCTCAGAACGCTGAGGCTGAGGAGGTCTGGGGTTTCTAAAAACTGGCCGACCACCCCCTTGTGGGGCTTCAAACTTAGGCCGTGGTGAATGAGAAGCCCTAACGGTGGATCTGCGAGGGAGGCAGGTCTGGAAAGCCTCACCCTCCTGCTTCTTTTGATCGCACCGTTCTCTCATAGCAGTGACCGATGCCCCGAAAAGGGCTTTGGGCTCAACTGGAGCATCCAAGAAGTCTGCTTTCTCTCTGTCTGACAGCCCTGACAGCCCCAGCCAGAGAGCTCACTCGCCGACCACTGCCAAGCCCATGCTGCGGCCGCAGCTCTGGACCGCACCTCTGGAAGTTCTCAGGTTGAGATCTGCAATAACACAAATCTCTTCCCAGAGGGCTGGGTTTGGTGACCCAGCATCCATTTGCCTCCCCATCTCTTCCATAAGCTCTGCCTGATAAGCAGTGAGGAGAGAGGTGGCATTAAGAGCTCTCACTGCCAGTGCAGAAGAGCGATAAATTTTCTGAAACACTGAGGCCGTTAGACGATCAGTGCGTCCCGGCAGTGAAGCTGAAGCCGAGGAAAAAGCTGTCCTGCGGTTAGGGTGGAGATGATGTGCAACCGACAGCTCGACCGGAGGGGAATTTGACATCCCTAACTCCTCCATTTTATCCACATCCAGCCTAGAAAATCCCTTTACGGGAACTCTGTGAGAAAATGGCTTATCCCAGAAACGTTTCATCTCCGAAACGCACGCGGGGACCGCTGGAATGAGCTGCTTAGCTGGTGGGGCACGTGACGGCAGTCTCTTGCCGTCATAGAGATCTCTCTCTGCCCCCTGACCCGTCTGTTGTGATGGCCAGTCTATGGAGAGTTTTGCCGCCGCCCTCCGGCACATTTCGAGCAGGTCGAGCTCCGCTTGAGCCGGGAAGGGTGAACCCTCGCTTAACGCGCTGTCTGGCCGGGGTGGATTTGGCGGGAGGATCGCATCTTCGTCATCATCCTCACCATCGTCCTCTAACAAACGAGCGATGGCCTCGTCGTCCTCGTCATCCTCCTCTCTCACATCCGTAAGTCCTACGGATCCAAAGAGGGGAGGTAGTTGCGGGGAGAATTCGTCCATGTATTCGCCCCAGCTGCGGGACGCCGGAGGCTGTTTAGCCTCCTCCGCGGGTGGCGGAGAAAAGCAGGGATCTCCCTTGTTAGTGGCCGCGACACGCACTCTTCTCTCTAACACCCTCGACGGGAAGAGAGAACAGTGAGGACAGCCCTCGGGGTTAGCGAGGGCTGCCTGTGCATGTCTCACCCCCAGGCATGCGATGCATAAAGGATGAGGATCCTTGCCCGATATCATCGAGCCGCACGCACACGGGCGAGAAGTTTCTGCTTTCGGTCCGCCGTTTGCAGAACTTGAAGTAGCCATAATAATAGTATCTAAGCTCACCGACACGTGCAACTCAGAATAAGGGAATATCTAAAAGAATTCGCCGTAACGCGTTAATTCTCTTAAGTATACCAGAATCAAATAACACTATTACAGTGGAAAAGAAAAACCCGCTCACAAAATAGCTGCGTTCAGCGACGTACCTTGACGGCTCGTCTCAGAACCGTTAAACAACTATTTCGAGACAGGTCCTACTGAAGAAAGCTTCCAATTTGATCTTCACGGGGAAGAGATCGAAGAATGAAGTAGGGACCACTGACAGTGGTATATATGTGGGTAGGGGGACTCCCGCATCACTGTCGTGATTGGTCTGTCAACTGACAGACGTGGTGTAATTGGTACTTCCAGATCTGTCACGCCCAGAGGCGTTTCCCATAGTGAGATACCGAGCGAATGTTTGAAAGAGAACACAGCGGATGGATTTTATTTATGAAGAAAAGGCACCACTTAAACTTCCTAAATACGAGAATCATGTTCTGACTGACTGTTTAGTGAACGAGGGTCAAAGTTAATCCTCAAGTGTGGATCGTTGCCTACAGTTCGCGATCCAACGTCACCTCCAGAAGTAAGTGTATTTTATGATTTTTGAGCAAATAGTCATTTCAATCGATGTCAGCCAGTTCAACAACAAATGCGTCTAAAGCTATTTATTGTCGTCATCATAGGATGTCTCAACAAACAACGTCAGACAGTTTTATGTCACGTAGGCTATAATTTTTTTGCAGCAATTACAAATGTAAATAAATTAAGGTCTGCTCTATCTCCATAGACAGTATAAACGTCTATCTCCCTCCCCTTAAGAATAAAAAAAAGAAAATCGTTTGTACTTAGCAAACGTTATCACAGTATTTGTGTGTGTGTGTGTGTGTAGTTTTAAAAAATTGCGTGAACGTTATCACAGTTCGTGTGTGTGTGTGTGTGTGTTGCACATCATCCATAATTGCAAAGGAGACGCGATTAAAACTTTGTAAGTACATAAATGTATCAAATAACCATTCCGAGACGTTTAGTCCATTCTCATTCGTGTTTATTCTGTGCCGGACTCTCTTCATCATCTGGGTCCAGCAGGGCGGGGATTATGCAGCTCATTTACATTTAAGGTGGTATAGACCAAAACAGCTCTTTTTAAAACAGGCCCCAAAAATGACATTTTCAAATGGTTATAATAAATTAACTGTGGGGTATTTTGTGCTGAAACTTCACAAATGCATTCTGGGGACACCCAAGACCAATATTACATCTTGTAAAAAGGGGCATAATAGGTGCCCTTTAATGTTAGTGATTATGAAAGTGCTGTGATAGCCTAACGTTACTGATAAGCTCGAGTCTGGAGAAACAGGCGTTTATTTATTCATCTCAGTGTTGAGAAACGTATGTGTTACGTTATTGTGTTAATTATGTTACATATATTTATTTTGTATGAAAACTAGCACATTAGTTACTTATGGATTAAAAAGTACCGTTGTATCAGTGCTGCGCAAACTCTCTCTCAAAACGCACGTGCACAGAGAGAGAATATCATTGTAAAATGAAAATTGACCGGCTAAGTTTAAATTTTGTTCTTGCTTGATTTTTTTTTTGTCAAATACCATTTTGTATTATCCATCCCTGCTTTTAAAATTCGTTAAATGACGGATGTTTTACTGTTAACACAGCTCATTATGTCGGAATCGGAACTTATACTTTATATTATTTTTCGAATATGTTCGTTATGCTATTATTGGACTCCTGTCTAATGTCAACTGTTTTCTATAAATATGTTTGTATTGTCTAACATTTATTCTGCTAATGCGTGTCCTGTTTAAAATGTAGGCTATAATGTTTAAATGCAAAGACAGCACGTCACAAATAGAAGCCCTTTTCCCTGTGGTATTTAGTATCATATTTGGATATTGGAAAATGAATGAATTAATCTTAATTGTACACAATGTGCCTATGTTTTTATCTTTTTTTATATATATATTTTTTATTTTACTGTGTTCTAGGGGTTTCTTAATTTTAGACTAGTTGACCAGCACACATTAAATGCAATGCAATTATATAATGCATGTGTGTCGTCGTCCAAACCGTCCATACAATCACCCCCCCCCCCCCCCCCCCCCGTCGTCAATACGCAAAACATTTTTGCAAGGTTGGCAGGTATGCATATTACCAAAGATTATTTCTGTTAATTTCAGTGTTGATTCAGCAGCAGTGATGTAGATTCAACATCATAGTGTAACGTTAATTCAACAATATTACCATTGATTATTTGTTCATTTTCAGAGTTGATTCAACAGCAGTGATGTAGATTCAACATCATAGTGTAATGTTGATACAGTAGCATTACTATTGCAACAGTTTCAACATTAACTGAGGAAGCAAAAGTGATGTTGATAAAATATCACTTTGTAATGTTGAATCAATACTATTACCGTTGATTTTTGGTTGAAATCTCAACATTGCTTCACCATTAACTGAGGGTGCAAGAGTGATGCAAAAACAACATCACTTTGTAATGTTGAAGCAATATTAACACCATTGATTTGTGATTGAAATCTGAACATTATTTTAATATTAACCAAGGGTGCAAGAGTGACGCTAAAGCAACATCACTTTCTAACGTCATTTCAATCAACATTGTTTCAATGGTTGCATACTATCTGGGTTATTTCTGTCATGAACTCTCAAGGAGAGCTGGAGCAGATCATTTTAGAAACTTTTTATGATTAATTATTAATATTTGGGTCAGGTAATTGGATTAACTTGATGTAGCTAAATTAATATTACAATCAATTAATCAGTTCGTCCAACAAACTCTTTTGATTATTCATTTATTCTAAGAAAAGTGAATCTTTCATGGCCACCGAAAAATAAATATTTCTTAGCATGTGCACTTAGAGCATGCAAGATCAAGATCGTAAAATAGACTTTGTTGCAAGCAGAGAATCAGAACCAAATACATATTGTGCACAAGTTGTATTAACTAAATCACAAATATAACTAAACTAAACAAACATACATACATACATACATACATACATACATACATACATACATACATGCATGCATATCCCCTGATTGTGGTCATGGTAACTAAGACCTTCTTGCCCTGTTTTGGGGGATGGGGCCACAGATCCCAGAGTGAGTTTTAAATATCATGTGTTAAACTTGTGTCTGACTTGTCTCAGTCGTTACAATACAGAGTACACTTAAACATATTTCAGACAATATAAGTAATTAGAAACTAAATATAAAGATGTAATTAAGTCCTATAAGTGGGTCAAAAAGACCCCTTAATTTCACCTAACTGTATTTATTATAAATGTAAACTGAAATTCAGTTTGCACATCAGTTTATTAATTTACAGTATATTGCTTCTGTAATAAGTAGGCTACTCTTTGTAAAAGTATGCTACTTTTTTTCACAAGGGTATATAGGACTGATAACCCTTTAATGTAAAGTGTCTCATTTTTTGATGATCTCATCAAAAACATTGGTGTCCTGTATTTTGTAGTGTACTCACTATTGCCCTTTATTTTTGTGCGCATTGGACTGTTTTGTGTACTTGAATATTGGATGTTTAATTGTGACTGATTTTCTGTTCCTTCAGTTCAGGAGAGGACATGACATATTCTAGGTCACTACATTCAGTGCATCTGGAAGGTATTCACAGCGCTTCACTTTTTCCACATTTTGTTATGTTACAGCCTTATTCCAAAATTGATTAAATTCATTATTTTCCTCAAAATTCTACAAATAATACCCCATAATGACAACATTCGTTTGTTATTTTTAATACATTTTCAAAGATTTCAAACAAACTTCTTTCACGTTGTCATTATGGGGTATTGTTTGCAGAATTTTGAGGAAAATAATGAGTTTAATCAATTTTGGAATAAGGCTGTAACATAACAAAATGTTAAAAAAAAAAATGTAAAGCGCTGTGAATACATTCCGGATGCTCTGTAGACCTCCTGAAAGTCAAATGTGGACACTTTTCAATTGTGGGAAATGCTATTAACAGATGACACAGGTCAGGTGAAAATGAAATGACTTTATTTGAGCCATAAAGGGAGCAGAGATGTTCATGTCTTTGAAGGCATTTGTCTTTCTTGTCTTCACTTGCCTTTAAGACAGAACTGGTCTCACGGAGCTTTTCCCCCTAAGGGAAGATATGGTTACTAGTGCAGTTGTACTATATGATTACAAGACATAAATAGCAGCAGCAAAATTAATTAAGCATTGCTATTGAGAAAACTGCTGAAATGGCTTTGTCCTATATAATTATCAAGGAATGTAATACATATAATATCTCACGTAATCAAGGCTCTATGATCAGGAACTGCCACCTGCAGAAGACAAAACAAGTCTTTTACTAAGTCGCTAGTCATTCAATATTAGGAGTGAATACAGTAAAGCATGTTAACCTACCAAGTGTGGCTTGTTAATGGTGAATGTCTCTTGATCATGTATTATCACTCCACCTATTCCTTTAGGGTTTTCCACACACTGGACAGGAGTCTAAATATGCAGTTTTATTTGTTAATGTCATGAGAGCATGTCATGAATAAAGGAAGGTTTTGAAAAACTTAAAACATTTACCCCCGGTTTCACAGACAAGGCTTAAGTCTAGTCCCAAACTAAAATTTGTCTCAATTTTGTTTTGTCTCAAAATACACAAGTAATGTTTTTTGTTTTTTTGTTTTTAATAAAAGCTACTTAAATGCCCTAATTGAACTAAGAACTAATCCTGGCTTAATCTAAGCCCCATCTGTGAAACAAGGACTAAATGTGATGTACTGTGACAAAAACAATTATTTAATAGTGAGTTATTCATTAGGGATAACACAATGCCATAACTGTTAGATGCTGTAAGCTCTATAATAAAATGTATGATCTCAGCCATTTTGAAAATATGAACCATTTCACAGACAGACACTATACTGTTATACTGTCAAAGGACAAATACCTTAATTTGAGTCACTGTGGATTGAAGGGGGTGGCAGCATTTCGAACCCTGAAAACAAATGCAAATGAAGCACAGATGATGTAGTCCAGAGTGTGAATTATAAGAAAATTAAGACTTGAAAACCCATGTTGCTCAAGTAATTAGTATTGTAATATTTTTCAATTTATCATATGCGATGGCGATAGCTTGTGCATCGGGCCTTGTGGATTTCCAGCCTTCGGTTTCATAACCAGAACTTAAACCATTCCACCAAAAGTTTGACATAAAGCATGTTTGTCGACTGTCCTGTACAGTTCATCTCCAAACCTAATCAAAAACGCCTGAAGCAATCAATTAAGGTCTTTAGGATCACTTTAAAATTAAAGGCAGGTGTGTTTGATTAGGGTTGGAGATGAACTGTGCAGGACAGTCGATCGGCAGGAGCAGGATTGGGCACCCCTGATCTTGATGAACAAGTGTCAATGAAACGATAAAAAAAGTCATCAAAAAATGCAACTAAATAATAAAGGCAGAAATTATTTTGCCAGTTTATAGAATCTAAACACTAAACCACAAACGCAACATACAGCGGTTTACAAAGCCGCACGGCTAACAGCTAATAGCTAATGCAGCACAGCCTTATTTTTTTCAGTCACATAAATGTTGTCAGACAATAAAAACTTCAGTAATTACTCAATATTATCGATATCTGCTTCATTGTTAATACCAGAAAAATATTTCACGTACCATAACAACGGTGTTTTGTTTTCAACAAAGGACAACAACAAAAGTGCGCCGTCTAACGAAGGTCCTCCAAAGAAAAGATTAAAAATAAAAGTCTACGAATAAAAATCTATGACTATAGCAAATTTCAAAATGTGATAATCATTCCACCACTTTTTAAATGATACATATATTGTTTACCTATATAATTATATATGACTATTATTCCTGGATATAATAATTAGGAGCCACAAACTTTTATTGAAACTAATATTGTCTAAAAGTGTAAAAACACATTTATTACATGCCTATTACAGGCATTATAAATTAACAACCATGAAAACTGATCAAGCAAAAAGTTTAATTGAAATAAACTTATCCGTGATCCATATTCTGTGTCGATCACTTCCAGTCAGTCCAACCACAGTTTGCTGCTGTTTTATGTCTTTTCTTCTTGAGCTCAATGAGTAAAGAGGCTTCAATCCTTTACTTAGTCTTCAAGGGTCTTCTGAAGGTTCTTCCATTATGTTTGGTCTTAAGATCACCGTGACAAATGTGAACATTGTAAATAATAAGTAATCGACTGGTCCATGAAATGCATATGTGGTGGTTATCTAGCTGTAAATGAAACTGTGACAAGCCTGCAACAAAACAGAATGCACAGCACTAATGAACAAAACCAAAACCAACCGCACAGCATTGTGATTGAGCAAGCAAACAACATCTGAAGATTTCCATCTCTGATTAGTTCCTATTAAATAACATTTAATACGCTAATGATTTTTTTTGTATCTATTGATATAAATAATGATACTGGTAATTCTCAGATATGTTCTTACAAATTTCATATAATATGTTCAAACTAAATTTCTCAGAACTATTTTTATGACTTAAGAAAAAGAGAAGTTTTGGAACAACAGGAGAGTGAAAACAATTTTTTAAATCAACTAACAAAACAATCTAAAACATTCAAATGCTTCAATGCAACAGTAAAACAAAAAACACAGAGATGCATTACAGACAGCAGAAGATGACTAGATAACACACTACACCAGTAATAGGCCTACTGGTTCATTTCAGAAGTAGTGTCTCGTCATCACGTGCACATTTATCCCGTCTGTTGCCACGAGGAGGAGTAATGACTTCATGCAAAGATTGTTTTTTTTACCATTTATAGTGGTGCTGATGCATTTGAAGTAATGCATGCTTGCACTATGTTTTTTTTGTTGTTTTTTTCATATTGCACTGTCCAGTTTATTTGCAAACAATAAGGTGCTGATTTTTTGATGGTGCTGCTGTTTAGCACTGGAATGTCTCTGGGGATTCAAGATATGTCTGTCTATTTAATTTTTTTCAGTATGTAGATTCCCATGTAATGGCTTTTCAGTTTTTTTTTCCTGTGCTGACGAATTTCCTACTGAAACTGTAAATTGAGGCTGAACATAATGGGAGGGCTTGTCCCTTTTTAATTAGTAGCCTTTGCTTTTGTCACAGCCATGAGCCATGATTTGCTACATGCTATTGCTGTTAGTTAGCAGGTTGCACACTATTTAGCCAAAAATATGTGGTCCTCCCTTTCTAATAAGGGCTTAGTTATTGCACTAATTTATATGATGACGATCAATGCAGCACACAATGACATACTAGAGAATGATATGCTATTAGATCATTTAAAATGTAAATCGTGTTTGGGTCCTCTTTATATTAAGTGTCTTTAACTACTATACTAACATTTATATTATGCATTTGATGCAATGCACTTGCACTGAAGATACTTGTTTTTACATTGTACTTATATTTCAAAAATACCTGTCTGTAATTGTATAATAATAACACTGTTGACCCTTCCCAACTTAACACACCCTTATAACAGATAACCAAACCTGTCCCTAACCCATATTATTTTTTTTAAAAGTGTGTTTTATTGGGAAAAATAATGTTTTATTTAGGAAAGAAGTGTACACCCCTGCACTGAGGACATCAATATGTTTTGGTCAATTTTCCAAGAAGAGAAAGACTGAATTTCAAATTTGTTAAAGTGCCGTTCTTCAAAATTCAAACAAATACTGCCTTCATATATTCCTTCATTTCCAATTGTACTTGTTTCTTACCTGTGAAATATTTTGTTTCAACACTATTGAACATGGATAACCAAAGTCGGTCCCAGGTATCAATCTCATCCTGATCTTATTCCATATTAACTTCATAATGTTCATAACGTTAACTATTAAATAATGCTGAAAGCAGTTAACCAGGGGTTTGCATAGTGTGAAAAGCCCTTCATGCTTTTACTCCCCTGATCATACTCATGATACAGTTGACATCAGGTGCACATTAATCTAATTTCTGGCCTCAATCTTCTTCCATGTTAATTACAATGCTTTCATCATCAATATCTGGCTGAGGTTGGAGATGGATGGAGTATAACACATCATCATACACAATCTGACAAAGCGCTTTCCAGATGCACTGTATGTAGTGACCTAGAATATGTCATGTCCCCTCCTGAATTGAAGGAACAGAAAATCAGTCACAATTAAACATCCAATATTCAAGTACACAAAACAGTCCAATGCGCACAAAAATAAAGGGCAATAGTGAGTACACTACAAAATACAGGACACCAAGAAGCAGAGAGAGAGAGAGAGACGCTAACACTCCTCATTAACACACTTTACCCGACTCTAAACAGGGATGCTAGTACATTCGTTTTTAAGCCTTGGGAAATCCATAACTAGCTGCAAGGATGACAATACAGGCCTAGTGCTTACAGAGCATTTGAGAATACAGTTTGCTTACAGTTAATGAGATCATCAAAAAATGAGACACTTTACATTAAAGGGTTATCAGTCCTATCTACCCTTGTGAAAAAAAGTAGCTCATTCAGTTGATTGGACATGATTTGGAAAGGAACACACCTGTCTATATAAGGTCCCACAGTTAACAGTGCATGTCAGAGCACAAACCAAGCCATGAAGTCCAAGGAACTGTCTGTAGACTTCTGAGACAGGATTGTATCAAGAAATTTCTGCACCATTGAAGGTCCCAATGAGCACAGTGGCCTCCATCATCCATAAATGGAAGAACTTTGGAACCACCAGGACTCTTCAGGCCCGGGGTGGGTAATCGGGAGAATCGGGAGAATCGGGAGAATTCCCAGTGGGCTGCTTCACTTTTGGGCCGGTCGAAGATTTTTTTTATTATTATTATTATTTTTTCACATTTGTCACGTTAGTTACATTAGGCTACACACGTTCCGAATTCTGACACCGCAGCGCGCAGCATGTACCATGTGAGGGAGTTCTCCCCTCCCCTCCCATTGAGTTGGTTGGGTCCATAGCCCGTCTTTTCCAAAACGTTTTCTCAGGGAGGCTACCGCGGCACCGCCGGCGCCTACCGATAGCTGGGCCGGCCCTACCGTAACGGTACGCATCAGGGAGGATGGATGGGAGGATGGATGGGAGGAAGAGGCCAGGAGGGGCTGAAAAAGCCAGGTTGAAAAAAAGAAAGGCATTGGAGGAGGATGCTGCCAAATGTGCCAAGCTTACAGATTTATTTTCAAGAGGACAAACACAAGTGGCAACAGGTAAAGAGAGATAGGCCTAGTAATGATTAGCATTATCAGCGCTGCAACGTAATTATTCGGCTAATACCATTGTAGCGTTGTCAACCTATTCACAAGCAAAATATAAAATTTAATTAAAATATTAGCCTTTTTGCATCACCCAATAGCCTACATGACGATTCATAGACTTTGCAAATATTATGCAATTTAATATTGATAACAAAACTCAAGCTTGATCTGTGTATGCAGTAAAATGACCTCTTAATTATTTTTTGTAGCTTCTGAGCAGCAGAAAAGACAGTCCCCCGCTGAAAATGAGGAGGCCATGATGACTACAGGGACAGGTAGAGAGGATACCAGAGTAAACAATATGAATTAAAGTTATTTAACCCTCAGGTTGTGTTCAAAACCCTATAACACCATCACCTTTTTTGTTCCCGGTCAAAAATTAATAAATAAATTGTGGAATAGTGGAATATTTTTTGTTTACTTCTCAGCTGAAGTGAATTATTATTTAACCTTTACATTATTTGTTGAACCATGGTATTAATAAAAACTACACAATAGTAAGAGCTGAACTGTTGCTTCATTTATCCAATTTGGAAAAAGTGCTAATTTGGAATTCCACCATGGAAAAAGTGGGCCGGTCTTGGGCCTGAAACTCTTGGGCTGAAAAGTGGCTCCACTCCGGTCCTGGGACTCTTCCTAGAGCTGGCCGCCCGGCCAAACCGAGCGATCGGGGGGCCAAACCCCAATGGTGACTCTGACAGAGCTCAAGCATTTCTATGTGGAAAGAGGAGAACCTTCCAGAAGAACAACCATCAATCAGGCCTGTATGGTAGAGTGGCCAGTAAAAGGCATATGACAGCCCGCCTGGAGTTTGCCAAAAGGCACCTGAATGACTCTCAGATCATGAGAAACAAAATTCTCTGGTTTGATGAAACAAAGATTGAACTCTTTGGCCTGAATGGCAAGCGTCATGTCTGGAGGAAACCAGGCACCGCTCATCACCTGGCCAATACCATCCCTACAGTGAAGCATGGTGGTGGCAGCATCATGCTGTGGGGATGTTTTACTGTGGCATGAACTGGGAGACTAGTCAGGATCGAGGGAAAGATGAATGCAGCAATGTACAGAGACATCCTTGATGAAAACCTGCTCCAGAGCGCTCTGGACCTCAGACCTCCAACAGGACAATGACCCTAAGCACACAGCCTAGATAACAAAGACTATGGGACAACTCTGTGAATGTCCTTGAGTGGCCCAGCCAGAGCCCAGACTTGAACCCGATTGAACATCTGTGGAAAGATATGAATATGGCTGTGCCCCAATGCTCCCCATCCAACCTGATAGAGCTTGAGAGGTTCTGCAAATAAGAATGGGAGAAACTGCCCAAAAATAGGTGTGCCAAGCTTGTAGCATCATACTCAAAAAGACTTGAGGCTGTAATTGGTTCCAAAGGAGCTTCATCAAAGTATTGTGCAAAGGCTGAGAATACTTATGTACATGTGATTTTTTTAAATAAATTGAATAAATTTGTAAAGATTTCAAACAAACTTCTTTCACGTTGTCATTATGTGGTGTTGTTTGTAGAATTTGAGGAAAATAATGAATTTAATCAATTTTGGAATAAGGCTGTAACATAACAAAATGTAAAAAAAAAAAAAAAAAAAAAAAGTAAAGCACCGTGAATACATTCCGGATGCTCTGTAGACCTCCTGAAAGTCAAATGTGGACACTTTTCAATTCTGTGGGAAATGCTATTAACAGATGACACAGGTCAGGTGAAAATGAAATGACTTTATTTGAGCCATAAAGGGAGCAGAGATGTTCATGTCTTGGAAGGCATTTGTCTTTCTTGTCTTCACTTGCCTTTAAGACAGAACTGGTCTCACGGAGCTTTTCCCCCTAAGGGAAGATATGGTTACTAGTGCAGTTGTACTATATGATTACAAGACATAAATAGCAGCAGCAAAATTAATTAAGCATTGCTATTGAGAAAACTGCTGAAATGGCTTTGTCCTATATAATTATCAAGGAATATAATATATATAATATCTCACATAATCAAGGCTCTATGATCAGGAACTGCCACCTGCAGAAGACAAAACAAGTCTTTTACTAAGTCGCTAGTCATTCAATATTAGGAGTGAAAACAGTAAAGCATGTTAACCTACCAAGTGTGGCTTGTTAATGATGAATGTCTCTTGATCATGTATTATCACTCCACCTATTCCTTTAGGGTTTTCCACACACTGGACAGGAGTCTAAATATGCAGTTTTATTTGTTAATGTCATGAGAGCATGTCATGAATAAAGGAAGGTTTTGAAAAACTTAAAACTTTACCCCTGGTTTCACAGACAAGGCTTAAGTCTAGACTAAAATGCATGTTTGAGTTGGTTTAACTTGAAGCAGCTCACACTGACATATTTTAAAATATGTCAGTGTCATTGTTTTGTCTCAAAATACACAAGTAATGTTTTTTTAGTTTTGTCTTTAATAAAAGCTACTTAAATGCCCTAATTGAACTAAGAACTAATCCTGGCTTAATCTAAGCCCCATCTGTGAAACAAGGACTAAATGTGATGCACTGTGACAAAAGCAATTATTTAATTGTGAGTTATTCATTAGGGATAACACAATGCCATAACTGTTAGATGCTGTAAGCTCTATAATAAAATTTATGATTTCAACCATTTTGAAAATATGAACCATTTCACAGACAGACACTATACTGTTATACTGTCAAAGGACAAATACCTTAATTTGACTCACTGTGGATTGAAGGGGGTGGCAGCATTTCGAACCCTGAAAACAAATGCAAATGAAGCACAGATGATGTAGTCCAGAGTGTGAATTATAAGAAAATTAAGACTTGAAAACCCATGTTGCTCAAGTAATTAGTATTGTAATATTTTTCAATTTATCATATGTGATGGCGATAGCTTGTGCATCGGGCCTTGTGGGTTTCCAGCCTTCGGTTTCATAACCAGAACTTAAACCATTCCACCACAAGTTTGACATAAAGCATGTTTGATACTGCAGGTGCTATAAAGTAATATTCAAAATATAATATCAATACTGTAATATTAAGAAGGCCTTGATTTAAGTGGTCAAAGCAGTTTAGGGTTGGAGATGAACTGTGCAGGACAGTCGATCGGCAGGAGCAGGATTGGGCACCCCTGATCTTGATGAACAAGTGTCAATGAAACGATATAAAAAAGTCATCAAAAAATGCAACTAAATAATAAAGGCAGAATTTGTTTTGCCAGTTTATAGAATCTAAACACATAACCACACACGCAACATACAGCGGTTTACAAAGCCGCAAGGCTAACAGCTAATAGCTAATGCAGCACAGCCTTATTTTTTTCAGTCACATAAATGTTGTCACATTATTACACAATAAAAGCTTCAGTAATTACTCAGTATTATCGTAATATTATAGAACATAGGTTTGATGGAAATATAAACTATTTCATGAAAAATATTTCTACGTACCATAACATCCGTGTTTTGTGTTCAACAAAGGACAACAAGAAAGTGCGCCGCCTAACGTCTAAAGGTCCTCCAAAGAAAAGATTAACAATAAAAGTCTACGAATAAAAATATATGACTATGTAATGTAAAAATATAATAGTCATTACACCACTTTTTAAATGATACATATATTGTTTACCTATATAAATTTATGACTATTATTCCTGGATATAATAATTAGGAGCCACAAACTTTTATTGAAATACTAATATTGTCTAAAAGTGTAACAACACATTTATTACATTCCTATTACAGGCATTATAAATTAACAACCATGAAAAGCTGATCAAGCAAAAAGTTTAATCGAAATAAACTTATCCGTGATCCATATTCTGTGTCGATCACTTCCTGTCAGTCCAACCACAGTTTGCTGCTGTTTTATGTCTTTTCTTCTTGAGCTCAATGAGTAAAGAGGCTTCAATCCTTTACTTGGTCTTCAAGGGTCTTCTGAAAGTTCTTCCATTATGTTTGGTCTCAAGATCACCGTGACAAACGTGAACATTGTAAATAATAAGTAATCGACTGGTCCATGAAATGCGTCTGTGGTGGTTATCTAGCTGTAAATGAAACTATTAGAAGCCTGCAAAAAAACAGGATGCACGCACTAATGAGCAAAACCAAAACCAACCGCACAGCACACCCACTGTGAATGACCAAGCAAACAGCATCTGAACATTTCCATTTCTGATTAGTTCCTATTAAATAACATTTAATACGCTAATGATCGCCTTATAACAACAACTGCATGATTAACTGAAGGTTTATTACAATAATTATTTCATTTAAACAGCTAAGCCAGGGTTGCCCAATCCTGTTCCTGGAGATCTACCTTCAGGGTTCAGATCCAACCCTGATCCAACAAACCTGTCTGTATTGATCAAGTGCTCCTGAAGAACTCAATTAGCTGCTTCAGTTGTGTTTGATCTGGGTTGAAGCTGAACTTTGCAGGAAGGTAGATCTCCAGGAACAGGGTCAGGCACCCCTGAGCTACGCCCATTTTCAACAGTCAAACATCACATTTCCAACAGAGAAGTCCCCTAATCTTCATGAGAAGTACCATGGGATGACCACAGTGTCAGGACCTTGGTTCGATGTCTCTTAGAGTATAGTGTCCCAGTCACTTTACTGGGGCATTAGGACACACACAGACCACAGGGTTTTCCCATCCAGGCACTGACCAGGCTCAACCCTGCCTATAGGTTCAGTGGGCAACCAGTCTTGGGCTATGTGGTGATATGGCTAATAAATACATAGGAGAAAATGGCCACTCAGGAATTCTGTCCTGATTCTGCACCCAATACTCAGAGCTGCTGAGTCAAGCTATAAAGGATTTGAGTATGAACATGTTTACAAACCATTTTTGCCCTGTTTTAATGTAATATGTTAAATTCTAATGCAATAAATTCAGCTATAATGCTTGCAACCGTGTATGTGCTTTCAAGACATAGCTGTATGTCACAATACCAGCATACGGTCTTGCTACACACTCAAAATTAGGGACTTTCCCTAATTAGGGATATTCCCTGACCAACGAAATACATATTTTACTGCATAATTTTTGAGCCAAGACTCTTAAAATAAGATTTAAAGACTTTTTATTTTTTGTTTGTTTCTTTTTATTTTAAAATATATAAATATTATTTTTTTTATCTATTGATATAAATAATGATACTGGTAATTCTCAGATATGTTCTTACAAATTTCATATATGTCCAAACTCAATTTCTCATAAATATTTTTATGACTTAGAAGAAAAGAGAAGTTTTGGAACAACAGGAGAGTGAAAACATTATTTTTTTTAAATCATCTAACAAAACAATCTAAACCATTAAAATGCTTCAATGCAACAGTAAAACAAAAACCACAGAGATACATTACAGACAGCAGAAGATGACTAGATAACACACTACACCAGTAATAGGCCTACTGGTTCATTTCAGAAGTAGTGTCTCATCATCACATGCACATTTATCCCGTCTGTTGCCACGAGGAGGAGTAATGACTTCATGCAAAGATTGTTTTCTACCATTTATAGTGGTGCTGATGCATTTGAAGTAATGCATGCTTGCACTATGTTTTTTTTTTTTTTCATATTGCACTGTCCAGTTTATTTGCAAAGAATAAGGTGCTGTTTTTTTGATGGTGCTGCTGTTTAGCACTGGAATGTCTCTGGGGATTCAAGATATGTCTGTTTATTTAATTTTTTTCAGTATGTACAGTGAGGAAAATAAGTATTTGAACACCCTGCTATTTTGCAAGTTCTCCCACTTGGAAATCATGGAGGGGTCTGAAATTGTCATCGTAGGTGCATGTCCACTGTGAGAGACATAATCTTAAAAAAAAAAATCCAGAAATCACAATATATGATTTTTTAACTATTTATTTGTATGATACAGCTGCAAATAAGTATTTGAACACCTGTCTATCAGCTAGAATTCTGACCCTCAAAGACCTGTTAGTCTGCTTTTAAAATGTCCACCTCCACTCCATTTATTATCCGAAATTAGATGCACCTGTTTGAGGTCGTTAGATGCATAAAGACACCTGTCCACCCCATACAATCAGTAAGAATCCAACTACTAACATGGTCAAGACCAAAGAGCTGTCCAAAGACACTAGAGACAAAATTGTACACCTCCACAAGGCTGTAAAGGGCTACGGAGAAATTGCCAAGCAGCTTGGTGAAAAAAGGTCCACTGTTGAAGCAATCATTAGAAAATGGAAGAAGCTAAACATGACTGTCAATCTCCCTCGGACTGGGGCTCCATGCAAGATCTCATCTCGTGGGGTCTCAATGATCCTAAGAAAGGTGAAAAATCAGCCCAGAACTACACGGGAGGAGCTGGTCAATGACCTGAAAAGAGCTGGGACCACCGTTTACAAGGTTACTGTTGGTAATACACTAAGACGTCATGGTTTGAAATCATGCATGGCACGGAAGGTTCCCCTGCTTAAATGTGTTTGGAGGAAGAAGAATGATGAGTACCATCCCAAGAACACCATCCCTACTGTGAAGCATGGGGGTGGTAGCATCATGCTTTGGGGTTTTTTTTTTTTGCACATGGGACAGGGCGACTGCACTGTATTAAGGAGAGGATGACCGGGGCCATGTATTGCGAGATTTTGGGGAACAACCTCCTTCCCTCAGTTAGAGCATTGAAGATGGGTCGAGGCTGGATCTTCCAACATGACAATGACCCGAAGCACACAGCCAGGATAACCAAGGAGTGGCTCTGTAAGAAGCATATCAAGGTTCTGGCATGGCCTAGCCAGTCTCCAGACCTAAACCCAATAGAGAATCTTTGGAGGGAGCTCAAACTCTGTGTTTCTCAGCGACAGCCCAGAAACCTGACTGATCTAGAGAAGATCTGTGTGGAGGAGTGGGCCAAAAACCCTCCTGCAGTGTGTGCAAACCTGGTGAAAAACTAGAGGAAACGTTTGACCTCTGTAATTGCAAACAAAGGCTACTGTACCAAATATTAACATTGATTTTCTCAGGTGTTCAAATACTTATTTGCAGCTGTGTCATACAAATAAATAGTTAAAAAAATCATACATTGTGATTTCTGGATTTTTTTTTTTAGATTATGTCTCTCACAGTGGACATGCACCTACGATGACAATTTCAGCTCCCTCCATGATTTCTAAGTGGGAGAACTTGCAAATTAGCAGGGTGTTCAAATACTTATTTTCCTCACTGTAGATTCCCATGTAATGGCTTTTCAGGTTTTTATGCTGATGTATTTCCTATTGAAACTGTAAATTGAGGCTGAACATAGAAGGGCTTGTCCCTTTTTAACTAGTAGCCTTTGCTTAGTTTTGTCACAGCCATGAGCCATGATTTTCTACATGCTATTGCTGTTAGTTAGTAGGTTGCACACTATTTAGCCAAAAATATGTGGTCCTCCCTTTCTAATTAATAGTCTCATCAGACATCAATATGTTTTAGTTATATTAAGATAAAGGGCCCTATCTTGCACCCAGCGCAATTGACTTTGTACAACGACACATGTATCATTCCTATTTTGCACCCGCGCAAAGCGCGCTTTTCCCTCCACAGAGGAATGTCGCTTAACTAGGGAATGAACTTGCGCTCCCTGGGCGGTTCGGCGCAAAAAAGGAGGCGTGTTCCAGCGCAAATGTTCCTTCATGCTATTTTGCAGGTTTAGAAAACAATTGCGCCACTAACCAGGAAAAAATAGTTTAAAGTCAGTGGTGCGTTGCGCATGTTATTCATAAGCTATTTTAAGGGCGCATGCTTGGCAATAATCAATGTAGCGTGTGCACAACGCGCACTTTGATTCTCTCATCTACACAGAAGCAGCAGTTTTCATTTTTGCAAATCATACATTATTACGATAGATAGATAGATAGATAGATAGATAGATAGATAGATAGATAGATAGATAGATATCCAATTTATTATAAAAGCATACATCTAGCTTACACATTTACCCAAATTATCATTATCATACGCCTTTTTAATCGAAGTTAATTTGGGTTGGTTTCTCCATCCCCAACGTCCCTGACGAGAGCGTTGCTCTCCTTGGGCCCTATCTTGCACCCAGCGCAATTAACTTTGTACAGCGACGCATGTATCATTCCTATTTTGCACCCGCGCAAAGCGCGTTTTTCCCTCCACAGAAGCACGTCGCTAAACTAGGGAATGAACTTGCGCTCATTGGGCGGTTCAGCGCAAAAAAGGAGGCGTGTTCCGGCGCAAACGTTCCTTCATGCTATTTTGCAGGTTTAGAAAACAATTGCGCCACTAACCAGGAAAAAATAGTTTAAAGTCAGTGGCGCGTTGCGCATGTTATTCATATGCTATTTTAAGGGCGCATGCTTGGCCATAATCAATGAAGCGTGTGCACAACGCGCATACACTTTGATTCTCTCATCTACACAGAAGCAGCAGTTTTCATTTTTGCAAATCATACATTATTACGATAGATAGATAGATAGATAGATAGATAGATAGATAGATAGATAGATAGATAGACAATTTATTATAAAAGCATACATCTAGCTTACACATTTACCCAAATTATCATACGCCTTTTTAACTCTCCTCGGCTGTGAACCGCTCCTGGCGCGCGCCTGGCAAATCCGCCGTTATAATAGGAATCCGCTTTAGAACAAACGCTCCTGCTCTTAAAGGGAATGTGAGATGACGCTCTGATTGGTTTATTTCACGTTACGCCCAAACCACACCTATGAATAATGAAGCTGCTTCAGACCAACCCATTTTAGATTTGCGCCTGGCGCAAGAGTCATTTATCCCGCCGGGAAACTAGCAACAGCGCCAAGACCCGCCCACAAAGTCACTTGCGCTTTGCGCTTTGACACTTGCGTTTCAGAACGTTAAAATAGGGCCCAAAGAGTTCAACAGAAGTTACAGAACAACAGAATCTACACGTATACACATGTTGTTCAAAATTCAAACAAATACTGCCTTCATATATATTCCTTTATTTACAATTGTACATAAAAGTGCCTGTGAAATATTTTGTTTCAACTCTACATGGATTCAATCCCAGAAGTCAATCCCAGGAATCAATTTCATCCTGATCTCAATTCCATGTTAGTTTCACAATGATGCTGGACTTCATGGGTGCTAAACCTTTCAAATGAAATGTGAAATTCAGGGCTCTACAGTGCGCCCATTTCACTCGCACATGCGAGTAAATATTTCAGCGTGCGAACGTGAAAAAATATTTGGGCGCACTCGTGCGAGTGACACAGCATTTTTCTATAGAAACAGCTGCAAATACATCATCATGAGGAGGGGCAGAGTAGGACACTATATTACCGGGAGATCAATTATTTAGGCCTAAATCTTCAGTAGCTAGTCTGTAGCCTCATACAAAAAACTACAGTGCCCACACACGAACTATTTTAGGGCCCTATAATTTCCGCGATCACGGAATCGCGGAATTGGCAAATTAACGCGGAATCTAGTGTCAACGCGGAATTTTACATATTTGGAATAAAATTCTGTTTTTGTGTGGGAGAAAAACGTATGTCTGAGGAAAATCGCATATTACTGCAAGAACGAGCAGAGAGAGAGGCCCGGTCGCGCGCGCGTCTTCAAACTGTCTTGCTCTCTCTCACTCCCTCGCGCTTATTAATCTAAATCAATTGAGAATTGACACAATGGTAAAAGATCGGAAGAACGAGATTTCACGTGGAGCATTCGGATATTTTTTTTCCTGAGTTAGGCTACCGCTGTGTGTGAATTGTGCAAAAAAAAAAAAAAAAAACTTTTTTACCTTTCCTTCTCTGAAAAGCGTTCCGCCCATTCAGCTGACATTATAAACAGTAAACTAAACAAAACCTATCCAATGATGAAATGTTTTCTGTGTTGACAAATCTTGTGCGATGTCCTAAAACTGCCGGGAGAATCACACAACGCGTACAAGTCTGCTAATGATACGTCCGATTCGCGAACTAATGACTCATTTGAACCGATTCACTTTAATGAATGGTTAAAACAACTGATCTGTCCAACACTGAATCGGTTTGGTGTATAACAAAATCGGTAACACTTTACAATAAGGTTCCATTTATTAAACTCTAGTTAACTAGATCAGTTAACATTAACTATTAATAAACTGCACTTCTAAAGCATTTATTAATCTTTATTAATGTTAATTTCACCATTTAGTAGCCTACATTATTTAAATGAAAAGTTGTATTTGTTGACATTAGTTAGCTTAATGCACTGTGTGAAGTAACATTAAAAATACAGGGTTAGGGTTAACTAAGATTAACAAAGATTAATAAATACAGTAAGAATTGCTTGTGGTTCATGTTAGTTAGCCAAATACATTCACTAATGTAAACAAACCAAACCACATTTAACATCTCTTAAAATGAGAATTTTGTTTGTTACCTCAATAAATTTAGGGTCATTCCTATTTTATTTGTGTACATTTTAATCATTAACATTAAAAACACTCTTTTTACGTAAAGGGTAAAAAAAAACTGAATTCCCAAAAATTAAAACGGAAAAAAACGGAATTTGCAAAAATTAAAACGGAAAAAACAGAATTTGGGAAAAAATAAAACGGAATTTGGGAAAAAATAAAACGGATTTTATAGGGCCCTACTAATTCAGATCAGCACAGAGGGGCCCTCCCTGGAACTGTTTGATCCTACAAAATGTGCTGAAAATTGTCTGTCTGCTGGAAAGAGGTCAAGGCGACCAGGCTACAAAGCTTGGCCAAGTGACTCAGACATGATCTTCATTTCAGATAAAATGTGAAACATACATAGGGCCTACATACAATGATAAATTAAATCTACATGACGATAAAATAGAATTAAATGAAAATCTTTTGTTTGAAAGTTTTGGTCTGATGTTCTTAACCTTACAGTGAGCATGGTAAATTTAATTGTTGAATAATTCTAATAATAAAACTATAATGATAAACCTATACAACAAAAATGACTGTGCCCCCAAATATTTGTCTGTGCTCCTAAATTTTTTTATTTAGGCGCACCAGTGCTCCTTGTTCAAAAAGTAATGCTGGGTACACACCAAAAGATAATCGGGCTGATTTTGGGCCGATTTCCCCCCTTCCGACAATCCTAGTTATGTCCCGATTATCTTGATGGTTCAACAGATTATCTTATCAGATTTTCCCTTGGTGTGAGGTGTGTTAAGAGTGTCCTAACCTGCTCGGAAGAACGTCGGAGCCGCTCCGATCGCGAATCGTAAATATTCAACATGTTTAATATTTACGATCAGAAATCCTGATGTGTGAGGGGAACCCCGAGGACAAACGCGCACATGTTCTGGAGATTATCACGTGAAACAAAACAATATCCAATCAGAAAGCGAGCTGATGGAAGACAGACACGGTCATTCTCACACACACACACACACACACACACACTTGCAGGAAGCTGAGTGTTAAGATTTAATATTCATAAGTGTAAATTTGGAGGAAACAAGCCTTTGTTTTTTATTTTAAGAGCAGACATTTTACAATACCTAAACACAATATTGGGTTTGAAAAATAAGAAAGCTGCAAAGTGCATTTCAATCTGTAAACATTTTAAATTTTTTGTTTAACTTTTAAGTTTGTCACTGTTTATGTATATGTCTTTTTATGTTTGTTTATCGGCTTTACTCTTTGTACCCCCCTGACTGTAATTGTAATTCTTAAAATCAATTAAAAAAAAGATTAAAAAAAGAGGGATTATAACTTTTTCTAAAGAGACAATAAATCCAATAAAGAATAAATAAAGACAATAAAGAATGAATATATTTCTGTATAAAAGGTTATATATGGGCTAATGGTGGGTAAAATGGTTTTTTTTTTCACTTGAATTTTATGTGAAAATCATTCCAAACACTATCGCAATTTCTTCCTGCATATCGTCCGCCATGCTTATTCTGAAGTCTCGCGTCATTTTGCGAGAATTCCTGTGTTCACAGTTGAGACTCTGGTTGAAAATCTGTTCGTGTGTGGTGTGCTGTCTTTGTCTTATCATGGCACACCACACACTATAGGAGCAAAATGCTTAAATCTAGGATTTTTTGTCCTCATGTTTGTGGTCTATCACATTTTGAAAATCTTATAAGATGTAAAAAATCTTTTGGTGTGTACCCAGCATAAGTGTAGAGCCCTGAAATTATGCTGAAATCAGTTAACCAGAGCCCTTCATGCTTTTAATCCCCTGATCTTCCTCATGATATAGTTGACATCAGGTGCACATTAATCCAACTTCTGGCCTCAATCTTCTCCCAAGTCGATTACAATGCCTTCATCATCAATATCTGGCTGAGGTTGGAGATTGATGGAGTATGACACATCATCATACACAATCTGCCCACAAAAGCCTCTCTGGTTCTCCACGCACTGCACTGAAAGCTGAAAATGTGTAATTGTTTGTAATGAATCTTAAATCATTTGAGTCTTGAATCATTTGAAATCGTGATCCATGCTCTCTCCTCATTACCTTTACAGTAGGTTCAATTAATATATTGGCTTCTTCAAATATGTCTTCAGAAATCCCCTCTTGGTTGTCCACATATCGGAAAGAACCCTTAAAATAAAAAACAACAGAACTGGAAAATTTTAGCAAAAATTTGAGCAAATACAAATTAATTTTAATTAAACTTTTGAGTTGGCTATCAGTGTTCTGCAACCTCTAACTATAATAACAGAACAAATAACAGTGATCTAATAATAGCATGTATAACTAACAATAGGTGTTATTTACTAAATCCGGATGAGTTTGTATTATCAAAACTGACTTCAGGGTGAACTGTTTTCTTCTAGTGTCACACCCTATAATACATCCAACAATGATTTAAAGATGTTTCTTTAATGATTCACATACCATGGCTTCAGTGACGGAGATGTCGAAGATGTCGACTAAAACCCGATGAACAGGTGTGTTTGGATCTCAAAAATAGGTGTATCCGACTTTACCTCTTTGTAATTCACATCTATTCTACTTTTACAAATCTGTGATTGTAATCTCTCTAAATCTTGGAATTTTTCCTTGTTTCCGGGTCAACTCGGCGCCAAAATTGTAAAAGACGTGGATCTTGTCCTTGCGTGCTTACGTCATGTCCGCTAGATTATGCTACTTACTTCTTTAAGCATATATTTCATGTATAGATCTTGTAGGGCTTTCTTGGTATAGCTAGTGAGATCTGATAAATTGTGAGAAAAATTTTCAAAAATTACATTGCCACTACGACAGAAAGGTGGGCATTTGACGGTACTGCCCCAGTGTTATGATTTTAGCAAATTTTAGCAATTTGTTTATCCTCTGCATGTTATACTTTATTGTGAAGTAACATGCAATTTTAAGTTTCAACCACAGATGTCGATAGAGAGCTTGATGTGTTTGTACATGTTTGTCTTTCTGCATGTGGCAATGTGTAATTTGAAGATTGTCTTCTCAATTCATACACTGCTTCCAATGAATATTCAGCATGCTAAACAAACCACTTTGAGTTTTGCATTACCTTTTAAGTCCTCGTGGACTTTGATTAACCTTGTAGAGCTTGATGTTCAAAGCACCCGTAACCTTCATTGCAGTGATCAGCTGTATACTGGAGTGGTGTCATTGCCAAAAAGATACAGAAGTAATCCAGTAATGAAATGAAAATGGTACAATAAAAAATAAAGCAAATCAAAGAAAAATGATTTGTTTTTCCTGTGTCACTGCCTGGAAAAGACTGATAGACTTCAGTTATATCCCAACCCAATGATCTGGAAGCAAACAGGACTCCTCTCAAAGATTCAGTAATTAATTGGTATGAACTTGCTCCAACAAGCCAACAATTTCCTTTAGAAAGTTATAAGAACCAAGAAATTGCACAACATCAGTTCAAATGTCCTAGTGTCATCAAGTCATTATGACTCCACTTATGTTTTTTTTTTGTTGTTGTTGTTGTTGTTGTTGTTGTTGTTGTTGTTGTTGTTGTTGTTTTTTGTTGGTCAAACTCCCTCTTTTCATAATTCATAATAAGCAACAAACAAGCTCAAAAAAAGTTACATTTCCCTTTTTAGAAAGCTATTATGGGAATGGCGTATTTGGGAATTTTTACCATGATGAAACTGCCTTCCCATGAAAATGTTTACAGCTGTCACTGATTCACAATGATGTGGCAAAACTACAAAAGGCCTTATCATGCTAACCAATTATATCAAATAATCAAAATAATCAAATAATTTATCAAATAAATAACCAATTATATATCCATACACCATGTATTTATTTATTTTTAAATCATATGTCCTTGCCATCTCAAATCAAAATAATTTCTCCTCCCTCCTACAGTGGCATCTCTACCCTGATGATGTGTTTACTGTCGCAAGGGCGGGACAACCTGTCACTCACATGAAATCAACCAATCAATACCCGATGAAAAAAATCAAGTCCTGCCCTACATTTTCTTGTTCAAGAATGACGGATATACACCACAATATGAAAAAAAGACTATCGAAACATCCATTTCATACCACCTTTAAGTGTATATTTAAAATAAACTGTAATTGCACCAAATATAATATTAATGAAATTAAATACAACTTAAAGGTATTGCGGAGGATTTTCTTTTTCCGGGTGGATCATCAAGACTATTGGTCCTCCTAGTTGTCAATCATTCTGGTGATATGTTTACGTATGGCCGTCGTACGTGCTCATCCCTAGGTAGTTTTCGCTTTCTGCGCATGCGCACTTTCGGGTGTATGTGTGTGGTGAGCTACGGTTTCAGCCATTCATTGAAGCTCGCCCGTTCTCACAAGGTTTTTTCAAAATGTCTGAGGGTCACAAGAGAAAAAGTGTCTACGAATTGTATGACAAGAAGAGAAAGGCCTCTGAAGAAAGAAACAAGACCAGAGTGTGTTTGGGAGAATATTTCACACGCTGGCGTGCGCTAAAAGCACAGGTTGGGCTTCCCACTGATGCCTCAATCGCAAAGTTTCTACTCGACAGGTAAAGGAGAGTAGGTTTGTATGAGTCATGCCAACAGCAATTTGTAAACAGAGCGTGCACGAGGAGAACTAGGCTCGTGTACAGGGACGGTTGTAACACATGTCAGGGACGGTTGTAACATGTCTAAAATATACATAATTAATCAATCATATACTCAAAATGGAAAATATTATTTATCAGTCATGTTATTGTGACTATTCATTTAATGTTTTTAAGGAATGATTACCTTTTTTTCATGCTACATGACAAAAAAGAGGTTAAACTGTCAAATTATAATACAAGAAATTTATTTAATGGGTAGAACACCTCAAAAAAGTTTAAAGTACTTTTAAGTACTTTTCATTTGCACATTAAAGCTAAACTATGCAGTTTTTTTTAGCTTGATTAGTTTTTACAATATAAATGACACTTGGTTGGTGATAACTGGGACAGTTGTAACGGGGCGTTACAACCGTTCCAGTATCACCAACCATGTTTTCATCTCATGTGAGCTAGTTTGACACTTGTTAGCCATTTCTATTTGTAGCTTACAAAACAGTGATTCTAATAATACTTGTTTCAATTCATAGCCATTTGATCCTATAACAGCATCCAAAAAAGTACATCAGAAAAAAAAAGTATTTTTTTTACCTCAAATCAAATTTTTTTATATAACTCTGTCAAGAAGTTTCAGATGTGGCTCCCTTTTAGCAAGAATGGAGGGACACTAACGGAGCATGAGCACAGTGAGTAACATCACTGTAGGTTGTTTCTGATTGGTGGAATACAAAGTGTTACAACCGTCCCGTATTACAACTGTTCCTGGTCTCCCCTACACTTATTTTGATGTGTTGAATAACATACTAAGACATATGTAAAATACCTGATTATAATTGAACTGTAGTGTGTTATTCAATACGTTTAAAGTTAATGGGCCCTATTTTAACGATCTGAAACGTTATATCAAACGCGAAACGCAAGTAACTTTGTGGGCGGATCTCGGGCAAGTCTAAAATGGGTTGGTCTGAAGTAGCTACATTACTCATAGGTGTGGTTTGGGCGCAACGTGAAGAGCATCATCTCACATTTCCTTTAAGAGCAGGCGCGCTTGTTCCATGGCAGATTGCTATTATAACGGCGGATTTGCCAGGCGCACGCCAGGAGCGGTTCACAGCCGAGGAGACTGACGTTCTCGTCAGGGCCGTAAAACACAGAGAAGTGACACTGTATGGGGATGGGAGAAACCCAGCCAAATAAGCTTCGGTTAAACAGGTGTATAATAATTAATAATTTGGGTAAATGTGTAAGCTAGATCTATGCCTATTTTTTCACATCTTCATGGACACAACAATGATTTCCCTCATGTGGAATATTTTTCCTTGTAATTATGTATGGTTTGCAAAAATGCCAACTGCTGCGTCTGTGTAGATGAGAGAAGCAAAGTGCATGTGCCCTTAAAATAGCATCTGAACGCGCCACTGACTTTATACTAGGTTTTTCCTGGTCTGTGGCGGAATTGTTTTCTGGAACTGCAAATTAGCACCAGGGAACGTTTGCGCCGGAATACGCCGCCTCTTTTCGCTGAACTGCCCCCGGGAGCGCAAGTTCATTCCCTAATTTACCGACGTGCGTCTGTGGAGGGAAAAGTCCGCTGTGCGTCGGGTGCAAAATAGGAATGATACATGCGTATGGTGCAAGATAGAGCCCAATGTATGTTAAATGCTCTAAATTGCAACTTTATCATTATGTGTAATTACAAATATTTTTAAATACATGACGTACAAGTTTCAATAGAAATTACATTACATTACACTCCCTGTTTAGAGTAAGGTAAGTGGGTTAATGAAGAGTTTTAGCATGTAGCAAGCAGGAATCTCTCTGCTTCTTGGTGCATTTTGTAGTGTACTCACTATTGCTCTATTTTTGTGTGCATTGGACTATATAGTGTACTGAGTGTGGTTTGAGTGTTGGATGTTTAATTTTTTCTGATCTACTGTTCCTTCATTCGAAGGGGACATGATTTATTTTAGGTCAGTGGTTCTCAGTTGGTTTGGCGTGGGACCCACATTTCTTTCCATGATCATTAAGCTGCGAACCAAATTTTTAGGACTTGGGACCAAGCTAATTTATTTCTCAAAAATTTCGACACACACAAGTACCATCCCACTTTACTTAACATAAACATAAATTGAAAGAATATCACTAAAACTGATGAATAAACAGTATAAGGTTAAGTTATTAACAGCAGTCCCAAAGTATAGTTTTTATTATTTCAATAAAGCTGGTATGATCCACCACAGTCATCAAAAATATAGAAAATCACACAAAGTTAAAATAAAGTGGTATTTTGGGTTAAGGTTATGGAAACTACTAACATTTAATGTTAAATAAAAAGTTTTATTAACAATTTTTAACAATCAACTCAGTTAGCAAAATAAGAGGTGTATATGTACAGCAAACGTGCCTCGTTTCCATGACAGTTTCCAGCATCCCTCCACCACCCCATCTCCTCACTTCTAACTCCTATCCCAACCTGGGATGGGGGAAGTACTCTGGGTTCAGGCCAAATTCCAAACTCGGAGCCCTCCCCTCGGACAGCACGCCAAATATGCATAACCTTTAGTCTAATAATTAATTATATGTAAGTGTGAACTCGTGAACTGTTAATAAAACATGGACACTGATCCTGATGAACAGAATGAACATCATACCTGCATGTAAATCCTTCCCAGCAAACACACAACGTACCAGTTACGTAATTTATTAGTACTTTTTGGTAATCTCTCACTTCACTTTGAAGTCATCGGTCATTTGCATAAGAGCTGACATCAGCACCTTATCTTTTTAGCCCTGTTTACACCAAGAATTAAGATGTGTTTTGGCCAATGGGATCACAAGTCGACGACACTAAATACAGGTGTAAACTAAGTCAAAATCATTTTGAGCTTGTCCACTTTCAACCACTTCCAGAGGTAGTCAAAAACACATTAGACCGGATTGCTTTCGTAGTGTAAACGCTCATTTTGTCGAATGTGTTCGAACAGCCACAAAAGACTGCCTGCTCTCCGGCCTACTGATCTTTTGCTTAAACAAAACAGACTGGATTTAAACTTTGTTGACTGGAGACCCAAATTTGGTTAGTCTCTGATCACGTTCATATGTAAATTGCGCATGCTTATTTTGTCCATTAGATCGAAAGATCTAACAAAAACCATACATTTACCTACCCATAGACCCTCCACTCAAAGAAATCAGGACAGAAAGTGGACAAAAGAGATGGATTAAACCACCAGGCAAACAGGTATATGTCTGCCTCATCTACTTTTGATCAGATCGACCAAACGCATCTTGGAACAGAGTTGCCATATGGCAAGAATTAGGCCACATTTACACATAGCCGGGTATTTAGAGAAACGAATATTTCCCCCCCTCCGTTTTCAAAAATAACATCGTGCACACAACATCGTTTTCAAAAAAGTTGTCGTTTACATCAACCCGCATAAATTCGCCTTCGAGCGCCATCATAACCTATGGGCAGTGGAGGGAGGGAGCGTAGGGAGAAGGATAAAGCCATGCAAGCCAATCAGAATCCTCAAAATCGACAACAACAAATAGCACGAGCGACTTCCAGTTCCTTTCAAAACAACAGACGTTGGGAGGCAATGTACCGGCGTCTTGGAAGGAAAAGCTGCTGTAAAAATGCTGATTTTCGTGTACTCCTTCGCCTCTGCTCCTCGATATAGTTCAGCAGTTGTGTTTTGCAAATGCAAACAGGCCAAAAGCGTTTGCACAAAAGTATTTTTTTTTTTTTTTTTTTTCACAAAAGTAAAAATGAGTACCACCTTAACAGCATCCATGATCAAACAGTAGCCAAACAAACTATAAACATAGGGCGCTCACATGACATAAGCATTTTCTGGCGCATAATGTGACCTTTGAGAACCTAAAACCCCGTTTCTCCCAGTTGACACGGCAACGCATAACCGGCGTTTTCAGAAATCTCCACTTTGGCCGGAGTTTTTAGAAATAATCGTTTTCAGGGATAAAAACGGCGTTTTCGTGTAAATGACAGGCCAAAACGCAGGGAAATATCTGCGTTTTCCCATCGTGTAAACGGGGCCTTAATTTCTACTCATTTCCTTATTATTCAGTAAAAAATACAATATATTGCACTATGGTAATTAAAAGGGCAAGCCTTAAGGTAGCCAATGATGTGCTGTTTTAAAGGTGACATATTATGCCCCTTTTCACAATATGTAATCTAAATCTTTGGTGTCCCTAGACTGTGTCTGTGAAATTTCTGCTCAAAGTACCCCCCGGATAATTTATTATAGCTTGTAAAATTTGCCCCTTTTTGGGTGTGAACAAACAAACAAAAGCCATTTTTGTGTGTCCCTTTAAATGCAAATGAGCTGCTGCTCCCCGCCCCTGTTCAGAAGAGGGTGGATCCTTTACACGAGCTTCGGATACTCCAGCAATAACGCGAATCTCACTCATCCAAAGTCTAAAAAATAACCAGTAGCGGAGTGCAGCCTGATGGAGAGACTCAGGAAGAGGTTGCTTTTGGACTGAACCTGGACGTTTCTGAATGGTTAGTGGATACATGTATGTAGTTGTTGTTGTTGTGGAGTTACATTGATTCATCTCATCGACTTGCATGAACCATAATGTTGAACTTTTACATAAGTTGAAACAGTTCAGTGGTCTGTGCAGCCGACGACAGAACAGTTTGCTTGCTTTGCTCAAACTTTTGCCATTGTGTTAGAACTGGTTACACTGTTGTCGCTTCCGAAAACCAAATGGCAGCACTGTGGGTGGAATGTGAAGATTAAGGGGCGGTAATATTATAATAAGATCCCCTTCCTGTCAGAAGTGGAGCGAAATCTGATTGGCTTATATTTTTTGTACATGCTTGCAGGGAAAGGCTTACCAAAACAAAGTTACTGGGTCACTTTTCACGTTTTCTGGGTTGGTAGACACACCACTGGGAACCCGATTAAAGCATTTAAACACAGAAAAAGTCAGCTTTTCATGAAATGTCCCCTTTAAGTAACATGACCCTGTCCCACTTGTCCCCTGTCAACGGCGTGGTTTCCGCTCGTACTGCCATAGTAACCATGGCAACATACATGGACAACTGCGTTACATCTAGCGGCACACTCACGCTGTTGTTGGACCATGGCAAGCAGACTTTGGGACAAAAGGAGAACTAAAACGAGGATCAATATCAGCTTTCGTTATGCCGAGAGCTCCATGTGTGTGATAAACTTCAACTTGACAGAGACGCGCAAATGTAGAGGGGAGCAAATGTACATAAAACTCATCAATGTTATATAGCTCCATAATTCCGCTTACGCGTCATCAATATACGCTTTTGTTATTGTAAGAGGTTAGCGACCCCTAGCAGCGAAAAAAATTACATATTGTAGCTTTAACCTAATTTCTAAACTTCTATGGTAAGTAAATTATATATTTTTATTCACAAATCAACTTTGTCTAACATAGTTTTACTGTAAATTGAGAAAATATCAATGTTTTCATATGGCAAACGCTGTACCACTACGGAAAAATAGGTTTGTTGCCATATGGCAAAACTGTACCACAGTTAAATTGCAGTAGCCTAATGTATTTTCCCATTGGGATTTTTTTTTTAATATATAGTAGCAACAATAATATGATTGCAGTTACTTATTTATTTGAAGTGTTTTATTGTAGTATAGCTGTATTTATGTATAAATGATAAAATTATTTAGGCCTATTCTTTTCAGAAAATGAATACAGAAACATTATACGGTAAGGGCAATAGGAAGAGTGCAGATTTAGCTCTTCAATGTGATGAGAGTGAGGATGAGTTAGCCATTTTGAAGGTTAAATGATAGGGATCTACTTATTTTTGGTTTGCATGAGTTCCAAGTATATAAATTTATACATTTCTAAAATAAATATGCATTTAAATAGAAAAGAAAATCATAATTCTATAGGATTTCTTTTTTTTTTTTTTTACCATTTTTTGCATTGTGGTAAATGGCAACGTTTCCCTAAGTAGCCCCAGAAGGGTCAACAGCATTCACACACATCTTTCAAAATAAAAGTCTCTCATCAAAATAAAATAAAATTAAAATTATGTTTATTGTTGTTGTTTCTTTGACTGCACAACGGTCTTGCGACCCACTTTTAGGTCATGACCCACCAGTTGAGAAAAATTGTTTGGTCACTACCTCCTGAAAGACAAATATGGACAGTTTAAATTCAGTGGGAAATTACTATTAACAGACACAGGTGAAAATGAAATTATTTTATTTGAAGTATAAAGGAAGCGGAGATGTTCATGTCTTGGAAGGCATTTTTCTCGCTTGTCTTCACTTGCCTTTAAAACAGACCTGGTCTGACAGAGCTGTTCTCCCTAAGGGAAGATTTTTTTATTCACTAGTAAAGTTGTATGATTACAAGCAGCAAATAGAAGCAAAGTCATATAAAACTTAACATTGTTATTGAGAAAACTGCTATATACAGTATCTCACAAAAGTGAGTACACCCCTCACATTTTTGTAAATATTTTATTATATCTTTTCATGGGACAACAGTGTGAATTTGCTGTCCCCTCAAAATAACTCAACACACAGCCATTAATGTCTAAACCGCTGGCAACAAAAGTGAGTACACCCCTAAGTGAAAATGTCCAAATTGGGCCAAATTAGCCATTTTCCCTCCCTGGTGTCATGTGACTCGTTAGTGTTACAAGGTCTCAGGTGTGAATGGGGAGCAGGTGTGTTAAGTTTGGTGTTATTGCTCTCACACTCTCTCATACAGGTCACTGGAAGTTCAACATGGCACCTCATGGCAAAGAACTCTCTGAGGATCTGAAAAAAGAATTGTTGCTCTACATTAATAAAGGCTTAGGCTATAAGAAGATTGGCAACACCCTGAAACTGAGCTGCAGCAGCACGGTGGCCACGACCATACAGCGGTTTAACAGGACATGTTCCACTCAGAACAGGCCTCGCCATGGTCGACCAAAGAAGTTGAGTGCACGTGCTCAGCATCATATCCAGAGGTTGGCTTTGCAAAATAGATGTATGAGTGCTGCCAGCATTGCTGCAGAGGTTGAAGGGGTGGGGGGTCAGCCTGTCAGTGCTCAGACCATACGCCACACACTGCATCAAATTGGTCTGCAGAAGGAAGCCTCTTCTAAAGATGATGCACAAGAAAGCCCCCAAACAGTTTGCTGAAGACAAGCAGACTAAGGACATGGATTACTGGAACCATGTCCTGTGGTCTGATGAGACCAAGATAAACATATTGGTTCAGATGGTGTTAAGCGTGTGTGGCGGCAACCAGGTGAGGAGTACAAGGACAAGTGCGTCTTGCCTACAGTCGAGCATGGTGGTGGGAGAGTCATGGTCTGGGGCTGCATGAGTGCTGCTGGTACTGAGGAGCTACAGTTCATTGAGGGAACCATGAACGCCAACATGTACTGTGACATTCTGAAGCAGAGCAAGGAAACTGGGCCCAACATGATAACGACCCCAAACAGAAGCTGAGGGTAAAGGTGATGGACTGGCCAAGCATGTCTCCAGACCTAAACCCTATTGAGCACCTGTGGGGCATCATCAAACGGAAGGTGGAGGAGCGCAAGGTCTCTAACATCCACCAGCTCCGTGATGTCATCATGAAGGAGTGGAAGAGGACTCCAGTGGCAACATGTGAAGCTCTGGTGAACTCCATGCCCAAGAGGGTTAAGGCAGTGCTGGAAAATAATGGTGGCCACACACAATATTGACTCTTTGGGCCCAATTTGGACATCACTTAGGGGTGTACTCACTTTTGTTGCCAGCGGTTTAGACAGCGGTTTGTGTTGAGTTATTTTGAGGGGACCGCAAATTTACACTGTTATACAAGCTGTACACTCACTACTTTACATTGTAGCAAAGTGTCATTTCTTAAGTGTTGTCCCATGAAAAGATATAATAAAATATTTACAAAAATGTGAGGGGTGTACTCACTGTTAAATGTAATAAAATTGCATTAAAGTATATTTGTATTGTACTAAAAACATTATCAAGTACATTTTTAATACATTTAATATGACGTATTTTTCAGAAATAAATACATATATATATATATATATATATATTACAAAGAGATACAGTATATATAATATCTCACCTAATCATGGCTCTATGATCAGGAACTGCCACCTGCAGAAGACAAAACAAGTCTTTTACTAAGTCGCTAGTCATTCAATATTAGGAGTGAATACAGTAAAGCATGTTAACCTACCAAGTGTGGCTTGTTAATGGTGAATGTCTCTTGATCGTATATTATCATGCCACCAAATCCTTTAGGGTTCTCCACACTTTGGACAGGGGTCTAAATATACAGTTTTATTTGTTAATGTCATGTTAATGTAAAAACATTAAATAAAATGCAAAGTTACAAAAGAAGTATGATAGAAATCCAAATTATGTTTGTGAGTTATTCACAGGCCCCTGATTAAGAACACATAGGGCCCTGAGGCTATAGCAAACCCAAGGGCCCCCTTCATTGTAGCCTATCTTGGTGCCACAACATTTTCTACCACAAGGAATAATTGGTATTTAAAAAAAAAAAAAATCAAAGCAAACAGGTGTCCAGACACAGCAACAACTTTTGTGCATACAAGGTTTTCTTTAAATAGTTTTATCATTAGTATTCATGCTGGCCCTAGAAGAAGAGAATCAGGGCTGGCCTGGGGATACATTTCAGCCCATCTGGCTTACATGTTTCCCCATTAATGTTTTAATAGGTTTAGGTACAGTGGCAGAGAAAGCTCAACGCTCTGCAACTGAAGAAAACACGTGCAAATAGAAAAAAACACCAGCAAATGAAGAAAACATCTTTATCAATTTTACAACACATGTTGTTAATACTCACAATGTAACCAAATACAGAAGCACGCTGCAAATACTCACAACGCAACCAAATACAGAAACACACTTCACCAGGCATCAGGATGTTAAAATAAACAAAAAACTAACTTTTTCAGTAGACATTGAACAATAAGCACATCCTGATCAGGTTCGTCACATGTTGTTGGGGTCCCCTTGAAACATTTTCGTTGTGGTCTGTGCTATTTGCAGTGCGTTTCTGTATTTTGTTGCATTGTGAGTATTTGCAGGGCATTTCTGTATTTGTTTGCGTTGTGAGTATTTGCAGTGTGTTTCTGTATTTTGTTGCATTGTGAGTATTTGCAGCGCATTTCTGTATTTGGTTGTGTTGTGAGTATTTGCAGTGCATGTTTTGTGAAACTGATGAAGATGTTTTCTTCATTTGCTGTTTTCTTTCTATTTGCATGTGTTGTCTTCAGTTGCAGCACGTTGAGCTTTGTGCTATTTGCAGCACATTTCTGTATTTTGTCGCGTTGTGAGTATTTGCAGAGCATTTCTGTATTTGGTTCTGTTGTGAGTATTTGCTGAGCATTTTGTATTTGGTTGTGTTGTGAGTATTTGCAGAGTATTTCTGTATTTGGTTGTGAGTATTTGCACCACGTTTCCATATTTGGTTTCGTTGTGAGTATTTGCAGTGTGTTTCTGTATTTGGTTGAGTTGTATTTGCCGCACATTTCTGTATTTGATTGCCTTGTGAGAATTTGTAGAGCGTTTTTGTATTTGGTTGTGTTGTGAGTATTTGCAGAGCGTTTTTGTATTTGGTTGAGTTGTGAGTATTTGCAGCATGTTTCTATATTTGGTTGTGTTGTGAGTATTTGCAGAGCGTTTCCGTATTTGGTTGAGTTGTGAGTATTTGCAGCACGTTTCTGTATTTGGTTGTGTTGTGAGTATTTGCAGAGTGTTTCCGTATTTGGTTGAGTTGTGAGTATTTGCCGCACATTTCTGTATTTGGTTACCTTGTGAGTATTTGCAGAGCGTTTTTGTATTTGGTTGAGTTGTGAGTTTGCAGCACGTTTCTGTATTTGGTTGTGTTGTGAGTATTTGCAGAGCATTTCTGTATTTGGTTGTGTTGTGAGTATTTGCAGAGCATTTCTGAATTTGGTTTTGTTGTGAGTATTTGCAGAGCGTTTCCGTATTTGGTTGAGTTGTGAGTATTTGCAGCACGTTTCTGTATTTGGTTGTGTTGTGAGTATTTACAGAGTGTTTCCGTATTTGGTTGAGTTGTGAGTATTTGCCGCACATTTCTGTATTTGGTTACCTTGTGAGTATTTGCAGAGCGTTTTTGTATTTGGTTGAGTTGTGAGTTTGCAGCACGTTTCTGTATTTGGTTGTGTTGTGAGTATTTGCAGAGCATTTCTGTATTTGGTTGTGTTGTGAGTATTTGCAGAGCATTTCTGTATTTGGTTTTGTTGTGAGTATTTGCAGAGTGTTTCCGTATTTGGTTGAGTTGTGAGTATTTGCCGCACATTTCTGTATTTGGTTGCCTTGTGAGTATTTGCAGAGCATTTCTGTATTTGGTTGTGTTGTGAGTATTTGCCGCACATTTCTGTATTTGGTTGTGTTGTGAGTATTTGCAGAGCATTTCTGTATTTGGTTTTGTTGTGAGTATTTACAGAGTGTTTCCGTATTTGGTTGAGTTGTGAGTATTTGCCGCACATTTCTGTATTTGGTTGCCTTGTGAGTATTTGCCGCACATTTCTGTATTTGGTTGCCTTGTGAGTATTTGCAGAGCATTTCTGTATTTGGTTGTGTTGTGAGTATTTACAGAGTGTTTCCGTATTTGGTTGAGTTGTGAGTATTTGCCGCACATTTCTGTATTTGGTTACCTTGTGAGTATTTGCAGAGCGTTTTTGTATTTGGTTGAGTTGTGAGTTTGCAGCACGTTTCTGTATTTGGTTGAGTTGTGAGTATTTGCAGCACGTTTCTGTATTTGGTTGAGTTGTGAGTATTTGCCGCACATTTCTGTATTTGGTTGCCTTGTGAGTATTTGCAGAGCGTTTTTGTATTTGGTTGAGTTGTGAGTATTTGCAGCACGTTTCTGTATTTGGTTGAGTTGTGAGTATTTGCAGAGCATTTCTGTATTTGGTTGAGTTGTGAGTATTTGCAGAGCATTTCTGTATTTGGTTTTGTTGTGAGTATTTGCAGAGCGTTTCTGTATTTGGTTGCATCGTGAGTATTTGTAACACTTGTGTTGTCAAACTGATGAAGATGTTTTCTGTTTGCTGGTGTTTGAATTTGAATTTTCTTCAGTTTCAGTGTGTTGATCTCTCTCGGCCACGCCTTTCAGTTGGAATAAATAATAAATATAATTAAAATAAACTATATTCTTGAATATACTGCAAATGTGTTAAATGATAATAATATTGCAGGCTCTTCATTTCTGAATTAATATTTTACTTTATTTTAGTTTATTACAACTGAACATATCTACAGAGAAGAAGAAGGTCATAGCTTCATCACACATTAATGGGATCCAGGCTAAAAAGCTTATAAATTATCCTATAGTTGCCCAAAATAAAAGTAACCATAGTTCTTGTACAATCCAGAGTTTTATTACATTACCTCATTGCCATGGTTTTATGGTTTCTATAATAATAACAACATTATTACTAATAAGGAGTGTATCAATTGCCAGATCTGTTATATTTTTTAAAAATAATGATTTATGCCATTTTGCTGACTTCATATAACAACATGAACCATTTCACAAATAATCACTATACTGTAAAAGTTCATAAAAGTTCCAGTACCTTAATTTGACGAACTGTGGGTGGATGGGGGTAACTGAGTCTCAAACCCTGCAGACAAATGCAAATGAAACACATGTTGTAGTTAGCAGGACCCAAATTCAGAGTGAGAACTGTAAGGAAGTTAAAAGGCAATTAAGACTTAAAAAAACACATTGCTCAAGTAATAATTATTATAATATTATTTAATTTATCATATGCAATGGCGATAGCTTGTGCATCGGGCCTTGTGGGTTTCCAACCTTCGGTTTTCAGACCAGAACTAAACCCTTACACCACAAGTTGAAAAAAAGCATGTTTGATACTGCATGTGCTATAAAGTAATATTCAAAATAAAAAAATAAAAAATCAATACTGTAATATTGAGAGGGCATCACTAGGCCTTGATTTAAGTGGTTAAAGCCATTTGATGCCCTTGAAGGATGAACAAGTGTTCAAGAAACAATAAAAGAATCCAAAAAATTTGCAACTAAATAAATAATAATGACAGTAAACATAAGATTTTGCCAGATTGACTCTAAACACACGTAACATGCGGCGTAGAAAAGCCACAAGGCTAATAGTGTAGCAACAGCCCCATTTTGTTTTCTGCAGTCACCTAAACATAGCACTGCTCTCATTGTCACATACAATAAAAGCTTCAGTAATTACGCAATCTGCTTTATTAGTACAAATGGAATAATAAAATGGATTTTGTTGGAAATATTAACTATTTCCTGAGGAATATTTATACATACCATGACAACGGTGCAGTTTCACAAATCACGCCAAGAAAGTGCGCCGCCTAACGAAGGTCCTCCAAAGACTAATAAAACACTAATAAAAAATACAAGACTAGCAAATAAAAAAGAATCATTATGCTACTTTTTAAATTATACAAATATTGTTTAATTATATAATGAATGTATATATTATAGTTATTCCTTAATATAATCATAAAACTTTTAAGCCACAAAATCTTATTGAAATAACTAGCCTAATATTGTCTAATAGTGTAACAACACATTTATTACATGCCTATTACAGGTACAATAAAGAAATGAATAAAAGCTGTACGTTTAATTTAATCAAACTTATCTATGATTCGTCTTCGGTGTCAATTCCACTCAGTCCAACCACAGTTTGCTGCTGTTTTCTGTCTTTTCTTCTTGAACTCAATGAGTAAAGAGGCTTCAATCCTTTAGTTGGTCTTCAAGGGTCTTCTGAATTTTCTTCCATTATTTTTGGTCTCAAGATCACCGTGACAAATGTGAACACTGTAAAAAATAAATGATTGACTGGTCCATGAAATGCATATGTGGTGGTTATCTTGCTGTAAATGAAACTGTGACAAGCCTGCAAAAAAACAGGATGCAGGATTCCCTGATCAGCAAAACCAAAACCCACTGCACAACCTACTGCGAATGACCAAGCAAACAACATCTGAACAGTTACTTCTGATAAGTTCCCAATAACACTTATCATGTTATCGATTACCTTATAACAGCAAATGGAGGATTAACTGTAGGTTTATTACATTATAATTATTTCAGTTTAACAGCTAAACCCATTTTAAACATTTCATTTCAAGCAGAGGCTGAAATTGAAATTATTATATTTTGTATCATTTCCTTCTGAGAATTGAGTAGATATAATTTTTCAATTCTCTATTGTCTTACATGAGAAAAAAATAATAATACAAAGGCCTTTTTAACTTTAATATGACTTTAGAAAATAAATTAAGAAAATAAAGTGCCACTCAGGAATTCTGAATTATTTGCTAGACTGTTTCTTTCCTGAAACGTTGTGCCTTTCGAACAGTCCAACACTAAAGTGAAGGTCTGATTCTGCCCCAAGAGTCAATAAGAACATGGTAGCAAACCATTTTTGGCTTGTTTAAATGTAATATGTTAAATTCTAGCATAAATTTAGCTATAATGCTTGCATGTAAAAAGCAATTAACAACAGGGTATGTGGTTTCAAGACAACATTTTTAAGACGTCTCTATACCAGCATATGGTCTTGCTACACACGCAAAGTAGGGAGTTCCCCTATAACCAATGAAATGCATATTTTAGTGCATAGTTTTTAGTGCAAATGAACCAAAACTATCAAAATAAGATATTACTTTTCTGGTCCATTTGGTCCTGGCTGAGGATTTACACATGATGTTATTCACTTTTTTAATTTTTGAGCAGTCAAATGAATTTAACTAAATCCATTGATATCAATGTAATTCTTAGATAGAATGTTATTACAAAAACAAAGAAGTTTTCATTCAACACTGTTTTTTTCTGTAGTTTATTTAAAATTTGACATTTCATGTAATTTCTTTCTTTTTTTAAGAAAAACAGGGGGAATGTAGTAATAAAAGGGTTATAACACTAAGTTACAAAAGTTTGAAACTTTTTGTGCATTCACCAGTTAATAAAGTTATTAATCAGATACAATATGGTTTTAGTTAAAATGTTTTACACAGTTTTATATGCTTTCATTGAACAGGGTCCTAATGGACATATGAATGCAATGAAAAGTTCAGTTCTAAATCCCACTCAACATCTGATTGGCTGCGAACAGAAAAATTACTCGATGCTTAAACGTGCCATACATAGTTTTGACGAAATCAATATAAAGTCAAGTATGAAAAATCAGAGATAGACATTAGCCCCCAGTTTCACAGACAGAGCTTAAGTCTAGTCCCAGACTAAAATGCATGTTTGAGCTGGTTTAACTGAAATCAACTTGCACTGACATCTCTTTTGTCTCAAGATGCACACCAGTAATGTTTTTTTCTAAGGCATGTTTATTAAAGCTACTTAAATGTCCTAATTGAACTAAGGCCTAATCCTGGCTTAATCTAAGACCTGTCTGTGAAACCAGGCCTATGACTCTGACCTGTTTTTAAAAGCCTGTCTCATCTGATAAAAACCAAATCATTCTGAATGGACCCTCTTCCAGTACCTCGTGGAAATGTATGTGCTGTAAACTGGAAGAGCACTACAGGTTTCAATAAGCTCTGTTCCAACTTCAGAATGTCACAACAATAAGATCTTCACACACACTGGTAAACATTCATTTTATTAAACACAATAAGATGGATAGAAAAAATGAGCAGTCTGTACGGTGTGCCACATCAGCTGTTAGAAACAACTTCTGATGCTTTGCCTTTTACTTCTGCTTCTTTGTCTGCAACTTTTCTTTTTTTCCTGAAAATGAACAGTGAAAGTAAAAGAACAAAAACACCATTATAATTAAATCAACTACATTCTGGTCCTGTTCTTTTCATTCTGTGAGGCTAAAACAAACTCTTTTCACAATCTGCACTGTGATCCTGAACAAACCTTTTTCCCTTGCCGATCTTTTTCTCGAAGAGCATGCGAGGCGTTGTGCGAATAGTTGAGCGTCTGGGTGGTTTTGTCACGAGCTGACGTTTCAATTTCCTGCGTGGTGAAAAATGATAGTGTGACGTTTGATGGCGTGCTAGGCATGCTTTATCTCCAAACCACAGTAATGAATAAGGAACTGGCAGTAGACAGATTCTTGAAAGTGGTATAATGTGGTATAATAGCCTATAATATAACGGCGTAATCCCACCGTTTGATTTTCTTCAACCCGATCATGTAGTCAGGGACAGGACATCCAGCCTTCTTTATGACAGTAGCAATGCTGATCCATAACAACAACAAAAAAGTGAGAAGTTATTGCATCATTTGCCATAAGAAAACTGATGCCCCTGAAATGTCAAATGATGATTTAACCTTGTAATAACTAGTTCAGCAGTGCTGTTATTACCTGCGAAGGAGAGGCTTGTCATCCTCTGTGAAGAAAGTTATTGCTTTTCCTTTGTGTCCTGCTCTTCCTGTTCGCCCTACAAAGAAAACAAAGCACGAGCTTAGTATAATAAAGTTCCACAACATGAATTCATATCCTCTACTCAGACACACACCGATCCGGTGAATGTAGTCCACAGCAGTGGTGGGAAAGTCGTAGTTGACAACCAGGTTGATGCCCTTGAAGTCGATTCCACGAGCCAGCAGAGCCGTGCAGATCAGCACCCAGATCTTCCCCGAACGGAAACTGCTCACAACATTGTCCCTCTGATGAGAAAGACGAGGAGAAACATTACTTTTTATGTCATAAGAATGGCCATAAACTAAATAGAGAAATTAAAATGTATATATCCATAGGTAACAAAGTAGACTATGGTTCCATTTGTTAACACAAGTTAAACTCAATGAAAAATAATTCTAAAGCATTTATTAATAATTTTAACATTTAGCAATACATTATTAAAATCAAAAGTTGTATCTGTTAATATTTAACAGACCTGAGCTAACATGAACTAACAGTAACAATAGGGCTGTCATGATTCCTTGATTTAAATTTGAGTGATCGCTTTGACAAAATCCTTGATTGCAATTTCCCGTCGATTAACCGGGAGAGCCGCATTCCACAGAGAAGAATCCATGAAACGCATTATAGGGCCTATAAAACCGCACGATATATAAAAACCATTTAAAAATCATAATATAACAGTGCTATTGTGAAATTACAAAGGCCGTGATTCAATGAAATAAATATGCACTGCGGGTTTCAGAGTGAAGTGCAATGCTTTATTATTTACATGCTTGCAGGTTATGAGTTTCCTTCCAGCGTCTCCATTCACAGTAAATGCTCTCTGATGTCTCTGCATGTGCTGGAGTTTGGGTTTTCAATAACGTGCATTTGGAAACGCATATAAAGTCAGTCGCGCTTTGTGTTTCAAGTGTTGCACTGTTACGAGCGTGGAGCAGCTCAGTTACCATCTCTGCCTATGCTGTGAGCTTGGGTTGCTTATAACGTTCATCTGGGAACGCAACGTGCGCCATTTCAACAGATTTGTAACGTTAAAGCATTTATAAACCTATGCCAACACAGGAGATACATCAATACATCAACACATACATCAATATGTTTCTAAATATACAAATTGTTGTTCATTGCGATTTCAAAAGTTTAAAGGAACACTCCACCGTTTTCTGAAATAGGGCTTATTCACTTTCTTTCCTACATTTAGATAGGGACTATATTAGGGGGAAGCACAGGCGAAGCACTGCTACTTGGGCGCAGAGATATCACGCCCAAGTAGCAGTGCTTCGCCTGTGCTTCCACCTAATATAGTCCTTAATATATAAGCCAATATCTGACTAGGAAATCGCCTAGTGTTAATCTGCATCACTATTTGTACTTGTTGTGAATACGCAGGCCACAAGAAGTAATTAGGTGGGTTTTTAAAAATTTTTATATCACTTTTACTCAGGACATGCTAGCTGGCAACAAAGGATTCCATTCATTATGCTAAGCTAAGCTAGCGCCGACCCTGTCAAACTAAAACAATGCATGCACTGAGACAAAAATGCATTTGCCTCAAAATGCAAACTCTCACTTGGAGTTCGAAAGTTTTGATGTCCACATATTCTTGTTCAACAAATTACAGTGGCTATTCCTATCATAAAGAAGTGGCCAAATATTAAAGATTGCGTGAACATTTGAATTAAATGTTGTTTTGCCAAAATTAAACAAGGATTTGATCATGCTGGAAAGTGTAAAAGCAATTACCAGGCCATTTGCGCCCTCTACAGGCATTTATCATATGTAATGAGTAAAGTTGATTATGTTTACATGTATATTACATTATGTATTTTAACAGTGTTGTTCAATTAAACCATATGATTACTTGCTTTTGATACTTTATTTGAACCATCTATTATTGCCTCATTGTTAATATACGTATTTTAAAGTGCCCCTATTATGGATTTTTGAAAATGACCTTTCATGTAGTGTGTAACATAGTGAATGAAAACATCCTGCAAAGTTTTAAATCTGAAAGTGCACCATATATAAAGTTATTGTCTTTCAAAAGTAAGAGTCGACTCTGAGTTAATGAAATTAATCGTTTTTCAAACAAGTCATAAGCCAATTCGTTGTGACATCAAGACGAAACATTAGAATATTGCCCGCCCACTTATTGCACGCAGACACCAGAGAAAACTTGAACCTCAAACCAACAGCTGATTCCTGTGGATACTGGACAGCATCATGTCGAGAAGACGGCGCTGTGCTCTACAATGTGACGGTAAAGCCAGTTTTTCTTTTTTTTCTTTTCACTGCCTAAGGACGAGCATGTGAAGAATCAGTGGTTAAAGTTCATCTTTACCATGATATATCACAGCAGTATTATCCTAAACTTTTGCTGTGTTCCCTTTATTTCACTGACGACTGCTTCTCAAATCTCGGAGTTCAATGCAGGATTCACAAACTCTTGAAAGATGGTGTTCAAAATACTTAGTTTTGAGTTTTGTGTAGGTCTCCTGCTAACTGGTTAACTCGCATTACTGTAGTCTTACTGAAATACTTCTGATAATCAGTTGTTGGGCCACTATTACCTATAATTGTCTATTAATGCAGATTGTCTGTCGTTCGCACTACTTTGAGGAAAGATTAAGTATGGAGCAATATTTGTTTAACCAACATTTATGTTACAGTCATTCACGCTAGAGCTCGGCTAATGTATGCACTGTTATTGATACGGTTTCCACATGTTCACCGCAATAAATTAGAAAAATACTCGGAAAATAAAGTACAAGTAAAATAGTCGGTTTGTTGATGGACATGCACTTGTTAATGCTGATGGTGAGGAGTTGCAACATCTCATAATGTGGCTCAAATTGAGAAACTGAGACGTTTCTGAGAAACACTGAGTCCTGCTCGAGTCGTCCTTGCAAGGGAGTTTCGGGTTGAATAACTAGTTCTTCCAATGCTTCATCATCAGACTCGCATAGTAAAATCAACATCATTGTTTGTTACTGTCTTTAGTTTACGGTGTAGGAAGCCTCAGGACAAGCAGAGCTGACATTGTTATGGCAATGGGCGTTTTTTAAAGAAGGGATTTAGAGAGATTGATTCATCTGACGAGCCGTTTGAGAATCACTGAAAATGTGGTGATGTGCAAATGTATATTATGAGAAAATTAAACAGTTTTTTTAACTTTGATGCATGTAAACCTGTAGAAGACTCCAAAACAACATTACGAAACTTTAAATAGCATAATGGGGCACTTTAAGTCATTTTTTAAGTCATCACTTCAAATGTCAAAATAATCGATTACCAAAAAAATAGTTAGTGACAGCCCTAGGTAACACTTAATTTTATAGTGTCCCTGTTACATGTACTTCCTATAGTAGTAACAGCAAATTATGCATAATTAATGTTAAGATTTTAATAAATTATTAATAATGCCTTTATTTGAATGAAAATCTGGTTCGGTTTAATCACCTGCTGTTGTGTACGATCCGCATGGATCACGTCCACGTTTATCCCCTCGTACACCAGCTCATGGAAGAGCTCTCGGGCACGGTCAATAGACTGAACAAAGATCAACACTGGCGGCAAAAACCCCTGAAAGGAAATTCTGTGAGGTTATGACGATCGTAGTGCTAAAAAAAAACACTTCTCCTTATGATGCGTCTGACGAAATTCAGGATCTTTATTTATTTTTTGCTATGAGGTAAGACCTGATATTTGCTCATCCAAATAACTGAAGTGAGAACTTCACTGACCTGCTTTATAAGGTTTCTCATGGCAAGTAGCTTTCCATTTTCTGAGCCCACAAACAGCAGCTGCTGCTCCACAGTATCGACTGCAGAGTTTCTGTGGACGGAGACAATCAGGTATGCGTTTAATTCAACCCTACTAGTTTCATTTCAACATGTTGTTATTTATTGATGTATTTTGTCCTATCGCTGTCTTTACGAGCTTCCAACCAAAATAGTTAGAACTTTTACTACAAAATAAGCATTAAAACTTCAGCTCGTAACTCAACGCAAATGACACGATGTGTTTCGATACCTGGGTCCAATGTTGACAGACACGAGGTTGTCTAGGTTGAGTTTGCACCATTTCTCTACGTCTATGGCAAAGGTTGCGCTGAAGAGAACCCGGCAGATTTTGGGAGAAGAGCAGGCCAAGAAGATGGTGGCGAGCTGCTCTCTGAAACCCCTCTTCCCATCCTCAAAGAGCTTATCAGACTCATCCACCACCAGCCACTCCACACTACAGACAGCAAACACACATTCATGCTAGAGAGGAAGCTACTGGTTTTCTGTGTTTGATGGTGAACTTGAAAATCGACACACAGAATTAATACTTTAATGTATTTACTTATACTAAACTACAGAGCTTTTGCAAATCACTCACCTACTTAAGTTGATCGCAGGAGGGTCTTGATTTAATAAATATATCAATCTGTTAGGAGTTGTAACCAATATATCTGGAAAACAAAATGATTAAAAAGGAAAATTAAAGATAAACAAAAATATCTCAGCTAATGCTGTAAACTATATAGGGAGCACATTTACTTGCAGATTATTATAATAAAGCCTACAATTAACAACAAAGCCCAACTGTTAAAATTTAATTATTTGTTTTTATGTATAATAATCAACACTAAAAAAAATTTTTTTAAAAGTATGCAAACATGTAAATTGCACATAAGAAAGCTTTTACATTAATTACATTTTTACATTTAAACATTGACTTGTCACTTGACTAAACTCTTCCGAGAGTTATAATGATAGAAATATACCATAAATATGAGAATTCATAGAGCCTGTGAGCCAAACCATACCAAATTTCTTAGCTGACTTGGGCCCATATTTTTTCACAGCATCAACTCCTTTATTGATCATGTGCACTCTGAAGCCCACTCCTTCTGACAGTTTGAGCAACTCTCTGTGAGTCTATAGACAAAAAAGATGCAAGTCAGTACATAAGTCAATACGTTTAAACAGTCAGCGACATGTAGATTTTTTAATGTGGTATACAGCAATTATTAACTTATTGAGCGTTTACCTGAGTGGCGAGCTCTCTGGTGGGGGAGATGATGAGGGCTCTGAAACCCTTGTTGAGGGGCTGGCGAAGGTGGGCCAGCAGGGGCAGACAGAAGGCCATAGTCTTACCAGAGCCTGTAGGAGCACATGCCAGGATGTCCCTTTTCTAAACCAAACAGATCAATGGAATCAAAACACTCAAATTAGGATCAGGAAAACAAACACATTTATATCTGACCCAACAGACACGTGTCATACATGCATCATGAGGGGAATGGCCTGCATCTGAATGGGTGTGGGGGTTTGGAAACCCGCTGTCTTGATGTTTTGAATGACTCGCGGGTCCAGATCATACTCCTTCTGCAGCTCCTCAAAAGTGGAAACGGGATCTGGAACGTCTGTCCCGTGCACGTTAATCCGGTTCTGGTTACGTACCCGATTCACCTAAAACGCACACAGCCAGTTTAAAACAATAATGGGTTTTAATGTAATCATCATTCGATCACATCAAATCAGCGGCATAGAGTCCAATTATACTTTTTTTAAGTGAAGTTTTAAAAAAAAAAAATGTTACTGAATTTTTTACTGAAAAATTCAATTTTTATATATATATATATATATATATATATATATATATATATATATATATATATATATATATATACATAAAATTTTGATGTTCATTCCCCATATTTCACAAAGTAAATATTTCTCTACTCTACTATATATAATAATAATACCGCTTCATTATTTAAAGCCACTGTTAAATGCAAATATAAAAATGAATATCCATTTTTAATACTGCACACTACAATGTTGTGATGTCTAAATTCACCTGTAGCATTTAAAAATGATTTTAGATTTTAGTGTTTTAATTTATTTAGACAAAAGAGTTTTAATTTTAATACTGTCCATATTATGAAAATTATTAGCATCGGTCAGAACTTTAATCAGCCGTATTAAACAAAAATATTCAACTGTGGCTGACCACAGAAGATTAATATTAACACATTATACCTTCTCCTGATGAAGCTGCTTTAGTCTTTTCAAAGAGAGCTTGTCTTTCGACTCTTTCTTGGGGTCTTTCGCAGTGTCTTGCGATGACATCCACTGGATCCCCTCTTCCCCGCTTTTTTCAGGTTCTGTGTCTGTTTCACAAAAAGAGAGAACTGTCGGAAAACCATAATAGACATGCTAGCAATCTGAAGAGATTGAAAGATGACTTGCCTTCAGATGTTCTCTTAGCTCCTTTCTTTTTCTTGCGTTCAGCCTTCACTGGCTCATCCACTTCAGTACGTTTCCGTTTACCAGGGGCCTGCTCTTCATCACTCCCTTCTCTCTCTTCTTCTTCACCTTCATCTTCACTCAGTCTGGACTCCAGAGAAGCGTTCTCTTGTGTCTCTGTGCCAAAAAAGCTGGTTTCAGCCAGCTGTTGTGAGCTGTTCTTGCTCTGAGACTTCACTACCTGAGAGGGGAGTTACACAATAATTAATAGTGATCAAATGAACATGTGTTTATCTAGTACTGCAGTACAGTAACAACCAACATTCCTGTTTCTACTGACTGTGCAACGCAGTAACCAAACTAATGACGTTTAAAATGTGGAAAATATCCAAAACCATCTCATACAACTTGTTAAAGCACTCTATTAGCGTTGTTTGGGTTCATTCGGATTAGCACTAGCACTTCCAGAGGCATTCAATGGGAAATGGAAACACATGTTAGCCATGTGGCAGCATTTCAAGTCGAAATTTACGTATTTCTTTTGTTTTATAAAACAGCAGCCAGGCATACGTTAAATGTATTATGTACTTCGCATCAAAACCCACCTTAAACCTCTCTGCATCTTTAGCAAACCTTTTCAGATCAAACTTTGCTCCAGACCCAAGCTTTCTAAACAAGTCTACGGCGTCCATTGATACAGTGAAAGACGTGAATAATCGATCTAGATTTAACTAACACGCTCTCGGCGTTCAACTATTACGCCTTTTTGTTTCTTTAGTCTATCACAAGAGAGCGCTGTTTCCTTTTTTAAAGTTTTTTTAAACATCCATTTTTTTTGTAAATCTTCTATAAATCCTACATTTATTGTACAATTATAATAAATTTCTATGTAACAGGAATCAGTATCAACCAATAAATAAATCAACAAATGTAAGAATATGCATTTATTTATAAAACATTCTTTTTTTTACAAATAATAAATTGACAATATAATACGTGAGTTCTTATTATTATAATAGTAGCCTACAAAGATAACTTTAACAGTATTAATACAGATGTCTGCGTTTGTTTTACAATACTTTTGGGGGTAAAATTGTACGATCTTGTAGGCTAACAAATTAATTGAAGCATTGAACAGGTGATTTTGTTATTTTATTCTCTTTGGAGATCCTCTTATCTAAAATTAGGCTAAACTTATGTTGCCGGGCACCAAAACAAAAGGTGTGTTGCAATACCCTGAGACGATTTTATTGTAATGACCGTCAAGAAGAGAGAGTTTAAACACAACATTCCAATGTAATAAATCATTAACTTAAATAAAACTCTTCCTATGTTGATATGACATGGAGGAAATAGAGTAGAGAGAACAACTTCTCATGTGATTGAGATAAGTACTATTACTCACTTCACTGTTTGTGTGACTCATTGTCTTCAAGTTGGTCACATTCAAAGGATAACTATTTCATGACCATAGAATGACAACAGAGACATCACATGATAACACTGGCTGTGGGGTATCCCATAAGACAACACAGAAGCACACAAACCTGTACATGATCAAATGATATGAAACACTTGTCTGATTAGAATCCAGTTAGGTTCATATGCCACAGGTGTTGCTGGTGTGAAGCTAGGTGTGTGGATGTATATAAAGGTTTTACTTCAGCTTTTTTTCCTCCCACAGATAACTTCACTTCCTGAATAACATAACACACAATATCAGCCTGTTGTTTTTCTGGGTTTTTAGCAGACAAGAACTCAATGAAGAGATGAACCTTTGTGAGTGAGTAAAATGTTTTATTTCTGTATATCAGTACGGTTGGAGGCATGTTTGTAAGTTTACTATTCTATTCTATTCTATTCTATTCTATTCTATTCTATTCTATTCTATTCTATTCTATTCTATTCTATTAACCTTCATAGGAATGAAGGAATGAATGAATGAATGAATGAATGAATGAATGAATGAATGAATGAATGAAGGCATTGATTTTATAGATTATAATGATTTTGGTAAGTAAATTATATTTCATATGGCTATATTTATCACACACTGGTGTGTTTTTGATAAAGAACTGCATCTATTTTGCAGGAAAACTGCAAGTAAACTGAAGTAAAACTGAGAGTTAGACTTTCTCTTGTGCTTATGCTGATGGAATGAAGTATTGCAGGTTGTGTTTCTCTGTTATATTTGCGAGAGGTTCAGGCTGTCTTGCCATTTTACAGCAAATATGATAACATCAACCTTTTGATATATAATTTGATAGATTGAGGTTTATTTACTGATGCACTTCATTGTAATTTCTCACAATTATCTATGCAAAAGTTAACTTAACTTTCAGTTTTTACTACTGTGTATTACTTTTAAATGTATCATTTATGTAATTTTTGTAGTGCTGCCAAATCGAATAATCGCAATTAATCGCATATAACATAACAGTTTGTGTTTACATAATATATGTGTGTGTATATACAGTCAAACCCAAAATGTATTCAGACACCTTAAACATTGCTCACATTATCACAGTTTATTCGCTATGAAAATGGTAATAAAATATGGCAAGATCTCAGAGTTATTAAATCAGTTGATATTTCACTGGATTTGGCAATCCTTCTGTTAGACTGTCTCACAAATGAATTAGGTTGAATAGCTGTCAGCTGTTAAATTTAACTACACAATTAGATAATACCAATTTTGGTGAACAAATTACCAAGCAATGCTTCATTTTGTTCAGTCTGTGCAAAAAGGTCACACTAGCAATTCAAGAAAAAACACTTAAGCAAAACATGGGCTGGTCAAAGTGTTTGAATAATTTTTGGTACCAAATTTGTATAAATGTTACTGGTAGTTCATTGTATGAAGAATTTTTGGGTATAATATGTCACAGTTTACTTTATTTTGCTATCCTCAGTTACATAAATGAACTATAGTGTCCTGCACCCACTAGTAAAAAAAAAAAAAAAAAAAAAAATTCTGGTGAAAAAATAATTTATTTATAGACTATATTATTGCATTTATATATGTATATTATATATATGCCTCTTTGTGTGTGTGTGTGTGTGTGTGTGTGTGTGTAATGTATATACACACATATATTTACACATATATACATGTGTGTATATGTACTGTATATATGGACACACACACACACACACATACAGGATATAATAATATATATACACACATATATCTCATATAAAAAAAAAACCCTTTTATGTTAGATGTGATTAATTGCGATTAATCGATTTGACAGCACTGTTTTTTTGTTTTTTTTAATGTAGTAATTTTAAATAATTAATTTATTCTTTTTTATTTGTAGGAAATTCAAAGCCAAACACTGCTGCGTGAAGAGCACAGAATAAATACATTTCAAAGAGAAAAAAAAATCAAGGCAAATCCAATGTATCTCCTGTTTGACATGAAAAAAGAAACAAGAAAAAACATGGGAACACTAAAACAAATCACATTATATATTGCCTTTTGTGGTTTCATTTCCCCATGTAGTGCATTTTCCTTAAATAACTGCACTATCAGCACTCCCCTTAAAGACACGCAGCCGAAAGTGCTTTGCTACAACATGGGCTTTTTCAGGATTCCGTGGGTAGGCCTACCCCTAAATACCCGGATTTTAGATATTTCCTTCAATGCTTTTGCACAGATCCAGATTGGAGACTTCAGGCATTTGTCAAACTTACAGGACTTGAACATATCCAACAATAAGATCTCACAAATTCAAGAGGGCGCACTTGACAATCTTTCCAACTTGACCCATCTCAATCTGGCCCGCAACAGACTGAAAGCAGTCTCAAGAGGGATGCTACACGGCCTTAGCAACCTGCTAGTGCTACGTCTGGATGACAACAATATCAAAGACATTGAAGAGTCATCTTTCAGCACGCTTCAGAATTTAAAGGTGTTAAACCTAACACAAAACCACCTCGACTACATAGACCGAGTGAAGCCGGTTCTTGCACCACCATGTTTGGAGGAACTCTACATCGGAAGCAACCATTTTGATGTTTTCAACTCGTATGAGATGGCAACAAAGCCCTTGTCGTTAAAAAGGCTTGATTTGTCCAACAACCCTTTTGCAACATTTCAGCTCACTGACAATATATTTCCATCCCTCGATTACCTTGATTTATCCTATTGCGGTCAAAATGGGACCATGACATGGAATGTTACAGAAAAGACATATTTGACCTCAGTGCAAACATTATACTTCATGGATGTTCATATATCACCCCAGAGTGTTGATGATGTGCTTCTGAGCTTCAAGAATTCATTGAATAAAATCAGACTTAATGAAAACGTTGAGCTCAACAAGACCAAGCTTCTGCTGAACGCATGTTCTCCAACGCTAAGAGTTGTACGGCTAAAGGCTAACAAAATAAAACACCTCGCCGACCACATGTTTGATCCCTGTTCTAACCTGACGGAATTGGATTTAGGAGAAAATGAAATATCCGAGTTATCGCAGAGCATGTTTCGAGGTTTTACCCAACTAAAAAAACTGCTTCTGCAAATCAATAATCTGACTCGAATAACGAACTCCTTTCAAACTCTCTCCACTCTTGAGTTCCTAGATCTCAGTAGAAACCGCATCAAAGAGCTCACCTGTGATGACTTTGCCAATTTAACACAGGTGAAGACTCTGTACTTGTATAGTAATAAAATTTCACTCATTAATTCCTGTTTGTTCAAGGACCTCACGAGTCTTGAAGTCCTAAAGCTTGGAACAAATAATATTTTAAGCATCGGCGATGCTTTCAGCAAAGGGCCACATTCCCTGAAGGATCTGCAAATTACTTTTAATAAGCTAAGCAAAATAAAAAAATACACTTTTAGAAATTTGTCACAGTTAACCAGTTTGACCTTACAAGACAATCAGATTTCAGAGATTGAGGCCCATGCTTTTGAAGAACTGAAGAACCTGACCTCTCTGCTTCTGTCATCAAACAAAATAACAGCTAGAACATTAACCAAACACCTGAATGTGTTCTCAGGCATGCCCAACCTCCAGAATTTGGATTTGCACGCCAACAGCATTTTATTTACAGATGATAAATTGAGACACCCTCCTTTTAAGGAGCTGAAGAAACTCAGGGTATTGACGCTTCACAGTCAACGCCGTGGAATCGGCAAAATACCCTCAAATCTGCTTCAAGGTTTATCCTCCTTGGAAATGTTTTACGCTGGAAACACAAATCTGTGTCATCTAAATCCTGATACATTCAAGTTCAGCCCCCAGCTCTGGTTCTTGGATCTCTCCAAGAACGCACTGTCTGAAGACAACTCCATCCCGGCCGAGACCTTCCACCCCATTTCGAGGCTAACCAAACTCATCCTTTCGAGAACGCAGCTTCGCTCACTGAACTTCCTGTTGAATGCGAATCTCTCCAGACTCTCCACCTTAAGAGCCCAGGGCAATGAGATTGACGCGATCAACAAAACTCTGATTCAGTCACTGCCTCGACTAGAAGTCCTCGACTTGCGGAAAAACACGTTCACTTGCGACTGTCATAATGAGTTCTTCTTTGAGTGGGCCGTGAAAAGTAATTCTACTCAGGTGTTTTATTTCAACAAGTACATGTGTAGCTATCCTCGTTCCTTACGAGACATGAGCTTGTCCGCTTTCGACACCGAAACCTGCGCCTTCAAAATCGACTTCATCTGCTTTCTTTGCAGCAGTATTGTGGTCGTTCTCACCCTCGTCTGTTCATTTGTCTGGCAGTTTCTGCACTATCAGGTGATTTATGCCTACTACCTCCTCTTAGCCTTCTTTTACGACAGCAAGAAGAAGCGGAACGGTTCAAGGTTCCAGTACGACGCCTTCATTTCCTACAACACCCAAGATGAGCCTTGGGTCTTGGAGGAACTCATTCCCAAATTAGAAGGAGAACAGGGCTGGAGATTGTGCCTTCACCACCGAGACTTTGAACCAGGAAGGCCAATAATAGACAACATCATTGATGGCATATACAGCAGCCGCAAGACCATCTGCCTGATCACTAGGAACTACCTGAAGAGCAACTGGTGTTCAAGTGAGGTCCAGATGGCGAGCTTCAGACTCTTCGATGAGCAGAAGGATGTGCTGGTTCTGGTGTTCCTGGAGGATATTCCCGCACATCAGCTCTCTCCGTACCACAGGATGCGGAAGCTGGTGAAGAAACGAACTTACCTCCGCTGGCCCAAACCTGGAGAAGATACTAAGATCTTCTGGCAAAAGCTAAAAATGGCTTTAGAAACCAAAGAGGGTCATAATCAGACAGCAATTTTATAAGGATATTATAACAATATGGTACAGTACATTATCACCTTTGAGAAAACTATGGGGATTGTCCTGCAAATGTTTTTTTTCTCCCAAAAGACTGGATTAACATTTTGTTGTAATTCTTTGAAGTGTAAATGCATCCATTATAAGTTGGCTTTTAGTAGATTATCATGCATTTTATTCACAATATTATGGTCTATTTACTTGGTGAAATGAGCAATGCGCTATTACTGACTACAACTGTTCAAAAGTTTGGGGCGGATAAGAATTGTTTGTTTTTGAAGTCTCTTATGCTCATCAAGGCTACATTCATGTGATCAAAAATAAGAATAAAATTATTCCTGTAATTTTCAGCATCATGTGTCACATGATCCTTCAGAAATCAGTCTAAATCTATCTGAGATCCTCCTCCATTTTTTCTGGTATATCACGTTTTGGAATGGAATTTAAACTTTCTCTTTACGCTGACAACTTGTTGTTATATGTCTCCGACCTTGGCCGCTCTATACCAGTAATTTTGTCCTTTATTCAGAAATTTGGCTCATTTTCAGGTTAAAAAGTTAATATCTCCAAAAGCGAATGTTATATGTTAAAACGCTCTGGCCTGTCAACTGAGTCAGTCTGATATCCCCTTCAAATTGAGCCCCTTAGGTTTTAAGTATTTAGGAGTTAATGTAACCAGAAAGCTAACCTCCCTTTTTTCTGCCAATTTCTCCCCTTTAATGTCTAAAATTAAGTCTGACCTTCAAAGATGGAGGGGCTTGCCATTATCGCTTATAGGTAGGATCAACACAGTTAAAATGAACATTTTACCCAAGTTCTTGTTTCTATTCCAATGTCTCCCTCTATTCCTATCTAAGCGCTTTTTTAAAACTATTGATCAGGATATATCTAGCTTTTTATGGTGTGGAAAGGCATCCAGAATAAGTAAATCAGTTCTTCAGAGATGTAAACTTAATGCCGGACTCTCTCTCCCAAATATCCAATTATACTACTGGGCAACACATATTCATAAAATCTCATTTTGGTCCAAATCTACGCATCCCCCATGGTGCAAGTTAGAGATACATTCATGCGGCTCATCCTCTCTGGGGTTTTAAAGATTTTAAAAACTTTTAAAGATTTTTATAGAGATGGTACTTTCCGTAGCTTTGCAGATTTGTCTAGTGAATTTCGACTCCCGCCATCTCACCTCTTCCGCTATTTCCAAATCAGACACTGTGCCAAATCCTTGTTCCCAGCCTTTCCCTCATCACCCCCACTCCAATTGTGGGAAGAATTTCTCTCTCCGGACCCCCCTCAGAAGTCTTTCATTTCAGAAATCTATAACAAACACCTGAATCATGATACCTCATCCATCGCTAAAGTTAAGGCTGCCTGGGAGGGTGAACTTGGGTTGGAGTTGCATGAAACTTGGTGGGACGTTGCCCTCAACAAAATCCACTCTAGCTCAACCTGTGCCCGTCTAACTTTGATACAATTCAAAGTATTGTACAGGATCCATTTCTCCAAGGCACGCCTGTCACAAATTTTTCCCACTGTCACCGACAGCTGTGACAAATGCCATACCTCTCCCTGCAATCTTACTCATATGTTTTATTCTTGCCCGTTAGTTTTTTCTTTCTGGCAGAGGTACTTTGATATTGTCTCTGAAATACTTGTGACGACTAATTATCTCTCCCCATATTGCCATATTCGGATGCCCATGAGGATTACAATAGATTCATCAATTCATCAAAGGAAAACAATTACAACATCTCCTTCTCCACTGGAAATCTACAAAAGCCCCTTCCAGCGCTCAATGGCTAAGGGATGTTATTTTTTTCTGAAATTAGAAAAGATTAAATATTCTCTGAGAGGTGATTCCAACAAGTTTTATAGTAAATGGCAGCCCTTTTTAACTTTCTTTAAATCTTTTCCTTTTTTATCCCCTGATTGATGGAACACCCCCCCCCCCCCCCCCCCCTATTGTTGTTTATCATTTGTTGGTTTTATTTTATTTTATTTATTTATTTATTTCTGCTTGTGTGAATTTGTGAATGCCTGAAAGTTTTGAACTTTGTTCGCTTTGTATACTTGTTTATTTACATATTGTACGGTTAAAAAAAAAAGGAAAAACAGCTAGGCTTTATTTTTGTCATCTCTACCTCATTGTTATGTATTTTTCATTGTGCCATATTTTTCAATAAAAAATATCTAAAAAATAAAAATTAAAAAAAATCAGTCTAATATGTTCATTTGCTGCTCAATAATTTTTTTTTATTAATATCAATGTTGAAAACAGTTTTCAGGATTCTTTGATGAATAGAAAGTACACAAGGACAGCATTTGACATAGAAATCTTTTGTAATGTACAATGTAAATGCCTTTACTGTCACTTTTGATCAATTTAATTCGTCCTTGCAGAATAAAAGTAGCCTAACATTTTCTTTCAAAATAAAAGAATAAAATAAAAATCGCACCAACCCCAAACTTTTGAACAGAGTGTATATATGTGGGGTTTTTTTGGATTGTATACCATAATATAGATCTTTAAACATAATGAATGAACAATATCCCTAGTCAGCATGTTAAAAACTAAGTTAACAAGTCAAGAAGATCTCGGTATGGGGTCACTTTGGGCTGATGTTCGGCCCACACACTGACCCCTGATAGCTGGACACGGGGGTGGAAATGGTCAAGGGATAATGGCCCTTTCTCTAATTTCATCAAGCCATCATCATATTTGATCGTCTGTGATGTCCATGTAAAGCAGGTAAAGTATGTAACCTTTGCATGACAGATGCAAAAATAAAGAAAAATACTCTCACAAGAGTTATGTTGGTTATGCATGACCAGAAATCTACCACATAGAACATCACTGAAGCCTTACAGCTCAAATAAACACATTTTTAAACAGAAGAAGCTATATTTATGCTATATATTTATGTATTGTGTAATGCTATGTATTTTATGTATGTAATGCTATGTATGTGTCTTGTATTGTATTATGGATCCCTCTGGGTCTGAAAATAAAGTTTAATAATAATAATATATCAGTTTGTCAACAAAAACACAAATACGCATCATATTTATGCTTTTAAACACTCCAGAATGTTTTGCCTCATGTAAATGCATCACTGTAAATACAATTTAGGCTACAAAGTGTGCTTCTACAAACTAAGGAATGGTTCAAACATTATTTTTCTGTGGTAATCTGTTGATAAAGCAACTTGTTTTGAATCTGGAACATTCCTTCAACACAAGCTATGGCAGTGTGGGCAGAGAACAGAGGGTTACAGGGGAAAAGTCAGCTTTTCTGTCTCCTGTCTTTCTGACCTTTGACCCCAGCAGTAGCTGACATAAGATCACTTCTGCCGACCTGCTCTGAAAGACGTCTGCACATTCATTGCTCCACGCCTCCACGTTGTCCTCTATTGTCCAAGTCCCAGCATGTGTCCTCTGCTGCCTCTGGATTTCACAGGAGAAGCTAGTATGCTAATCGCTAACGTGTCACAATTACAATACTGTTGATTCTGTCCATGAACAGACCAGCCCAGAACCTTAGCATAGCTATTACAATAAACTTGTTACCAATAATATGTTTGTTGTTGGTATTGTTAAATGAAGGAGCCAGAACATGAGTGCTTAAGAACATCTCAGTCTCAACATTTATCTAAACTTGTGTTTTTTAGACTTTAATGAGGGAATGTACAATATGTTACTGTTATTTTAATGTAATGATTGATACATAATTTAACTTTTACTTGCTATATTCTATTCTTCCCTCACTGTCCTCCATTTGAAATCTGATACAGTTCAAATGTCTGAAACCACTAGTGGAAATACATTTGTATTTTGTTAATTTTTTTCTAAATAATTTTTATTAGAAACTAAATTGGAATCATATGTAGTTTCATGTGTAATATATATATATATATATATATATATATATATATATATATATATATATATTAAAAGGCTGAATTTATTTGATCAAAAATACAATAAATATAGTAATATTGTGAAATATTTTTTACAATTTAAAATAACTGTTTTCTATATAAATATATTTTAAAATGTAATTTATTCCTGTGATGGTAAAGCTGAATTTTCAGTATCATTACTTCAGTCTTCAGTGTCACATGATCCTTCAGAAATTATTCTAATATGTTGATTTGCCGCTCAAGAAACATTTTTTTATCTTCACTTTGCACAAGTGATCCAATACTCTGCAATACTTTACACATTACATACATTCATTTATTGCATATTTTCCTATCATTTCATTTCTGAACCTGAACGGGACTTCGTAAATATTCAGAACCACTGCCAATTTCAGTAATAAATCAGTATTTGTTTTCTTCTGATACACTGATACAGTTTACTTTTGCAGTCATGCACTTGCTTCATTAAGAAACGAATCCCCAGGGTGCTATTTTAATTAGTTTAGTTTAGTTTCCATGGGGAAAAACTGAAATCACATGCTAGAGAAGTCATGTGAGAAGAGGAAAGGAAATGACTTCACCTGTTCACTTCCTAAAAGTAAACTCAGATGATACTTTCATGCCCTTTGACCAGTGAGACAACAAGGGAAATAGGCCTAATGGGGCATGGAAAACAAATACACACCCTTTTATTGCCCATCACTGTCCTGTCTCCACCCCTCCTTCACACCTCTGACTCTCCATTAGTGTGTGAACACATTATAAATGCAAAGTGTGGCCCTGCTTTCTGCTATGGCACATTACCTGACAAAACAATTCTCAAAGAAATAAACACATCATTGGCATAAACTAATAAAAATGAGCACTAAAGCCAGGAGGTATTCTTCAAAAATGTATTATTTATCGATTTACACAAATATAAATATGATTGAAGTGATTCCAAAACTTATATAAAAAATAGCAAAGCCTTTAGGCAGTTATACACATTCTCATAATATTAGCTACAATGGAGTAGTGTGAAATCAATCCCTGAGAAGCAATTATAATTGTAGCATCTTTTGGGATTACTTTTATGTGCAAGTCCATGCGCTGAAATGGAAAGACCACTCTGATGTTGTGAATTTACACAGTAATGTGATGATTTTCTTTAAGAATATGGGATACATTTCAAATCTCAAACGTGCGTGCGGAAAACAAAATCTCATCCGTGATCGACTGACTATTTTTGTTGTTGTTGTTGTTGCTTTGCCTGAAAACTTGACCTTGTATTTAATAACAAACCATATTTCCTCATTAAATCGTATGTACAGTATCACTGAAGATTTCATCCCCTAAAACCGATGGGTGTGAAAGCTTCGGCTCAGTATTCAATCGTCTTAGCAAGTTCCGCCAGTTTGTTCTGTCATATGGCTTAAAGCTGTAATATATCAATCATTATTCTTCATTTGTTGCAGAATCCAGAGGCAGTTCTGCTCCTGTTGTTTCTCCATGCTGACAGGTTACCAGCGTAACTGAGAAACGCAGAGGTCACGGACCGCTGTTGCTAAGCTGCCGAGGAAGTTCTCGCTTCGGTTGCGTTTGTTCACCAGGCCTGCAATGGACACTGCAGTGACAACAGAGAGTAACGATTATCCATCAGGACCGCAAATACAGATAGGCACTGTTTATGTACAGAGAGAGAAATATCAACATTGACCACTTTATAAAAATTTATACACCTAATTTTGCAATGCGGAAGTAAGTTACTTTCTGTTCAGATTCATTAGCCCTGTTTACACCTGGTATTAAGATGCGTTTTGGTTGATCGGTTCACAAGTAGACGAGGGACACATTCCCGTTCACACCTGGTGTTTTAATGCGTCTCTTTTGTCCACTTTCAACCACTTCTGTCCTGATTTCTTTGAGGCGAGGGTCTATGTGTTTTTTCAGATCTTTCGTTCTAATGGACAAAATAAGCTCACAGAGACATAAGGAAAAACATACGGAGAGCATCAGCTTTGGTTTTTGCTCTGACAGACGCAAGACTGTGTTAGAAATCAGGAATGGTGAGAGAGAACATTGTGCTTGGTACATTTTTCGTCTTCAAACCAAACTTGGGTCTTCAGCCGACAAAGTTTAAATCCCGTCTGGCTAGCGCTCTTCCCATAATGTTTACGCATTAGGTCAGTAGGCGGAGAGTAGACGGTCTTTTGTGGCTTTTACACTATGAAAGCAATCCGGTCAAATGTGTTTTCAACTACCTCTGGAAGTGGTCAAAAGTGGGCAAGCTCAAAACGTTTTAGACCCCGTTTACACCTGTGTTTAGCGTCATCTACTTGTGATCCGATCGACCAAAACACATCTTAATACCAGGTGTAAACAGGGCCTATAGGTAAATAACTAGAAAAATAACAAAGTGCAATAAACGGTACAACTATTTACACTACAAACCAGTGTTTATGTATACAATAAGTAAAAAAACCAAAAAAACAAATGGCTGCACCCGCTCTTACATTAGAAGTAAGGTGGATAGAAAGTACAAGAAACTGAAGTTTGACCTGCTTGCTGGAGCCGAGGTGTGTGATAGTGCTGGTGTCCATGGTCGTATATCGAGATGGATGGGAAAACTGGGCGGCTTCTTGTTTGGTCGAGTACACTGAAAAAGACAAGCGAAATGTGAGTTTTGCACATTGTCGTTCAGAATCACAGAACGTTCTGCATTAATGAGCAGGGGTTATTACTGTGCGACTGTGAGAAGGGCTGCTGGGAGAGGTGAGCTGTGGTCAGCTGCGTCAGGCTGGTGTTCTGTGGGAACTGCATCGGCTGCAGGGTGGCCAGGCCAGACACGCTGTTGATGACGGGCACGCTCTGAGACTGAGGCGACGCCAGACCTGGCGAAACGTAAAAACCGTGTCAAAGTCAGAACTTGTTGTTCAAATTGTTCTAAAAGATTTGAAAATGAAAAGAATTTAAATAATAATAATCATATAATCATATTATTTAAAATCACACACACACGCGCACGCACACGGGTTATTATAGTTAAAGGAGAAGTTCACTTTTAAAATGAAAATTCTGTCATCATATAATCACCCTCATGTTGTTTCAAACCTGTATGAATTTCTTTCTTCTGCTGAACAGAAAGGAAGATATTTAGAAGAATGTCAGTAACAGACAGTTTTTGGGTCCCATTGACTTCCATAGTATATTTTTTTCCTACTATGGAAGTCAATGGGACCCAAAAACTGCCTGGTTACTGATATTCTTTAGCCTGGTTAAAACCAGACCCTTCTCAGTTGAAACTGCGTGTAGGGTCTGGAGAAGATATGTAGACAAATCATTTCCAAAGGGGCGTCACCAACCGACGTAGCTCAAATTTCTCTGGGTGCAATTGGATAGTCTAAAACCAATCAGATCGATGAAGGAGATGACGTATGCTTCGAGTGTTGATCTTTGCTCCGGTTTTAACGAAAATGGTAAAACAGTTTATATACTGTCTATGATTCGAACGAGTGATGTTCCACGCCGGCATCCATCTTTGTAATGAAATCTCCTTCAGCGTCGCTGCGCTGTCGTCATCATGTAAATCCCTCCCCAAACGTTTCTGATTGGTACCGCGATTTCGGCGGCACAGAAATGAGTTTGAATGGGCTCTTCTCCAGACTATCCTGGAGAGAGAATTAAAATTCGCCGGAAGTAGTCTGGGTTTTCCCAGGCTAGATATTCTTCTAAATATCTTCCTTTCTGTTCAGCAGAAGAAAGAAATTCATACAGGTTTGAAACAACATGAGGGTGAGTATATGATGACAGAATTTTCATTTTAAAAGTGAACTTCTCCTTTAACTAAAACTAAAACCATAAAAGAAAACATTTTTGTTACTTAAAATGAAATAATCGTTAACTAAAATAAAAAACTGTTTTCATTTTTTCTTATTTTTATTTAGTTAACTTGATGTACTAAAAAAAACTAAACCTAAAACAGAAATAAAAATTATATATAGACACTATAGACTATATTTTTAAATATAGATCATATAGACATATAGAAAAAATGAACTGGCAAAAATACGCAACTAAATTACTACAATTTTAGCACTAAACTAACATAAAAATTACAAATATTAAAATAAAAACTAATTGAAAATATTAATACAACTATAATAGTTGTAATAGTTGTTATAATAGTCTCAGTTATACTAAAATAACACTGATATTTATGACCGCACACACACAGTACTTTTCACATAAATAGAGATGATATGGAATTTCTTTGAAATGTTTGTCTATCTATGTTTTTTTTGTCCGGTTAGTATTCTTATACATTCTCCAATATTTCTGTAAAAATGTGTTACGTTAAGTTGCAATAAAAAATGTAAAGAATTAAAGGAGCCACATCCTACACAAGTCCATTTATAATGTTCTTTTTGCGCCAGAACTGTCAAATTTTAGTTTTACATGATTTGAATCTGATCCTTAGAATTAAACAGGATGATTTTGCTATTGTACCTTCAAGGCTTGTAAATGAACCTGTAAATGAACTCTGTTAGGATCGGCTTGTCGTATGTTTACTGGCTTAGGCAAGTGTGCAAACAAGGACTCAAATGCTTGACCTACTCATCAAATGTTTTAGTGTTACTGTGGCAGTCAGACACTCCAGCACTCAAGAGGGCGATAGAGTGACCTTCAAATGTCATTAAACCAGATGTGTTATCACTCAGGTAGCTAGCTATAAACGTTTTTTTATGATCTAACTAGATCAGCAAGATGCTGTTGCTCCTGCTATCAAAACATTGCTCTGTTTAAGAATCCCTACCAGTAATGCAGTGTCTCAACCAATGACATGAGTTTGGGGGCGTGGGTATCTGTTTGTCTGACCAATAGAAAGAGGAGGGAGTGTTGAGAGAACCTGTTTGAATTATTTTTGAAATTCCATTTGATAAAAAAAATGAATGACAGTGTAGGTTAGTGGTTTTTAAACGTTTCAGGCCAAATACCACCTTTCATCACATCAGAAAAACATAATAGTTTTAATAATACCGCAGATGTCAAAATGTGTGATAAAAATGAAAAAATAAATGCTACAGTAAAACTGGATTGTTAACTGTAAGATACCTTACATATATGTAAAAAAAAAAAAACATAGCAATTATATGTAAATACTGCATTTGAGTTTTTGCCAGAAAAACTATGTACTGTATAACTGCAGTGGAAAATAAGAATATATACAGTCACCAATATGCCATTCAGAAATACCTGAAATGTAGTCACTGTATTTATTTTAGGCAACCACAGCAGCAGTTTTTATCGTAAATTTAAAAGGATGTTTTTACAGTGTGCAGTACATACCACAGTTTACGATGTAAGATATGAAGAAGGAGGAGTAAATAAAAATGGCGATACACTCACTTTGAGCGGCCAGGCTCATAATGAGGCTCTGTGCTTGCTGATGATGATGATGAGACGACTGAGACAGACTATGAATGTTGGTCAAAGTGCTCACAGGAGGCAAGACTCCACCAGAGACCGAGATCTGAACACACACGCACACACACAATGCCAATACATATAAGGTACACAAACACTTTGCAAGTAAGGACGTGGTTCCTTTCCTCTGGTGAAAAACGTTGTTTTTGAACTGTGAGAGCGCACTAACATAACATTACAAATGTTTATTGGGGGAGCATAAAAGTGAATGAAAGTGAATAAAGGCAGGGTTTCTGTGTTAAACACACTGCCTTCACATGCTAGATCAATGCTCTCTTTGACCTAGTTGAGTCAGTTTCCAAATAAAGGCGACTTTATCAATCATGTCTGTAAAATGTACATTGATCTCTGCGACTGCACGGTTGAAAAAAAGGGCCAGCAGACCCGTACTTGTCAAAGCGTGCACGTCGTGACGGTTTTTTCTTTACCATTTTGGCGTCCGGCGATAACAAGCCGTGGCAGTGGTCCAGGCTACCCGGAGACACCTGTTGCAATACTGATTGGCTGCTGCCATGGTGACTGATGGTTGTGGAGGAAGTGACCTCACTGGTTCCTTGTTGACTGTACCTGAGCTCTGCACCGAAAAAAACACAAGAAACACTTCTGTAGTATTGTGCAGTTAATGCTTTGAAGACAAAAATGTGCGATTTGTTGTGTTGTCACACTGGGAAAAAGAGAAAGCTGCTAGTCGGCACATGCTGACCTGATACCGTCTATCTTTATTTGACCTAGTTGCGTAGCTGTAAATGCAGCTCGAATGATAAGAGTCTGCAGTCCAAACACTGAAAGGCCTTTATGAGGCCGTCTATTCCTTAAACGCATTCTCGTAAACATACCTGAAAACTGATTATGCTAAATGTTGTGCATTTTCTTGCTCCGGGCAAACAAATACAATCAAAGAGCTTTTGAACCGTTGGAGGTCAGTGACTGTAGCAGAACACACAGCTTGAGCAAACACGCTGTCCTCTGACTCACTCTCTTGACGTAATATTAATCCATTTGTAAACATTCTGCGGAATTCGGTCCATTTCACAGGCTGACAGTTTACGGCTTTTCCACAGAAAAGTGCCCTTTTGTAGTTGCCAAAAGTTAAGCTGAAGCATTCTGATTTTATTATATGATCGTTTTAAGCCACTGCATGATCCTTCTGGGTTTAAAACACTTTTTTTTCCAACACAAGCTATCGATCTTCTGAGGGAGCAAAACACACCCTCCCAGACACAAAGCTCGAACCTTGACTTGACCCTGGTTTGACCCTAAAGATTTTATGTCCTTGTATCTCACATGTGTCTGCGGGTGTGGCTGTGTGTTTTGTTCACACACCAATGGGAGGGAAGAATTCCAATGAAACAAACACGCTCTTACTGCTTTTGTGACCCTGTTTACACCTGATACTAACACTCGTCATACCCCGGTTTAACAGACACGGCTTAAGTCTAGTCCCAGACTAAAATGCATGTTTGAGCTGTTTTAACTGAAAGCAACTTGCATTGGCATATCTTAAACTGTGTTCGAATATGTCAGTGCCATTGTTTTGTCACAAGATGCACACCAGTAATGTTTTTTTAGTCAGTAAAGCTACTTAAATGTCCTAATTGAACTAAGAACTAATCCTGGCTTAATCTAAGCGCTGTCTGTGAAACCAGGCCATAACGCTCAAATACAGCGGTAAACCAGGGTTATTATCGTTAACTAAAACTATTAAAAACAGTTGTGTTCACTGAAATAAATATTAGATAAATAAACTGAAAGAAAATCAGAAATGCTGTCTTAAGTTTAAGTTGAAACACTGAAATTAGTAACTGCAAAAATAAATCATTAAAAACAAAAACTGAACTAAAATCTTTAACCTTTAAATTAAACCTAAATAGTAATATTAATAAGTAATAATAAAAGTGACAAAAGCATTGCGATTAATCGCATCCAAAATAAAAGTTTGTGTTTAGGTAATTATGTGTGTGTACTGTGTATAATTATTTTTTATATATAAATATACACATATGCATGTACATATTTAAGAAACATTTGCATGTATATACTGTATATATATTTATACATAATTTATATTATATATAAATATAAATATTGTATATATAAATAACACATTTTCTTAAATATATACATGCATGTGTGTGCATTTATATATACAAAATAATTATACACAGTACACACACATATATTACGTAAACACAAACTTTTATTTTGGATGCAATTAATCGTTGCCAAGATCGATTTAGCATTATTTATAGCATATAAATAATACTAAAATAACTTTTCCGGTTAGCATGACTTTGGATCGTCTGAGACCTGAGTTAATAGCAGGTGTGAACAGAGTCTGCGCTTCTGTTTTCTGTGTGATTGTTACAAGCACTTACTTGAATCGGAGGCACTGTGATGGTGCTGGGTGTGTGGAGACACATGGGACAGCAGGGGGTTCATGCTGTGGGGTGGATATGTGTCCATAGCCAGCTTCTGTCGGAAGGCTTCCTCCTTCCGCCGGTTTGCAAACCAGTTGTACACACGAACCTCCGTGACCAGGTTAGATCCAAGTCCATGAGCTTTAGAGGGCGACACACCCCTCTGCACACACTCTGCCCTGAGAACATCCCCAAAAATAACCAACCGCTGTTTGCAATCGATCAAATGTGTTCAAATAAATATCTATCTTATTTTGTCGAACAGAAAAAAAGAAACAAATGATGCAATTAATTAAATGTAATTTAACAGATATATTAAACATATTTTTAATAAAACTAAAACGAATGCATGAGTGCCACTGTGTTTTAAAGCATAAATAAAATAAATAAGTATCCAACCAAAGTCTGAGAAACAAGAGAATATAAAAATTGAGCAAAAACAAAAAAACAAAAACAAAAGACTTTATACATAGATTTTATAAACATTAAAATTAATGTGGTGTCGGTAATTTAAAAAAAGATATAGTATATATTGTATGTAATATAATAAAATGCAAAACATAAAAATAGATGTCTGTGAATGCAGTTGTTCACGTTGTAATTTCACTGAAACGGACAGCAACAGAAGAGCGAGAGAGCATTACCTGTTGCATTCCTCTACGAGCGCCTCCCTCTCTTCTTTGCTGGGGTTCTTCTGGCGCTCATAAGCCTGATAAAGTATCTCTTGAGATGCCGGACCCCATTTGAAACGGTTTCGTCTCATCCTCTTAGAGCCTGGCTCCCCCTCATCTCCGATTGGTCCTCCAGAACCTCCCGGAGCGCCCGAACTGTGTCCGTTATGATTGAATTCTGGGAAAAAAAACAGGACCTGATCCTGACTGCCTGAGTCACTGAGGTCAGAGCCCTGAACACGGTCGAACTCTGCGGAAATAAGAGGGGGACACGATTGGGGCAGAGTAAGGCAGAATCATGATAGATAGTGTTGGATGGGGAGGCCCATAATGAAGATGCAGTTTTGAGGGTGGTAATAATAATAATAGATCCAAGTATGGGGCTTACAGAACGGAGTATGTATATATATATATATATATATATATATGTGTATACACACAAACACACACACACTGTACACACACACACACATACACACACACACACACACACACACACATATATATATATATATATATATATATATATATATATAGACACACACACACACACAAGTAACTAGCGTCACTTTGTATGAAAGTACGTACAGTATACAAACACACACACATACACACACACACACACACACACACACATATATATACAGTATATATATATTTATATATATATACATACATACATAAGTAATTAGCACCAATATGTATGAAAATTAACATGTTGACCTTGAAAAATGAATGTCCTTCATAAACGTAGGCTATTCAGAGCAAGTAAAGAACATGTATTCACAAATATGAATAAATGATATTCTATCTAAATTATCTGACCAAAGTTTGAGAAACAAGAGTGTATAACAATTGACAAGATAAAAAGACTCAAAAAAAGAGTTTTATTATATAGATTTAATCAAAAGTGCTGTAGGTCATTTATAATAGACACAGTGTAGGGGTGAGCGGGGCACAAACTAACACGAGGCTACTTGTTGTAACACACATGGTTTAAAACTTTCCACACATGCCAGCATGACAAAATGTACTGTATTTTCTAGTTGCCATATCAACACTATATGTGACCCTGGATCACAAAACCAGTCATAAGTCGCACGGGTATATTTGTGGCAATAGCCAACAATACATTGTATGGGTCAAAATTATCGATTTATCTTTTATGCCAATAAATCATTTGGATATTAATTAAAGATCATGTTCCATGAAGATATTTAGTAAATTTCCTACCGTAAATATATAAAACATTTATTTTTGTGAGTGAATGCAGCACAATCTCGAACATAAATGGACAACTTGAAAGGCGATTTTCTTAATGATTCGATTTTTTTGCACCCTCAGATTCCAGATTTTCAAATAGTTGTATCTCGGCCAAATATTGCCATATACTAACAAACCATACATCATGGTAAGCTTATTTATTCAGCTTTTAAAAAAAATTGACCCATGTGACTGGTTTTGTGGTCCAGGGTCACATATAGATTTTTTATTTTTTTGCCAAAATGCAAAAATCTTTGGAAGATATCACTGAACATTACTTTAACCATAGAAAAAGTTAATTTTTCATCTGTTTATTGTGTTTATTTAAAATTAGACAAATCTGAAATTATTTTAATCTTATATCTGTTATTTAACAGTTGAGATAGTTCTTTAATGCTTCGGGTTTCAGTTGCGCAGATGGGGCATGTTGTAACTGCGTTACAATGTGCTTCTATAGAACTATGCTATTCTCTTCTTTACTTTTAAGAAATCTATTGAGAAACCATGAGAAAAAGGTGAATAAAGACTGAGAGTCATTACTTATTATTATGTTTTGAACTATGCTGTATAACTGTGTTTTGTGGTGTGTTTGTTGTCAAAATCAAAAATTACACACAAAAAAAGGCCATTATTTTATATGAAAAAGTTAAGAATTGTATTTTATTGACAAAATATTTTAGTGTGTTTTGTATATATTTTTTGATTTGATCAAATAACATTTGAAGCTGTCATAAGGTCAAGTTACAATGGACCCCACCTATGGGGCATGTTGTCACATTTCACATTCTTTCGGGGTAAATCAAGAAAAAAGTATACACTGTATTTGTATTAATGAAACAAAACCACATAATTGTACTAGACATGTGTGAAATTAATTGAGGGGGGAAAATAAATACTCTGAACCCCAAGTGAATTTACACAGACTGAGAAAGTCAAAAAGTGTTAGGTTGTGCCCCGCTCTCCCCTATTTTGCATGTAGCCTACTGTGAAGATTTCTGCGAAGATTTCAGATGACGCAAACACTGAATCTTTGTAAATGTACATTTCCGAAATACTTAACTTAGAAATTCATCTCAAATAACAGATCACTCTAAATTGTAATATGGACTCATGCACTTTCTGTAAAGCTGCTTTGAAATGATGTGTATTGTGAAAAGCGCTATACAAATAAACGTGAATTGAATTGAACTGTAATAAAAAAAAATAAAAAAAACACCAAAAGGCTAATACATGTCTTACAAGTATGTAATATAATATGTAAACAAATGTAATAATATAAAAAATTATTATTCACTGCATTGTTTTATATAACAAAAAATCAGTACCAGATGCAAAAATAAATAAATAAACGAGAGATTATGAAATAAATAATAAAGCTTAAAAATAAATGTCACTTGTATGATATTTTGTTAAATAATGCAAATAGATGAATTTACTTTTAAGCTTGCAAAGGGAACAAAACAGTCTACATACGCTATAGAGTGTATTGAGCTGCTGACTTACGTCTGTCGATTTCGCGCTGTTTCTGGACATACCAGGTGTAAAGCGCGGCTCGCTTGGCCGTCTTCATCGGCGTGCCTTTATTGAGGTGCTGGGACAGGTGCGACTGGTTGAGGCCCGTCACGTCCACCACCTCGCGCTGAGGGATGTTGTGCTGCTGCATGTAGCCTTTCACAGTGCGAGCCACGCGCCACGGGTCCTCGCTGACAACGACACACACTACCATCAGCAGATTCACCAGCAACTCCACATTATTTTCATGTGTCGAAGTGTTATGTTAGGTTGTGTAAAAGTATGCCTTTTGTTTTGAAAAGCCCAAATATGAAAAAGGCTCAAACGTCTAAATTGACATGACACGCAACATTTAATATTATTTGAAAACATAAAAAAAAAAAAAAACATTTCAAAAGTAACTCAGACATAATCAAAACAATTAATGATGTCTAATGAGTATTAGTAGGCATACTCTCATAGGTTAATTTTGTTTAGCTAATTTCCCCCCAAAAAACATTTTCCCTCCTATCGATACTGAGTTGATTATATATGCGATAAATAACTGTAGGCTATAATAATAATTGTATATAGACGAACTGTATATAGCCTAGTCATACAATAAAATTATAAATAAATAGGCCTAATAATGGTTGTAGCCTATATCATTTTAAATGTCTCTAATTTGACGTAGCCGACAAAAAAATGCCTTAATAAATCTGTTAATTGTAGGCCTCTTGTGAAGAAAAAAAAAAAAAAAAAAAAAGAGCAATCAGCAAACAACAAGTAAAACGCTTGTGATCGGTTCAATACGTTTAAACAAAAAAAGAAAAAAGCAAATGAAAATGTCTGACGGATCCGCTAATGTTTGTTTGGGGAAATAACCCCTCACATTAGTGTGCTCGAGGATGTTGATTTAAGACTATAACTTTGGACAATGAATAACTAGATATCTTTTCCCTCTATTCATACGACATTGTGTATCTTTCTGTTGATGATTTATAGAAATAAATTAATAACAACTACACGTGGTTTCGTTTTGACTTTACGTCAATATACATATCTTGTCCTCTTTATACTTTTGCACAGGAACATTTCGATATTTTTTTTTTTGCCGAAATTTAAAATGTATTCGGGGCGGTATACTTGTATATAAATGTATACTTTTGTGCCTAAAGTTGCATAATTAAGTAGACTAATTAAAACAATATTAAAATAATACTGAAATAAGAAAAAAATTGCTTCATCACAATAGGCTAATTTTGGTATTGGTTTCGTTAGATAATTTTATTTTTTTAAAAATTGTGCAAGCAAAAAGAAAAAAAAAATGAATAAAAGAAAATAAATACATTATATAGGATAAAATTAGACAAGTTCTACAGAAAATTTAGAAGAACTAGCCTACAGGCTCACGGTTATTTTATAGAGCTGCTCATTATTGCGCACTGTTCTTATTGCGACTGAAAAAAAAATGTATGTAGGCCTACATTGTAATTTAACATGTTGCATTGTTAGCATATAATATTTTAATAAGGTGACATTTAGGTAATGAACTGAAAAGTCAAGTATCCGTATGTGAATAACTCACGATAACATGCGCTCCACCTGCGCGCGCTGCTCCGCCGCCTCCTCCGTGTTGAGAGACTGCAGCTCGCGCAGGATCGGCGGCGTGTCGAAGTCATCCCCGTCATCAGAGCCTTCATCCCCGGACAGTTTACCGCCTTTCCCCTGCGCGCTGGTCAGAGTCAGAAACACCGGCTTTGAATCATTGGAGTCGCTGCCGCCGTTGACGCTCGACGGGGACAAGGGTTTTTCCATTTTTATTCCGAATTCGGCGGAACACGGGCATAAATCCTCCAGCGCCTGGACCAGCACATCCTTAGTGACCCCCGAGTCCAACAAGGCGCTCAGGAGCTCCTGCTGAAGCGATGTCAACTTGGACACCATGTCAGTAAACATCAATCCGGTCTCGTTGAAAATCCTCGTGGCCTCGGTAAATAGACGTGCGAAATTAACTGAAACGAAGAGTGTTTTTAAGGACGAAAGCACATGAGACTAAAGTGTCTTAACGCAAAGTTTTGCAGTTGTCCTGTGCACGAGCGCACCTGCTGAAGGAAGTCGTTCCACGTTCCCGGTGGGCGGAGCTGACTGCATGGTCATTGGCTGTTGCACCTTATGCAAATGATTTACACGTATATGAATAATGCTAATATATAAATGAGAAATTTGGAGGAATACAATTCTGTATTACTCTTCTTTTGGGTCACACTTTAGATTAGGGTCCAATTCTTACTATTAACTACGACTTTTGACTCAATAAACTCCTTATTAGCCTACAGCTTATGAATAGTACACTGTAAAAATTATATGATCAATATGTTATGACAACATGTTTTTATATTGCTGTAACTCATCAAAATAAGGTTTTTTATAAGTTATACAAAATTCAACTAATTTGTTTAAGTCAGTTCAATGTAATATAAGTTGAAATGACTTAAACATCCAAGTTGATTGTAATTAAAATGTATTTATAAATAAATAAATACTAACTTACTAACATTTAATAACAATGGGCTAATACATTTTACATTTACATTTCTGAAAAGTGATTTAAATAGTCACAAATCTATTTCTATTTCTTCATTTCATTTATTTGCTTTGTATGTCTTTCTTTGTTATAAGCTTAAATTACTTTTTTTTTTTTTTTTTTTTACTTGAGAATGAAAGGTGCACCCCCCCCCCCCTGATAAAAAAGATAATTTAGTAATCGTTATATTTGTTATAATTGGTTAGTTTTTGTTGTTCATAATGCCTTCATTATGAGATAATCATTACTCAAATGTGAGTAATAAAAATTCTATGATCAATAAGTTATGACAATTACATTGCTTTAACTCATCAAAATAAGTTAAGCAATTTTCATTTGCTATATTTTTATAAATTATACAAGATTCAAATACTTTTTTAAAGTCAGTTTAATGTAATTTAAGTTGAAATGACTTAAACATTTAAGTTGATTGTACTTAAAAATTTAAGGCAGCAACTTTTTTTTACAGTGTAGAAAAACACCTCATGTTTCATCATTCGTAGACCCCTCTTTTCTTCTTTATAATCATTTTCTCATTTATTTGATTCTGAAAAGCAAAATGTGACTTTTTAATGAGCAAAAATGTTGATCAGTGATAAGATGCACATCAACAGTAAATGTGTGTGAAAATTCAGCATTCGTGTTTTTCATAAATAGACTGGAATCAAAATGCTACATAAAAAGAATCATTATGAAAATGTAAAATCGTAGACACAATATGAGTATTTCAAGATCAAATCTGCTGCTGGAACAGAATTTTAATGCGCGCTGCATTTCAACCTTTCTCACACATTTTGGGGACTGGTCAGTTCTCAATCATTAACAGCAGTTAATAACAAACTTACAGAAATTACATATTTTTTTCCAGGATGTGAAACTACTTCTGTTGTGAAAGCTGCACTGGAGTGTGACTGTATCGGATGAATAATTTGTTAGTTTTCTCTCTCTCTCTCTCTTCTGACCAGGTTTTGTATGTGGTTTATTCACACTATGAAAGGCTCTGCTGTCTGTGTATCAAAGCCCCTTCCCTTTCCACCACTGGGATATTTTTTTCTTTTTGTAAATATGGCTAATTTGCCTGCAGTTTGAATCAAAAGTCGATCGATAGGCATCCATATAGATATTTGATTTAAATTAGGCGTTTACAGATATATTCAACTTTTATAAGTATGGTTAAAATATGCTAAAAAGATGCATTTAGTAAAAATTTTATACTTAAACACACATTTTAGACATGATGGGTAAGCTGGGGAATCAGTGACCAGAAAGATGAGTTCCGGTCAGTAAGCTGGACCTTGACTTGGACTCAAAAGGACACATAAACACAAGAACACACACACACACACACAGTTTATTTCTGTCATGTTCTGAGAGATAGGTAAGGTCTCGAGGCATTTATTGTCTGTGTTTGCCATGACAGAACTGTGCCACAGGTGTTACGCATATAAAGACTCCGTTGATCACCCTGTTAGACATTAACCACAGTAATCTAACCTTCACGAGCTTCCTTTTCACGATGATGCGCAATGATTATGATTGTGTTATAAAACAGCCTAGGTGTGTGAATATACACACAACACATTTCCCTATATCTTTTGCACAAACTATTGGATGAATTAGACCAATTTAAGGATTACAAACTACTTTAAAATGCAGATGTTTCTTGTTAAAGCTATACCATCATTTATTTTTTATTTTTTTTTATTTTTACTAACTAATTATTGTCATTCTTGTTTCCATGTTCAAGGATGGAGAAATGATTAGAAATTTTAGAAATTAGAAATAATTTTGACTTATTTCATATAATTGACATTATATATTACTGACTGAGTCGTGAGGTATACTACAACTGACCGCAAGCTCCGCGCATTTGTCAGAATTAAAGTGACTGAAAGACATCACACTCATTTCCTTTAAGGAGGCAGAGGAGCAAATGAGATCAGTGGTAGAGGAAATAAGGAGTGTGAGTGGAGCTACTCTCCCAGAACCGACTGCAGCTCTGAAGCCCCCGCTGGTTTAAACATCCCCCTTACAGAGATCTCATATTCACACAACGGCCTTCTTTATTCTCAACTCTACAATCTAGGATTCTCTCTCTCTCTCTCTCTCTCTCTCTCTCTCTCTCTATATATATATATATATATCTGACAGATAGACAAACAGACATATAGATAGATAGATAATAGATAGATAGATAGATAGACTGTAAAAAGTGATGTTGACTTAACTTAAAAAAGTGAGGAAACCGGTTGCATTAAAATTAAGTAAATAAACCATGCGTAATTGAAAAAAATTAAGTTATGTGGAATTGTCAGGTTCACATAACTTAATTTATTCAATATGCATGAGGTTTATTTATACTTAAAACTATTAAGGCAACAGGTTTCCTCACTTTTTTAAGTTAAGTCAACTGATCACTTTTTACAGTGAGATAGATAGACAGACAGACAGATAGATAGATAGATAGATAGATAGATAGATAGATAGATAGATAGATAGATAGATAGATAGATAGATAGATAGATAGATAGATAGATAGATAGATAGATAGATTCAGAATCAGAATCAGAATCAGAATCAGAATCAGAATCAAAGAGCTTTATTGCCAAGTGTGCTTGCACCCACAAGGAATTTTTCTTGGTACTGAAGCTTCCAGTGCACATATACAAATACAAATACAACAAGAAACATAGTAATACAAATTCTAAGAATAAAATATATTAAAAAACAAAACAAAAAATAGTATAAAAGTAAAAAAGTAGGGTCACAGTTGGGTTTAGTCCGAATAAACATTTACAGATTATGAACATATTTACAGTATTTTGAGTAGTATGAATAATATAGATATAAATATCACCTGAGTTAGAGAATATTGCACTAGACAGTGGGAGTATTGCACTTACAGGCATATGCCTTGCAGGTCTATCTAGATAGACAGACAGACAGACAGACAGACAGACAGATAGATAGACAGACAGACAGACAGACAGACAGACAGACAGACAGACAGACAGACAGACAGACAGACAGACAGACAGATAGATAGACAGATAGATAGATAGATAGATAGATAGATAGATAGATAGATAGATAGATAGATAGATAGATAGATAGATAGATAGATAGACAGACAGACAGACAGACATACAGATAGACAGACATATAGATAGATAGATAGATAGATAGATAGATAGATAGATAGATAGATAGATAGATAGATAGATAGATAGATAGACAGACAGACAGACAGACATACAGATAGACAGACATATAGATAGATAGATAGATAGATAGATAGATAGATAGATAGATAGATAGATAGATAGATAGATAGATAGATAGATAGATAGATAGATAGATAGATAGATAGACAGACAGACAGACAGACAGTTTGTTAAAAATCAACATCTCAGGAAAATGTTATGGGGTTTCTAATCAATATATGACTTGCTGTTACAGAACAGAGCATTGATTTCATACATGTCCACTGTAGAGGACACCAAAACTTATCAGGCATTTTGGGAGACACACCAAGTGAATAGGGAAAGAAATTATATATCAATATTCATATGAAATATTAGATATTGTTATGAATGTTGCCAATTATTACTCCCATTATTACACGTCTTTATTCATTACATGATGCCCCAAGAACACATTATGCAGATTAGATACAGTGTATCATTGTATTGAATGGGACTACACATGTATGGCCATTTTACCCACATACTGCATAAAGTAAAATGGTATATCAGTTCATTCTGTTATATATTTGATAACAAAGTTGAGAATCATCTTTATACAAAGTTTGGTTAAAAGAAATCCTGAAACCTAAAAATTGATTGGTGAATAAAACAAAAATCATTTCATGATTTCATGCCATTTTATTTTTTAATCCTGGTGGACTACAATGGACATATAACATCATAAAATATACCCCCCCCCCCCCCCCCCATTTGTTTATTATGGTCTAAACTCAATGTAATGACGAATAATACTAAATTAAAAAAACTGGGTCTCTCAGGAGTAGAATAAATAGATTAGCTTGATTTCCCACTTTTCAATTTTCCCAAACTTTTCATCATTAATTTCAAGCAAACTTAAAACATTTACACGATTATGCTGAAGGCCATCCCTTTCAATCTACAAACTTTTGACGCCCTACTCAGAGTTTGCAAAAATCACTTGACATTTCATTTAAATTGCACACGCAGAACAATTAACAGCATTACAACACATATCAGCCAACAGCTATGATGCCGTACTGCGCTTTTACAACACAGTAAAGACTTCATGACCTTTTTATGGATACAACGTTCAAAAGAAGACTTTGATGGCTCCTCACGAGGGGTCAAAATCTGAAGAAATGGCCACTGTAAATGTAAGGAGGAGAATAAATACAGGCAGAGCATGTGATGCTGGCACAGGACCAGACACTGCAAATGTATGCCATCTAAATCTACAGCAAATCTGAAGTAAACTCTTTTTAAATTCAGCAGGGATTCAACATCACAAAAATGTCTTTCACTCATTACTCTTTATAGGAGGGCCATCGCTCACCCATCCCGTACAGTCATTTAGCTAAATGGTTACTTGGGTTAATCAAGTATTGCTTAACGCGCTGCAAATCTTTCAACCAACACAAACATCATGTTAACATCTTTCTACGCAATATGTATACACAAAAGCATTTTAAAGTAAAAGTGTAGTATTTCTATTTTTATTAAATTTACATACGATTTAAAAATATGCCTTATTTAAATTATTTACTTTTAACATTCATTAGACTTTTGGAGAGACTCATCCAACACTTTCAGAAAGGTTTTATTGTGCTTTATATCTTAATTGTCCCTCATTTTTCGGGACCCCCAGTGTGAAGGGGGGATGAGGGTGAGCGCTCAGGAACAGACGTGCCTGAATCAGCGTTCCTCCCTCCTGTTAGAGATGAGTGGACTCTGCCCCGCTGAACCTCATGCTCGCTTGCTCTGCTCTTCGCAGGAATCACACGTTTCGTCCTCTTCTTCATCCTGATTGCACTCCTCCTGCTGCTTTTCTCTCTCATGCCTCAGTGACCCCGGGGCCCCAGAGGGCCAGAGTCAATCAAGGTATCAGGTCAAACTAAAACTCACAGCTAATTTCGTTACAGCTTTTTAGTCGCTGTCATTGCGCTAGCCATTTAATGTTACTTTTCTACAATGTAAACAAAATTTTATAATAGCCAATACTAATAATTCAAAATATGTTATTGAACATTTTTAAAAATGCAAAAGATTTCAAAAAGTCTTCCTGGCAATTAGGTGTTGTTGCACTCAAGCTAAACTGATGCATATAACACACACACACACACACACACACGCACACGCACACACACACGTTGGGTTTTCATGTTTTATAGGGACATTCCATAGATATAATGATTTTTATATCGTAGAAACTGTATATCTCCTAACACTACATCCCCAAACCTATCCCGCCACAGAAAACTCTGCAGTTTTACATTTAAAAAAATAAAATAAAAATCATTTAATGTGATTTAAAAGCTGCTTGCCTCATGGGGACCAAGAAATGTCATGCCATGTTGTGGGGACATTTGTATGTACGTACATACCTTCCTTCCTAGTATATACCTACTTACGTACATTGTAAAACATTTTTTTAAGTACAATCAACTTGAATGTTTCAGTCATTTCAACTTAAATTACATTAAACTTACCAAATTTCTTTCTTTTTTTATTTTTATTTTGTATAACTTGTATAAAATGTTGAAAATTGCTTAACTTATTTTGATGAGTTAAAGCAATGTAAAAACTTATGTTGTCATAACTTATTGATCATATAATTTTTTTCAGTGTACCTACGTATATACCTACCTACGTACATTCCTATCTATGTACGTATATGTACCCATCTACGCAAGTATACCTACCTACATACATATATAAATACCTATGTATATCTACCTACCTACGTACATACCTACCTTATCTATCATATGTGCTTCTTATAAAGATTATTTGATCCCATTGTTCCTGTAAATTTTCACTTCTGATCCAAAACTATGAAATTATTTACTATACAATATCATAGTAACAGGGTTGACAATTTAAGATCGTCCCATAACTACAAACACAAAACCTTTTTAAGTCCAACTAAAGAAATTATTTGAAGGGAACACAATATTTCAATATGTTCTCTAAATGTAATTGTCTATGGAAAAACACAATGCGTTGTATTAGAAACAGTTCATGGTCTGAAAAGCAACTCCCAACAGTTGTCCGTTTCATTCGACGAAAAAGTAGCTTGAATCGCCCTGCTCCCAACCACTAGAATATGAAAATGTATTTTACTGTACCTTCTGATCACACTGCACAAAAGTGAAGGTATTTTTGTCTTTTCCAGTGAAAACGTCTCAAGATTCTTAAATCTAGATGCATTTACTGGAGATGCAAGTTGACAAAATAAATAAGTCTTGTTTTCTGTGAAACTGATGAAAATGAAGTGAGTTTATGTTTTAAACAAGAACAAATATCTGCCAGCGGGATTAGAAAAATCATTTGTGTGAGGGTCAATTAAGACTTTTCAAGACCTTTTAAGACCCACAGAAACCCTGTTATTTGTAATCAACTGGTGATTTTTAGTAAATGTATCAAGTCAGTTCTCCACAAGTTTACACAGGTGTATTCAATATCAACATGTTCCAATAACATTTGACATCCAGAAAGTGTCCATATACTCGTTTTTTTTTTTTTTTTTTTAAATAATGAGATGTAGGAGTAACCTAATGATTAAGCAAATGTCTGCTAATACAAATTACTGATTCAATCCCAAGAATGACTGACTTAGGAATGGAAGTTACAGTAGACCAGTTCCTCTCAATTATATGTGTATAACTGAAGACCAAGTAAAAGTTGCCACAAGGGACAGGAGCTACTGACTGTAAATTGCTTTGAAAATGTTGAGCACTACTTTTAGAGGTTGTAACCATGAGATTTTCAAGCTGCAAAGCAAAGCGTTGCAAAATTGCTACAATGGGATATGTGCAAATAAAAAAAAGTCTGAAATGTTTCTTAAATGTTATATGCATGTACAGTATTTTGCTATCTGAATATCTGCATTAGTCCAATATACAGTAATAACAGTGTATTTTAAAAAAAAACATTGTATAATGCGAGACAAACACGCACACTAAAGCAATTTTTTAATCACTTCCTTTTCAGTGCAGACATGCTCACCATCAACGATGATCTCCTTCTGAAATGAATATTTCACATCAAGAACTTGAAAAAAGGAACACTTGAGTTTACAAAAACTGTTTTATTTGTTCACTCACATACTGCAAGCGGGTTTTTATTTGCGTCAAATCGTTCAAGTGAAATTAGCTTTATAGTGTAACTTGAGACTCAACAGGAATTTGTTTATGATACTTTGATAATATATTTTAAAATATACATTTTGAATAAAATATAAAGGTGGTTATAACGTCAGACAGTCAATCCGTATGGCTTCATCGGTGCATTTTTACTTTCACTATGGTGATTTGCTGAGCTGAAGGGAGGAATCGTTGCAGTCCGATTCTTTTATCTCCTCAAAGTTCCTCACTACATCCTCAAGGAAACTCAGCACAGTCTTCAGATCCTCACTGCGGTCCAACACGGTCTCTTCTAGCAGTCCCTTTAGCCTGGTCAGTGTCTCGTTGAGCACCATCAGCCCATCTTCAGGCGCAGCGTGATCCACCGCCTCCTCCCCTGCAGGACCGTCAACTCCGGCAACCAAAGCCACGTCCTTATCACCAAGGTAACGAACCAGGAGGTCCTGTAGAACTGGCCTGGATTGGTCGCTCAGTGATGACCTCAGCGCTGGAAGGTCCTCAGGCTGGCATAAGGACAGGAGGTGCAGGAGAGCACGGCAGAGCTGCGAGCGTAAACTAGCACAGTATCGATACTCAAGGAAGTCTTCCGTATCTTCACTGTGTTCCAGGGCCTGAGCCAAAGCTTGCCACACCTCGGCAAACTGGTGAACATCACCGTAGCAATCTCGCGTTGAGGGAACAGAAAGTGCAGCGGCGGATTTGATGCGGACTTTGAAGTTCTTGCAGGAAGTGACGACGTAGGACAGGGCAGAGTATGCTTCCTTAGACCAGACAGCAGAACCTGCGAGGGAAGTGGTGTGTGTTAAGGTGCGTTCACAACATGTCAGAATTACTGTAATTACCAGATTCTGACTTCTTGTAATTTAAGTTTTACAAGGATGTGAACACTTTTTTACTTGTACCACGTGACCACTGAAAAGCCAAAACATTCTAACTACCAACTCGTCAAATAAGGGGGATAGTCCCTAGAACTATTAGTGGAAGTACCTGCTTTTTGGTGTTTTCGCACCGCAGGAACTAGGAATGATTTTAATTCTAGGAACGCTTTGGGGGAACTTAATCAGCACCTACTTCAGAGTGGGGTCTAACCTAGAACAGTAGGAACCACCAGTGACGTTAGTGTATGCTGATTGGATGAACGCATAGGAAACACCGGCATCTGCCATTTGTAAAAAAAAAGCTGTGTACACACACAGATTATAGCCTATATATTGACACGGCAAACGCTAATACTTTTTCATTTACGGTCTACTTTGTATAACAGTTCTATCTAATAACGTATTAGACAGGACTGTTAGACAGATAGTAAACCAATGAACACAGAGAATGCGAGTACTGTGTGCTCAGGCTCTGGCGTTCTCAGTGCCATCAAAATAAAAGTCTGCTGCTCCGTCAAAATAAAAGTCACAACAAAAGTCACTTCAGTGTTCCTACTAGAAGTGGGAATGCAACCAGGAAAATGAAACATTTAGTTATCAGGGAACTACTCTGGTGGTTGTTGGAACAAAGTGTTCTGAGGCCAAAAGAACAGACTCAAAAGTGGTCACCGTGTCCATCCGCCGTAGATCCTGTGCACATATTAAAAAGTTGCCACTCGAAGAAGCTTTGATTGTGAAATGGCATTGCCTGTTGTGTGTCTCGTGACCAATTACATCATGCTAAAGAGTCGGGTGTATCTTTTGAATTAGATATAACTGTGTGCGTTCATGGAACGGGATCATTTTCAGCCAACACCCGCCAACATGCCAAATGCGGGCGAAAGTCCACAGTGGCGGGTAACGCATATCATCACACTTGACAATTTGGTGGGTTCAGGTTGTGATTCGTAAATTATGTTCCCTAGAAGGAGCCTCAAACATTAGCAAAACAATGTGTAAAAAAGGGTCGCACACTGAGAGAAAAGCTGCACAGCGCCACTTCCTTAAAATTCGAACACATTGTTTTCTATGACCGTAACCAGAAACCAGGGTTCTCATTGAAAGCAAAAAAATTGAAAAATGACACTAAAGGGGTTCCCTGTGCATTAAAAAGTGATGCCGAGGGGTTCTGACCAACCGTCAATATGTGACGAGTTGGGAGTGAGAATGTGTTACAACGGTTCTGAGTAGAAAAATCACACGTTGCCATCTCGTAATTACAGTAATTATGACATGGCATGAACAAAGAATTAGCTCAATGTCATGTGGTTACTTACTTGGCTAAATGAACCCACCCCCAATCCTCTATGATATTCTGATCTCTAGATGGTGATTGACAAATAAAGCCCAAAGCATACTTCAGTTTTCACGCAAACACTTAGCATACAAGTACAGTTGAATGCAAAACCTTTAAAAGTTTACTTCATTTGAAAGGGCACACTAGAAAGTTTCATCTCAGTTTTTCCCAGTTTCTCAATTATTAATTATGAATGATAAAAATTGTCCTCGTTTAAACTAGAGTTGTGGGTAACGCAAGTGCTCAACTCGGGCGTCTACTGTTGCTGCAGTCTCCAGTAGTTTTTTTTTTTTTTTTTTCATTGATTTTTTAACCATGAAACAATGGGCCGGGTCAGGGGTGCCACCTTGTGGACCAGCTAATTATTGCACGTGTGAGCTAAGCGAAAGAGTATGCAGAAGAGTTTTCACGGTTAGAAAATAGGTGAACTATGCTTTGGACAAAATTTACGCCACACACACTGTACGCTTACTACAGTTGCGCGATTCTGGATAAATTGAGAATCACAATTTTTTTTGTTTAAAAAAACTAAAATATGAAAAAAATATTTTTTAAGTCACTTGCAGCCACCTGCTGGTGTAACTATGTCACTGATATTATCTTTATTTAAGGCGAGACACGGTAGGGCTGGGTAAAAAATATCGATTTCTCGATTTTAATCGATTCTCATTTTTACGAAACGATATCGATTCTTAAATCCCAAGAATCGATTAGTCATCCTGTTTTCAGTGATGAATGAATGGAATATTGTTGCGCGCATTCCCATTCAATAAATCGCAATAATCTTTGTGCTTTGTTATTATTAATATGAAACAAAGTCTCAGATTTCAAATTACGTCCATGTTCTTATGAAATTCAAAAACATAAATACCGTTTTGGCGCTGTGGCGTGAGATCGCTCTTGCTCAGCTCAAGAGAAGCAGCAGCGCGGAGCGCACACGATCTTCTCTTCCGCCTTAATAATATCCGTTACAGCGCGAGATAAACATGAATGAGCATCTGAAAGTGTGTTAAAAGGTAGAGTACAACTTATCGAAGTCCGTATCATGTCACATGGAATCGCTCAATCAGTGTTTCAACCGTAGAAAGACGTTAGTAAACAATGTCATAACGTCACATTTACCTCAGAAAAACCATATCCAGTGACCATAAACTCGTTAGTCAGCTAGAAAAATTAACTCTAGAGAGGAGCATTTTGTTAAATATATGCACCATATTACATATTCATTATATTTTTTAATGTTCTTCAATATTTAATGCATGTTTGAATAAATCTGGAAAGTTTTTTTATGACAGCCACCATTTAAATTTGTATATAATTTCATATAACTTTATTATTATAAAAATAAATAAGTGTATTTTAATTGTTTGTATACAAATCAAATCAGTTATTTTTTACCTTCAATATCAGAGTAGGCTAATGAAGCCTATAGGCTACAACTGACTCCCATAGTTAACAATAATAGTTAAGAGATTTGTTTTCCTTGAGAAAATTTGCAATGTATTGTACCTGATATCCAAAATAATCGATATTGAATCGAATCGAATCGTAATCGAAATCGAATCGAATTGCAAGCTTGTGAATCTAAATCGAATCGAATTGTGAAATTTGTGTCAATACCCAGTCCTAAGACACGGCAGGCAAATACATCGATTTTTCATGCAGTGGTTTTGAGATTTTGGGCTAGTTTACTCCTTTAATATGTGTTCTTTCAAGCTGCTATAAAGAAAACGCTGAAAATATACATTAAGATGTTTATTTTATTACATTTTGTTTACTTGCGGCAGTAAGTTTCTCCCGAATTTACCAGGAAGTTAGTATTCCAACGCCACATGCCGAGCTCCGTGAGCCTCCGTCTGTTTACTTAAGTCTGTCATGACCGGTATCGCTGTAAAGCTCTGAGTCTCCTGCATAACGCTATGTAACCCAAATATGGGCAATTCCTTTCTATCAGTAACCAATCGTGAATGTCCAAAGGGGGATTTAAAGCTAATGACGATTTCTCATTTAGAGCTATTTAAATCTTTAACTGCCGTTTTCTCAAAATGAGTTTTTTGTCATTCTCCAGTACATACATCTCAGCCTATGTAGCGCCTATGTACACCAAACTTTCCAGTTATACACTTAGCAGTATTCTGAAGATATTTTCAGAGGGATTTGTTAATAAATCATTCCTGGCCTGATTTATGTGACATTTTAATAAAAAAAAATATGGCTAAAATCGATTTTTTAAGGCTATGGACAGTATATTTGGATTTCCTAGGTAATGAAAGAATATATCCTGAAATCCCTCTGAGTTTTTTTTTTTCATCTTGTGTGTAAACAAAATTAAAAAAGAATTTTGCACCTGGCTTTATCATATGTTCAGATCTATCTACCGAAAATATATGCAAAATCGTGCATATTTAATTAGATAATGCCTAATTTGCATAATTAAACATACACATTTCTAAAACTTGTAATACATTTTTTTTATATACTTGTGTAAGTAATCAACTGAGGAAGTTTCATGGTGATATCTATTATTTTAAAATTTTACCCTATTCACCTGTAGTGTCTCGCCTTAATGCGTCAAGTTACTTTCAAAAGGTGATTCGCTCTAATTTGATCGCTACTGTTTCAATCCGAACTATAAACTTTTATAAACAGTTTTATAAATTACTTCTGTAATAATTTTCATTATTGTAACAGAAATAATTGTACTGTGATGTTGAAAAGACTTTTTGTGAACCTGTGTCAGAAACAGCCATACCTACACATGACAAATGCTCTTTTTGGATCAGCAGCAGATTAATTAACGATTAATTGTGCAGCTCTAATTCATTTGGTAAAAATAGTATACTTTGGGCTTAAGAGTGGCCACAATAAAAAAGTAAATGTACTTTTTTTATTAAAATGTTTAGAATTTTTTTTTAGATCATTTTCAAAAAAAGTTTTTACTAATGAACTAATTCAATATCATGTGATATAACCAAGTAAAAAGTAATACACACTCTTCCTTACACTTTGAAAACATGTGACTGTACACATCTTTATCATTATCTTCAAAAAACATTGTTTATGTATATTTTTCAAGGCAAAAACTTTATTATGTATTATTAATTCACAATTATTTTGTTTTCAGTGTGAAAAAATGGGTTTTGTCCACCCATTTGACTGGGTGGACAAAAGTTTTACAAATATTAATAAGCAGTGAAGGAGTTAACTTAATGCTTTCCTTTCAAGAATTTTATTAGTTTAAATGTTTTTTCTTCATTCTGATTTCAGGACAGTAAGTTACATCACCCTGACATATTTTAAATGTATGCCTCCTGAAATTTAACCCAAGAATAAGCAATAATAATAGTGATTTCTTCCTTAGAAAACACCACTAATCATTGCAAAATGACTTTTTTTGGTGTGTTCACTCACCTAGAGGCAGGCTGCGATTTCTGAAGGTATTGCCCAGTGCGTAGCAGGCGTTCCAGCGCACTTTCATGGTAGCATCTCCTCTAACCGTCTCGATCAGTGCCGTCATGGCCTCCTGCAGAGGCTGCTCAAACACAGGCTTTCCCAGGTGCACCGGCTGCAGGAAGTGAAGCAGATTCCCGAGCGCACGGACAGCATTGCTCTTTACCTGCGACACAGGAAACTCTTATCTTCTAGGAGTTCATTCTACTTACAGCATTACTCTACGGTACATTATGAAAAGATGGCTTTTGTTTCTGCCCCTAATGACGATGCAGCAATATTCAAAATGTAACTGATAAGCTGATAAGTAAATGTTATGGCTAATAACACCATAGATTGATAAATGAGCATTAGAATAGTAATTAAGAACTAAAATGTGTTTTAATTACAGCAGTAATTAGTAAAGTTCTTTCAAGTGATGAATTTAAAGGAATAGTTCAGTTAAATCATTTCCTCACCCTCAAGTTGTTTCAAACCTGTATGAATTTCTTTCTTCTGCTGAACACAAAGGAAGATATTTTGAAGAATGTCGGTAACCAAACAGTTGATGGACCCCATTGACTTCCATAGTAGACATTCTTCAAAATATCTTCTTTTGTGTTCAGCAGAAGAAAGAAATTCATACAGGTTTGAAACAACTTGAGGGAGAGTAAATGATGACAGAATTTTAATTTTTAAGTGAACTATTCCTTTAAACTAATCTTTATGCACAGAGTGCATAAAGATACATGCACAGATACATTTACAAAGCAACTCTTAAAGGGACAGTGTTATAACAGAGCAAGCACTCTTCAAGGAAAGGTGGTCTTTAATGGGTTAAATTAGGTAAATGTCCAGTTAAATGTCAATAAAATCGAACAATACATATCCAATATCAACTGATAAAATAATAATGACAATAAAAAACACTTTGGAAAGCTAAAAGCTATACATAATTTAAAGTATTTTAACTGTAGTCAACCTACTCTTCTGAAAGTTTTCTACACTAAAAGTAACAACAATAGCCAAGCCATTTAAACTATATGTAAATATGCATTACTGGAGAAAAGTTTGGGTAAGAATTAGTTTTTGTTGTTGAAAGAAATGAATTCTTGTACTCAGCATGGATGCATTAAATTGGTCAAAAGTGACAGTAAAGACATTTATAATGTCACAAAAGATTAATATTTCATATAAATGCTGATCTTTTGAACCTTCTCTTCATCAAAGAATCCAGACAAAAACAAAACAACAACTGTGATAATAATAAGAAATTCTTCTTGAGCAGCTATATATATATATATATATATATATATATATATATATATATATATATATATATATATATATATATATATATATATATATATATATGTTTGTCTACACACACATATACTTAAATATATATTTGACATTTAATTAGATAACTTTCAAGGTGAAGGACGTTGTAACATTTTCGCTTAAAATTTGAGGGGGGTTTTGGGATATTATCTGCCCTAATAAAACATCTTATTTTAACACTCTCTCCAAAACCACTATATATCAGGCAGTCCTAGTCCCAAAATCTTAAATTTGTATCATTTAGCATAGTCACAAAGTTTATTCGGCCTTGATACTTGTAGAAAGTTAAACAAAGTACATGTAAAAGACTGTTTGGCATCACTAATAAAAAATTGAAAACAAGTACCCACCCTGTCTTTATCTCCTGAAGCTTTAGTGGCAGATCTCAACATGTTCAGCAGCAGCATATCAGAGAACTCCTCCTGAAACTCCAGCCCCACCGACTGCCTGAACAACAGATGATCAAAGGAAAACCATCAGTCTGCGAGGTTTATGGAGCAAACACATACACACAGATGTGACCGCTCTCACATGTTGACAATGAGCGTGTCGGTGAGGTTGCCGAGAGACCAGGCCGCCTTCGCACGGACGTTAGGTGAGCGGTCATCCAGAGCGGTGAGGATGGCATTAGCCGTGTCTGCCACAAACATCACATCCTGTGGTCATAAAAAAAAATAAAGTTAAATCAATCATCCTTTTGAGATGCCCACTATTTTTTTTAGTTGGATGAAGGTGGATTTACTTATAGTTAAACTTGTAAATGTAACCCTTAACATTTAACCCTCATCCTTCCCTCGCACTTTGTAACACATCTTTCCCTCGTGGGTCAAAATTACCCGAAGCCCTTAAATTATACTTAATTTTTTAATGCAATTTTTTTTGGAGATTTTTGTTATTTTTTCTTTTATTTACTGTTACATTACTAGATTTGATCAATAAATAATAAATAAATAGTAATTTAAGCACATTCCTCACATTATTTCAACTTAAATTCAAAATAACTCAATTTCATGCACAACCCTTTTAATTCAGCTCAAAATATCTTACATTGGGTGTTTTTGCCAACCTCTTGTGGAAAAATAATAATATAATATGATATTTCATGACTCTTGCCACTAGATATGGCCTTATAGATGAATTTGGAGCAAATGAGCTCTTCCGCTGGGTCCTAAATTCAGTTTCTCTTCAGTATGCATTCAGATACACATGTAGACATTATAAAATCATTTTTTGTTAAAAGTTTTAGCATTTTTAGTTTGAATTGTGTACTGAAGCATTCCTCGGATTACAGTCATTCCTAAGGGGGTCAAATTGACCCGCGAGGGAAGGATTGGTTACTTTTTTAAATTTCAATCACAAAATTCCTCGAATCTATTCATTTCTTTTTTTGTGTGTATTCGTGGTTCAAGTGTGACTAAAGTCCTAAGGTCTTGGGGTGACCCGAGAGAAGGATGAGGGTGAATGATTTGAAAAAAATAAAAATATTATTAAAAATAAAGTAAAAAAAGAAAGAAAAAAAAAATCAATAAATTAAAATTAAATTAAATGATTAAATAAATACAGAAATAAATAATTAAAAATGAGAAGTGAAGCTCTGATTATACGAGTAGGCTGATCCTGTACCTCTCTCAGGCAGGGAAAGAGGATGTAGACACCTAGAGCTCTCACCGCTGCCGACTTCACCAGAGAGTTCTCGCTGTACGTCAGTCCCAGCAGTAACGTGATACACAGCACTTGTGTCTTATCCTGCAGGTATTCATATACGTGAATATCACAAACACATTTTATAACTCAACTCCATGTTCCATCGAACGACTTCCTGAACACCTGGAAACTCAAGAGGTCAAACACACTCACGGGCAGCTGGCTGAAAGCCTGTGGCAAGATGGAGGAGATGGTGTCACACGCACTGGTCTGTAGGGTGGGATGTTGCTCGTTCTGTAAGGCACTGATCAGTGGACCACTCAAGACTTCCGACCAGAACTGAACCACCTGCAAATCATCAAGATAATGATCTTTCAATTCAGTTTTGTTTTCTACCACGTCACATAAACCGTAAAAAAAAAAAAAAATTATTTACTACCTGGCATACGGGCACAAGTTTGGCACTTTGTGGAGTGTTGGCATCAGCTCTGTACTGCTGGATAATGCCTGTTCCCAGTTCTTCCAGAAGCTTGGGAAAGGAACAGATAATAATAATAATAATAGCAATGTTTCCCTTTTGAAGCAAGCACCAGTTATGAAACAGGAAATGACAAAGACAAAGATCTGGTACTTTAGCGCCATGAAGTTGCACCGAGGGCTCTTGCTCTGCGAGACAGCGGGCGCTGAGTTGCCCCAATTCCAACAGAGACGTCTGAGCCAATGAGAAGTAACCCTTAACCATATGAGCCAAAACCTGAAATAAACCACAGGCGAACAATCAAAGATAAAAATTTCAAGAAGCACAAATGCTTCACATCTTCACGAACGGACCACTCACCTGCAGGGCTTCAAGTCGAACAGGTGAAGGCTCCAGCGATGCTCCGCTAGACCCCCCCGCGTCACTATCAGAGTACGGTTCCTCACGAGGCTGCGTGACCAGACCCACGCACAGCTGTAACAGCCAGCACGGCCCCTCCGGACCCCCCTCGACCCCTCCTCCAGGAGACGAGGTACCGGGACGTCTCCAGTTGTGAGAGAGCTCCTGCGGGGTCCTGACGCCGGGGGTGTTGAGGGCTGATGTGGATCCGGGCTGCTGGAGGAGGAGCTGGATCTCAGGGAGGGGGGCTTGTGTTGAGACCAATGCACCGAAGAGGGTGAGACAGGACACGCGGACATTCACATCTGACATGGGAGGAAGAGACGGGAAGGTTTGAATTGGCTGGATTTGTAGCAATTATCAGGGCAAGCACTCAACATCTGGACAGTTTTAAAGGGTTAGTTCAACCCTAAATGAAAATTTTGTCATTTTACTCACCCTCATGTCGTTCCAAACCCATAAGACTTTGGTTAAAAGGGTCCTTGATTATAATTTCACTTTTTTAACTTTAGTTAGTGTGTAATGTTGCAGTTTTAGCATAAACAACATCTGCAAAGTTACGACGCTCAAAGTTCAATGCAAAGGGAGATATTTTCTTTTAGAGAAATCGCTTTTAAAGGACTACAACAAACGGCTGGTAGGGACTACAACAAGCTTCTTCTCGGGTTGGTGACATCACAAAACCTAAAATTTACATAAACCCTGCTCCCGGTAAACACACAACAAAGGGGGTGAGGCCATGTTGGGCTGTTTTAGAGAAGAGGAATAGCTGTTGTCGCCGGAAAAAGTTTGTCCTAAGGCTTACAAACTTAGAGAGGTTAACATTTATTTTTAACACTGTTCCTGAATATTATAACCTCAACGTTTGTCTGTGCGCTGCACATTTTACGGAGAACAGCTTCCAGAGAGTATAATGCAGGCTATACGCACAAAAGCTTCTCCTGAAAGACGGAGCCATTCACATTTTGTCGGGACAATCTGTTGTTTATGGATCACAACTTGTAAGTATGTCTTATTATTTGTAGTCGTGTTTTCTTTTAACAGTTCCAATTATAAGCTTTATGTAGTTGCTAAGATAGATGTAAACAAAGGTCTAAGCTTTATCTCCGATAGCCTGCTAACTAGCATTACAGTATTGATGTAGTGTTTACTTTAGCTTTTGTAAGACTGTTCACTGGCCCTTAGGAAAATTATCCATGATTTTGTGATCGATTACTGTTTTCCGACAAATAGGATTAAATGGTGGATAACATCGTATTCTTATCTATAAGAAAATTACCAAAAAAACATACCACTCTGAAACATCCTGTGAAATCCGTGCTTGCAAAGTCTGTGCTTAAAATCCGTACAGCACAATCCTCCTGTTCGTTAACATTGTAAGGGTCTGAATCGGGCTCGAAATGGTTTGAAATTGACGGCATCGTTAATATTTACATCTGAGTAGAGCTCGCGGTTATGAAGGGCCGTGACATTTCCCGAACACGCGCTTAAAAGCTAACCAATCACAGCAGATTTTGTATTTTGGCTTCATCGAAAACGACAATCAACCAGACTGGGGAGAGAGGAGCCGTAATAATGTAAAATATGTGAAAAAGAATGGGTTTTTTTGAACAATCAAGCATGAAAAAATATTCTAGTACACCCCAAAAACAAAATCAAGACTCTGGTCTGAAAATCTGGGTGAACTAAGCCTTTAATAGTGCAACTGCAGCGTCTTGTAACAGTACCTCTGTGGCGTATATATGGACGGATCTGTTTCCACAGTGGGCTCAGCAGGCCCGGTCTGAGACGGTTATAGGGCACGTTGGACACCAGGTGTGCAAGGCACTGGAAGACAAAACACAAACCCTGTTCACAAACTCTTAGTGGGGAAAAACTCTTGCATGTCCTGGAAAAACAGCAAATGCTGACCAAAACACCTTATACTCCAATGGAATATTTTTGTATGGATCATGTTCATAGTAATGATATAGTTGTGATGTTTTAGCAGAGTAACCACAGGTTGTAGCTGATCTGTGTCAAATGAATATGGGAGCAATTGGTAATTGCAAAATGGCTGAAGTAAGATTTCAGGTCAAGCATTGTTCCGAGGGCACTGTATACGGTCTGTATTTTATATTATTATTTATTAATATTAATATTTGTATTTTATTTTTTAGTTTTAGTTTAATTTTTTGTAATTTTTGTTATGTACTTTTGTCATTTTTTTTTTTTTTTTTTCATATTTCTATATAGCTTTATTTTTATTTCAGTTTTAGCTTGAATAATTTCAGTACTTCAACTTATTTCCACTAGTTGCCAAGGCAACATTTCATATTTAAGTTTTTCATTTAATTTTTTTTTTTTCATATATTAATATTTAACATACTTTCAATTACTGAAAGTGATTTTAAACCCTATAAAGTCTACTGCATAATTTGATACACACATTTCTAAGGCCATTTCTAACAATCAGACCTTTGATGAAAATCCTTCTGTCGCCTGATTGATAGTTTATAAATTTTTTAGCAAGTAAAAGACCTTTTAGTGTCATTTTAAACCTGTCCATTGTCTTTTCTGATTTTTATAAAGGAAATGTAAGAATCACTTTTGAATGTGAACATTTACTGGACTTAACCAAATTAGGTTTGCTTGATTATCCATACATCATTTTTTTTTTTTTAATCATGTTACAATGTGAGTTTCAAATATGATATATCAGGGTTTTGAGGAACTTTTATTTGTACATCTCTCAATCATTATAATTATTTTGCATTGCACTGCATTATATGCCTTGCCCCCGACAATAAAAACTACAGAGCTTTGATCATAAAACTAAGCATTTAAATATCATCTTATTAAACAGAATATTTGGAAGATATAGAATGACTGATATTTACATGCATTTTATGCAATACTGTTGTAAAGATCTTACTTTTTGGCTGAATAAATATCAACAAGCATATTTTTGCTCAGTTTGAGCCTCTGAAAAATACTGAGGTATTTCTTTCCTCTTCGAGAATGAGCTCCATATTTTCCTATATCATACTATAAGAGCCTTACAAAACCATTTTTTTCCCCAAGTTTAAGTAAACTGTTACATTTCCAAACTGTTATTTCTTATGTCAGGCTCTACAGGGTTAATCATTTTATTTGTAGTTAACAACACTGGCATGAGCGTGTGTTCTGTTACCTTTAAGACCTGTGTGAGGGTCTGACAGGAGGACTCCGCTACGAGCGCTAGCAGCAAGCCGCGGTGCAGCTCTCTGACACTGGCAGCTAATGTGGCCGAGAAAGGAGTGAAGGCCTGGCGTGGCGCACTGGTGTCTTCAGCGGTGGAGAGGAACTGTCGAGAACCTTCCAGAAGAGCAGACAGAACTTGCAGAGAGCCTGCTCGCACCTAGGAGCAAATGGAGTACGTCAAGAGCCAAATATGGCTGATGTCAGAAACTAAATGGGCAACAGTTGACTAGCGTTTTACCTTTGGGGAGGGGTCCTTTAGGGCTATGGTCAGGAGGGTAAGAGGAGGAGGGCCTCCAATCCCAGGAGCATCTGGAACAAAGGAAGACCAGTAGCCATAGAGGATTCGTTTCTCAACACATTTGACCACAGCCAGGAAGCACTGAAGCGCACTCTGCCGCACACGTGCTTGATACAACCTAGACGAGAGAGAGTGACCAACATAAACACGTACACATTCACATCCATGTCAAAAAAGCCTTGTCAGAGAAGAAACACAGTATCAGACATGCAAAAAAGTCATTATTTATAATAACAACAATAATAAAAATAATACTGATTACAATTACTGTGAATGATTAAATTGTTATTTATTGTTATTAAATGGCCTATTTTAATTAATAATACTAAAATGGTAATGATTTGTTGTACAATATACAATTGCATAATCATAAAAAATATTCATAATGCATAGGTTTTTATTGTTGTAATTACTATTACAGTTGTGTCAGAGCAGAAATACAGTATCAGTTAATGGACAATTAATGAGTGCAAAAAAAGTGAATATAATAACAACCATAATTAATAGTAATAATAATGTAATATGATAACTAATGTGACTTATAAATCATTAAACATTAATTAAAAGCTTATGCATTGTTATTTAATTAAATTGTCTATTTTAAATTAATAATCATAAGTAAAATCAGCATATCCGTTACTGGACACTAAATCACATACACATAATCAGTATTAGTCTTAAAAAAAAACTTGATCTCTACATAACGCATGTAAAAAGAAGAAGCAGCATATTTAAACATTTCTGTGTCTTTTTCTAGGTCATTTACCACCTGTGAATGTATTATTTGACCTAATAATGTAAGAGCAGTTTCCTGGCATTAGTGGTCTGAGAGTCACACCTGAGTTTGGACTGCATTCCTCCCTCAGGGTCGGAGAATTCAGAGTCAGAGCTCCCTTTCTTCCAGGAAGGGTAGAGCTGCGGAGTCACTCCTGATGCTGAAGTAACACTCGAGGACTGAGAGCCGAGAGACCAACCGCTCTGATCCCCTCCACCTCCCGCAGATTTAACTTCATCACCCTCTCCTTCCTCAGCATCTCTCTTTCCCTCGGCTCCAGCTTTCTTCCCTTTCCCGCGAGACTTACGCTTCTTGTTCTGTTGGGACTAAAGTAGAATTTTAGAGTTTTTCTCTTATGGTAGATCATACAGTTACAGTCTGACACACGTACACGACCCGAATGTTCTTGCCACCTACCCCTGCGTTTTTTTTCTGCACAGCTGAGTCTTGTGAGGGTTCAGGTTTTGCAGCGGAAACAGTCTCGTACTGAGGAAGAGGAGCGGGGTACAACACCTGTGGCATTTCCACACTTACTCCTGGCAGCCCGTAGAACATGAATCTCTGCCAAGGACACAATGAGACAATTATCAGCGATGATACAATTAGCTTCCCTGCACTTATCAAGCTCCCTTTTGAACTGCATTACCAATCTGTAAATCTACACCTTTAAAACATGAATAGAACTACACAATGCATACTTTGAGCACAGCCAGTAAGGTGCCCAGATCCTGGTTTGGAACGGCTTTCCATTTTCCACCATTGAGAAAATACTGCATTCCCTTCAGAGCACTCTGCAATAACTGAAACAGAAGCAATGGGAAACTTTTTATAGTACACAAATAAGAGAAAAGATGAATAACCAACAGTTTGTCTACAGCGACCAAAGTGGCTTGAGTGAAGGTGTGGTCACATTTACAGTTTTGCAGAGAAAATCCATTAATTTCAATAGGAATCCATGCGCGAGGGCGAAAAATTTCCACACGCAGATTTTACACACATTCAAGTTGCCATGAATTTGCCACATCGACCAGCAGAAAGTTACTTGGTTTGAAAGTGACAGTGTGAGTTTTGCTTCACACACTGTTACACTATTGACAATAGAAATTGGACTTTGTCTACTTTGGCTAATGTGACCGCACCTTGAGTTCTAGCAGCGTCAGAAAACATGCAGTACTGACTGAACAGAAGACAATGTCCTCCACATCAGGTGGTTTGGGAGACTGCAGTGTCCGCAGGAGGATTCCATAGCATACACCTTTATAGGGCTCCTCTAAGTACGGCTGACCGGGAACACTAGCACACAACCAAATCGACATTTCACTGTAAAGGCCTGTTCACACAAAGAACGGTTATGACTTTAATAACGATTATAACTCCACAGTTAGCCACTGACTTCAATAGTGTGAAAAAAAATATGGTAACCCTTTACACAATAAGGTTCATTAGTTAACATTAGTTAATGTATTAAATAACATGAACTAACAATGAGCAATACATTTGTTACATTATTTATTAATCTTTGTTAATGTTAGTTAATACAAATACAGCCGTTCATTGTTAGTTCACGGTGCATTAACTAATGTTAACAAATACAACCTTTGATTTTAACAATGTATGTTGAAATTAATATTAACTAAGATTAAAACATGCTGTAGAAGTATTGTTCATTTTTAGTTCATGTTCATGTTATTGTAAAGTGTTACCAAAATACTATGGAAGTCAATGGCTACCGTCAGCAGTTTGGTTACAGACATTCTTCAAAATATCTTCTTTTGTGTTCAGCAAAAGAAAGAAAAAAATACAAGTTCGGAACAACCCAGTTTTGGGTGAACTATTCCTTTAACTCTGCAGACGAGTCTCTCTGCTTTTTAGAATTGTATTACGCTGAAAATAGTCAATAATAACAGATTGTTGAAAAAACTGAAGTGAACAGATGCATGATATATTGGTTCCATATCAGTAATCAGCTGATATTTGAGCTGATTATTTATTTATTTTGATTGATATCAGCTTATATTTAATATTTAATATTTAATTGCGCATGCTCATTTAATCTATTTTTACATTGAGACTGCCATCATCTAACACTCAAAGTTCATATTTAAAAAACAGTATAATATATAATAAATATAATAAATATTAAATACAGTATTAAACACTGTTAAATGTAATATTATGAAAAGCAAACCAAAAAAAGGAATATCCACTTATCATCATTAATATTTAAATGTAAAAAAATTACAAATTATTTTTATTTATTTAACTAAAATAAAGTGTCACTTGTCCCAAATGTATTAACATTTAAATGAATCATTTGATACAATGTACTACTTGTATTTGAAAAATAACTGCAAGTAATTAATTACAGCTATAATTACACTGTTGACTCTTTCAATAGCCCAAATAGTGTATTGTAATTCATTAGTAATCATTTACATTTTCTTACCAATGTAAGGTTAAAGACAGTGCATATGTTGTGCTTGTTAGGGTGTATTTAGGAACACAAGTCAAATACTAAAATGAAACAAAAAATGCCAATAGGAACACAATACTTTTGTAACTTAAAGCTGGAATAAACTACACAACTAAAATTTGAACAGATTTTAAAACACTAGACATCACACACTTGTCGACTTCACAAATGGTTAAAGAAAAACACTGGGTATCATACACTTGCCGACTGAGGATCACATACTACTAGACTTTCAAGTCAGAAGTTAGGAATAATTATGATTTTTTTTATGTTTTTCAAAGAAGTCACCAAAGTAAAATAGTGAAAACAAAATGTGTTCTTAAATCGGCTGAAAATATCAAACACGTTTGATCTCCACGTTTGGAACCATAGACTGAAGCTAAAAAAATTAAGTTTATGTGATTCAATTTTTTCAGTGAAATCTGTCGACTCCGATTGCCTAAAATCGGCAGACTGTCTCTGACATTCGGCAACTTGCGTCGAAAAATTGTGTGGTGTATTCCAGCCTTTAGTTGAACTTTTACATTTTAAATGGATATTAAATAGCAGCAAGTTATAAGGCTTGATTCATGACATGATTTCATTCCCAAGACACAGGACATGCCTCACCTGAGACACAGATTAGCTATGCAATGCACAGCAGAACGGCGCAGCTCTATGTCGGGCTGAGCGGGGTCACCATAGCTCACCAGAAAACCACTCAATCCAAGGAGTTCTGGAAGATGCTGGAGAGGATTACAAAATTAAGATGATTAGATTATTAACATCATAAACAAAAAATTGAGTTGTCGAGTTTTGTCGCTCCTACCCGTTGACATTTGGATCCATTGCCATAGACCAGTGACGAGAGGGCGAGCAACACATCCGGGTGAGTCCAAGAGCTGCATGTGCGCAGAGCACGAGAGCAGTACGACACCAACACATCAAGTGTATGCTCATCCACTATTACCTGGAAGGAGAAAAGCAGGATATTTTTCAGAAGATTGCGCCTCTTTATAAGAAGCCATATATGGCCATAGTGTAGGTACCTGTAGCTGGTTTAGAAGTTGATGAATCAATTGGCACAATTTGATGAAGAGATGTTCTTGGCTCAGAGGAACCAGACGGCTTGCTTGCATAAGCATCTCACAAACAACCTGTGAAAGAGGATAAGTGGTCATTTAAAAAGCCATTTTGGACAAACACTACCAATGATTTATGCCCTCTCACAGACTCATTGAGATTAGTGGGAATTGTAGAAATGAGCTATTTTTTTGTACATATTTATTTATTTATTTTTTATTATTTTATATTTATTATTTTATAAAATTTTCTATTATTTAATGCATGGAAATATGCATATGTACACATTAAAATATACATGTACCGGTCAAATTTGTTTTAAATAGTTTATTATGTTTTTGAAAGAAGTCTCTTATGCTCACAAAGACTGCATTTATCTTTGTTAAAAAAAATGTTGTAAAATATTATTACAACTTAAATGAACTGTTTTGTATTTTAATATATTTTAAAAATGTATTTTAATATATTTTAAAAATGTATTTTATTCCTGTGATGCAAAACTGAATTTTCAGCATCATTACTCCAGTCTTCAGTGTCACATGATCCTTCAGAAATCATTCTAATATGCTGATTTGATGCTCAAGAAACATTTACTTTTATCAATGTTGAAAACAGTTGTGCTGCTTCATATTTTTATTAAAACAGCTATACCCCTCTTTTGAATGGTAGTGTAAATAATATATATATATATTATGTGTGTGCTTTTATTTAGCAAGGATCAAAAGTGGCAGTAAATAGTTTTATAATGTTACAAAAGCGTTCTAGTTCAAATAAAATGGTCAATGAACTTTCTATTAATCAATGAATCCTAAAAAATGTTTTGTGCACTGAAAATAATCAAATTAATTACTAATTGAGCACTAAATCCTATTAGAAGCATCATGTGACACTGAAGACTCGAGTATTGATGCTGAAAATTCAGCTTTGTCTTCATAGGAATAAAGCATTTGCATATATTTATCTTGATAAACAACTGTCTGCTCATTTCTTCGAACGTGCAAGTTTCTATCTTGTTTTGCGTAATTATTTGTATAATGATACATTTTGGAATTATAATATGCAAAGGTTGTGTCTCAAAACCTGTCTACCTAGGCAGCATGTCTGAGCATCCTAGGCCATTAGATACAGGCAGACATCCAAGCGATGCCCAGACATGTAGTCTATGTAGGGGACTTGCAATGTTTTGGGAGCTTGTCTGAGCTTGACAGCTTTAAGAAAAACAGCATAAGTCTGATCCTACCTCTGGATGAATGTTGTCATCTTTGCTGCTGCTGTAGTTTTCGGAGATGAGCTGGTCGAACAGTAAATTGAGCTCAGTTTTCAGAGTCGCGCTGTCAGACGGTCTCAGAGAGCGGAGTTTCTCATAGCAGCGACTGATCTGATCCTGCGCCTGCGCAGAACCGTCCAGCTCATGCTGAGACTTTGACTGAGGGACAAACCTTGATGTATCGGGCGAGGCGGACTGAAATCCCTGTGTGTTGCGGTTAGAAGGAAAACTTAAGTTCGTATCAAAAAACGTTACCTTACCGGCCATCTTTACGGGGTCAAAATAGCGGCTTTACTATGGTAACCATGAACCACTTCCGCGGTCAATCGGAAATCGTCATTTTTAAATGAAAAGTCTTTTACAATTTATTCCAAACGTTTCCTATGAACTTCCCATACCATCTATGCTGGTTAGCTAGCTACCTAATATTATCTCTAGGTAATTTATCAGTCAGTCATGCTAAATTAATTCTACATTTTGTGGCAAAAAGGTATAGTATAAATGTTACAATAAACTGCGTTAGTAAAGCAGGTCAGAGGCAGAATATTCTGCAGGAACACAACTTATCTGAACAACAGTAACATGTTATTTATACATACGTGGCATGTGTTATAATTTCCTAGTAATTATATAGTTTGGGGGCAAAATCAGCCATCATTATTTCAACGTAAACAATTGTGTGGAACTGAAGTGGGATTTCTGGTGGAAAACTACATCACCCATGATTCTACAGAGAAATCTCCACCAATCAGGGCATCGCGTCAAAAAAATGCACCCAAAGAACACTTTAGCGCCTCCTACACTCTCCTATGAAGCACTGTGAATTTTTTTTTATATTGTCAATGCTTCATGGGATTGTAGTTCTTTCCCTCATAAAGCCGGGAAGTATATGCAGTCATGTACCTTTGTCTTGTCAGATTTTCAAATAAATACTTCTTCAGAATCAAAGTTTGTAATGTGATTGACCTCGTAGCTGATTGATTTGGTTAATGGCTTTTAACTCCAAAACATAAACTTTTTAAAAACACCTATGTTGGAAAAAGCAACTTAAAAGACATACCTTTGATATGTCTTGACAACCAGTAAGCTTGTCAAAAGCTGACATGGGTTCTTAATAGTAATATATAGCTATATAGTACTGCCAAGACGGGTTCCCTCAGGAATTTTCAATGGGTTTGTAGAACGGCAGTGTTCAGTTTATGAGTGTGTCATTTATGTTGTTGAATGCTTCATGTCTCTCCTCTGATTGGCTACATAGCTACATTTGAAGTGACAAACAAGGTGGTAGGAGTCTGGCCATGAACAACGGCACATTATCTTCAATAGGCAAAGCTACAGCAGACTTCACTCATCACTGTATAAAATATTTAGAGTGGGACTGCCACTCTTTTGTGTCATGACAAAGAGATTGCGAGGGCGATCATTGACATTTTTAAATGTATACTTGCATAAGAGGGGCATAAAAGCAGCAAAGCCTTTAGTAAATGTGTGGCCTTGAAATTCGAGAGGTACTGTATCCCATTAATGGTCCCTTGTTTCCAGACAGGTCTGCTCATTAGTAACTGAACAGCCTGAATACTCCCTACCTCAGCAAAAATGCATGCAGTGAGTGCCCTTGTCTGCTGAGATAGTGAAGTGTGTTCAATTCTTCAGCTGCACTTCATAGGAGGCAGATAAAGAAAAAATTGATCATGTTACATTATGGTGCAAAAAAAAAAAAAAATCATATATCATATAACTGAGGGGTTAGGAACAGCCATTAACTTGAAACCAAATGCAGACAATCCTGTGTTTGGATCTACAAAATAAATCACTTCTTACCCAAAATATGTATGACATATCAATTTTTAATATACTTTAAAGGCAGCGGTCAAAGCATTTTGTACAACTTCAGTGCAAAACAAATTTGGACTTGGAAAAAACAAACAAAAGTCATCTTGTTGCGTCATCTCGTGCAACTACAGAAAGCAAAAAAGGTTACTGTATTGCAACATATACAAATTAAATGTACACGGTCCATGCATTTATGCACAGCCTCTATAGCTAAATTCATGTATGTGAAAGAGAATGAAAGCGCGTGTGTGTGTGTGTGTGTTTGTCTGTGTAATCTGAGTGTGGCTCAAGCCATAAGTGCGTCACAGTCCAGGTTTGGAGTTGATGTCCAACTTTCACAAACGACAGTTTTCCTCTCAGCCCGATTTGAAGAGTAGAATGGCTACTTGACCCAAGTAAAAGTAGATGAAATGCTTCGTTTCATGCGTCACGTAACTGCCAAAGTTCCGTCCCACAATACAATGCCATGTTGGATTATACTTCTTATCAAACTCCTGTTGAAAAGCAAGAACAGTAATGTACACTTTAGTAAGACCAACAGAACTTAATATTCTGGAACAGTGGTTCTCAATCACGGGCCCCAAGATTACTTAAAATGATAAAACAAGCATGAAAATAAGCTAAAACAACAAAAAATCAAGGTATTTCTTCTTATTTGTACAACAAATATACATCTTTCTATTATTGTTGTGGCCTTCAAGTAAAAAATGTTGAGATCCACTGATCCCTAGAAGGACCGCAGGGGTCTTCAAACTTGCTCAGACCTATAACGTGTATAGTACCATATTAATGTCTACATACTTTATGGTGCTTATACTGCAAATCCATTAAAATAATCATTAATAATGTACATACACTTGTCATTCAAATTTAATTTGACAATACATTTTAATGTGAGGGGCATTTAAACATTTAGCTGAACATTAGCTTCAAAGTTTTGAAGTGCATTAGCTAGTTTAACTTACGTTGATGTATACAAATAATTTGAGACCAAACTATAACTGAGCCCTGCTTCACTGAATATTTCTAAGAAGCAAGACAGAATAGGAAACGAAATCTTAAAGATAACATATTGTTGATGAAGTCTGTGGAGGTGTCAATCATAAACGTTCTGTGGATGACCTTTTTGATATATGCAGCAATGTCTTTCTCAATATTGTACTTCTCCATGGCCTGTGTGGCACAATCCACTGCGTCCTGCTGCATGTCCTCAGACATATCAGCGTTCTTTATTACTGCCTTCCTGTCAGTCATGATGGCTGTGAATATGAAGAAAGAGAAAACGCAAAGGAGATTCACTGACCATCTCTTATAAAGTCAGAAGAACAAGGAAGAACCTGGACCATCAAGCTGAGTTAGCCTTTTAAAATCAAAAGCTTTCTCGTTTAACAGTGCCACTACCATCATCAAACAGAACTGTGGAAAAAAAGGTTTCCCAACACCTTGTTTTTGTCTGCCATGTGTCAGACAAACAGATAGTCCCGCCCCTCAACTGGTTTAGCCAATGCTGTGGTTTCAGGATGTCAACAAATCTTAAAGGGCTAGTTCACCAAAAAATAAAAAATGTGTCATTTAATCTCCCTCATGTTGTTCCAAACCCGTAAGAGTTTCTTTCTTCTATTGAACACAAAAGAAGTCATTTTGAAGAATGTTGGTAATCAAACAGTTGATGGTATCCATTGACTTCAATAGTATTTTTTTCCTACAATGAAAGTCAATGTTTACCTTCAACTGTTTGATTACCAACATTCTTCAAAATGTCTTATTTTATGTTCAATAGAAGAAAGAAACTCTTACGGGTTTGGAACAACATGAGGGAGAGTAAATATGACAATTTTCATTTTTGGTTGAACATAATGCTGTCATAACCTACCAAAGGCTTACTTATAGTTTAAGTTTATTACACAATACATATAGTTTCAAAGCAGCATACAGAATATGCTTGTTTCAAATCTTACAATTAGGAAGTATTCTGTTATCAACCAGAGATGAGTGTATAATAAATGTTCATATAGCAGTAATATACAGCAATAATAATACATGTTATGCTCTTAGTTAACATCATGTATTCGGTTAATCAGAATTACAACTTGTGCTCATAATGATTACAAAATAAGGATAAAATACAATACAAGTGAAGGATAATATTTGACGGTTTAATTTTATTATAGTTGACTGCCTAATAAGTTGTGATGAGAAAGTATTTTAATATCAGTTTTTTTTATGTTGACAAGGACAAACTTGATAATGATAAATAAAGATGATTATTTTTAAAGCTCATAATGTTCGCTTGCATCAAAAGCTCTGCTGTTATTCTTGGCCAAGACAGCAACTTCAAAAATGTGAAATATTTCGCACAAGGCCTTTACTTACAAATAAATAGAAATGGGCCTGGATCACTATAATTGCTTGCCAGTTCTTTTAATGGCAAATACAGATGTAAACGGTCTACCTCTGGGACCTGTCTGAGTTTACGGAGTCATCCATCTTTCCAATCAGCTTATAAAGGAACTAGTGCATCTACTAAAAATGAAAACGTGCAGTCATGATTTGACAAAAAGGAGGCCACCTCAATCAGCTCCCTCTACAAAAGACTCTCAGGCACTCAGTGTTGGGCCCAGGAGAGGGTGGAGGTTGATGAAATCCATTCAGTGAGAAGGACGTATGAGAAAGCACAGATCTATATCCAGCTCGATTTACTGAAAATAAACTAAACCAAGGCCTAATGCATATGCAACAGAGAGGTCAGATACATCAGAGACATTTCAAATCATTTGCATTCAGTAAACAAAACTGTCTCAACCAATCGCATAAGTTTAGGGTGGGACTATTTGTTTAACTGGCCAATGGCACATGGGGGCGTGTTTGAAAAAATGTGGCCAGTAACCTATTAGTAGAATTTAAATATTATTTAAATTTCTGCTTTTTAGACAATAACTAAAAAACAAAACCAATGTGTACATTAGTATTTGTATAATAATAATCATAGCTGAAGTGCATAATTTAATTTTCTCCTATCCCTGTATAGTATTCAGATAAAACTTAAGAGCCGTTTACACGACACCGGTTTTCAACTAAAAACGGAAATTTTATTATGCGTTTTGGCCACTCATTTACACAACAACAGCGTTTTGGGGGCATAAAAACGCAAACTTTTGAAAACGGGTTTCAAAGCGCACGTTTTTGAAAACAACACAGGTATCGTCCCCACGTAAACAACGAAAAACACGAATTTGTGAAAACGATGTCAAGCGCATGCACATTAAATGTTCAGTCTATAGGCGCGTATTGTTTCTTTACAAAGTGACATCGCCAACTACTGGCCAGGCAGAATACAGTGATCGTTTTCGCAGATCTGTGTGAACGGGATAGTTTTGACAACATTGCTGCCTATATGCGAAAAAAAAGCAAAGGAAAAACTTTTCCGTTTTTAGCACATCTTTGCCGTGTAAACGGACCCTCAAATCTATTAGTAGGTTAATTTCCCTCAACAGTTTAAACAATGTGTTACTGTCAAAAGTGACTCACCAATCACATAAAGTTTGGGCCTTTGGGGCGGGACTATTTGTTTGACTGGCCAATGGCACATGGGAGGCATGTTCGGAAAAAAATCTGCCCATTTGAGTCTCAAGTAACTGATATATGTATAATTTTTAAATTAGTTTGATTTCTGCTTATTACAAAAACAAAAACAAAAAAACACAACTCACTTGTAATGAGACTTGCTACTTTTTGGCAGATCTGATAACCAAAGTAGAATAGTGTGAATTGTAAAAATATCAGCCAAACCGATTATCGGGCTATTAAAACAATAATGTACAAAGGCTGAATACCCCAAGCAGTTGCATAAGTAACAAGACGCATGAGTTAAGAATTAAATTTCATTGGGCAGAATGAAAGTGGGAGTAAATTATGCTGCAAAGCACAATTAATAATTCACACAGCACAGGTGTCTGCCTTTGATAAGGTCATGTAGAGGGAATCACAGAAAGCGGATGTTTTGTTATATTTGTTGCAAGCTCTAGCTATTTTTTTCTCGGCAAAATTGGAGTAACTTTCACCTAAGTGCTGCCATAAAACAGGCTTTGGCTGGACTCTGGTGCCCACAGATGAGTACATTAAAGCCATACGGTGGTGATGTGTCCTCAGCATCTGCTCTCATATGATTGGCAGAATTACGTAATATTTTTCTCCAGACGCCGAGCACTTGTAACTTTCATTTCACGCCACCGCCCTAATTATTCTCGATAAAAACAATCTGCGTAGAATGTTTCCTCTCAAAAGCGTCTATGAACTCCGCATCCAACAATAATAATAATCATTTAAAATGCGAACGTCTAATATAATTGCTGCAAAGTACAGGTAGCGGCTCGTGCTGCGTCCATGATGCTTCATCTGAATACAGTAATAATTACTAAACTTCCCCACATGCATCTAGATGTTTGAACACATTATTTTTCTCACAAGCTACATGGTCAACACGTCGGATGCATGCATAGTAAATAAATCCACACAGCTCACCCTCTTTTGATGCTTTTGCACTGGAATACTGTTTAGCTCAGGTTTTTTTTTGAGCCGCTGCGTTCACGCTTGACTTCACTAACCACTATGTCAGTCGTAAGTAACTCTACCCATGCGGCTGTGCTCGTAACTCACATCCAACTTAGCGTCACTAGACCCGAGGTGACCCCGCCCACAGCACTGCACCGGCTCTCTGATTGGCTCGCGTAGAGCCTCTCCCCGCGTGTTACGAGCGTTTTCCACTAGCTTCTCACTGCCCGCATTTTATTTCATCCCACAATGCACCAGGGCTCCCACATCCTGGGGCCAAAGGTATTGATTCCTGTGAGGTATTATTACTGGATTTACTTACCACACTATATGAGGTCAAGTTTGTATGTAACTTAGTGGTTACTTAAGTGACGTTCCCTACCTTAAATATTGTGTAGACTGTTCACTTTTGGAATTAATCAAGGACAATTTCATCATTTCATCTATGAGTGCACATATTCTACTGCTACATGGGAAGTCAAATTTCAAAAATGTTGCTTTTTTAATGTGGCACTACTTAGATGTACCTATATATATATCGGCTGTCGTGTTGCTCTTTAGCTTAGTACTACTATTGAAAAACCCTTATTGGTCCAATACACATATGAATAGAATTTGATTTATCAAATTTATTCACAAAAAAGGAACTTCATCTGTACAAATTACCTCAATCTAGTGTGTCAGGCATTTCATAGACGCTACATACTACAATGGTACTACTACATTGTATCAGAGTTACTGATTCCTCTAAGATAAGTTAGTGATTTCTAGAAAAAATGAAGCAGAGAACAAAACACTTTAATTGAACATTCAATCTTTATTTAAAGAAGGGTTAAAGAGAGAAAAAAACACTTCAATTTAGAAATATAAAGTAGTCAATTGTGGGGGCAAAGAAACACCAATGCCAACACAGCAAATGCCAACAAATGTTATTTGAAAAGTAATTTTTTGAAACCCTAAATAAACTACAGCATCCCCCTCAAAAAAGTGCCTATTATCCCACCCTCCCACTAATTCCCCTCTATTTACCACGCTCCTCATGCCGATTCCATCCAAACTGATCCAGCCTTCTGGTTCCTTGCTCTGCTCCTGTTTATACCGAAAAACTCATCTCACAAAAACAAAAGAGGCACCTGGATCCCTTCTGCGCGCGCATCATTGGGGCTCCACGGAAAAAGAAAAAAATGAATTTGGTTCTAGAGAAGCCAATTACGACGTCAAGTATCCTTTAACTGTGGTTTGGTGGGGGTAATGCGGGGCTGGGGTTGGGATCCTCTCCTATGGTTCCCGCTCCCGGTAAATTGATCCCGCTCCATGTATGTATCCATCCTTATCCTAAGCCTAATTCTGCTCCTGATCCTGAACTGATCCAATGATCCGGCTCCAAGGACCGGGACACAGTGAGCCCCTCCTCCAATCCAAACCTTTAAATACCAGCAAAATCAAAAAGAGGGAGGTAACAAGTTAGAATCACAGCTAAATAAAGAGCTTCTATCATTTAAAGCTTCTATAAATTGATCATAGGAGCGGTATTTTATTTATTTATTTTTCCGTTTTTTTGTGTGTAAATGACAAAAAAAGGATACCAGACTATGATATGCTCCGGAAGAAATTTAAAGCACCTCCTAAACACATTAAATTGTGCTTATTTCATTGAAAAAACGAGCAAAACTAACCTAAAACAGACACTTTCTCTTGACAAATACACAATTTACATGAGAACAACTGCACATGGCAAGCCTTTATCTTGTCTAGTGATAAGTCTACATAGGAGATCAATAGTGGCCAAATCCCAGTACATTTTGGACAACAGGCAAAAATGTTTTTGGATTTAAAAACGAAACACCCCAAAAAACAACAACAAAAAAAAAACAATGCTGTCTTAATGTACGCACAAGCATTGCAACATCCAGACAGTACACATGCATGCTTAGCAGCAATGACCAGTAAGAAAAGGTAAATTAAATGGGGAAGGGGAGTGTCGTGAAAAGAGGAAGAATGGCAAAGCAAAACTAATGTGTTACTGAACTAAGACAGTCCAGGGTACTGGAAGTCTGTTGAAAAACAACAACTGCCTTTTTGAAGGTGACTAAAGCCGCTTGCCGTCATACCATTGCCTCCTTAAATGAAATGCCTGCTCCTCCTCCTCCAAATATCCTAATATGAATGAACTGTGCTTCAAAATCCTTTATTCCAAAGCTTTCTTTAATCCTGCTCTTCTGTTGTCTATAGAAAGACATGAAAAGGTAAAAGTAGAACAGTTTTCCAACAAAATACTCCCACCCCAGAAAAAGCCAACAATGAAGCATTGTTAACAAAATAAAACAGTAGCAATTAATCCATCCCAAATACAACTATTTAAAGCATTTCAACATTTCCCTTGTGTCAAATATAGTACAAGGGATGAGTATGAAGATCCAGTTAAAATGGGAATGCAAGACAAACAAACAACGGGGTCATGGGATAGGAGACGACAACAACAAAAAAAAGATTGACGGGAGGAAAGGAGAGAAAGGGGAACATCCACTTAGCTACATGTAGCTGTCATTAGCAAAATGACAGTCAAGTAATAAAAAAATAAAAAACAAACAAAAAGCTAACAAACCAAAGATGAGAGATAGCAAACTGGGGGAAATGGAGAGACGAAACAAGTCAAGATAGCAATGAAGTACAACAGTGGGTCCAATAGAGGGCGACACAGGGTGTATGTGATTGTGGCCAGCCAACTAGCTGGAATGTGGATGTTTAGGTGCGGGAACGGGAGCGGCTGTGGCGGGGCGAGTATCGTGGTGATCCTCGGCTGCGTCGTGGAGAATAGCTGCGACTGCGGCTGTTGCTCCTGCTGCGACTCCTGCTGCGGCTGCGTGAGCGCGAGCGCCCATAACTGGGGCTGCGCGGGCCATCCACCTTTACACGGATGTAAGCCGTCTCCCCCTGAGGAACACATAACGCAACACTTTCTAAAGACGAACTACCAGATGTTAGGTTACTCCTAATTCATGGCTCAATCTAAGATAGATTAGTTGGGTTTTTTTCAGATTTAGCGCAACATCAAATTACAGTTCCTTCTATATGTGGCCACTGACAAAATCACTTACATTCAAAAGATCCATTCCATGGATCCTCCTAGTCCATGTGGCTCCATCATGGGTCTCTGACATCAAGCTTACCTTGATGTTCCCAAATCCTTAAGCTATGCCCTGTCCTGTCCTGTCCTGTCCAATGGCGGTCTATGTTTACAAACTCACACCTACCTCATGTGACCGGAACTTAGTGTTATCCAGCTTTCGAACGGCGTAGGTCATGTCTTCTTTGCGCACAAACTCCACAACGCCGGTGCCATCTCGGAAAACGTCAGCATAACATACATCACCTGCTTCACGCATGTGATCCTTAAGGTCCTGCCAGCTGCCACTTGGAGGAAGTCCTGGGGAAAAAAAGACAATCGTAACCATTAAACAAGTAGATCTTTCTTTTTATGAACAGCACAAGAATCATAACGCAAGTAACTGCCTTCAGTAATAAGGGAATCGTTTAGAATAAACCAGTTTGAGGAAGTAGGACAGGAAATGATTGTTCCTGTGCACCTGGGTTTGTTTGACTGCGCCGTTCAGTTCTTTTTGGATGTGAATGCTGTTTAGTGGTCAACCGAAATGGATTTTTTGCCCAATTCCAATATCTTATAGGTCTATATCAGCTTTATATCGGTTCTTTATTATGTTGCACTATTTCATTTAAAGATAGTAGCAATTTCTGAAACTACATTTATATTAATTTTACATAATATTTCGTAAAAATCATTACAAATAAATCATTTGAAAATCTGTAAAAAAATAAATAAAAAATTCCCAAGAATCGATCTTTTAGTTTATGCTGTTTTCAGTTTATGAATGAACAAAACATTGTAGCACATCTCCCATCCAATAAATCGCAATACGCTTTATGCTGTGTTACTTTTGATATGAAACAAAGTCACAGTGTTCACATTTGGTCCATTTTATTATGAAATTCAAACAATAAATACCGTTCTGGCGCTCTTTAATGTGGCGTCATGCTGTAGCGCCTCAGTTCAAGCGAAGCGGCAGCGTGGAGCGCACGTGAACTGATCATCTCTTCAGCTTTACTACTAGTTACAGCACGAAACAAACATGAATGAACATCAGAAGGTATGTTGAAATCTTGAAAGATACAGTACAACTTACCGAAATCTGTATCATGTCACAGCCACCATTTAAATGTTTAAATTTCAAAAGACGAATTGGAGTAGAAACATAATTATGTAATTATATAGTTAGTATTATAACTTTATTATTATAAAAACTTCCTTGTGTGTAATTTAAGTGTTTGCATACAAATCAGTTCATTTTAACCTTCAATATTCTAGTAATGTAGCATCAACTGATTGTATAGTTTACAACATTAGAATTTTTTTCCCTTTTCCCTTGAGAAGATTTACTATGTACTGTACCTGATATATATCCAAAATCAAAATTCAAAATCGAACTGTGGAATGTGTGTCGAAACCCAGCCCTAGTAAACACTGTAACCAAAAGTGCAGTAATCTGGTGTGCACTAGGGATGTGCCAGACTAGCCGACTAGTTACGATACTGCTGCTGCTAGTCGACTATACTAGTTGTTTACATTTTTTTGTTATTGTTTGCTTCATATTTTTACGTTTAATTACTGTCATATTAATGTTACATCTTGAAATGAACATATTTTGTAAAGTGTATATCTGCAGCGGAAAACAAAATCATTTAATTTTCCCTCAGGTTGCAAAATTTCCATTTAAAACGTGATGAAATTAGTCGTGTGCACTGGGAATTGTATTTTCTCAAAGATCAGGTAAAAGTAGGCTAATTTTAAATACAGTACACAGTAAATATGGCATAGCAGAAAACTAGATGTAGCACAGCATAGTTTCAAATCAAAGATTTAAAGTCGCTTGCTCTTGCATCTCCAGTGACAGCCGAACTCTCCTGTCTGCATCCAATTCACACGCTTGAATCCTCCACACAAACAGACCGACACGCACAGAGTTCACACAGGCTATGCACACAAGATCATCTATCGGCGGGATTCACAGAGGTTCGTGAGGTTCATGGCATTACATTTTTCAAATATTTGTTTAAAATTCTCACAGTATATGAAAAAATATCTGGGCTGTCAAAATAAAAGTCAAGGCCAAACATGAGAAACAATCTTGCCAACATTTCAATTGAACACTGGCACTGTTTTATGAACTATACCAGTCTGCTTTAAAAACTGAAATCCTGTACGACTTGCTGCTGATTTGAATCGAATCGTACTAAACCGTGGAAGTAAACCACTATCGATGACGTATGATTTCATAAACCTGTGTGTTCTCTCACTCACTTTCCTGACAAGCGGGACTGACGCACTTCAGGTGTGTATCTAGTGAATGTATATCTAATTTCTGCTCACCTTGAGCGTTCTTTATAACATTTGCAGTGCATACAGTTGTGGTCAGAATTAATGGCACCCCTGGCAAATATGACACATTATGAAATGAATGTTTTTCTCCAAAACATTTATTATAAATAATTATATAATTCTATAATTTGTTCGTTCATGGCACAATGCTTCTCCTGGTTTCCATATCAGCGTTGTTTCTGCGCCGAATTGGAAGATCTCGCTGCGATGTTATTAATTCTCCGGCGAATTCAAACGATTTCTCTCTGGATGTCCCAGCGCTGTGTAGTAACGGTGTCGCGTGATCGAGATCGGCCCGTGAGTAAACCGGCTCTGAGTTTGCAATGCGCTGTCTAGGTCCACGCTGCGCAGCTCAAACGAGTAGCACAGTTTCGTTTCACTTTTGTTTTGATTGTCGTTTTGTGTTTCTCATATGCAACATAAAAGGCAGCTCTTATCAGTTGGTCAATGCTAGTGCAAACTCTAACAAAATTTAGTCGCACCGCTAGGAAAAAAGGTCACAAAATGTGATCATTTATTCACAGTCTGGAGCCCTGTGTGAAGTCCTGAAGGTCCAAGCAATCAAACTCAAGTTCGAACCAAGTGTGAAAGCACCCTGTCACATGACAAAGATGTACTGCCCATTCCCTCACCTGACACTATGACCCTGTACTCCGAACGCCTGGATGGAGGGCCATATCTGCCTCTGGGAGCTCCAACGCCACCACCACCACCACCACCACCACCACCTCTTCCACCTCCCCTGCCACTTCTTGGGAACTCCACTCGAAGACGATAGCCGTCATAGTCATAGCCATCTCGTCCATATACAGCATCCTCTGCATCTCTGCAGACATAAGAGAGAGAAAAAAAAAATCAGTGGATAGAAAAATTATGCACAAATAATCCTCACGGTTCTCACGCCAGAAGATCGTTTGCGCATGCGCAGAAATACTCACAGGATCAAAACATTTTGACAGTTGACACATTTGGAAATGGTATTTCAGGTAAAATTCTGAGCATTTCTACAGAGCACTTCTAAGTACACTGAATACTTGAGAGTTTTGCATACCTCTCAGAATTATGGTTGAGCTGATATAGATACATTATTTAACCCTCCCTCCATCCATCCATATAACGTTAGCTGCTACTTCCCTTGTTATGACCTGACTGACAAGTTCGCGTGCTTCATACGATTCCTTAATTTAGAGGACTAGTGTTTGCGTAGAAACACGAATTTAAAGCATATGATGTGTTAAGAGACAGCATCGTCTTGTATTGTTGTTGCCAAATTCATAAACATGCAGATTCAGGGCAAGCTGGGTTTGCGTGTTTAACGTTAGCAGCTAAGTTACCTCGGGTCCTCGAACTCCACGAATGCAAACGGTGGACCTCCTCTTCTGTTTTTAAGATCGATATCCCGAATGGCTCCGTATTTATAAAACACATCCTCTACGTCCTTGGTGCGAATATCGGGGGGTAAATTACCCACGTAAATCCGACAGTCGTTGTTCCCTGCAGGCCCTCGAATTACACCGCCAGACATCTTTAGGCAGAAGTTACGCCAACGACGTTGATAATTTGTCCGTCAGGTGATATGAAAGAAATCCGTTAGCGCTGCGGGATCTATATAAATTCACACACTAAAGTGCCAGATTATCTTCAAATTATCTTCTATTATTTTTCAAGTATAAAAAAACAATAAGATCTTTAACAATATGGCGACGTCCCTTCACTCACCACACGCTCGCGACTGCGCGGAGGGGGAGGGGCGACGCCGCGCGGAAGAATAAAAACGCGTGGCAGTAATTCGGCAGCTTTTTTTCGGCAGATTATTTTACATTGCATTTGCAAAGAGCGAATTTGATCGACTTCACAATTGGTATATCAGCATCAATGTTATCCGAGGTTATAAACCCGTGCTTAGTAATCTAAGGTTGGAACCCCATGTGTGGCGTATGTAACGTTATATAAGGATAAAACTGCTCAACTCATCCTTGGTATTAAGTATATCTAGCCTATCTAGATACGGCTATTCTATCATTTTGTATGATGAACAGCTTTATTTTTGGACAGCATCATGAGAATATTCTGGCAACATATTAAAACACGTCAATTTCACATTGTCATATATTTGCTGCTTCTTTATTATCTAGTTCAGGGCGTTTCAATCTTTTAGATGCCATGGACCCCCAAATATGATCATCCTAAAGCGAGGGACTGCAATCCTAAAATTTAAAAGGCAACTATACATTTTCATGTTAAAAGACCCAATTTAGGCCAATTTTATTTGGTGTACTATATTACACCAATTTAACATGCTATTTGTAAAATATTTATTGGTTTACTTTTTTTCTACTCACTATAGTTCTGTTAAATTAATTTTAATATCATTTTTATTAATTTATTCTTTTAAAATCGAATTATGTATTTAGTTTGAAGGGGGTGGACAACTCCTCTTACATTATATAATGAGCTGGAAATAGTTTTCTTAAAACCCATGTCCCTATTCTGGTATTTACACTGAACAAAATTATAAATGCAACACTTTTTGTTTTTGCCCCCATTTTTCATGAGCTGAACTCATGAACTGAACTTAGAAAGATCTAAGACTTTTCCTATGTACACAAAAGGCTCTCAAATATTTTTCACAAATCTGTGCTAGTGAGCACTTCTCCTTTGCCGAGAAAATCCATCCACCTCACAGGTGTGGCATATCAAGATGCTGATTAGACAGCATGATTATTGCACAGGTGTGCCTTAGGCTGGCCACAATAAAAGGCCACTTTAAAATGTGTAGTTTTATCACACAGCACAATGCCACAAGTTTTGAGAGAGCATGCAATTGGCATGCTGACTGCAGGAATGTCCACCAGAGCTGATGCCCGTGAATTGAATGTTCATTTCTCTACCATAAGCCGTCTCCAAAGGTGTTTCAGAGAATTTGGCAGTACATCCAACCGGCCTCACAACCGCAGACCACGTGTAAACACGCCAGCCCAGGACCTCCACATCCAGCATCTTCACCTCCAAGATCGTCTGAGACCAGCCATCAGGACAGCTGCTGCAACAATCGGTTTGCATAACCAAAGAATTTCTGCACAAACTGTCCGAAACCATCTCAGGGAAGCTCATCCGCATGCTCGTTGTCCTCATCGGGGTCTCGACCCAACTGCAGTTCGTTGTCGTCGTAACCAACTTGAGTGGGCAAATGCTCACATTCGATGGTGTCTGGCACTTTGGAGAGGTGTTCTCTTCACGGATGAATCCCGGTTTTCACTGAACAGGGCAGATGGCAGACAGTGTATGGCGTCGTGTGGGTGAATGCACAGAGATACCGTGACGAGATCCTGAGGCCCATTGTTGTGCCATTCATCCACGACCAAACCCCTAATGTTGCAGCATGATAATGCACGGCCCCATGTTGCAAGGATCTGTACACAATTCCTGGAAACTGAAAACATCCCAGTTCTTGCATGGCCAGCATACTCACCGGACATGTCATCCATTGAGCATGTTTGTGATGCTCTGGATCGGCGTATACAACAGCGTGTTCAAAGTCCTGCCAATATCCAGCAACTTCGCACAGCCATTGAGGAGGAGTGGACCAACATTCCACAGGCCACATTCAACAACCTGATCAACTCTATGCAAAGGAGATGGTGGTCACACCAGATACTGACTGGTTTTCAGACCCAGATCATCTTAATCATCTTTTTAGATCTAAAAATGAGATGATCAGTAAGTTATGACATGTTTTTACATTGCTTTAACTCATCAAAATAACTTTCAACTTTAAGTTATACAAGCTTCAACTCATTTTTTTAAAGTAAGTTTAATGTAATTTAAATGACTTAAACGTTAATGCAGCAATTGTTTTTTTTTTTTTACAGTGTAGAAGTTATTTTTGTTATGAACGTTGCCCCAAAGAACGTGCCACTCAAGATGAACCCCTTGAAAAACAAACCTGAATATGCCAAATAAACCCCACAAACAGATCATGATCCAGTGTTAAAACAAGATATGGACAATACAATATGCACAGATAGAAAACAATAAATTCCTCTCAGACAGATTCAACCATGTCATCCAACCATTGTTCAGTACAGTTGCCTTTGTAAATTTAAGTAGCATCCATTTTTTTTTTTTCACTCGATGACTGCTAGGCTATTGGTCTAATAAATAACATTTACATATACACCACACACACACATCATCTTTTAATGACTCAGTGTGTTTTTAAACATGCCCCGCAGGTGCAGCCGTTAATATGTGTATATAACACTTGTTTCTCAGTCTCTTTTGGCTTGCTTATCTGCTCGTCTTTGCTTAGCTTCGCTCACAATTTTCAGCAGCGAGAGTACAATAGGTACACACATGGGTAAAAAAAGAGGAATGTAGATGGCGAATTTCTGATCGTCTGGAAAATAAAGAAGATGCAAAAGAGAGGGGTCGAAAAAGGCCCTCTCTGAAGCCAAAATGGCCTCCCTGCTGTACTGGAGCGCAAAAGCCAGATTCCCAGTCTCTAACTCGGCAACGGCAGACTGGAGCGACGTCACTGCGCTGGAAACCTGCGCAGAAATGATCGCAAAATTGCACATTTTACAATTCTTACCGTTCAGGCCAAACGCTACAGTGGAATGATTTCATTATGTGAAGAACTATGAACATCTGGACGGCGCACCTGCTCTGCAATGTTGTCATTGATGACGATGTTTCCGATCTGGTCGAGGAGCTGAGCTAGTGAGGTGATGGTGGTGCTGGCGGTGGCGATGTTCTCCACGCTGCGGCTCCACAGGAGTCGGTCCAGCTCCCAATCCGCCAGTCCAGCGCTGCCGGGACTCTGGAGCACAAAGCCTGTGGGAGGACGAGTGTGCTGCAGCCCCAGCATGAGCCTGAAAAGGGACAGAAGGACAGAAAAAAAATGATACAGAAAGTGTAATGCAATACCTTCACCTGGCAAACTAGGCATTTTAACATAAATTTGTAAAGTCAAATGGTCAAGCACTAACCGTAACTGTGCCAAGAACACACCCATCACTTTAGCCATATCAATGGTAATATCGACGGGACGTTCAGATTCAGGTCCATACATTTCATTTACATTGTACACCTGAGGACGTAGATGACAGGTAGATGATCAACCCTGAAATATAGGCCTGTTCGCACAATATTTCCAAGAACAACACAATGTTTAAAGTCACCATGAAGTCAAAACTCGTTTTTTTTAATGAAACATTGCAGTGTTTTATAATAAATTATTATCCATGCACATCCTTGTTTTTTTAAATTAATGTGCCCCCATGATCCTTAATCAAAGTAACTTCCTCTCCCTCTTGCAGCGACATCTCTTCTCTGATAATGTGTTTTCTGATGATGTGGGCGGGGCAACCTGTCACTCACATGAGATTGACCAACAGCAAACCACAACCATCCAATCAATTCCCCATGGACAAAATCAAGTCCCACCCTACATTTTTCTTATTCGAGAAGCTGTTTCCCTCGTATTTTCACTCGTCACAATAGGGAAGAAAACTTCCGTTTCATGCCGACTTTAAATGGATCATGAAATGGAAAATCAAAATGTCCTTGATATTTACACATATACATACAGTACAAACATACTACAAGTTTCATACCACACAGGTTTTCTACCCTTCTGAAGATTCGAAATGACAATTGTCCTCTACACAATTGTCACAATTGTCTATGTAAATCAAAAGGATGTGTTCTAAACAACTCATGCCTTTTCATTAATCACAAGAGTGTCGACTGCTGTCGATTGGGAATCGTTGTGGTTGCATTGGTTCGTTTTAATCTGACTCTGTTCGGCTCTATTATAGCGCTGGCTATCACAAGCATCAAAACACATGTCTCACATGCACCCTAGAAATAAAGAGTTTGTGAAAATTAGAGAGATGGAAAATAATTTGTACAAATATTTGAACCATTTTGATGCAAAAACCTCCAGAAACATTTAATGTGGACAGTACCATGATGCCTCCCCAACGAGGGCTGTGAAAGGCGTTCGAGGGAACCTCCTTTTTGCTGTGGTCTCTGATGAAGAGAGGAGAGTGGTGGGCATCGGGCACATACAGCAGGAAGTTCAGGACAGGGTTAGAGGAAGCAGCATTGGAACCTGCGAGAAAGACAAGAACAATTTGTGTAAATGTAAATAAGCACAGAAACTGTCCATTACGATCATTTCTCATCAATGAAAGGTCAAATCTCACCTAGTCTGGCTTCAACGGGGTTGATAACATGTGACAGGCTGTCTGCACTGAGTGTATAGGCTGACACACTGTTGTCAAAACGAGGGTTCACACCCAGAACCGCATAATACAGAATCTGAAAAGAACAAACATACAAATAGCAGCTGAGAGTTTCAGGTAGGCGGTATGTCCAAAATATTATATCACGAATTACAATAAATTATTGTGATAATATACAAGGTATATATATCATGACAATTATTTTTGCTGGACATTCAAGGAAAGAAAATGTTTATGCATTATGTAAACACAGTTAACACCTATTTTTTAATTAAGTGTAAATGAATTGAAATTAAACCAAATGTAATTCATTTTATTTGATTTTTTTTTATTCTATTTAATTTTGTATCTTATTTCTATGTGTCTGTACGTATGTTGTTCTTTACTGTAAATACACACATGTATTTCTCTTCTGTGAACACTGTTTTTAAAAGGTGCTACCATAAATAAAAGCTTTAATGTTTATTTGAAAGTTGATGAAATAAAACAAATATTATTTCATATTTCATTATTATAAAGGAATGATAAATCTGGCATCAGTGCAAAATGTGAAATATTTGAAGGATTTGGTCAAATAATTAAGATTAACATTGTTAACTAAGGCTGCATTTATTCGATCAAAAATACAGTAAAACACAAACATTCTGAAATATTACAATTTCAAATATCAGTCATTGTTTTCTATTTTAATATGTTTTAAAATGTCATTTATTCCTGTGATGGTAAAGCTGAATTTTCAGCATCATTACTCCAGTTTTCAGTGTCCTTCAGAAATCATTCTGATATGCTGATTTCTGACTCTGAATGATGACTGGATGAGTTTTAAAGCTGTTATAAATATCTTCTGCTATGTATATTTTGTATTACTCCATGTTTATCCATTGTTCAAAAAAACACAAGGCAGCTCTAAAAGCTGCAAAAATAAAACCGTTGTGATATAAACAGTGAAGCAAATTCTCTATGGTTTGGAGGTTATACCGTCCATAACCCTAACGGTTAGGGATGCACCGATGTGAAAATTGTGGCCGATACCGATAACCGATATTAATATTGCTGTTATGGCCGATACCGATATTTACCGATGTCGATATCTCTGTATAGAAAACAAATTTTAATGATTATCAAATAAAGAGCTATTTTCCAAAACACTTTTTTTTTTTTACTTTAGAAATGACTGATATTGGGCACCTTTACCTGTGTGCAAAATATGTCACACATACGACACACATATAATGTGTGCTGGTCAACTTGTCTAAAATTAAGAAACCCTTAGAAAACAGGAAAAAAAAAAAACAGGAACGTTGTGTACAATTAAGATAGGCTACTTAATTTATTATTCCAATATCCAAATATGATACTAAATATCACAGGGAAAAGGGCTTCTATTTGTGACGTGCTGTCTTTGCATTTGAACATTGCACATTTTAAACAGGACACGCATTAACTGAATACATGTTAGCCAATACAAACATATTTATAGAAAACAGTTGACAATGAATAGACAGGAGTCCAATAATAGCATAACGAATCACTTATTCTAAAAATAATAACAAGTAGGCTATAAGACGAATCCGACATATGGGCTGTGTTAACAGTAAAGCGTCCGTCATTTAACGAATTTTAAAAACACGGATGGATTATACAAAATGCTTTCTGACATTTTGATAGAAAAAAAACAAGCAAGAACAAAATTTAAACTATAGCCCGTCAATTTTTCATTTTACAATGATCTTCTCTCTCTGTGTGCGCGCGTCCGTGTTTGTGTGAGAGAGCTCGCGCAGCACTGATACTATAGTAGCCTACGTTTTAATCCATAAGTAACGAACGCGCTAATTTTCATACAAAATAAATATGTAACATAATTAGGTAGGCTACTTTAGTTATTATTAACACAATAACGTAACACATGAAGGCTACGTTTCTAAACACTGAGAATGAATAAATAAACGCCTGTTTCTCCACTCGCGCTTATCCACAAATCACACGTGCTGTCACTTTTGAGAAAAATCTAATTCGAAGGGTATCAAATATCATGCAATATATTCAAATATCTACGAGTCAAAAAACGATCAATCAAAAATGTGTCATGAAGAGGGAAAAAACATAAGTCGCACTGGACTGCGTTAACAATGTTACTGACAGGACAGTTCTCCGTTACGCACGTCTGAAAGCGGCAGTAAAAGACTGCTTTAAAACTTTCACTGAGACCTCAAACAGAAAGCACAAAGCCTGTCTTTAAATTTAATTTCGTTTTGTATTAATTGTATCTTAATTTTGATCAATGTTTCATCAAAAATAAATAAGAAGTAAATATTAGAAAATATTTAATCAGGACATGGAGGCGACGGCGCGTGAACTGAAGCGCGTCTCAAATGAACCGAAACCTACCTGCCTCACAGACCTGAGACATAGCCTATATAGAAAGCTTGAAACATCTATTTTTAAACAGAACAATTCAAAACGAAAGAAAACAGACTGTTCTCTGCTTGTCATCTGTATGAAATGTGTATTTCTCTCAGGCGCGTTCACTACTGCTAAGATCGCGAGTCAGCATTGTCAACTTCATCTTCAACTTCACACGTCAAATATCGGCCTGTTCACATCGGCCATATTTTGACATCGGAACGATACCGATGTGTAAAAAAAATGACCATATCGGCCGATATTATATCGGCGGCCAATATATCGTGCACCCCTACTAACGGTCATATCACCCAGCCCTCCAGGCAAACAACAAGTACCTGAGAGTCCACTGAAAAGTTGGCTATAGGGGCAAGTTTGTCCAATAAAGGCTGAATGTAGCTATGAAGGGCACCTTCGATGTCCCAGTGAAGACTGTGCGACTTTGGGTCTGGGTTGAGCAGACTGAATGTGATCTCGTAGCCTAAGAGAAAGCCAATTAGATTATGAAGCTTTAAATGAGTATATGCCATTGAGAAAACAAGCCAAACTGAAAGCGAATACTCACCTGGACTAGACTTGATGGCCCTCATGCTGTCTGCCATGCTCTCCTTAGTCACTTTAGGCATGCGGACACGGTCGCTCAGAGCAGCTACAATATCCTGGTGACTGAAGGACATGGTGCTCACTACCTGCTCCACTCGCGGGTCCAGATTTGATAGGACTTCCTTCAGACTCCACGACGTTTTAAAAGGAGCAGAACGCAGCAACGCAGTGCGTCGTTGCCCCACGTACACTTTCACATCCTGAAAGTAGAAGGCCAGAATGAGCTCTGAATGTGATTCGGTTTAGGTTTTCTGTGAATAAATACTGTATATAAATGCTCTGAATCTTACCTTTGGTAATAAAGTGGAGGACTCAGGGATCACATACACAACCACAGACCCACAAGAGCTCTCAGTGAGCATGTGTAGGGATAGATCTGCCTCTATGAAGGGAGAAGTAAATGGGATAGAAATTTCAGTGACATATTGACCAATACAGAATAACAATTAAATTAGCCATTGTTTAGAATAACTCAACAAATCTTATTATTATTAATAATAATATATATTACAATTGTTCTTCATTCAGTTGGCATTGCTGAAACAAAATAAAGGCTTACCATTTTTTTATATTCTGTAATCTGTCAATATATCCTCATTAATATAATAAAATGGTATAAGTAAATAATTAAATAAGTGATTAAATGTCAGAGATGATAGCCTCATGGGCAGCCCCGACATATATATATTTAAAAAAATTATAATAATAATAATCATGTCCTTGCTGTTTTTACATATATAAAATGTTGAAGTACCACTGTCAATTTTCAAAAAGAATTCTGTCCAATATCCTATGGGAGCTTGTTTCCGCCACGGAATAAATAAATGTAAAAGACAATTATGACTTTTTATCTCACAATTGCGTTTACATCTAACAATTCAGACTTTTTTTTCTCAGAATTGCAAGATATAAACTCACAACTGAGTTAAATGTCCAATTCTTTGGGAAAAAAAGACTGACAATTCTGAGAGATATAAACTTAGAAAAAAAGTCCGAATTGTGAAATGTAAACTCGCACCTGCAAGAAAAAAGGTCTCAATTGTGTGATATTCTGTGGCAGAAAGCAAGCTTCCATAATAAACCCCCACACAAAAAGTGTTTATTTGTACACCCCAGAGAAATAACTAGCAACAATAAATCCACTCAACCTGCAGCAGTGGGCTGATTCAAGGCGTCTTCCTCCATTATAGTGGCAGTGCGATATCTGGCTTCATACTTGTACCGCAAACCTGTTTTAGCTGGAGATGAAAAATGCATTTTGGATATCAGAATCTCAGTTCTTTGTTTTTATTGCTTGTTTTATGATGAAGCTTCCGAACAGAAACACATCACTTACCATCAATCTGGTGCTCCTTTTCATTGACATGACTGAGTGGAAGCTTTTTCTGCTGTTCTGGGGTCAGTGTTCCCCGAGAGAAGACCACCTCGATATCAACACTTAGCTGGAGCTGTTAAACACACACGTGACATGATAATGTATAATTCATGAATTTATAGGCCCGGTTTCACAGACAAGTAGATTTTATAAACATGCTTTAAAAAAAACATTACTGGTGTGCATCTTGAGACAAAACAATGGCGCTGATATATTTTAAGCTATATCAGTGCAAGATGATTTCAGTTAAAACAGCTCAAACATGCTTTTTAGTCTGGGACTAGAGTTAAAGGGATAGTTACTCTCACCCAAAAATGAAAATTACCCCATGATTTACTTCTAATTCGTTCAGACGAATACAATTGGAGTTATATAAAAAATGGCCTGGCTCTTCCAAGCTTTTTAATGGCAGTGATGACCGTTTCTGTTTCGAAGTCCATAAAAGTGCATCCATCCATCATAAAAGTGCTCCGGCTCTGGTTAATAAAGGCCTTCTGAAGTGAAGCGTTCATGTAAGAAAAATATCCATATTTAAAACTTTATCAACTAAAATAAACAGCTTCCGGCAGACGGCCTACGCAAGTCGACTTGCGCCAAAAGAGTAACACTTGACGATGTAGGACGTAGGATGTAGGAGTAGCGTAAGCTTTGACGTGTCTCGCAGTTCAAACAAACAGGGCTGGGCAACAAACTCAAGCTCCTCCGACATTTAAAAATTCGAATTTTAGACTTCTAATTCGTGAGTGGTGTTTTGTTTTGCTCTATCCTCGGCGCTTCCGCGTTCATCAATGCGTCATGTGTCAGGTCAGAAGTTACTCTTTCGCTGTAAATCGTTGAATAAAGTTTTAAATATGGATATTTTTCTTTCACAAACATTCTTTCGCTTCACTTCAGAAGGCCTTTATTAACCCCCCGGAGCACTGTGGGGCACTTTTATGATGGATGGATGCACTTTTATGGACTTAAAAACATAAACGGCCATTCACTGCCATTATAAAGCTTGGAAGAGCCCGGACATTTTTTAATATAACTAAAGAAGAATGTCATATAAACCTATGATGGCGAGTAAATCATGGGGTAATTCTCATTTTTAGGTGAACTATCCCTTTAAGACTTGTCTGCTGATTGTGACTTGAGGAAGGATGCAGTGTCTGTCACCTGGAGGCTGTCGAGTTCGCTGATCTCAGAGAAAGGCAGCCAGGCACGGTAGGTCTGTGTGGTCTTCCACCATAGTGGGATGCCCACAAGACTGACCACTGCAGCGATGGCAAGAGCAGCATATCGACCTCGCTGCTTTTCTGGTATAACCAAAAGGAAATACTAGGGAGTGATACTAAATAGGGACTGCACATTCAAACTGTGGTAAACACAGGCATGTCATTTACATTCACAGAAAAAATAGTGAGTGACCCAACACTGTCATGTCAACATGAACCAGAGCTTAACATAACTAAGCTAACGAGACGCTGACATTTGGCTTTAGTGTCATGTACTCATAAATGGAAATTCGTGAGAAAAATACCTGAACACTAAAACAGAGAGCAAAATTAGGAAATCGTTTTGAATGAATGCACAAGACTCACCAAGCTGCAGTGCTGCCATTGCTGTGTGTGAAATGACTTCCGCATGGCACGCGATTGGTCGATTCTATCCAATCAGACGCTAGAAGGCACAGAGTCTTCCAATCAGAGTTAAAAGGGGCGGGTTTAGTGTCATTTTACTCTCCCTTAAAAAGCCTAGTCGTTTTTCTTCCGGTATGCATGCAGTTAATAAATTATATCCACTTTTAGGGCTAGTTCACCCTCAAAATTAAAATTCTGTCATCAGAACCCTCATGTCGTTCTAAACCTGTATACATTTCTTTCTTCTGCAGATCACAAAAGAAGTTATTTTGAAGAATGTTGGTAACCAATATATTTAGGTTACCATCGACTTCGATTGTATGGACAAAAAAACACGGAGGCAAAAATATATTATTTTATGTTATAAAACACCGATTTCTGTGATCGTATCATGCGCTGCAGTGGTGGTAGGCTAAGGTTGGGCTAGGCCCGGTAAGTAAGGGAGACAACAGCGCCTCATACAGTCACAGAATGAAAGTCATAAAAGTTTGGAACAACATGAGGGTCAGTAAATGGTGACAAAATTTTCAGTTTTGGGTAAACTATCACTTTAAATTAACAAATGGTCTGCTTCACTATATAAAAATATTATTTGTCATGTAAATATTAATACTAACCCTAATTTCACAGACAAAGCTTAAAGGGTTAGTTCACCCAAAAATTAAATTTCTCCCATTAATTACTCACCCTAATGTCATAAGTTTTTAGTTTTTTTTTGGAACACAAATGAAGATTATTTTAATTAAATATGAGCGATTTCTGTCCCTCCATTGACAGCTACGCAACTACCACTTTGATGCTTCAAAACGTTCATAAAGAGAACGTAAAACAAATCCATATGAATTGAGCGGTTTAGACATACATTTTCTGAAGAGACTCGATTGCTTTATATGATGAACAGATGAATGTAGGCTTTTATCCACATATAAACATTGATCATTGAACATAAACAGCTTGACACGCGAGAACAAACCGCATTGGTTTTTGTTGAAGCTCAAACAAGAATGAACCTCATTGGTTCTCACACGTCAAGCGAACATGCTTGAGCTTACGTTTTCCACAACTGATGTGTGAGTTGATGAATGTTTATATGTAAATAAAAGCCTAAATTAAATCTGTTCATCATTTAAAGCGATCAAGTCTCTTCAGAAAATTTTGGAATTTTGAATCAGCTCGATCTCTTTAAGAACTTTTTGAAGCGTCAAAGTGGTAGTTGCGTAGCTGTCAATGGAGGGACAAAAAGCTCTTATTTGTGTTCCAAAGATGTTTTTTAGGGGGTTGGAACAGTTAGATACAGTTGAGCAGGTGGCAAATCACAGTTTAAATGTGGAGGATATGATGCGTTTAAAGCTTTTCATGCTAGGTTAATTCTCTTTTAGGTAATATTTTATCAAACATCTAATAGGTCTCAGAACATACAAACACTGGATTTGTGCCTCTTTACTTGGAACTAAACATGCGTAAAATTCAGCAAATTGCTGGGGGTATGTGGAGGAAAGCTGTAAAATGGAAAGAATGTGTAAATGTAAACTGTGATGTATGAAATACCTCCATAATAATGGACAAAGAGGATCTGGGGTTTTACAGTATTTTTATTTTAGTTTTTACTATCTGACAGACAAAGTGCTCAGAGAACAACATCAAATCACAATATCACATTTTGTCAACAGAGAAGGGAGTGCTCCCCTTCCCAGAAGCTCCACAGTTTGGTCTGCTCCGCCGTTTACAACCAATACAAGTTTATTATTCATGTAGCATTGTCACAAATATGGGGAGGAAAGGGAGAGCATGATACACTCAAGCACACAACACAACAGAATACAATTCTAAAATAACGGTCTTTGTTTTCAAACTAATATTGTTAGTATTTTATATTAAATTTCTTGAACCGTAATCACTCATCCCAGACAATGCATTAATATTACATGTGAAAACACAAAATAATATTACTCAGAGTCAGGAATTAATAATGTTAACTAGCAACTATATATTACTTCGTTTCATTTTCAATATGATAAACTGCCCTTGCTGGGTACACTGATCTGAACTCCAGTACTCGCATCATCCACGCATCATTATGAGGACCGGTGAGGCCATACTGCACTGAAAGGAATGTGACAAGTCAACTCGAGTGGCTGGTGCCTGAATTGGAATGACTTAAATTGGAATAATAATAAAAAAAGTCTGACATACATTGACAAACATTTGCTAAAAATACTGTTTCCTTGTTTTTAGCATGAAACCACGCCTAGAGCTCTTCAAAAACAAAAATAATCTCCTGTGTACCTTTATTTTTCCCATTTCTGTTTCAAAAGTGGAATACATTTTAAATAGATATATAAGACATTGCAATGACAACCCTAAAGTACAGAAGACAGCGCAGGCCTGTGATTGGTTGGTGACAGGAAGGGTAGCAGCTGTGCACTATACTATTGGCTGGCGGAAGCTGGATGTTCAGTAGGAATGATCGGCCACGTAAAGGGACTGTCCTGCTGCTCCACCGGTTACACTGGAGACGTACTTGCCCTGAGCAGCCAATCCATTAGCCTGAGGAAAGTTCACAAAGGTCAGTTTATGCTGCCTGAATCAGCGGTTTCAGACAGGCCTTGCATTAACAATAACAAAACAATAGTAACCCAATAATTACAAACAGATTCACATAGCTCTATTGTATATTATATACATTTCATTTATTATATTATTTTCCAGTTTATGTTTGTCAATCCATATATTTACTAGAAAACTGTCATTAAATTAGTGATATGATACAGTGATGTAGCAATATTTTGTACCGAAACAGCAAAAGAGAAATTAAAGTTTATTTAGTCAAAAACTAGGGCTACACGATAATGGTTGAAGTGAGAATCATTACTATTTTGCTAAAAAATTACAATCATGATTATTATTCACCATAAATAGTTTAGTTTAAATAATATCAAGCTATTCCAGAGAAAGATAAGTTAACACACATATGCGCTTATTATATAATATTATATTGTTTTATTATATTATTATAAAAAAGGGTAAACTTAATGAAGGCCATTTCATATTTCACTTCACCTAATCGGCCTGTAGGTGGCGCATGGACATCATGGACTATGATGGCTTCATCAAACGGAAAATCAATACAAAAACTGTGGCTCATAATATTAATTCCAGTAATTCCAAATGTTACATTTTTACTTTCTATTGTAGCATAGAGGTTGCATAAGTGCCTTTATTCACCAACCATGATCGCAAACAATATGGACGAGATTCATGTTTGGATTTATTACAGTTCGTCACAGTTTAGGAGCAAATCGCACACGCATGACACTTTCATTCGCACAGAATTTCACAATGGACATTGCTAAACTTCCACTTGCATGTTTGCAAGATGGTGTTGTCAGATCATCAAGCGCTTTTTTACAGCCCAGAAAAAAATATGAGACGGGAGGGAAAATTATGACAATGCTTTTGTGTTCACTCGCAAATGTTTTGCTTTCCCTAAAAAAATTTGCATTCACTTGCAAAGAACACAAATGTTTTGCAAGCGAACGGAAAGTTTCACAGGGAAAAAATCAAAATAAAATACTTTTGACTGAATAACTTTTGTATCTTTAATAAGGATTCATCTATATTTAATTTATACAGTGAAGAGAGACTATGCGGTGTTATTTTACATTTGATTATTCGATTTCTGTCCCTAATCTTTAACTAACTTCTGTTAGATCTACCTGAAAAACCTGAAAAGCACAGTTATTTTAATTTGCATCTTTGCGTTTATTTGTGCAAGTGCATGTAGTTTGATTAAACAGTCTGTGATAAAATAAGATCAAATACTTGACTTTATTACTGTTTTTATTTACTAATGCTAAATCCAGTTATTTCAATAGGAATCCAAGCAATCAAGAATTTTGCATGAGCGGGAAAGATTTCTCCACAGATTCAAGTTGGTAATGCAGATTTGCCACATTGACCAACAGAAAACTGCTTGGTTTGAAACTCTATTGACAACAGACAATGGACCTTATTTGCCTGTGAAATTTGGGTCATTTGACTACACCTTAATGAGGAAATGATTTGAATAACTGACCTCAGCACGCTTGATGAACTCCTCTGTGGCGGCCTTCTCGTTGTCCTTGGACCCGCGCCAGGCGTTCAGGGCAGAGGCCTGCAGGGCACGTCCATAAGAGAAGGTGAGGGCCCAGGGTTTGTTCAGAGGGCAGGTGTTGATGGCGTTCAGGTTGATGGACGCCTCCTCCTCACTCTGACCTCCAGAGAGGAAAGTCACACCTGCCAGGAAAATGGGACTGTGATCTCAGCACATAATGTTTACAGCTCACACTTTTTAAAAACATGGTGCTTCCAGAAGTAACTACGTTATTGCGCTCTTCGTATTCTTAAATACCCTGCAACCTCATTCTTTAGGCCTCAAAACCAGTGAATCAAACAGCTGGTAGTTTCCCTATAGACTCACCTGTTACTGCGGGGGGAACGGTGCGGCGCAAGGCTGTCACTGTTGCCATGGCAATCTCCTGGTTGCTGTATTTGGTGGGGCAGGAGTGACCAGCTGTCACCATGTTGGGTTTCAGAAGAGTTCCCTCCAGATAGACATGATGGTCAGACAGGGCCTTGTAGCAGGCAGCAAGGACCTGGAAATACATGGGAAATAGGTCAAGTAAATGTAACCATGCATCACGCCACAACCCATTAAAACAAGTCTGGTTTGAATTATATAATTTGATTTCACTTTTTTACGTACCTTCTCTGTAACATACTGGCAACGCTTCAAGTCATGGTCACCATCAGGTAAAATCTCTGGCTCCACAATGGGCACAATGCCATTCTGAAAAACAAAGACAATATTACGTAAAAAACTAAACAAAACACCCGTCACTCCACTGACTACATCTCTCATATCCATTCATTAGCTTCGACAAAACATCTAAATAAACATTTAAACCTTTGTAACTTGCATTTCTGTATTTCAATGTTATTTTAGTTTTATTTATATATTATTGTTGTATTCATTTCTATTTTTATTAATTAACTTGTTTTATATTTTCATTTTAGTTTAAGTTTGTGATTTTGCCATTATAATTTTTTTCTGCTATTTCTATTTGGCATTCATTTATTTTTTATTTCAGTTTTAGTCATTTTTGTTTGTCATTTTTCAGTTAGTTAAAGGAAACATTTTTTAGTTGATATATATATATATAGATATTTTTCAACATTTTTCAATTAACGATTTAGATAACGATTTTTAAAGGGTTAGTTTTTGATTCATATTTTTAATAAAACTTTCTGTCCCTCCATTGACAGCTACGCAACTACCACTTTGACGCTTCTAAAAGCTCATAAAGAGATCATTAAACTAATACATATGAATTGAGCGGTTTAGTCCAAATTTTCTGAAGTGACTCGATCGCTTCATATGATGAACAGATTAAATGTTATGCAGAACGTTTGAGCTTCCGCAGGAACCAATGAGGTTCATTCTCGTGTTACGCAGCACGTCTGAGCTTCAGCAAGAACCAATGAGGTTTTTTTCTCACGCGTCAAGCCAGTACTGTCTAGCGAGCCTGTCAATGGAGGGACAGAAATCTCTCCGATTTAATAAAAAAAATCTTCATTTGTGTTCTGAAGATGAAGTCTTGCAGGTTTGGAACAACATGAGGGTGAGTAAATGACAGAATTTTAATTTTTTGGGTAACTAAACATGAACTAAACCGTCAATAGTATTAATTTTAGTGAACAATAACAACACTGCTTTAAGATCAACACAAAGCTGGCCAAGACTCAAGAAGCTCACCTGCTGGCAGATGCTGGCGTAGCGAGCCAGGACGTTAGCGTTCTCCATGATGGCCAGCTCTGAGGGAGTGGTCTCACTGATCTTCAACACACAGCGCCACTTGGCAAAGTCTGCACCGTCTTTCTTATACTGAGCACAGCGTTCTGACAGGCCATCGAGCCCTTAAGACAAACAGGTATCCCATTGACATAACACCATAACTGCCATCCTTTTAAACAAATAAAATAGCGGTGACTGTAAGCTTACCCTGTGTTGTGGTCTCTCCGTTTGTTCCTGCCAGAGGGACGACACCTTTGTCAACCTGAAAAAGAGGACAACCTGCTTTAGGATCAAACTGTCATGGCTGCACTGCTAATAATCCACTCCTAAAAAAGTAAATTGTTGAAACTGCTTTATTCACCTATAAACTATACATACGAAGTATAATTTGGAAGAATATTTCAAATGTACATTTACACAAATACATCTTCAATCAACCTAAAGGTCTTGTATCAATTAAAATACTAGGCTGAGGCAAACATGAACAACCTCCATTAACCTGATAATCTTACCCTAATCCTTTGCTACTGTGTTATCTAAAAATCTTCCCTCATACATGTGTGTATATAAATATATTTACACACACACACACAAAATTTTGGAAACATTACTACTTTTAATGTTTTTGAATCAGATCTTCAGAATCAGAAATCATTCTAATATACTGATTTATTATCAATGTTGAAAATAGTTGTTCTTCATAAAAAAAATGTATAACCTGTGACACTGTTTTCAGGATTCTTTGATGAATAAAACGTTTAAAAAGAACAGCATTTATCTAAATGGAAATCTTTAAGTCTTTTTCTTTCTTTTTTTGAAAGAAATTAATACTTTTTTTCAGCAAGGATGTGTTACATTGTTCAAATAAATAAAAATGTGTTAAATTGCACTGCAATTGGATTTACATTACGTAAAACTGAACTGGGAGAAGAATAGAGTAAAATTTACAGTTACCAACACAATGTGTATCTGATATGAATAAAACACATCGTCAAATTATAATTTAAAGGATTACTATTGCCGCTTCCAACGGTGTGCATTTTGCACTATAAATGTATTTTTTTGCTAGTACTTATGTGTATTTAAATATCTTTGGTTGTAAACATTGAATAGTTGTGAGCTATTTAAAGCACATTTAAATTTAGCAGCTGATCACGTGACGCACTGAACGTTCTAATCACACCACTGCTATTGTTCTTGTACCTTGATTCCCACAACCATGCCCCTGTCCTTGATCAATTTGGCAAAGCATGTGCCATCATCAGCGTTCTGATAGAGGGTCTCATGGAAGAAGATAACACCACCAATGCACTTGTCAATGCGCTCGTCAGCAGAGAAAAGGAGCTGGCGATAAAGACGGCGGTTCTCCTCTGTGTTCTCCACGCCGATTGGGTTCAGACGCTTTGCCATACTACCTATATATAGACGCAGACATGCATATCATTGTGTTAGACTGGGACTGACAGAAAGCAGACGTGGGTGTTTCAGTCACTGTTTGCAGAATGTCTCATTTTCCAAAGAATGACAGAACGTCAACCGTCAACATGACAGGGGGGTAAATGATCAAACTGAATGAGTTACATTTAGATACGGTGCAACCGTCACTGACCTGTGGACTCATCTGCAGCGAGGATGCCCTTCCCAGGAGCTACGATACGCTGAGCGATGTCCTGAAGCTCCTTCTTCTGCTCAGTAGTGAGTGCGGGGTATTGGTGCGTCATGATGTCTGTGGCTCAAAGCAACCTGCAATAGAGGACACGACTGTCACGTCAATCATCTCACCAGCAACTTCACATATTGAAACAAAACTGTGTCTATATAGATTATCCATCCATCCATATATATCTATACACACACACACATACAGAGTAGTGGCCAAAACTCATGTCCTGCCAAGGAAAATTTACATTTTCATCCTTTATTTAAATATTAGTACAATTTGTTAAATATTTTGTAATTATATTATGTAGTTGTGTTTTGAATCAATAGTACGGACATCATTTTTGACCAGCCTGTCATTCAAGAATTTATGAAATTATGAACATGCAAAAACAAGAGAGAACCAACGAAATATTAATAACTGATCATTGTAGTCAATGCTTTTTCCTAAGAGCTGCTTTTTATGCATTTTTATTTTATTTATAAATAAAACCTGTAGCTGTAGTTTGACTTATTTGCCAAATAATTTTGTCAGATAAATACATTAACCAAGTTTAGCATTTACTTTTTCCTTCAAATTTAAAACCATTTAATATTTTCCTCATATTTAATCGAACTTGTAGAGTCATAAAAAGCTAAAAAAGCAGTAATATTGTGAAATATTACAACAACTTAAAATTACAGTTATCTTTTTTTCAATCATGTATTATGTAATTACGCAATTTCTTCCTGCGATGGCAAAGCTGAATTTTCCAGTCTTCAGTGTCACATGATCCTTCAGAAATCAGTCTAATATGCTGATTTTCTGCTCAAGAGACATTTATTTTATATGTGGAAAACAGTTGTTCAGCTCTTAATTTGAGAGTCAGAAGCAGAACATGACTCGAATGTGAAACTGGCCGGCAGCGCTCGCGGCAGCTTAGAAACAGTCTCACACAAGGAACAATCCGTCTCCTGGAAACATCAACTGCTGGCTATGAATAAACAAAACTGTGTCCCATTACTCTGTCTATCTAAAAGGGTTGGTTAATATTCCTGCCCACTCTTCCTCACAGCTCTTCAGTGAGGCTGAATTGCATAATGCAGACTAAAGCCATGATTATGCAATCACAGCTCTCTAATCTCTGCTGTCAATCCCCATTAGACTTGCCCCACTGTCTGTGACTATCTGTTGCTACTCATAATTAGAGAGCTAGACTGACACAGCATTTCATTTAAAGGGCACAGATTATTACTTTAGCACAACTTTTAAGAGACTTATTATAGAAATTATACATTTTAAAGAATATACTGTGCGACCTGAATGTGATGTTTTCGGACACTCAACTGTATGCAATTAAAAAATTGCAAACTGTATTATAGGCCTAGTTGAAATTTAAATTAAGCAATTAGTTGAACTTGAGTGCTTTTTTGACCCACTTAAGTACATCTTTAATATTATAATTGCTTCTATAATCTTTGAAAGTGTACTACTGAATGTACTGACAAGCATTTGTGGTAAACCAATCGTCATTATAAACAAAGCATTTATTTAATCAAGCTCCAAAAACGGCTCGTCTGGATATTGGGTGATGCCACATCATATGACTGCCTCCAGAACAAGTCATCAACAAATAGTTATACAGCATCGCACCATAAGCCCCGCCCCCTGGCGGTTGGTCGCTTAATGGCTGACAGTTGCCTACACCGGATATGAGCTGTAGCGTCAAAAGTAAATATAACCCATTATAATCACTGATTCTGTCTGGATACAGTATACAGATGCCCATTCACTTTCTGACGGATCTACGCGCTTGAGTCTGTCGACAACAGGACAAACGGAAGAGTATATTGAAGGGTAAAGGATTGTTCACTTTGACGTGTCCAGTTTAAACAGCTTGTTTGCTTCTCTGTACAGACTTCAGAAGTAGATGGTTTGTTTTTAATGCCGTCCTGGATCGCCAGCAACTGCATCGCAAATAGTAGGTAAATGATTTTATGATGCTTTGTTTGTAAATTATAGTTTTATATACATAATATTTTCAAAATACATACTCGCATGCAATGGTGAATGGGCTTTGATACTATGCAATGATGTTAGCCAATCATTACAGAGTTAAGCCAAAGTCCTTTTCGAGACAAGTCATTTCACTCGGCGGCCATCTTTGAAACGCCTCGCGGGCATGCAAGTGCAGCTCCTGTCTCTTTGAATGGGGAAACATCAAATTCTCCAAAACTGTTCGACAAGCTTACGATTAAACTTCATAATTTAAATTACCAATGAAATCTGAGAAACAACCGTCTCAAATTTTGTTTCAACATTTTTCGTCATTTTTCAGGCTGGATCAAGCTAATGCGCAGTGCTTCGCGCATCTGACTGTTTCTATAGGAACCGGAGCTTCTAAAGGCAGCTGCAGTGACTTCACCAATTGGCAATTGCCTCTTATTTAGAAGGCGGGACTTATTCCGACATATTGAGCGTTGCACTTTTACCCATTCAATACAATACGAGTGACGTGTCATGTTATTCTATAGTCTTTGGTTAAGCCGCCCCTAAAAAACTGATCATTTCAGAAAGAGGGTCAGAACGAGCCAGGGCTGGGCGATATGGCCCAAAAAAAATATCACGATAATTTTTTTTATATCAGTCGATATCGATAATTATCACGATAAAAGTCAAATCTTTATTTCTTTAAAGTTTAAAGGCAGATTTTTGCTCCCAAGTGAAAGTTGTAGAAACCAGAGCATTAACTGTGGTTTTAAACTACTCTTTATTGTCAGAACATATCATGGCAAACACTTGCCAAACAGGTGAACATTTCACAAATCTGAGGTAGAACATTCAAACATTTGTCATTTTTCCTAAACAAAATAAATATATTTATTGGGCAATTTCTTAGTTTCTGCATGTGCTAATTTTTTTTTTTGGTAAAATGTGATATTCTGACTGTTTGAGTTTTATTAAACTTAACCATTGGTCATCCAGTATCATGCATTTAGATCATGACAACCACAGATGAAACCAGGCATAGCCTGTAGCACCTCACTATCATGGCAAAATTTAACTTTATGGTTTCTATGGTAGCCTATTTGTATGAAAAACAGCAGCCTAAATACATCATTATACTGTAATTAGCCTATATTCCATTAGTCCTTTAATACATTGTCTACATTAATAATATATTACAATTCAATATGTATATCCCACATTTCATGGTGCAGTTGATATTACTAGGCTAACGTTACAGTAAATCCATGGTAAATGATGGGAATTTGTAGAGGGAAAAGCCTTCTGACTGTATCGTTGCGCACAGTGTTTCTCCTGTTTGTCAGCGCTGTTTCATCTGCCTTTAAACTGGTTTAAATCACTGAGACATTGTGTTCTTCGCTGAATTCAAGCACTTCTCACTGGATCTCGTGACGAGACCGATCAGAGTAAACGCATCTGCTCTAGTGAGCTCGCGCTCGCGCTGCCATTTGGACTTTGAGCCGAGCGGATAAATGGTCCGTGTGGCACGCGGTTCAAATGAGTTTCGTTCCGCTTTTTGCGCATAAACATTATCGAACATTTATCGACCTCTTGATATCGTTTTATCGAGAAAAATTATATCGCGATAATTATCGTTATCGTTTTATCGCCCAGCCCTAGAACGAGGCTTGAAAATAATTAAAAATCCATGTCATAACCCCTTTAAAGCATGACAAATATTATTAAAACAATGATATAAAATGCACTTTTAAATGTATACTTGTTAAGCGTGTTAAGAAAGTGATAAAAGTGGACTTTTGTTATACTTTTAAGGTTTAAGGTACACTACAAGCACAGATTCAATGAAATTAAATGCACTTCTTTTTCACAAAGGTTCTTTTCTCACTCTCAGTGACATACCATATTTATGACTTGTATTTTAAATTGACTGTGCAGTTCACGGCTCGTCTAAATCTCTTTGTATGTCTTAATAGTCTTCCCGGTTGAGTGCTCCCCCATCTCTATGCTGAATGGAACGAGCCTAAACCGGCACAAACTGGCTGGTCTGTGTCGATGTAAATCACAGTTGGATGCGCTCTGGCTATAAGCACACCAGTTTATGCACACAGAAAGAGAAACCCTTCACATATTGTCCTTAACTGAGATTTTACTGAAATGAATTAATGTGGGATTTAATGAGACTAAACAAATCAGTTATTGGTTTCAAGCCGGTTGTTGTTCCTCTACATCTAGCATCTCAGCTACTGCTGTATTTCTGTGCTAGCAGATGGTTTATCACAGCATTACTGAAGAGACAGGAAAGCTCTGTGAATGATTCCAACTCATTGGTTTTGTCGAACAATGGAGGTTTCCACTGGAAAACACAGCCTACGGCTGCCGCTCACCTCATTCATCACGCGTTTTCAAATCGTTTGAGTTCTGCGAGGGATGTGTTACGGCACGCTTTTACCATTCCACTTCTTCACTCTGTAATACTTCAGTACAAAACTTCACTGTCTGGCTTTAGTTTGAGCAATGCTAATGCTAAAGGCCAGGCTGTATTGGCTTCATTGGCAATGTGTGTAAAGGACAAACAGAGGGCATTTTGATTTATGACCACAGTCAATGACCCATGATGAATAGGTGTCCACTGGTCCTAATTCAAAGGGACCTTAATTTGCCCTTTGCTTGACAATTGTTGTCACATAAAGCATGGGATAATCTTTGTGTACTAAACCTTATGTTTCCAAGATGCAAACTGTACTTCAATACAGGTCCATATTTCATTTTTTATTACATTTAATTAATTACATTATTATTTTATAATTAAATATTATTGATACATATTTGATCATTATTTGAACTAATTTATTGTTATTTATTTGTATTTTTTTTTAAATTGTCATTTAAATGTAATATTATCAGAGTCCTAAAACTCACTTCTACTGGGTAGCTTTTATGACATTACGTTGTAATAGTTATTTTATATTGAGTTCTTGATAGCATGTTTTTATTTTGCATCTTTATGTATTTTTACTTTATTTTTGTAAATTGCTTTGAGATAAAGATGCTATAGAAATTCTTTTTTTATTATTATACAATATTATTTAGACTGCTTGCTAATTTCAGTTTATTATGAGACATTTTGTAGATGAGCTCCATTTAAACAACAGCTTCTACAGAAAACCACATTAGCTATCCAATTACAAAGCGACATCAGTGTATGTTATGCACGTGAATATATTTAATGAGTCATGATGTCACTGTTTATTAGACACTGACTGCGTTTCTAAACCATTTAGTTAGAGTATTAATTTTTAACTGTTTTTAAACAAAATCACACAGTGGATCAAGGCATCAATCTGATATAATGCTTGAATATACAAGCTAAAAATAGCAGGATGGAGGAGCTAACCGGTCTATAATCAGTTACAGCTGTGAATAACAACCCCTTCCGACTGTTGCTGACACCTTTTACCAGTGAAAATAAAATTTAAATATTCTTTTACCAGTGTAAAAGAAAATACATTTTTATTCAAACAAATCTTTAAATTAGGGATTGGGTGGCCTTGCAGAAGATGCTTCTCAAAGAAAATGCTTCAGGCATAAGTGACAGCTGATTGTTTCAGTCTGTATCTCTTTGACAGGATCGGTTTCTCTGCACCGCATCATGCGCAACAGTGACCGCCCATTTTTCGAGACAGGGATATCTGCAGGTTGGAGTAATGGGTGAAACGCCACAACAGATACGAACCCTTAACCCTCCCCCACACCCTAACAGGCAGTCTTTGCGACAATTCGTCACGCCCAGAACAGACAAAAATACAGAAAAAAATATGTACTTGGACTTCATTTTGTCCATCTGGAATTTATTGGATGGTTATGGTTTGCTATTGGTCGATCTCAAGTGAGTAATCAGAGAAGAGAAGTCGTTGCAAGGGTGAGAAGTTATTTTGATTAAAGATTATGAGGGCAGATAAATCACTTATAATAAATAAAAAACAGGAATTGACGACTCTGATTTTGACATCAAGTTCAATATTTCAAAATATTCCTTAATTTACAAATAGCAGTTAAGAGTGTCTGCTTAGTTCCTTAGCAACTATTTCAGTTTCCATTTTAACACCGACTTCTCTGATTGGTGGATTTCACTTCAGGAGTATGGGTAGTGTAGTTCTTTACAGAGCAATTTGACTATTAAACTATGTATTTGAAATAAAAATAACACTGACTTGTCAAATGGAGAAAAATGACACGATGCGCTTATTGCATCAATAGGCCTAGAAACATATCACATGTTCAAACAGATGTATTATGCATGGAGAATTACAATGGTCATGCAAAATATAGAAGATATTACATAAAAGAAAAAAATAAGCGTCAAAGGCCACCGTTTACAGAACCGTACATCCCGAGCTTAGTCTTCATCATCAGCTTAGCTCGTTTAACCTTGATACATGTACCTGATGTGTCCTCAGAGAGGAGAGGCACCATCCTCAGCACGTATACACGTCACACGACAGGATGATGATGAGAGAACACAGCTCGCGTGATTCATTTCAAACATTCCACACCGCTGTGACGCACCGCCATGCGCGCGTGCCGCGGTCTACTTGCGTCGCTAGCAGTGTAGATGTGATGTTAAAGCGACCGAGGGGAACATTTAGAGTGATGGACATCTTTGACAGATTCTAAAGTGGATGAAAATTGTTTTAATAGCGCTTTCGAGAGGATGGGATGTTGTGAGGATGTGCATTAAATCTGAAGGACACTAGGAAACGCTATTTTCATCACGTTAGCTCACGTCCGCTAGGCTAAGCTACACTGATGTAAGAAATGCCTACGTGCAGATCTGCCACGCTCCCTTCTGCAGATACCAGTCTCATCCGTGATGCTGTATAGATTTTTTTTTTTTTTTTTACAGTCTATGGTATAGACCTACGCATGAATACTATGTTTTTATTTGCGTATTCTGTGAAATAAACACTGTTCGGGTTCGGTTTGTCAGTTAGCTACTCTAACGTTACATATACGGAAGAGAGAGATGATGATGACCCGTGCTAAGGATGACATTGAATGTCGACATGATGATGTTTGTCTCTTTATTATATAAATACTTTTTGAGTCAAAAATGAACATTTCACACCGACATTAATTAACCCTGCTTTAATAAGTTGGGCGTATCTGCTAAACGTATTAATCATTGTACCATGATGGAGAAGGCCATTGATAACGAAATGAGAACCACCTGTCGGATGACGCATTAACTTGACATCAAAGCAAATAAACGTTGTTTTTTTTAAATAGTAAATCGAAACATACGCACATACGTTTTAAGTACAATTCAGAAGGAATTAACAAAATTATATTCAATATCAAAAATTATCTGATAAAATAATGACATGCCATCTATGAAAGTTACAGTGTCACTATAATTACACGCACACATATTTATATATTTATTTAAACGAAAGAATTTACTCACTTACCTGCTAAGGAGAGTGATTCAAAAGATGCCCTGATGTCGACAGCCTCCAGTTTCAATGCCGCAACGCAACGTGACCGCTTAGAAAAAGCAACCCACGTAGGGGCGTGGCTTTGGTCACGACCTTATTGTAATAATAGTTAATATTCATGACCCCTTAAAGTGACCTCGCACGTCGACATCACATTACTTGAGGTGTGTTTACGAGCACGTAGGCTTTTTAAAAAGTCAAATGAAAAATTTCAGAATAAATAGCTAGTTAGTCAATGTAAAAAGAAAGAAAATGAACATTTGCATACATTTCTTTTTTCTTACAGAACATTTGTCTATTAATTATACATGCAATATCCACTATAGGTATTAGATGAACCAATTAATGATTGGTTATATTTTAAAAAGGCTTATTTTATCTAGTATGGAAAAAAAAGTGTTGAGGAATATCTTATTGTAGCTCAATAATAGCAGTAGCTGAAACTGCAGTGCTGTGTCCCTGCTGGGCGGAGCTTCAAAAATGACCACATACAGCATCAATTCCAATATTGAATGAAAAAAAGAAACATTTTACTACATTATTTCCCCTTTTCTTTGCTTAGTATTTAATAAAGGATCACTGGTGTCAGGCATTCTGGGCGTAAAACAAGAACTGTCATCCCAGGAAGACAAGGTTATTCATGCATACATGGGCATTGATCCAACCAGGCCCAAAGCATTGGTTAAAACAACAATAGGAACAATAACGCCAATAGGAAAATCAGTATAACAACATAACCACAGTTCCTTTTCCATTCAGTCCCAAGTGCATTATGCAAATACAATGAACAGTGCTAAGCATATTCTTTCATATAAAAGTATAGATGTCCACTTTTGGGATTTTACTATTTTTCTATTAACAATGCTTTTTCATGAGGCTTAGGTTTAGTAATTACGAAATGAGTGATGATTTGGTCCTTTTAGCATTAAAGTATATCCCTGAGGGTTTGCACAGCTTTCAAAACATAAAACCGAGAAGAACTGAATTTATGGTATGTTTGTTTAAAGAAAATGCAGTGCTGGCTCATTAATAAGGACAAAATAGTCAAATAACGTCAAAGGATATGAGGAACTATGAACCACATTTCACTAAATGTCTCAACAAAAGGTATGGAATTCAACGTAAGAGCTAGAGTGTCTCAATAAAAATGAAATGCACTTAACCATATTCCTTCACGGAAGAATAACCTACAATTAAGGTTTGAACTTTCCCCCACATGCTAAGGGTGTATTCACACTTGTAGTTTGGTTCTCTTGGTTCTTTTGATAAGAAAACCAAAAATTGGTTTGCTTAGCGTTCACACTATTTGTACACCAAATTTAAAGATACAAAACAAAACAATAAATGGCTTTTATGACATATTTTGTGACAGAACTTATTGAACATCCAAAACAATACCTATTTTTAGGGTTGCATCTTGTGACATCATGTCCCATTTTTGGTTCATTTACATGTCTTTGGTCCATGTTGCATTCATATTAGTTCGTTTGGAAGTGGATCGAGACCCATCTTTTCAGGGGTCTGATTCTGCTTTTTGGTGCGCACCAGGGTTCGGATGGCAGCGTTCGCACTTATGCAAATGAACCGCACTAACAGAGCAATTAATTTTAATCAAACCAAACCTGGCAAGTGTGAACACACTCTAAAGTGTATGATTTTTAAAAAAGTTAAACAAACACTTCTCTTTGGGAAGCATCGTCCTGAGGTACATGGATTTGCATGAGCGCTTCTACCCGCTCCATGTTGGCCAGAGTTGGGGAAAGGTCTGGGACTGTGGGTGTGCAGGGTGAGGTTAAGAGAAAGTCGCAGTCAAAGTTTGCGAAGGGCTCCAGGGTCAGGCCTCGACGGGATTTGGCAGGCCGGTCAGGCCGGTTCTTCAGCTCCAAGATCAGCTCCATGGGGGTCTTTTGGAGCAGATGGGAATCAAATGGCGTGCCGTGGAAAAAGGTTTGGCGCTTGAAGCGTTCCAGTGTCCGAAGGCGACGTATTGGAGTCTTACAAAGAAGCTGAGGAGAGAAAAAATGGGTTTAAATGATTGAAGTAATGCAGTTATTACTTGAAGGTGACTTGTGATTTGTTAAAAAGTGACATCTCAACACCAGGAAATAGTGCTCTGCCTTAATTTTTTAAAGGTCCTCACTTGTAAAGAATCACAAATCAGATAAATTATTGAGCTTAAATAGAGAGCAAATAGACTTTCCTGCTTCTCAGGTGTATCTCCTGAGAAAAAGTTAATGGTACACTGAAATAAAATGTAGGATTTACTTTGAACATTTTTTTTACTTAGAAATTGCTAGGAAAAAGAAACTGCAAGTAACGCATTGAATTAAAGAAGACATTTTGAAGTAGAAAGACTGAAATAGTAAAACTTGCTCCAATAATCTTAAAACAATTATTTGAATTTTATACAGAGTGATCTCACACGTTTCCCCCATAATTTCAGAAGGGATCTCAAAGCCTCAGACTGTTCAGAATCATCTGTTCAAACTGTCAAATCTAAAACTAATCTAAGCAATCCATTTTATAAAGGGATTTTTTGAATGATTTTGAAAAATATTGAATGATCTCATTTGTGTCTATTTTTAGGGAATTTCAGAGACAAAATTGATACTACTTTGAACATTTTGGCGAATAAAGCTCTCCATCAGGTGTCCAGGTCTCACCTCTGTAAGCAGCAGAGCAAAAGGAGGAGAGAAGTTTTTTGGCATCTCATAAGGGAAGCAGCGTACTCTCCTCAGCATGCAACAGTGATCCGGTTCTGGAGACACTGGAAACTGAGGAGGGAGGGAGGGGGAGTTAAGAATGACTTGGCAGAAAAGACACATCACACACACGCGCAAACGTGTCATTTCCCCCACAATGAGAGTAAAAAAAAAAAAAAAAACACAATATGCAAATATATGTGCATTTGTCCTCACCTTTCCAGTGGCCAGTGCGAAGAGGAGGATGCCGAGAGACCACCAATCGGCAGTGTGGTTGTAGGGACCACCGCTAAGGACTTCAGGAGCTGAAGAGACAGATTTCATGAGAATCTTGCATACATTCCACACACAGCTAGACATAAACATCCTTTCATTTGCTCAGCCGTAAATATCAGTTAATGACTCATTTGGCATTTATGTACATTATTCCACATATAATTCAAAGTAATTCTTTATTTGTTTTCATTTCTTGATTTATTGTAGATTTACCCATGTATTGAATTGTTCCACAAATAGTGAATGCCCTCCCTCCACGCTCAAGACGCCGGGACAAACCAAAGTCAGCCAGTCGTAGGTGGCCTGTAATAAGACAGACGTTTATAATTGATCATTTAAGATTATAGGTTATAAGGTTTCAATATTATTGTTGTAGAAGACTGTTAATTATTATTATTAATATCATATTATATATTTATGATTAGATGTTTGTCTTATGACCTTTGAATTTTATAAGCTTTGATGACATATTTCACTTCAGCATTTTAACAAACAAATATTAAAATAACTGAAATATTACAATAGAAATGTTGTGAATTGGATTATTTGTTAATATTGTATTGCTATCACGATGTCATATTTGTGAAACTCTAGGCCTGTTCGGAAAGCGTGAATGTTCTGGAAGATTCCATGTTTACATGAAAAAAGTGGACACATACTGCCCTCTACTGGACTGACTAAAGAACACAGGCTGCCTTACCCTGATCTGTTAGAAGGACATTTTCCATCTGTTAAAAATACAACAGTGAAAGTTTTTAAGACATTCTTCTGATATTTTAGGGATCATATTTATTATCATTACATCATTATATAAAACAGTGTATTACCTTCACATCACGGTGGATGATTGCACAGTCATGAAGGAACCCTATAAACAGAGATGATACAACATGATTATTGTGATGAGCATTCATAACTACTGTACTTGAACAAAAATTGTATTTATGTGCTTGACACAAAATTTTAATAACAGGATCAGTAAAAATCAATATAATATAATATCAAATTTGGTCAGACTTTAGATTAGGGTCCGATTCTCACTATTAACTATTAACTATGATGTTTGCCTCAATTAACTCCCAATTACTGCTCATTAATAGTTAGTAAGGTAGTTGTTAAGTTTAGGTATTGGGTAGGATTAAGGGATGTAGAATATGGTCATGCAGAATAAAGCATTTAATAATGTGATTTTTAAGTACTAATAAACAGCCAATATCCTAATAAAATGCATGCTAATAAGCAACTAGTTAAAAGTGAGATTTGTACCCTAAACTAAAGTGCTTCCTTAAAATGTATATAATGCAGCGGTTCTGCATGTTGTAGAAAGGTTAATTTAAGACTTTTTAAAGAACTTTTCACGATTAAGTAAAGAAAATTTAAGGAATAAATTAAAGGGAAGACAATACGTCAATATGTTTCCCACATGTAACTGTCTAGGGAAAAACATAATGAGTTGTATTAGCAATACTTCACCGTTTAAAAATACAACTTTCAACAGATATCAGTTACTTTTTAATTCATTATCTTTATAGTTGTGGTGTGGACTCTGCTATTCTTTTACATTTAGAATGATTTTTAGAACTATATCTTTATTGTTATCGACCTGCAGAAACCCTGTAATATACACCACAGTCCAAAAGCTTGGGGTCAGTAAGATTTCTTTTCTTATTGTTGTTTTTTTTACAAGAAATTAATATTTTTATTCAGCAAGGACACATTAAAATGATCAAAAGTAACAGTTAACACATGTATAAGGTTACAAAAGATTTATTTTAAATAAACCCTGAAAAAAAGTATAATGATTTCTATAGAAATATTAACCAGCACAACTGCTTTCAACATTGAGGAAATTAATAATTGTTACTTGAGCGCCAAATCAGCATATTATAATGATTTCTAAAGGTTCATGACACTAAGCATCCAAGATGAGCGTCATTGCTTACCTAAAGCAGAACCCAATTCAGCAGCAAACACTTTTACCACATCCTCTCTGAACTGACCAATCATCACCCAGTATGTGTACAAGTCTCCTGTGCTGCAGTAATCACACACTAGAGAGGGAATAAACAGAATCAAATCACATGAACAGTGCCTGAATGTGCAAATCCCAAATAGAGATAAACATGAACACAAACATCCAACTGATACATGGAAAGGGCAAGTGAACGCAGAGTAAACATCTGTCACTTTGGGAGATGACCAGATTCATAATACATCAGGCAAGACCATCTGTTTCTAACAGTTATGCCCTCACCCAGACCACTGACTGGTAAAACCACATGGTTTAGACGAAGTACAGAACATTCTGGCCTGGTTTCACAGACAGGGCTTAGATTAAGCCAGGATATGGCCTTTGTTCAATTAGGACATTTAAGTAGCTTTTATAAACGTGCCTTAGAAAAAAACATTACTGGTGTTTACTTGAGGTAAAACAATGGCACTGACATAGTTTAAGATATATCAATGCAAGTTGCTTTTAGTTAAAATCGCTAAAATCGGTCATTTGTTCACACTTTTACAATTTTCTACATGGTGAATGGCACATAGTGCACTATATAAGGGATAGGGAATGATTTAGACAGTGTAAACACTGGAGCGAATGAAGTCTGGTTTCACGTTAGTGTCATGTGAACCGCCACAGTCCAGAGACACGACAGAGTGGATCATATGATCGAGTCGGCACAGACCACAAACATATCAGACCCATTTTAATTCTGCACAGAATGCTATATTTTAAAGCAATGTTGGGGAGAAACGGTCAGAGATTAGGAGGAAACTGCAGGTTTAGCGAGCTCAGCGGCTCTGGCCGAGCTGTCTAAACTAAACGCTATTGGCTATTTTAAAAAGGGTCGGAGCTGTTGGATATGTCCCACCCTGTCTTAAATTACATCAACACATTGAATAATGCTGCATTTCAATTGGCCTTTGAGCCTTGTCTGTGAAACCGAGCATCTGCGTTATTAAATAGGATCTTAAGCTTTAAGATCCCAGTGATTTAAACAAATCCCAGTAGTGATCTGAATAAAGTGTCAAAACAGTGCAGCTGTGAATGAAGGAATCAGGTGGTAATCAAGTGGTGGTAAGGAAGTGACACGTTCATCGTAGCTTTAGCCAGGAGAAAGCATTCAAGGGGTGAACTGAACATCAAAGTAGAAGAAGAAAATTCACTTTCACAAATACAGTCAGGATCACTGGGAAATCAAACACTGGGGAAAAAGGACTTGAGGTTTGGATTGAGGTGTCCTAAAAAATAGGAGTGTTACTAATGCTGCCTTCACGTGCTACCGGGGATTTATCGTAAATACGAGTTTCCTACATAAAAATTGGACATGAATGCCCTCTCAATTAGTATTTACCACTGGAAAGATCTGGGATAATTTTGATACCCAAGATCCCAAGTTGGGTGGTCTCAAGATGACAACACATGACGTTATATCCTGAGCTGTTCTGAGTTATGTGTTTCTATGGGACCAAGTAGGAGCTCTCAAACAATTCCCATCTTACAAGCTGTATTTAAAAGCTATTCGAGGACATGAACGCTATAAAAAGTTGAAATCACGTAATTACGACATGGCGTGAACGCACCTTTAACTCCACCCTTGATCAAACACACCTGAACAAGCTAATCAAGGTCTTCAGAATTACTAGAGCATTACATGCAGGAGAGTTTGATCCAGGCTGGAGATAAACTCTGCAGCAAGTGGATCTCGAGGGCCAGAGTTGAGAATTCAAGCATTCTGGCCAGTCTAAACAAACTGATCTAATTCGGAAATAACAGTCTGTGGGTCACTTTACATGCTAGCACTATTTAAGAACTACTTAGAACTATTTGATATTCAACTATAGATGGTTGCAGAGGTCTTGGATCCTGCTCCTGGAGACCCAGCAGAGTTTAGCACCAACCTCAATCAAACACACCTGGACCAGCTAACCTCACAACAATGTGCTCAGGATGACTCGAAGGTTGAAGGTTGGAACTAGTGGACTAGTGAGATAGAACTAGAGATATAGTGGGTCTCCAGGAGCAGGATTATAGACCTATGGATGATTGTACAGTATATCTAAACATTAGAAACATCATAAAATCAGCAACATGAAGTGTAGTTTGGGTAGTTCTCAGTCTCATACTTTGTAGACAGTGTGGCAGACAGAATCAGAGTAAGAAATGTAACTGAACTGTGAAGTGTGTAAGTGTGTATGGTATATTTTACACATTCTCCTCCAGCATAGTATGTTGAGACAACTATAGTTCAGCCATTCCAAAGGTTGAAATAAAGTAGCGCTTCTAAAACATTGTTCTGTTTGGTTTTTGAGCATCCAGACACAGCAACATTTGCTCAACCAATTGAGTTTGGGGCGGAAGTACCTGTTTGGCCAAATTATGGCGGGTGGGGGGGTGTTTGGTAACCCTGTTTGACAACAAGCATTTTTAAACTCTTTAATCTAGTTAATTTAATATTAATAATTATTAGGTGCATCGATTATACAATAAATTGCCTGTAAACATTTTAACACGGATCATTCACTAATGTTCAAAATACTGGAGTCAGTTTTTCTTAAAAAAAGTATATTTTAATTAGCAAGGGGGCATTAAATTGATAAAAAGTGATATTTAAGATTTTACAGAGTTACAAAAGATTTATTTTTCTGTTGATCTTTTCCATTCATCAAAGAATCCTGAAAATAAAATACATCATGGTTTCCACAAAAATATTAAGTAAAACGGTTTTTAACACTGATATTAATAATAAGAAATGTTTCTTAGCACAAAAATCAGCATATTAGAATGATTTCTGAAGGATCATGTGACACAGGAATAAATTAAAAATATTACTGTATTTTTGATCAAATAAATGCAGTCTTTATGAGAAGAAGAGCCCCCTTTCAAAAACATTAAAAAACCGACCCCAAACTTTGAAAAGTAGTGTATCATTTCAGATTACATGTCCTCTTCACAGCTGCTCACAGATTTGAAGTGGAATGGCAGTTTGTGAGAGCTCCAGGCAGATTCGGTTTGGGGACAGGGCCACATGGCACTTTGTGTGAGGGAAGACTGATTTAGTGGTGGGAAAGGCAGGAGTTGGGGCAGGGGTGTGTTCTGATTCACTCACTAATGTAGATGTGTCGCTGGGTCTGCCAGCAGTCCTGCAGGTCGTGGACAAAAGGGTGGCGGACCTGACGCTGCAAGGTAACAGTTTGACAACAAGAGCACAGGCACAGTGAGTCACAAACCTCTGTGGGTTTTGAACTCGACCTCTTCATGTACCAGGGTGATAAAGAGACCTGCTAATATTCATCCTAGCTCTCTTTCAGTGAATTTGCATTCATTCCCTTTCTGTTGCTACTAAAACACACACCACCTCAATCTCCATAGTACTTATGACATAAGCTAGAAGTCAGTGCCTGTAAAAGATGACACAGACCATTTAACCTAATGAAAATGAGGACATCGTTGAAAAGTGAGGACTTGGGCTCACCTGGACTATTACTTCCTCCTTTGACTGCTCCAAAACACCCAAGCGCAAAATCTCAGATTTTGGAATAACCTGCATTAGACAAAATAAATCACAAATGGCAAATGACCATTACTGTGTTACTATGACAGGCTGTTTATTCTTTCTCATGAAGATGAGGCCCAGATCATATACATTACCGTTCAATAGTGTGGGGTCAGTACATTTTTATTTTTTCATAAATAAATTTATACTCTGAGTCTTATCCAACAAGGACAAATTAATTTGGTCAAAAGTGACACTGACAGTATTTCTATTTTAAATGAATGCTGTTCTTTAGAACTTCCTATTCATCAAAGAACCCTGAAAAATGTATTATGGTTTCTGCAAAAAATATTAAGCAGCAAAAACTGTTTTCAACATCAATAAAACGTTAAGAAAATTACTTAAGCACCAAAGCAGCATATAAGAATGATTTCTGAAGGATCATGTGACACTGAAGACAGGAGTAATGATGCTGAAAATACAGCTTTGCCATCACATAAATAAAATGTTTTATATTCAAATAAATAAAAAGTTTAACATTTTTATAATATATGTTACAGTATTACTGTTTTTTTAATCAAATAAATGCTGCCTTGGTGAGCATAACTGTCAGGGATACTCAGACACAGAAATGAGAGAGATGGAATATGGACACAACGGGAAGTTTATTGAAATGCAGCAGGAACAACGGAGAACAGGTGAGTATTGACTGGATTCGTTTTACAAGGGTAGATGGAGTAATGAAAATTTACCACAGGACATCTGTAATATAATTGGCCAATTCGCCCAGGATAAGAAATCTCATTAAAACTAGCAGAAGTGGGAGGGGTAACTCGATTTACGCACTGCCGTCACCTTCCTGATATAATATGCACAAACACATAATCTAAATAACCTATATATAACAGTAAGGTCTGATCAAACGATTTATTAATTATATTTATTAAATTCTAATTGGGTTCTGTTGGTAATAGGCACTTACCTAAAGCTAAAAGAAGTTTTGTGCCTCTGACAAGTGCTTTCGACCTTATTTTGATCTGAATGGTATGCGGAAAACACTTGAGTTCGCACCGCCTATAACGCAACTGAATGCTTTTTCAAGCACCTCCATACTTGGAAAAACCACGGAAAAGTACTTCTAAACAGGAAATTACGGAATATTTACGTACATATTTACAGTGGGTTAATTCGCACAGGATTAGTATTAACTGAGGTCATTTTTCCGGACCTTTTTACAGAAGGTAAAAGTCACCATAATCTTTATTGACACTGTCCATAATGATTACAGAGATAGCACATTTGAACAGGACTAAAATAACAAAGAAGCTCTTGTAATAATTACTTTCCCCCACCTCTCCATGTTAAACTAATCCCATCCGAATTAGGCTTTATCTGTTGCAGGCTGACAAGACGATGCACACAACCAATGAAGGAGGCTGAGGAGATGAGGAGCTGGGAATCTTGGAGGTAGTAATGGGGATAGACTTCACTTGTAGAAGACACTGAGATGTCTTGGAGATTGCTATGTTGAAGCAGGTAAGCCTTCACAAGGTGAGTATCAAAGTAAGTTAGTCTTTGCTCTTGATGAGACCAGACAAAGAGCTGAATCCGAAATCGCCCCCTAAACCCTCTTTTACTATTCCCAACGTTAGTCCACTAATACTGTTCATTTGAAGGAGTGAATGAAAACGAGTGAGCGAATTCGAACAGCTGTTGAGCGTACATCGGTTATACACTCGTTATTGCGGGGCAATGTGGGATTAAATGAGTGCACTCAATAACGTCCACTATGGTTTCGGACACCACAAATGACTGTCCTCTCAAATAACGCCCTAAACTTTATGTTTAGTTTTAAGTAAGGGATAATCCACGGCAAGCTGTGCAATAAAAGATTTTGGAAGCACGACATGGAAGCAAATAACCACCTTACGTGAAGGGCATTTAAGGGAATTTATTGTTCCGAATATAAGACGACCCTGATTATAAGACATCCCCCCCTTTTTCTAGATATTCTTTTTTTTCCGTGGATTATCCCGCTTATACCATGGTCATTTGCCAGCATTGACGACTTAATGCTGTTATTGATGTTTGCAGTGCAATATTTGACTGGAGAGGTAAAACTAATGGTTATTTTCGTCAGTTACGGCTCGTTACATCTAGCATTCTGCCCGCTTTGAATCAGACACAGAGATCAAGTAGTGCATAAGTTACAATTTATTTGAATGAATGAATTATAGCATTTATTTGAATTCATTATCAAGAGAGAGGAGAGAGAGAGCGATGATGCTTGTGCGAATTACCTGCGTCTGTTCAGCGTCTCCATTAACAATAAAGCTGTGAGTTTAATTACTTCAAAACCAGCGATGTTACCCCTTCGTTGCTATGTATGTCCTATGTATGAATGTCTTTACATTATAATAAACCTAAAGGCTGGCAACTGAAAATAGTCTCAAATATAAGATAGTTTTGATTTGTTTGACATTTTTTGTGTAATTGTCTGTTATATTTATTAGTTTTAAATGTGTAAAATAGTAATTAGAAACAATGAGTAGGTGCGTACAAACGTTTGATTGGCTTATAGACAAAGTTTTTACCTTAACTGCGTAGGTCTTTTGCTTCGACTTATCCTTGACCTTTAAAATGGGACCAAAAGATCCTTTCGCTATGTAACCCAGGACCTAGGGGTTGGACGGTAAGATAAAATACTGTGAAAAACACATAAAATAAATAAGAAACTGTTATGACTAATGAGTGAGGTTATTTTCACCTTTTGCCCTTGGCATCTCTCACCTGAAAATGTTCATGTCCTGGGACATTGCGGTGGGGGAATTCAGGCAGAAACATGTTGATAAAGCTCGGCAAACTCCATTCCATGCAGAGTTTCTCAGGGCCCGGTAATGAGGAGACCAGGTGCTCAGGAATGGATGGCTCCTTGTCACAAATCATTCTATGTGATCCGATTCGTAATGGGTTGATTTTGCAGAGCCCAGCTGGGAGAGAAATACCCACAGCAGAGAGAAATCCCCTCCATCTGGATATTTGTGATTGCTCCTCCGACCCTGTGTTCTGCTGTGAATGAATGTCATTAAATAATCATTACATGGTTACTCATATTCCAGCAATGACCTATTTTTCAACATGCTCATTGGTGTTTCTGTATGGACACTTTGCAATCCCAGCAGTCATTATAGATCACCATCTTTAATTTTACATAATAACAAAAAACGTACTAGGAGAAAATAATGGGTTATAAATTACATAATTTAAGGGGAAAAATACATATTTCATGATTAAAATTAATTGTTTTTTTTTTCATGTCCCAACACCCGTCAATTATGGATGAAATAAAATGGAAACATTTCTTACATTTTCAATTAACAAGTGTTAAAATGATTTTAGTGTGTTTTGTGTGATCTGGCATATGTGGTTTATGAAGACACAAATGTGTATAATGACATGGGCATTACAACATAAAGGTGGTTTATGAGGACACTTCATGTGCCCTGGTAAAACAAAATGGCTTAAAAAACATACTAAACTGTGTTGTTGTTTTTTTTTTATTAAAAAAATGCTAAATGTTTTCTGTGATGGGTACGTTTAGGGGTAGGGCTAGTGTAGGAGGAATATACAGTTTGTACAGTATAAAAATTAAAGGTGCAATAGGTGATCTGAGAAATGCTAACTTAGCATTCGATCCCACCCTCACTTCAAATCGCCATGGCAAATTGCGTACATGAACGCGCTGATGACGTATGATGTCTGTGTTAACAGGCTGCGCAGTGGTATGCAAACACACGTTGACTGATAGAGAACACATGCTATCATTTCATTCGGAACGAATGCAATGATTGAACGTACATTTTATGGTCCTACGCCTTCCACAGACTATATATATTTATAAAAATACATTTAGACTGCTTAACATAGTGTTTGCTATCAGGATATGAGGAGAATTTCAACCAGCATAACAAAAACGTTTTCTGTAGACAATCACTTATTGCACCTTTAAATCTATGGAGAGTCCCCATAAACCATAAGCCAGTTTGTCTGTGTGTGTGTTTGTGAATAAAATACGCTTGTGTCAAATTTCCACCTCCTCGTGGGATGTTTTATTCTTTGTCATCATTACCACAACAAAATGATTTTAAACTCATGCTCATGGGAACAACATTAAATAATAAAATTATAATGCAGTCCATGGCAACATCAAATAGTCAGTATTACCCCAAAAAGGTTCAATTGTGTCGTTACTGCATCATTGACGGTAACCGTGTGTAGTTAGTTGTAATGATGAATTTAAGAAAAACAAATGTGTATAGTTAGTTTGAAACAGATAATTAGGGCATGCATTTAAATGTGTGTGTGTGTATAAATTCAAAAGTGCCTATAGTAAAGGAATCACTTTAATATTCATATAAATTAAAGGATGTTAGTCATACTCCAATGCCACAGCTTGTCCTTTGGCTTTGCTTTCAGTTCAAATCCACACAGATGTGAAATGACTCATGGAATTATTGTGCATTCAGAAAACAGTTATTTATTGGTCATTACAGTAGGTAAATAAATGTTTTAAAATCACTGTAATGCCCTGCTTGTGCATGGCCCTATTAAGATTTGGCTTTTAATATAAACTGGAGATCAAACATAAAAGTAGCCTAACACATGCACAGTGAGCAGCCATCCTGAACACATGGTTTCTTTCAGCAAAGTAACTTTTTTCCACCATTCATAATAATAAAATAATAAAAAGACTAACCTTGCTGTTTTTGCTAGCATCGGCACCCATCACATTTGTCGCTCAGCGTGAAACATTAGTTGAATCTAGTGTTCATCCATGTTGTCGCCTGTAGTTTCAGTGACAGTGAGTGACAGCACTACCTATGTGCATAACTGTTCTAATCGCTTAAGTATGGACAGGGCAGTGGCTTTTACATTGTGTCTTACACTGAACTATGAAGTCGAATTCATTTTCCATCAAAGCGTTATCGGTCTGACAGATATGGCGACAAAAACAAGATAATCTCCGATGGAGTCGACGCATCCTCCCACGCGCGTTGCTGTCACCCAATCATATTTTTTGCTGAGTTTTTAGGCCACGCCCACTCGAGCGACCTCTCAAAATAGTATCAGGAACAGTCCGGGCTGAATTATTGACGCCTAGTTACATCCAGTGATGAAACATAACGCTATTAAACATTAAACAATATAGGATCATGCTTCAAGTTAATTTACATTTTTATGACTGTTTTGTTATTGCATTAGCGTATAAGCTACTTGTTGATTTTTTTATCTTGTTTCTGGGGAGCCACAGCACTGCATATTTATATGTCTATCTTTTTTGACAGGATTGGGACACTTTTGCCATTGTCCCAATCAACCTGAATTCACCCCTAGTCAGTTTAGTTGCTTTCCTGACGATCTTATTTAAAGTTATACCTACAAATTGTGCCGTATAAAACTTGAAATGTATTTCTTTGTGCTCAAGGAGTAGATTATGGACATTGCTATTTTAGTATAATTGATATTAGTATAATTATTATTAATAATATTTTGAATTAATTTAAATTTTTATGTATTAAAGTTTTAGCATTTTTCTCATTTTAATTAGTTCTTGTTTTTTTAAAAGCCAACCATCTTTATTTCAGTTTTAGTTATTTTAGTAGGCTATGTACATCAAGTTTAACTATATGAAAATGTTGCCTATAGTTGAAATATTTTTTAATTTTTAAATTTAGTTCAGTTCATTTATTAGTAGAGCTAACAACATTTTTTTTTAGGTTTTAATCTTAGATCACTATAATAACCCATGGTTCTGAATTATTGTATTTGCGTTTTTATCAGTTACTGACAATGCTTTTTTCATGTCCTGTGACAACTGATCTGTTTAGCAGATTGCATAAGACAAGGGATTGGATTATCTCTGTGTTGTTGGTATACGACTGAACAGTTGGTATGACTGAGTTTATGAAAACATGCTGTCAATGAACATTCAATATATTTTTAACATTATTTCTGATTCATTGATTAGATTTTTTTTTTATGTTTTGTTGTCTTAAATTTATTGATGACAAAAAGAGCAGTAGTACACTACAATAAAAAATACAATACAATTTACTTTTTTTTTTTTTTTTTACATACAATACATCACATATTATATTCGATAAAAGTAAAGATCATTGATCACATAATTGATAGACTTAAGCCATGCAGTTTTATGGTAATTTGACAAATAATAAACATGCGTCACACAGTCTCATGATACAGTTTAGCTTTAACTCTGTCTCTGTTTTTCTTGTTCACAAATATGTACATACACACAAGTCAAATGCTTCAGAATAACAGATTATAACAGTAGCTGCATAATTGCCCATAATGCATGAACGATGATGCTAAACGCAATGCTGAAATCATTCTTCTACAAAGAGCAACCATATGTGGCCCCTTTAGACCACAGGTGAGGCACAGAGGAAATATTAAATAGCAACATTTTCACAATGTTGTTACTCAAAAATGTAATCAACTGAGCCTAGTATGCTGTTTTAACTGATTCACTCTTGATATTTCATTTCAATATTTCTTCAAACGATACACACTAAAACATGAATATATGAACAATTTAGGTCAAAATATTCAAATATTTTGGATAAAAAACGTGCTTTATTATACAATTCGCGATATGAATAAAACATTTTTTTTAAATAATCTTCAATAATGACATTAATTTAAGGTTTCACTCTTGTAAATTTAAACCACTGAGCTAACAACAATAAATGGGAATCGAATCGAATCAGTGAAAAGTTTTGTGGCAATGTCATGAAGCAAAACATTTCTATTAGAAGATATTTTAGAATATTTGATCAAAGGAAATTTTGCCAAAGTTCTAGTCAATTTTTTATGAATAGGTACTATGGTTAAAGCATGGCTCGTGAATATTAATTAGGTAAATACTGCTTGTCGTTCAAATACAAATGCGTTACTTATTAATATTAAGCGTCCGCCGTTCAGCCTTCGCCATAGTAATATTTGCAAATTCGCATCCCGGAAGTTCAGTTGTCAAAATGGCGACGCGCATTGCAAGCATGAGATTCTTGTATCCAATATTTCAACCAGCTTTGACATTGCGATGCAATGCCGTAAATATCAAACGATATGTACGTAGACGCACATCTGCATCTGGATTAATTTCAGTGAATGAGTCGATAGAAAATTCGAAACAAGTCGTCAGTCAAACCAATGAACATTCAATAAAAGACAACATTTTCAGAAACCCCGAAAAAGCGAGCATTCAACGACCCGAGATTGCTACAAATGTCAGCCAAAGTGACAACAACTCGCATTCAGTTAAGTTCTCACAATTACGTCGGGAAAGGGTAATTAATGAAGACCGCTATGTCGCTGCTCAATCCACATTCTCCCGTTTCGGAGAAGTTGATGGTTTGCTGTATGAGAAATCACAGCCTGGCGACAAATGTTTGACGTGAGTGATATGCTCTTTATCAGACTTTATTGATATTGTTACTTCCAGTGCCTGAGAGCAGCCTACAAAGATTAGTCTAATATCAAGTGCACTAATTATGTTTTTGGCTAAAGTTTAAGACAGAAAGAAATGAGCAACAATTTTGACAAATATCATGACAATGATATATAAAACTATTTTTACATGAAACATAAAAATGACATAAAAAGTAATTTTTTGACATTTTTTTAAAGTTCAATGACATTTTGCTCTACGTGGAGCGGGTCGCCATCTCATGGGCGCTGTCATGTTTATATCACATGTTCAGCAATGCCATGCAATTGACTCAGTTACTAAATATTGAGGATTCTTTATATCACTTTTTTTAAAATGTTAAATTGTGCTTACATTTTTGGAAAATAAATAAATATTTTTTTACTTTTTCTGCAAAAAATAATTTAAAGATAACATTGAATATTAAGTTTAATATTAATTATTTGTTATTATGTGCATGAAGATAGAAGTATTGGCAATTTTGTAAACTTTATCATTCTAAATGGCAAATTCTTTATTCATAAATGCAGAATGTAACAAATTTGCTCTTATAATGAAGCCACTTAAAAGAATAGTTCACTTAAAAATGAAAATTCTGTCATTATTTTCTCACCCTCACGTTGTTCCAAACCTGTATGAATTTCTTTCTTCTGTTTAACACAAAAGAAGATATTTTGAAGAATGTTGGTAATCAGTTGAAGGTAGCCAATGAATTCCATAGTAGGAAAAAGAAAAATACTATAAAAGTCAATGGCTACCGTCAACTTCTGGTAAGACACATTCTTTAAAACAACTTCTTTTGTATTCAACAGAAGAAAGAAACTCATAAAGGTTTGATGAGGGTGAGTAAATTATGATATTTTCAATTTTTGGTTGAACAATCCCTTTAAGGTTATGAAAAACAAAACAAGGTATGGTAAAGTACTTTGAATCTGTATTTGGCATCTTGTGAATGCCGCTGTTGTTTGTTTAATCCCATCTTTGGAGTTACCGACTTTGGTGCCTGTTTTTATGCAATACTACATTATTTAATTAAAAAAGACTCAGTTGCTAATAATATTAGTAGTAACTAGTTTTTATGCAACAAATGTGCAAGTAAGTGCTATAGTCTCCGTATTTACTACAACTAATGTTGCATTTAATCTCCATTTCATATGCAGGAAGTTGGTCAACATAGCTCGATCTAAGAAGCTTCGTGAGCAGCAAGGTAAAGTTGTTCTGGAGGGAAAGCGTCTTGTTTGCAGTGCTCTGGATGCAGGGGCTATAGCACAAACTGTTTATTTCAGTTCTGTGGATGCACTGCGGGAGCTTCCCCCAGATAAACTCAGACGTACCAGCATTGTGAAAGTTAGGATGGAAGATCCTAAAATCTGGTCTGATCTTGACACCTCACAAGACATAATAGGTAAGAAGATGTAATTTCGTTATCAATAAAAAATAAATTGTATTGCTTATACTGCAGCACTTTAATTTGAAGGATGTTTTGCAGAAGCCATGTGTGACGTGACATTCTCTAATTGCAGCCATATTCAAACGGCCTGAGGCTTCCCATTTAACATTCTCACAAGAAAAGTATGGCAAGCCTGTGCCTCTGACATTGATTTGTGACAACATGAGGGACCCAGGAAACCTGGGCGCAGTGTTACGCTCCGCCGCTGCCGCAGGGTGCCAAACTGTCCTGCTGACTAAAGGTACCAGCAAAGCTTTTGTTTTGAAGTTTTGAAACTTTTCTCTTCCAAAGAATTAAAGGATTAGAATTAGAGTGATTTCTTTAAGGGGCAGTTAAAGGGGTGGTTGATTATGATTTCACTTTTCTAACTTTAGTTAGTGTGTAATGTTGCTGTTTGAGCATTAACAACATCTGCAAAGTTACAATGCTCAAAGTTCAAAGCAAAGGGAGATATTTTCTTTTAAAGAAATTGCTTTTTAAGGACTACAACAAACGGCTGCTAGGGACTACACAAGCTTCCTCCTGGGTTAGTGACATCACCAACCCTAAAATTTACATAAACCCTGCCCCCGGGAACGCGATTTATAGATTATCAAGACAGAATATGCTAATCAATGACTAGAAGATAACTACACATCAGCAACATAAATTCAGCAACTAACCATTCAGAAATGTCCTGTTGCATTCTACATGTTGTCACTTCTTCTTGAGTCTCTTGACTCCGTTGACATCATCTGAGTCCGGTTTGAACATAAAAGGCTAAAAGTTTTAGAAATTTTCAGTGCGTGTGTGTGAGGTAAAAGGACACAAGCTGTTGAAGCTCCACCCCCTGTGCTGGGAGCAGCAGCTCATTTGCATTTAAAGGAACAGACACAAAATGGTATGTTTTTTCACCCTCAAAAAGTGACAACTTTAACATGCTATATAAAAATATCTGTGGGATATTTTGAGCTAAAATTTCACATACACACACTGGGGACATTAAAGACATATTTTATATCTTGTGAAAAGGGCATTATACCACCCCTTTAACATAAAGTATTCCTTTATTTGAACAATAACAGCTAAAAGTATATAAACATACTCGTTTTATCAGGGTCAATGACAAACAAGTGTCCATGATAAAGAAAATAAAAAAATCTTTTCAAATTCTACTTTAAAACACACGTGCCAAGTTTTAGGGATTTACTCATTGGGCCCTATTTTAACGATATGAAACGCAAGTATGAAACGCAAGTAACTTTGTGGGCGGATCTCGGGCACTGTTGCTATTATACCGGCGGGATAAATGATCTTCCGCCCAACGCAAATCTAAAATGGGTTGGTCTGAAGTAGCTACATTACTCTTAGGTGTGGTTTGGGCGTAACGTGAAATAAACCAATCAGAGCGTCATCTCACATTCCCTTTAAGAGCAGGTGCGGATTACTATTATAACGGCAGATTTGGAGCAGTTCACAGCCGAGGAGACCGACGTTCTCGTCAGGGCCGTAAAAGACAGAAAAGTGACATTGGGGATGGGAAAACCCACCCAAATAAGCTTTGGTTAAACAGGCGTATAATAATTTGGGTAAATGTGTAAGCTAGATCTATGCCTATTTTTTCACATCTTCATGGACACCACAATGATGTCCCTCATGTGGAATATTTTTCCTTGTAAGTATGGTTTGCAAAAATGGCAACTGTGTCTGTGTAGATGAGAGAAGCAAAGTGAATGCGCGTTGTGCACACGCTACATTATGGCCAAGCATGCGCCCTTAAAATAGCATCTGAACGTGCCACTGAAAACGCGCCACTGACTTTAGACTAGGTTTTTCCTGGTCAGTGGCGGAATTGTTTTCTGGAACTGCAAAATAGCACCAGGGAACGTTTGCGCCGGAACACGCCTCCTCTTTTCGCTGAACTGCCCCCGGGAGCGCAAGTTCATTCCCTAATTTACTGACGTGCGTCTGTGGAGGGACAAGTCCGCTGTGCGTTGGAATGATACATGCGTCGTTGTACAAAGTCACTTGCGCTGGGTGCAAGATGAGGCCCTTTGTGTTCATGTTGCTTTCTTATGGTTTTGAAAAACTTTATTCAATTTTCATACCAAAAGTTTAAATTTAGTGATTCTAAAAATGTTAAAAAAGAGAGAAAAAGTAATAAAATATTTTGTTATTAACATATATATATATATATATACATACAGTGGTGGTCAGAATTAACAGCACCCCTGGTAAATAAGATCAAAAATGGCTGTAAAAAATAAATCTGCATTGTTTATCCTTTTGATCTTTAATTAAAAAAATTAGCAAAAATCTAACCTTTCATTGAAGTAAAAGAATTGAAAGTGGGGGGTAAATCACATTATGAAATAAATGTTTTTCTCCAAAACACGCTGGCCATAATTGTTGGCACCCTGCTATTAAATACTTTTTGCAACCTCCTTTTGCCAAGATAACAGATCTGAGTTTTCTTCTATAATGCCTGATGAGTTTGGAGAATAACTGACAAGAGATCAGAGACCATTCCTCCATACAGAATCTCTCCAGATCCTGCAGATTCACAAGTTCATGTTGGTGCTTCTTCTCTTCAGTTCACCCCACTCATTTTCTATAGTGTTCAGTTTAGGGGACTGGGACGGTCATGGCAGAAGCTTCATTTTGTGCTCAGTTACCCATTATTGTGTTAATTTTGATGTTTGTTTTGGACCGTTGTCCTGATGGAAGATCCAACCACGGCCCATTATAAGATTTCTAGCAGAGGCAGTCAGGTTTTGATTTTTTATATGTTGGTATTTGCTAGAATCCATAATACCATGTATCTGAAGATGTCCAGGACCTCCAGCAAATAAATAGGCCCACAACATATAAGATCCAGCAGTATATTTAACCGTAGGCATGGGGTACTTTTTATCCCTGTTTGCACCAAACACATCTGGTGGGTTTGCTGCCAAAAAGCCCTTTTTTTTGTTTCATCTGACCATAGAATCCGGTCCCTTTTGAAGTTCCAGTCATGTCTGACAACTGAATATGCTGGAGTTTATTTTTGGAGGAGCGAGGAGGATTTTTCTTGAAACCCTCCCAAACAACATGTGGTTGTGTAAGGGTTATTTGATCTTTTTTTTTTAGGCTTCCTGACTCCCAAGACTCAAGTAATCTCTGCAATTCTACATCTATGATCCTTGGAGAGTCTTTGGCCACTCAAACTTTCCTCCTCATCGTTCATTAAGACAATATAGACACACGTCCTCTTCCAGGAGGATTCGTAACATCTTTAGTTGATTGGAACTTCTTAATTACTGCCCTGATGGTCAAAATGGGGATTTTCAATTATTTAGCTATTTTTTTTACAACCACTTTCTATTTTGTGATGCTCAACAATCTTTTGCTGCACATCAGAACTATATTCTTTGGTTTTATTCATTGTGATGGATGATTAAGGGAATTTGGCCTTTGTGTTTCCTCATATTTAAACTCCTGTGAAACATGTTCCTAGTCACCCTGGTATGCTAAATAAATGTAAATATTAATGGGAATATACTTCAGAGATATTTTACTCGTAAAAATTCTAGGGGTGCCAATAATTGTGGCCGACATGTTTTGGAGAAAAACATTTATTTCATAATGTGATTTCCTCCCCACTTTTAATTCTTTTACTTCAATGAAAGGTTAGATATTTGAAAATTTTTTGAATGAAAGATCAAAAGGATAAACAATGCAGATTTATTTTTTTCCAGCCATTTTTGATCATATTTACCAGGGGTGCCATTAATTCTGTCCACCACTATATATATATATATATATATATATATATATATATATATATATATATATATATACACACACATACATACATGCATACAAAAGTTGCTCTTTTGATTTAAATGGGCAAATGCTTAAGAGTCTATGATTGGATTATTATTGCAGTGATTATGATGTTTCTAGCATGTTATATTGGGAACAGTTCTTATAACCCTAATTGATGGAGTGTGTAGCTTTTCATTTCTTAAACAACCATGTTAGAAGACACATCATGGCCATATTCCAGGATGACAATGTCAAGATACATCAGGCTCAAATTGTGAAAGAATGGTTGGCAGGAGCATGAAGAATCATTTTCACACATGAATCGGCACATCTGAGTCCAGACCTTAAAATAACATCATTGAAAGTCTTTGGGATGTGCTGGAGAAGACTTTACAGAGTGCTCGACTCTTGCATTGTTAATACAAGATCTTGACCAAAATATTATGCACTTCTTGATGGAATTAACATCACAACATTTATGTGCAAGAGTCACTCTGTAAAGTCTTCTCCAGCACATCCCAAAGACTTTCAATGCATTTAAGGTCTGGGCCATTCTATGTTTACATATGTTTTATATTGTATTTTACAGTGATAATAATGTTTTATTTTAAAACAATAGGAACTTGATATTGTTTTAAAAAAATGTTTTGTTTATAATTCAGGATGTGTGGATGTTTGGGAGCCCAAAGTTCTTAGGGCAGCCATGGGCGCTCATTTCCGTCTCCCTATAATCCCAAACCTAACATGGGACGAGATTCCAAGTCACCTACCTAAAACAGCAACCATTCACGTAGCCGACAACTGCAGCACCACCATGATTGAAGATGACCATACTGTAACCCCTAAAAAACAAAAAAAGCCATCTGATTACGGTTGGGTCAGAGGCCATCAGCACCCAAAGAAGGTGGAATATGAGGATGGCGATTTGTCTGGTTTTGAGGATTACGATGGTCGCAAATCCCTTGAGACTCGGTATTATTACATTGACTGGGTTGCTAGGCACACAGGCCTCATAATTGGTGGAGAAACGCACGGTCTGAGCCGGGAGGCTTTGCAAGTGGCTGAGAGGACTGGTGGGCGGAGATTACTGATCCCCATGGTACACGGTGTGGACAGCCTGAACTCGGCCATGGCTGCAAGTATTTTGCTCTTTGAAGGACGGAAGCAGCTGCTGTCTCTGGCTGAGAAGATAAGAATTTGACAGAGACCACAGCCTCATGAAATAAAGACACTAATGCCAGTGCCGTGCAATCCTTACATAATCGTTATGTAATATGAACGCATCTGTGTGCTTTTCTGTGATATTTAAATATTTGTATGCAAATTAAAGTCTTTATTCTGATTAGGGCTTCATTCATTCATTAAACAAAAGAAAATGAAAAATGATTTTTGATTTATCAGATATTTCAAAAAAGAATAAATACTGTAAATATAGCAAAAATATTAAGAAAACAAGTGAAATATATACTGTAATAAATATAATTGACACAAATCCACTTGAATAATTGTACCACATGCATTCTTCCTCAGTCAGATGTTTAACTGAGCTGCATTTGTTTCAAAAATCATATATGCTTTCAAATTTCTACCGTATGAACTTTCTCAGAAAGTTTCTTTATATCAAGTGCGCATTCTGCCTTCTCTCAGTGAGAAGTTAGACATTAGCACGCTCTCTGTGTCTTCATGTATTATTTATGCAGACGTGCTGCATTTATTCAGCCGATTCCTTCTCTCCTTGTGCTTCTCCAAACAGCAGATGCAAGGCTCTGCAACTGTTGCATTATTTACGTGCCTACTAAACTATGTAATCTCAGGACATTTTATGTGTTTGTGTCTTAGTTATTGTTTTGATGGAAATATCAACCGTAATATATCATGAAATTTGACAACTGTAATACTTCAGGTTCTTAAATTTAAAAGATGTGTCTATCTTTATAAAGGTAATAATTAGAAATAACTAGCCTTTTTAAGTACTTGCAGAATAAAGCCACTAGAGGCTGCAAGTGTACTGTATTTTGAGTTGGAAACATGGTGTGTAGTTAATCAACAGTGTTCAATATTCTGCATACAATCTTTGATTTGATGTGTGATGATATGTTTTAGTGCTTTTTGTGCTGGACACCATGTGTCTTTGGTCATCAAGCTGGCTGGTTAATGCACATAAAACAAAGCTGACTACAAGAGCAATGATTGCCCACTGTAACCAAGTGTCAGTGTGCATGTGAGAATATGATGATCACTGCTGCTTACTGATGAAGTGGAATGAGGACCCAGCTGTTGATTAGGAGGGAAAGAGGAATTCATTACAAGGTAATTATGTGTCATCTAAGCTGTAATTGTGGCGAATCCATCCATACATGCATACGTAGTACTGTCCTGTCCATTACACATGCTTTTCCACTCTCATTTTCCATAAAGGATGCCAGGACAGAAAATAGGAATGCATTACATGTGAATGACCAATGGATCAACAATGGAAAGCAGGCACAGTGATCAATAGAGAAATTGATTATGTAATTTAGGCTCAGTTGCATTGCCTGTTTCAGCTCTATTTATGGTACTGTTCTATATGACTAAAACTTGAGCGGTCACATCTTTTCACATCATCTTTTGGGTCACAAGAATGTTGAATGCTTATTACAGTTTGATAATTACACTGTTCAACACTTTTAATGTAGTCTGTCATTATTGTAAAAAATTTAAAATAAAAATACTTGTAAGCTTCTACCACTAGATGAAATACAGAGTTGCTCACAGCAAATTAATCTATACCAGACCTGAACACAAGCCTATGGCAGTAGCGTACCAAAGGGAGCTGGAGAGGCAATAGAGAAGGGATCTATATCCGTGAAATACCATTCTGCTCTGTTAAATCCCCGTTCCAACCTTCGAGTAGCCTGGGGATCAACCCATTCACAAGGAGCATAATCCTACTTCAAACCCCAATATAACAAACTGGTGAGGAGGAGTGAGGGAGGAGAAGTTTCCATTTCCATACTCAAGCTCTACTTGTGCTTAGTCCATGCTATAGGGAGCTCAGCCCTACTTCAACTCCCAGTCGATGAACTGGGCAGGGCAACAGATTATCTATTTAGGCTCAACCTTACTTATATTCCTAAGGAGCATTACCTTGCTTTAATACCCAATCTGATAGATTGGGGAGGGGGCGACAGGTGAGAGAATGGACATAGTCCACATTCAGATTGACCTGTTGAGCTATGCTCGTTAGGATTCCTGTCAGGGAGCCCAACCCTACACGGGGTCTGGATTGCAAGGTGTAGTCACTTGACTCTCATCCCTAAAGAAAAGAGCCAAGCGAGAGTGGAGATCTCTCTCCACGTCCATAACAGTGAGTGAATTCAGCTCCCTCGAGATGAACATGCTTGCTCTACTCCCATTGGCAAGGCGGGAGCCTTCAAAGAGGATGCAGTGCCAGGGGAGAGATAGCTCACAAACAACTCCTCAACCCAGGGCAACCTCATACAGCCCCTCCACTCGAGAATAGTTCTACTACTGCATATAAAGATACTCCTAACCCTAACCCCCCCTACTGTATTCATCGCTATGAGTGCATCCAACTCATTTGGGAGCCAAACACACTCCATTCAGACACTCGATTATATCCCTCGAGAGAAAATCAAGCAACAACAGAGCTCTTATCTTCACACACACATAAACAAGCGGCTTCCTGAGGACAAAAAAGCTGATGATGTGTAATGCAGGCACGCTTTTGTATGCTTGGGTGCTCCATGTGACCTCATCGGACTGCCTTCGGCCAATTAGATTGGCATGAACTCACACGCTACAAACTAATTCAACAAAATGGGTTTCACATATCAGAGGTTGAAACAGTTTTTGATAACACTTTAGAATAACAGTCCTTCACTAAAAGGTGGACTAAGATGGTTCCTCATTGGGAAATAAATAATTACTTGAATTATATTGGCATCATCAAGAACTATAAGTAACTATGACAAATTATGAAGAATTACTAATTAATTACTGATTACAACATTAACATGTCTGAGATGTAAGCAATTGTGTTTTTTTAAGCGGTCATAAAATGCATCACTAACTACTCAAGTGTTAATTGTTTTTTACAGATCACTCCTGCAGAGTGACAAGCAACACTTTGTGCATTTTATGACTAAATTCAGAGTAAAAAAGATGATTGGTTACGTCTCAGTCACAGGTTAATGTTTTGATTAGTAATTAATTGGTAATTCTTTATAATTTGTCGTAGTAGTTGATAGTTATTAATAAGGCTAATCTCATTCAGTAATTATTGACTACCTAATAAGGAACTATCTTAGTCCTAAATTTGATATTACTGATAATACTCATATTACTGATTAGTTAAGCTAATATTTCCAAAATTAGTTAATATTAGTAGCTGAAGTGTTAATGTAGTACTACTCATTTGCCCTGCATCCCTTCATAGTTACTTATTAATGATGGACCATAATTCTAAATTGTTACATTTTGAGGTTTATTGTAATATTCTTCTGTAAAGAGAATATTTTAATGCATGTTATGATTGCCTAAAGATATATACTATAGCCCACATTAACTAGCACATCAACCCACACCATCTGACAGCCATTCAACCTCTAAAAATTGAATTTCAAGGTAACAGAAAATGTGAGGAGCTGAAAAGGACATTGTGACAGATTATTCATATGTGGCCATGAAGAGAAAATACTGGGAGGGAAGAAGCCATACTACCTTCCATCCAGTGCTGATGAGAGTCTATAAATAGCAACAGAGCGAGAGACAAAGAGAGAGAGAGAGCGGTGAAGCTTTTGATGTCATCATTGTGGCAATTCTCTCGCAGTAGGCTGAGGTTTAATTGTACCTACATACATGCTGACCCCTATTCACTTCATAGACCCCTCAGGGACTTTTTATCTTCTCCCTTTCAGGACCCGATATTGACAAGGGTTTTATCTCTTATCTCTTTCTCATTCATCTTTTTTAATTACTCACTCTTCACCAGCAGCAGTGTTTTGCTGTGTCCCGATCTGTTGACAATGGGTCACTCAACTTCCCATTTTTAGGCCTTGCATCAGTCAGCACATCCTCTTAGTGAGGACCAAAGGGACTGATTAGAACCATTATGGCACTTGTTAGGTAAAACAAGTGTGTTGGTCCTGAATAGAGTTTCTCCTGAAGTAGGACTGCATAAAACCACACACTTGACCTTTTTTTTTTGTGCTTACCTCACATTTACATTTAATCATTTAGCAGATGCCTAAACCAACTTGCAAATCAGAAATATAGCTATTTGATAGCTTTATTCAATTTCCGTATATTTCCTACCTGTTAGATCAAATATTTCAGTTATACTGTCTTTATTACATCAATGTGGAGATTAAATTACATTAATTTGGAGATCAAACGTGAAATTATTACAATATAAAAAATATTAAAAACTTTAACGTTAGGTGTGAGTAATCGCGATTAATTACTGAAAAATGTGCAATTGATTAGTTACATTTTTTAATCGATATATATATATATATATATATATATATATATATATATATATATATATATATATACATATATATATATAGTAATTGAATACACCCCTCACATTTCAGCAAACATTTTAGTATATCTTCTCAAGGGACAATACTTTAGAAATGAAACTTGAATAGATTTTAGAGTGAGTCAGGTGCAGAAGCTGGCTTAAAAAAACAGACGCATAATCGTGCCAGCATTGCTTTAGAGGTTGCTGAAGCGGAAGGTCAACTTGTCAGTGCTCAAACCATACACCGCACACTGCAACAAGTCGATCTAGTGATGCTGGCTCGCAAGAAAGCCCGCAAACATTTTGCTGAAAGCAACCTGTCCAAGAGCATGAATTACTGGAACCATGTCCTGAGGCCTGATGAGACTAAGATAAACTTGTGTGGCTCAGATGGTGTCCAGCATGTGTGGTGACGCACTGATGAGGAGTACCCAGAAAATTGTGTCTTGCCTACAGTCGAGCATGGTGGTGGCAGCATCATGGTCTGGGGCTGCATGAGTGCTGCTGGTACTGAGGAGCTGAGCTTCATTGACGGAAACATGGATTCCAACAAGTACGGTGACATTCTGAAGCAGATCATGATGCTCTCCCTTCAGAAACTGGGCCGAACGGCATGATAACGGCCCAAAACACACCACCAAGATGACAACTGCCTTACTGAGGAAGCAGAAGGTGATGGAGTGGCCAAGCACGTCTCCAGACCTGAACCCTATTGAGCACCTGTGGGGCGTCCTCAAGCGGAAGGTGGAGAAGAACCATGTGTCTAACATCCAGCAGCTCCGTGATGTCATTATGGAGGAGTGGAAGATGATCCCAGCAACTACCCAGCTCTGGTGAACTCCATGCCCAGGAGGATTAAGGCAGTGCTAGATGACAATGGTGCTCGCACAAAATATTGACACTTTGGACACAGTTTTGACATGTTCACTTAGGGTGTACTCACTTTTGTTGCCAGCTATTTTGACAATAATGGCTGTATGTTGACTTATTTTCAGAGGACAGTAAATGTATATACACACATATATATATCGACATCTCTTTTCTCTGATGACGTTTACTGGAATGAGGGCAGGACAACCTGTCTTGTCACTCACAAAATCAAGTCACATCCTATTTTTTTCTTGTTCGAGAAGCCGTTTCACTTGGATATGACAGCCTGGTCTCATTGTACTTTCAAAACACACAAAACTTACTTTTTGTATGTTTGGATAGATTCTGAAACATATAATATGGATGTATCGGCAACATTTAAACCTAGCATTATTACGTTTTTACAGCTATAAAATGTTAAATATTTACACTGTATAGGAGAAATCGCCTTTTTGTGTCTTGTTTAACATGATGTAAGCAGAACATTATGATTGCAGCATAATTATGATGAAGTCACAAACACGAACTTAAGTAAATGAGTAAACTTCATTAAATAAATGCAACTGAAAACGTCATTGATATCACAACTGAATACAATAGTCAAAACATATATATGCCTATATATATAAATTCTAATAATAAAACAAAGATTAAAAAAGCATAATAAAATAACCTAATGATAAAACTAATATAGTGTTCTTGCAAAACAGTTTTTTAAAAGGTTTCAATGGGTTCTGCTTATCTGAAGGTTGGACATTTGTTCCAGCAACCATTCACTGTTGATATGTAATATGCATCTAAATTGGCACTGATAAGTGTTATATGGAGAAACGAACTGGGTGTGAAAATGAGGCTGATGAAAAGATACTGTGTGGAGGCTGCAGGGTTCATGTTTCCAGAGACTATGGCAATGGAGAAGGGAACAACACCTCCTGAAACAGTGAGATGAATGATTCATACATTAAATTGCCCACAGTCTTCAGACAATATTGAACTGATTATGTTAGATCAAATTTGACGAATGTCATATTAAATAGGATATATTTTGTATATGAGAAATGTATAGGCATTTGCATATAAAAGTCTTTGACCTTGCAAATAAGTTTGAGCTAGAGCTTTTCAGTTCTAAAGTATCCTACACGTGATTGATGTGATATATAAATGTTGGAGCTTAAATAGGCAACACTTCCTTTACAAATAATTCAGGACCGAGTGAGTGTGTAGACATTTATGTGTTTATGTCCTTCGGAATGAACCATTTAAAATTCTTGTTGCCACAAGAAACAGGATGATCTAATTGATTATGCATATTCTCTCAGACATTAACAAGCGGACAGTGTGTGTTGAGAGACAGAAAACAACTCTCCACCGTAACATCCAGAGGCTCACACTTCTTTCTCTAGCCCTGCTTTTAAGAGTGTAAAGAATATATAGAAAGAATATATCATTCTTGAGTTTTTTTTTCCATTATAGGCAACTCAATTGCCTTTCTCAACTTCTCTCTTCTCGCATGGATGTGTGGGAGGAAGGCAAGAATCAGGATTCAATTCGCAACCAATGATGAAGGATTTTTGTGCTACCACAAACAGAAAGTCCCGTCCCAAGCTCACACCATCAGTTGAGCCAGAAGTATCATACATGATAGTCTCGACATCACTAACATGACCAATAATTTCCTGAAAATTGTATACAATCTATTACATAACTTCTGTTCCATGGTGGCTCTTTGCAGGAAGTAGAAGGACTTTTAATATAATTTCCAAAATGTCTGCATTTCGTGATGCACATTTTGCTGGGAAATCAAGTAACTGCAAGAAATGGTTGTTTGTTGTTATTTCAAATGTAATATTTAAACAACTTATGCTGACTTGATATTTCATATGTTAATGATAGAATAATTTGCTGAAGATAATACATTATTATATACAACAGGTCTACTGAATACAAGAATACTAAATCCCATAATTTTATTTTATTTAAATTACTCATTATAATGCAATTTATATAGTTATATTTGAATGCAGTTATATTATCATATTTAATTATATATTTATATCCTTTGTTTGGCCCTAAAAGTTTTTTTTTATTAAAACAAAAAGTCAACAGAAATGTTTTAAAGATAGTAAATGCAATAAAAATGTGTTTCATGTTGTGATCAGTCAATTACAGCAAAAGACTGATGTATGCATAATTATTATTATTATTATTATTGCAAATTTAGTCTAACATTTTCTGACTGTTATGTATACAGTGTTTTGGCTTTACAGAAGCTCAATAGAGAGTCAATAGACAGTCGTGTTACAAAAGGTGGCGAATCATAGGGTGGAAAAGCAGATAAGATGAATTAATAAGGCTATTGAAGTATGAATAAAATTGAAGGTTGGTCACTCTGTGTGATAAAAACTCATTTGTGAAATTTCAGCCTGGGTGACTCACAGAAGCAGATGAAACACCATTATTTGACCTGCTGTTAAACCTCTTTCAACCAAACCTCCCCATTCAAACGGGCTGTTACACAGGAGGGAAGATGGCCCAGATACCCACTTTTACCATGACAGCATGAAAAAATTACCCACTAAAAATAACCCTAACAACAAAGCACAAAGTTATAATCCATTTCGCAACCCAGCTGTAAAAAGTGTTGCTTTCATTGCTCATTGATAAACACATTACAAGAAGTCCCGGCGGCATGCAGCCTAGATCTGGATGCAATGTCCTACATGACTTTCAAGGGACTCGATTTAGAGACAATACTGTTAGTTTACATGGGATTATTAGATTATAGATTTACAGCAACTCACCAATAGAAACTACTCAGCTGTGAGTTCGAGATACTCAGGTACAGTAGCACTTTCCTTCATCATACTTGACCAGGCAGGTGTAACTGCTGCCTTCTTGACATATATTTGATGACACCTGTAAATAGGAATGCAGCCATCAATTATTATTCATATTGATGCTTAGCTGGGGTTATTTCAGATTTTTCCTGCATTTGACCAAAGACATACTGCGTATTTCCCCAAAGCACCAAAACTGACCTGTTTATGTCAGTATTTCACACTTGCAAGAGGCATTTGTGGAACTACTGTTGCCATGGAGTTTTTTCTTGCATTTTCTCTCTTGTTATGCCACTGCTGTACATTTATGTGCTGAAAAATAGTCCTAAAAGAGCCACTTAGTTCTTCAGAAACACAAGAACATGGAAGAATATAAAATGTATGAGAAAACCTTAAGCCCTCCTGTAGTCAATCATTTTATCCCTTAAAACTCATTTTGATCACCAAAATGGCATATTTAAACGTTTTTTCCAGTGAAATTATTTTATTCATGCCTTAAAAATAGCTTGAATGTAACTAAGCCCCACCTCCACTCACTCACTCATACAGGCTCCTCCACAAGTCGATGTAACAGAATGATAATGAGTTTTATGTATCGCTCTCTACAACGTCGGACATATAGCACGGTAATTAATATGATTAGCCTTTTGCTTGACTACTTTATCAAACAGCTAATAATGTGTTGCTAATGTTACATGAACCATATGTTCCCATTCGCCATCTCAGAGTCTGACAGCCCTTTTAAAATCAGCATCCTTAGAAACGCTTTGAACAACTTAGAATGTCAGTGGAGAAAGGCATATTTCATCATAACAGTAATGTCCATCGATACATAATTCACTTGCTTTATTGCTAAATTTACCCCATTTTTCATATCAACAGAAAAATATACCAGGATAACCTGGCTTCTCTTGAGACTCTCCTGCTTTAGTTAATTATCTGCTAAAGCCCGCCCCCCTCGTGACAGGATTGGTTACAAGGTAGTTTGTGACGTCAGAAAACCAGCGATTTCAAACTGCGTTTTTGAGACCGTCTTTTGGTTCACTGCAGTTTTAAGGAGAAAATACTCGCCATAGTGTTGACTTATGAATTTGCACTGGTCTGTCTTAATAGTCTATTAAAACACCTTAGATAGACATATAAACAACATAAAAACTGAAAGGGTTTTCATAATTTTGTTAGAGTTGTTTCAAACTCTCATGTCTTTCTTAAAAAAATCCCTGATGTCCCAGTTAGTCTAATTAGATTTCACACAGCTGGGCATGAGACGCTGGGGGTTTCGTGAGATGATTTTAGGGAACTTATGAAGCCTTTAAGTGATTAATAATTAACTGGCAAGAGCATCCAGGAATCCGTGCGGACTGCTTCCCCCGTCTTAATAATAACATGCACAGTGAACATACACACACATACGGCAGATACCTTCCCAGACAGCATCATTCATGATGCTCATAGTGCGAGGCTCGTGCACACTCGTCAGAGATGCGTTCGTGTGACAGGATAGGCTACTTTCCGATTGATGCGTCATTGTAGTTCTCAGCTGTATCACTTTTGGCGCGATTCTGGAGATTTAATTCTGACATCGGAGACTGATAGAAGCGTCCAGTTAGAACAATGGAATGCACTTTATTGGCATTTATTCGGTGTAGCTGGTAACTAATGTTAGGTCACCTGTGCGAGCAGGTAGAGGTCCCCGAGAATATGCGTAGACTGTCGGTTTGAGAAAGAGGAATTGACTCAAAACTACCACACACGTTTACATAGAGGGGCAGGATGGCAAAAGAAACGCGAGGTAAGTTCATTCATCTTCTCGTGCGAATGCCTCCGCGACGCGGATGGGAAATTAGCCTTCTGTTGAAATGCTTGTCATCTCAGACGGTCATCGATGAGCCAGCACGCGCTCTTTGACTCACTGACACAGCTGGACATGTATGAGATCTCAGTGAATAACAGCCAAAATTAAGTGTTCAGGCATTGTTACACATGTGATTTATTTGTCAATATGATTTAGGATATTTGTAATTAAAGCTAAATGTATTCAGGTTATTGACTGTTTATAATGAAATTAATTAGTTTATGTGATTAATGCTTTCATCACATTATTATTATGCTATTTTTCACATTATTTTGATACGTGTGCATGTTTCCGGTGAATCTGCTCACGCCCACTGTCTAGCTATCATTTGGAGACATAAGCTACCAAATGAAGCTTCTCAAAAGTTTATGAGTATCCTTTGAAATGTTCATTTATCATGGATGTGATGTGGTTACGGCTCTGTCTCGAGTGAGGAGTGAAATATCATGTTTTTCCTTTTTTTAATCTGTCATGGTCCACACTGACACTGTCATTGAGTATTTACAGCCTTAATATCATTTTACAGGATATCATAAATGGCTTTTTTATATATAAAAAGAATACGTATGCACTGTAAATAAATAACAACAATTTAACTGGAAAACTAATATAAAAATGATACAGTGAAAACTGCAAGTTTATATGGTATATGGAACATGTTATTAACAGAAAAATAAATTTAATATTATTTTAAAACAGTGTAGAAATTGAGGTTTATGGATATATGTTATGGAAATATTATGAATTACACAAAACAACAAACATGTAGTTTTACATAAACTTAAAAAAACAGTAAAAAAATTATCTGATAATATTTTATTTACATTTTTTCCCCTTATTGCATTATTTTTGCATTATCTTTGTGTGTAAGATTATGTGCCCTTTTTTAGTGCACCATCTGTATTATTCTGGTAGTCATCAGTACATTTTAAGATACAAAGCAGATTTTAATAGTCTGATTCTATTAATATTTTTAAAAAATTTTTTGGTTATCTGCCTGTGTTTTTGTTTACTGTAACATTAATAGAATCTTTTTACAATGTGCAAATACTTATTTGTGGACATTTTCACATTCTTCCACAAAAAAAAGTTTCCAATAGTGAGGCATGTGCATGTTTTTATGTGTCACATGGACAATGCTTTTTCATGCAGTTTTTCATTTTATACTTTTACCCATTCAATGACATAAATACAATGCTGTTCATATGGTTACCATGAAAATGTGTTCATTAAATTCTACCTCAGTACAGTATAGATGATATTAAACCCAAATTTGTGTGGCCATAATTTCACGAAGAAAAGTGTGTGGCCCCATACACGCTATATTTTTTAATCCATCTGATACACAAATGAGAAATGAGGAAATCTCGATGTATTTAGGGACAATTATTGCTAATGACATTCTGAGGTCATGTAATGTTGCTTGATTTGATTGACAGCAGAGTGCAAAGCAAATGAAATTTCAATCCAGTTTCCCTCAGCTAACTATATGCGATACTTTGTCTCAAGATGTGTGTTTCAAGTACATCAAACAGCCCTCGCTGTCTCATCTGATGTGTTTCAATAGCCTCAATTAACCCGTGTCTCTGTCTTATTGAGCCTCACTCAGTACATGTCTGATGAGACATACAGTAATTACAAACACAAAGGCACTGTTGTGCCCTGTGAGTGATGCTCTTGTTTCTCTGGTTATGGTTGCACTGGCTCAGCCACAGACACTGGATTGGACAGCTGTGCGGTCTGATGTTTTTGTTCTGTTTTGTAAGAGAAGCATTGACAGAAATCCTTGATGCTGTAAAACAAAAGCAATCTGAATATGGATAATCATTATCATATGGTTAATTAATAGGAGATTCTTGCCCTTTTCCAGAATTGGTGTCACCTTTCTGAAAGCAAAACACAGTTTATTTTCATGCGAAGTTTACTTTACGTCTATTCTTGATGTTCAGGTGTTAAACCAACTTGTTCGTCTTTTTAGCGCAATTTTCCACCGGACAAAATTGCGATTGTTAACTCATGATTTCTGTTCTGTCTGTGCGCACCAATCTTGCACTTCTATCTACTCCTCAACCAGACCACCTAGAGACTTCGGGTTTTCGGCATTATGTTAAGGAAGGTCTAATCTCGGGAACGCACAAAAAAAATCCAGGAAAAGATTTACTATCTCTTAGTGTTGTGATCCCATGAGGTGAGAAAATTGCGCTAAAACACTCACAGAGTTTTTATTACTTGTTTCCTTACTCTCTCTTCACTGTCCACACAGTTAAACCACATCACATGAGTTTACAGAGAAATGGTTTATGTATATTTTAGTTGTAATTGTTGGTAAAATTGCATGTAATTGCTTTAAACGACTGGAGAAAGAGTCAATGGGGAAAATCTGGCATTACAATGACACTGTAACCTTAGTTCTTAGGATTCTGTCAAAGAATGTTATGTTATGGCTGAAATAAATGTCCAATATTACAATTATATGCTATTTTCTCTTAATATATTAAAAAATATATTAAACAAACCTAAATAAATAGTTCAAATGACTAATTTTAAGTGCTTCAAGTGAATTTAGGCATCACAACATTATAATGTACAGTATGACAAATGGAAAATAGTTTGAGATTTGCTTATTAAATATTTACTATTTAAAAATAACCTTATGTGTTAGATGACGGTAATTGTAATCTAATGGAAAAATAGGGGAAATAAGCATGCGCAATTTAAAAATTCTCTTCTGACATATAATATGGTTCTGAGACAGTATAATAAATATACATTGTATTTCCTCACTTCTTTTATATAAAATATTAACAATATAATGATATTTATTATGAATGTGCAATGTCTCCGGCAAAATACCATTGTTGTTGCTACAGTAAAATAATGGCATTTTATGGATTATAGTAACGTCGACACTTTTTCAATTTTTTTTGCTAGTCCTTAAGTATGTTTTTCCACACCAGTGAATGTCAAGTTTAATATGAAATCAACCACCTTAAGCAAAGAGTCATTTGGGGTTCCAATGTAAGCTCACAACACATTTCACATAGCTCTGTTCAAATTGGACTGGGTCATGCGGTTGAAAGCTGCCTGCCCTGCGCTGTTCAGCGGGTTCTGCAAGTAAATTAGTCATGCTGAATTTTTCCACCTCTGGAGTCTATGGCTTTTGTCGTTTTCCATGTGCAAAAGAAAATGGCAGCACATCATGTAAAATTACAATTTTTCAATTTCACAGTTGCACAGACAGGGAAAATGGTCGTACAAATGTAATCAAAGTCTGGTGATTTCTTTCAGGTGTTTAAATAACAGAAACATTTCTGTCCGTTAAATTCATAACCATAACAACTCCACAACAGTATAAAAAAGCAACAGATGTACATTCACATTTAAACAAATTTCACAATAAAAGCACCATAAATGTTACAAATATTTTGAAACTAGGCTTAGACAGTATCTTTGTGTGAGAAACAAGAGCAAAATATAATGCTGTGCTCACGACATGTCGCACTGTTATTTCGAGGTTCATTCTCATGTTACGCAGCACGTTTGAGCTTCTGCAAGAATCAATGAGGTTCATTCTTGTGTTAAGCAGCATGTTTGAGCTTCAGCTCTCGTGTAACACAGCATGTTTGAGCTTCAGCAGGAACCAATGAGGTTCATTCTCGTGTTACGCATCATGTTTGAGCTTCAGCAAGAACCAATGAGGTTCATTCTCATTCTAGGCTTAGACAATAGCTTTGTGTGAGAAACAAGAACAAAATTTAATGCTGTGCTCACGACATGTCGTAATTACTGTTATTTCGAGGTTCATTCTCGTGTTACGCAGCACGTTCGAGCTTCAGCAAGAACCAATGAGGTTCATTCTTGTGTTACGCAGCACGTTTGAGCTTCAGCAGGAACCAATGAGGTTCATTCTCATGTTACGCATCATGTTTGAGCTTCAGCAGGAACCAATGAGGTTCATTCTCGTGTTACGCAGCACGTTTGAGCTTCTGCAAGAACTGATGAGGTTTGTTCTTGTGCGTCAAGCAGGTTCGGTTGAGCTTCTGTTTATGTTCGCTGATCAAAGTTTAAATGTGAATAAAAGCCTAAATTCAATCTGTTCATCAAATAAAGCAATCGAGTCTGTTCAGTCTGAACCGCTCAATTCATATGGATTCGGGTTTTTTTTAAGCATTAAATTGGTAGTTGCACAGCTGTCAATGGAGTGATAGAAAGCTCTCAGATTTCTTCAAAAAGATCTTCATGTGTGTTCTGAAGATGAATGAAAGTCTTACGGGTTTGGAACGACATGAGGGTGAGTAATTAATGACAGAATTTTCATTTTTGGGTGAACTGACCCTTTAACTCACAAAATTCTGTACACCGCATGGGCTGTTAAAGGTCTATTTTTTTGTAGGATTACATTTCTTGGTTCTCATTTGAAGCCTTAGGGCATCAGTTTATGAGAATCCCTCAGTGGCAGCTGGTTTCTCAGAGCACCAGCAGGGCTGAGTGTTACTGATATAGCCTAGTGATATAGATTTAGTCACCCCTGTCCACTGCAGGTTCCAGACAAGCAGCACATCCAGACTTCTATCTGTCTGATCAGAGACTAATCCTTTGTGTCAGAACTGCATGTGGCAGACAGCAGGTAAATATAAAAGCAAGGACACATCTGCCGAAAAAAAGAAGAAGCTAAAGACAGGGGTGGAGAAAAACAGAAAGCTTGAAATAAAGTGCAAGAAATAAAGTGACAGATATAGTCCAAGACAGAGAGGTCAAACACAGTAGAGATAGAGATATAAACATTATAGAGATTAAACTGTATAGACATTATACAGATAGAGATTCTTCAAATTCATCCAGACTACTGCCAGTATAGTATTCTGCCAGACTACATCTCTCTATTATATTACTTAATGCCAAATAGCTCAGTTTCTGCCTGTTGCTGGTGTATTGTATATTTTTTATGTTTTAAGGGTATGTCCCTTAAATACAAATTTCAGTTTGCAGTGTTGATTCAATGTCAAGATCTGCCCTTGTCCTGTGGTTTATAGTTAGAGTCAATATAGTTAAAAAATGCTAACAGCAGAGGAGAGCTGTTCTCTGGATTTGTAGTGCAAATTCTGCCATTGGCTCTGTATGATGCATTTTAATAAGGAGAAGATGTTTAGTGAAATTAATTCAGCTTTAGAGCTTTAGCCCAGTGGGAGATAGACTTTCATCTTGTAGCCAACATAAGGTCAAAAACAAGTAATGTATGAATTAAAGAAAAAAATAATGAACTATTACTTCAGTCAAAGTTCTATTGTAGACGGGTTTTCATTTTTTTAAAAAAAGAATTCCGTCGTGGTTAAAAACTGTGAGAGAAATAAAAGTATTGACCATCAAGGAAAAAAGTAAAAGGGCTCAACAACGAGCCTTGAGAAACTCCTGTAGTAGGAACAACAAAAGATGCTTGAAATTCGCAATCAAAGCCTGAGAAAGAAGAAACTTGGCAGGAGTACATGGAATAAACATCATTTGAAGTGCCTGTTATTTGGAAGGAACAGGTGTTAGAACTTGAATAAACACTCTTGGAATCCAATGACTGAATGAAAACTGCCTTTAAGATGAATCATGACAAGCTCGTGACAACCTGTGATGAGAGTTGTTGATTGTAAGTTTTGGAAATGCAATGATCAGATTTTTTTTTTGAAATTACAGCTGTGACAGTTTAGCAGTGTAGAAATATCTACAACAGTTCAAAACATTTAAATCAGCCTTCCAAGAGTAATGTTATAACAGTCCAACCTAGATTCTTTTTTACTTTTTGCACATTTTTCACACAAAAAATGTAACACAAATATGATGTTTATGTAAAGTCATTTTTGTTTAGTAGTATGATTCAATTGGATGATCGAAGGTCAGCAGCAAAGACATTGGTTCATAAAGTGAGATTAAAAACAAGGCATAGTTTTGTTATTTAAAATATATTTAATAATTGCAAGTTTTCATAATATTCTTCTGAGTTTACATACTGAATACTGAATCTGTTCTTGTGCAAGAGGGATGAGTAAATGCATGCTCTCAACAGGTGGAAAGGAGAGGTGTCAGTCAATAAATAGGAAAACAAAGATTGCATTACTTATTTGAAAAAGTAACTCAGATATTTTGTTGTAAATTTAAAAGTAATGAATTACTGTATAGTTACTTGAAAAAAGCAATCTGATTGTGTAACTTGCATTACTTGTAATGCATTACCCCTAACACTGCTCCTTTGCTTGTTTAAGGGTACATTTACATGATAATGATATGCGATATAAGACGATATAAGTTTTCCCTTTAAGTATTCCGCGTACAGACGACACCATTGTCAAAATGATGACTGTTCTTAGGATCCTCGAAAACGACTGCTGCCAGGCCAACACTATAGATTGAACATGTAATATGCATGTGCATGACATCATAGTTTTCAGAGATTTGCGTTTTTGTTGTTTACACAGAGACCGGTTTCAAAAATTTGCACTTTTAAGTTTTTTAGTTGAGAATGGTGTTGTGTAAACAGCCCCTTAGACAAATTGTCAGTCTGTGCATTAGTTGTAGGTATTTTTCAGTGACAGTTACATGGTTGCACCAGTAGGTGGCGACAAGTGACGATGTTTAAGAGTGAGTCATGTGACTCACTGAGTTGATAAATTTAAAAACGATGATTCATTCAGGAACTAAATGGTCTTTATTAATGAGTCATTGAACTGTGTACTCAACTGATTTGTTCAAAAGCACTCAATTTTGTTTGGAACTACTTGTGTTGGTGGGGCAAAAATAGACAAAGTAACTGGAAATGTTAGGTCTAAAATGTAAGTATTTTTTTATAATTGAAATGCATAATAAAAGCAATACTATCACACGTTACCTTGTTACTCCGGTAACTTCTTAGACTCAGCTTGAATTGGGCATAATGCTTCTGTTGTAAAGCACAATCTTTTTAATTTAATATTATGATGTGGCTGATGCCTTTATTATCAAGTGCTAATGTTGGCACATAATTTAATAAACCTTTATTCTACCACTAAGACAATCATCACCTCAACTGGGAAAAAGTAGGAACAAAAAACATTCAGTAAATGTGTCTCTTAATACCAGAGAAATTAAAAAATGCTTGGTAATTAAAACAGGCAGGATGAGTGGTTATTTATAAATGAGTTTAACACTCATTTATGTAACACCAAGACAGAGAGTAAAACATGTAAGCTTACAGCATGTTTTACAAAATGAGCTGTTGTTTTCTGTCACTTGCCTTTTTCTGACTAGTATTTTTGTAGTAGTTTTGCTCTTGTTTTTCTCCAGAAGTATTGGACTGAGGCCCAGTGTAGATTGTGCTACACGGTCAAAGGGGATCTGATAATGTTATCCTTTAGGATCTAAAAGCCCTCTGCTGCAGGCGCTCCTGAGAGTCCTTGAGAAAAAAAATTAATCTGGGCAGTTGAAGGACTGGAAAGAAAGCATAACAGCACTAGAGAGGTCAGATAAAAATGAAGGTTCAAGGAAGTGTAAATGTATTGAATATTTGTAAAGCTGGAAATTTCATGAGGTGCAGAGGTCATGCTCACCCATTACAAGCCTCATTTGAAAAGTAGCAAGATACCCTCACCAGGTGTGAAACCATCTGCTTATCTGAACACAGGTATCCATCTAGAGCCGATCCATTAGCGGGCTTAATGATATGAAAAAAAAGTGTCTTCTACAAAATAAACAGACCAAATTGACTTTCAAATAAAAATGTATTGCCCGCTTCAGGTTGGTGGAGAGTTCCTGCCTCAAGTGGAGGAGTTCAAGTATCTTGGGGTCTTGTTCACGAGTGAAGGAAGGATGGAACGGGAGATTGACAGACGGATCGGTGCAGCTTCTGCAGTAATGCGGTCGATGTACCGGCCTGTCGTGGTGAAGAAGGAGCTGAGCTGCAAGGCGAAGCTCTTGATTTACCTGTCAATCTACGTTCCTACTCTCACCTATGGTCATGAGCTGTGGGTCATGACCGAAAGGACAAGATCCCGGATACAGGCGGCCAAAATGAACTTTCTCCGCAGGGTGGCCAGGTGATCCCTTAGAGATAGGGTGAGGAGCTCAGTCACTCGGGAAGAGCTCAGAGTAGAGCCGCTGCTCATCCACATCGAGAGGTGGTTCGGGCGTCTGTTCCGGATGCCTCCTGGACGCCTTCCCGGGGAGGTGTTTCCAGGCGCGTTCCACCGGTAGGAGAACCCAGGGAAGACCTAAGACACGCTGGATGGATTATGTCTCCCGGCTGGCCTGGGAACGCCTCGGTGTCCCCCCGGAAGAGCTGGAGGAAGTGTCTAGGGAGAGGGAAGTCTGGGCGTCTCTGCTTAGACTGCTGCCCCCACGACCCGGCCCTGGATAAGCGGAAGAAGATGATGATGAAATTAAATTTGATCTTATCTGTTTAATTATGTATTCATTTATGCTCACTGTTTCGATTAATTCCCTCAGAGCTACCCTAAAGTCCATAACAACAATACACACAAAACAAAAACTTCTTGTAGCTATTATGGTGTCACAGTCGGTGGCTGTAATGAAACACGATGAAGATACTGAAATAAGTATTTAATACAAGAATCTAAATATTAAACCAGAGAATAACATGGAGGAAACACAACAATTAACACACTGACTTAAAACAATGCAAGACAAGGAACTAACTGAACTAACTAAAATAAATCTGTAACCATAGAAACAAAAAGGCAGTGAAACTGAGGGAACATAACTAATTAAACTAGAAGCAATGACAAACTGGAACATGACAAGGAAACTAAATCAAACAGAAATACAAACACTTGATCCAGTAATACTAACACTTTCTCTTCTATTATTTAAAAAAACCCGAAAAAACATGTACTGCGTTAGATTAAACTGAGAAGGGTCATAGCACTTGGCTCCTAGCATAGGACATATTGTTGTCCTACTGTTAGTTTAACTGCTTCTATTGTTCTCATTTGTAAGTTGCTTTGGATAAAAGCGTCTGCTAAATGAATAAATGTAAATAATAAACACAACAAAAACAAACTCAAAACGTGACAAGCAGTGTCTTATTCGTATATTTAGGGGTTATGTAACACAATTTGTTCTGGCGTCATATTTTAGCCTACATGCTGAAAATAATTACCACATAATATATTCTGATAAATCATAGATGACATGTTTGTACTAAAAAATGTAGTGAGGCATATTTTAGATGCATCACATGGAATTGCATAATAAACCTTTCATATGTGATATTTATTCAACACACAAAATTAACCTATTTTCATATATAAATGACAGTTAGCTCATAATCACACAGAATGTATTCCAGTCCTATTTTTGAAGTCCCTGCCTCCAGAAATCTCAAAAACAATGTTCTTATTTTAGATTTTTCTGATATATGCAGTTATCAGCTTTGTGGCAACACACTCTTTCAACATTTCTTGTTGCTTAATAAAAAATAAGGCATTTTGTGAAAAGAGAAGGGGTGCTTCTCAATTCTTATTTGTGCATCCTCGTTTCCTTTCCTTGAATCTCAGCTCCACCCCCTGTAGGAAGCGAGGGAAGGCTGCAAGGAAAGAAAATGAGGACGGAGGAATCGAATGAAAGCTTTTTTATACATTGGAATACTTGATCACTCGAGCGTCACTTCACAGCGTCATCATCAGCGCTCAAAGGATCTGTCCGTATGTTGTTAAAGTTTGGTTATTTAAGAAATTCATGATAAATAATAATAAAGCCAGATACCCTGTTGAAATATGTGAGATGTGTGGTTTATATAAAACTGAAAAGGTAAAGTATAAATTAAAATTATTATGACCGACTTGAAGGGGGAGGAGAATTTATACGTGCGTCACGTTTAGTCGAACTCTTCCGCATAGGATACACCCGTGTATCCTCACTCATGACTCCTCTGGAAGCCTCCTCACTCCTCGATCCTCGCCTCCTCGCGGTGCAGTTAGAGAATTGAGATGTCCTTCAAGATGGCTGAGTTCGATCGGTTTCCGGGTCATAGGATGGAGGACGGAGGAGCGAGGAAACGAGGAGGGATATTGAGAAGCACCCAAGGTTTAGGGATGATTTATGATGCCTCCTCCCCACGGTTCTCCGAGTGCTGTTTTTTTATGATGAGATGGACCTTTCATTTTACACTTGTTGGGACCAGTTGTTTGCCCGTCTCACTAACACTATCAACCTTAATTCTGCTTAAGTTGCCATGACAGCTGGTTGTCAACACTGTCTTTCTGTCAGTTTTAAATAGATGGTCAAATTCAGGGACATTATGCACATATTTTGTTAGGGGGGTAATAGTGCCGATCCTGGCTCATGGGCAAGTAAAGAATAAGCCAAAATACATGCCAAATATTAAAAAAAAACTCAACATACCTATATGTTAAAAATTATAAGAAAATGGAATCGACAAATATAATATATGAATTATTGCATTCAGGTCTTTGTTTAGAGTGTGAGAGGATAGGGTTTTAGTCTTTATATGGAAAAATTCCCTTTGTGTTCCATGACATAAAAGCATTCATAATTTACATTCATCAAAGATTCCTTAAAAATGTGTAATAATATCAATTGATTGATAAGAAATTATTGTTTAAAATAATTTCTGAAGGATCACGTGACACTGCATGCTCTGCAGAAAAGAAATCATTTTCTTGTCTTCCCTGTAGAAAAAAAAATTTTATTTTCCTCAAAATCAGAGAAAAGTGGTAGAGAGTTGGTATGTAAATTATGGTTTTGAATTGTGAATTCATAATGTTCCTATCTGCTTTGAAAGGTTTGATTGCACAGGCTCAGATGTATTCCAATCAATTTTTGAATTCCATTTGTTTTCAGACAAAGCTGGTGAAATAACTATTGATTCTAAAGATCAATTTAGCAGTCACCTTTTTATCCTGCCCTGGAATGTAATCCAAATTAATGCACGTTTGATCGTTTAGCAGAGGAAATGCATTCCTAGCATTTTCTTTCCTCAGCTTAGTCTTTAAAATTAGCTGTGTTCGAAGGCAAGGTTGATTGGACGGTCGGATAACATTTTGGTTTTCAGCTCTTGTCTGTGCCAGGGAAGTTTTCAAGGCAACTGCAAGTATCTCAAAGAACCATTAGATGAATCACAGGTGTGTCCGAGACAGAGGGGAGTGAGAGATACTTAGCAAAAAGCACATAATTTATCATTAAAGTGTGTAATTAATTTTGATGTCATCCAATCCCAGATTAAAATTCAGACACAACCATAAAACATTTCTAGATGAAATTGCCTGAAAAGGGTAAACACTTCATTGAGAGATCAGTTATCAAAGCTTTGCATTTCCATAAACTATTAATATAATAATTAACATTGACAGTTGTTGTGATGTTAAGAGTCGCTGTTCTTTTAGTTGCTCTATTCTGCGTGATTCTGCTGCCGCGACCAAAGAATGAAGGACATTATGCAATATAACCATCAATACCTATTAAAGTAAACCTATTCAAAGCCCTGTTTGCAGCTCTGTGAAGTGATCTGTCGGTACACAGCTTTGAAGACGTGTCTTTTATCCTCTCTTTTGGCCAAAATTCTTTGAGGAACTGCAGTTCTTTACTTTAGAAGCCCAGTCTCTGTTGTACTTTTAGACCCAGCGTATGCAAATACATTATTGCTGCAAGCACTGAAATTCCCAGACTTATTAAAATCCAGGCTTTTGTTTATTTGCATCTATTCCTGGTATATTTCCGAGAAACAAACCAGAAGATGAATAGCTTCATTATAACCCCACAGGGGAAGGCGAATGAGTGTTTGTATATGAGAAAGGGCTTAGAGACATCAGACTGTACACTGTAATACCTTTTTTAATAAGACGAGAGGAAGGTAATAGATAATAGTGTCTCAGCAGTAAAAGCTCCAATTAAAACTGTGCTGCTTGTATACCATAAAAAAAAAACTAATTAAATCTTTGAATAAAAAAACAACAACATGCAATTAGCTGATTGCTTGACATTGGTAAGATCATGCAAATAATTGCTCCTCAAGTTAGAGAGCTACAGTGAACATTCACTGATTATGTAAACTACAGCGATAAAGAGTGAATTCCGCGCTTGTAGTTGTGTATCCTGTATGATCTCAAAACCCTACAATGTACACAACATTGAAAGGACTGAAATATTTTTTAAACTCAAAGACAAGTTGCATAATCATAAATTAGCAGCAGTATTGTTTCAGGTGTCACGGTTATGGACTCTAATTTTGATGTTCGGTTTTGTTTCCCTTAGTTCCTGTTTCCCGGATCTGTTTAGGTTCGGTTTGCTTGGTTTCTGATTATGTCCCTGTTTGTTTTTATGGTTACTTATAATTATCAGCTGTGTCTTATTTAGTTTATTGTTATCTCCTTTGTATTTAAGTCCTAAGTTTGGTTCTGTTCCTCATCCGGTATTGTCTTGTGTTGATTTATACATATAAGCTCTTACGCTGCTTTTGTTTTCTCCTGCGATTCCTGGTTTCATTTGATTAAAGGACTAGCTAATCCTTTCTGCTCATCCTTGCTGAGTACATAACATCAGGTGGGAGCACAGAAAATGACGGGATGAAGGCCCCTTCGGAAATCTACCACTTAAATGAATGTACCTCAGTGAGCCTCTCATTAATGTCTAATAATCTTCATCAAGCCACCTCTGGAGCAAATGGCCTGTAGGAAGGGTATAATGTTTCTAAAAGACAGAAAGGCAGTCTAGACTTATTAAACTGCTATCAACATCTACATCCTGATAGTCTAATTTCCAAAATGTTAGATAATTGCTTAGGTAATTTATCATAAATGCAATTGCTGTGGTAAGAATGTTTCAAGAATATAAATGTAGTCTCTAATATTTATTATATTATTCTAGTGCCACAAACTACCATTTCAGCACACTCTCATGGCAATTAATAACTATTATGTTTTGCCAAATTTGGTGGCAAATTCGTATGAGTTCTTACATTATCTTTCATACATTTTCGTATGATCTGCTTATGCCCCACTTAGGGTTGGACCTTCATGTTATTTTTTCTATAAGTTGTATGTATTCATATGAAATCGCCAACTTGTAAAAAAAGTTAAGTTTTCTCATGACATTGGGTTGACTGCTCCAACAATACTTTTAGGGCTGAAAATAATGTAGTAGTTGACTACCATAAGGTCATATGTTCAATAAAATAAGAACACTTACATTATTTTTCTTCTCTCATTGGATGCTTTCTTAACAAAAACATTGTAAAATGACTAAACTAAATCTAAGTGTTACAGTAGTGAACCACTTAGATAGATCACTTAGAAATTGTAGTCCATTACTGATTCCAAGTTACATGACAAAAATTGTTGTTAGTAACATAACCCATTACATTATACTTTTTAGGGAATACTTTTTTGATTACTTTTAGATTACTTTTGACCTAACTTGTTTATCACATTGATTGACTGTAAGTAACCCAATGCATTAAACATGATCTGTTGGGTTACAGTATCTCAGAAACGGTTAATCTCCCAGCCAGGATAAGTTTAGAGAAAAAAACAGAAAAAAAGTTTAGTGAGCGGCAGTTCTCTGGACGTAAATGGCCAAATTAATGAGAGAGGTCAGAGGAAAATGACCAGACTTGTTCAAGCAGACAGGAAGGCGACAGTAACTGACATAAACACGCACCACAATAGCGCTATGAATATGAAAACCTCTAAATGCAGAACATGTCAAACCTTGAATTGGATGGGCTACAACAGGAAAAGGTCACGCTGGGTTCAACTTCTGTCAGCTAAGAACAGGGAAATTGAGGCTATATGGACACAGGCTTACCAAAATGTTGGAAAATGTTCATCACTGAAATGCCTGTTATAAAGTACAGGTAATCTCATGATGGTTCTACTAACATGATTCCCATATGATGATTTCCTTGTGAGGGACCCCCTTCCACAACATAAAGGAACATATGTATTTTCATGTATAAAGACCCTTTTATAATTATATATTTTTTTAAAAGTTTAAACGTGTAAAATATCAGGAAAATATTTACTTTTTATTATGTTGGCACTACATCTTATCTGTCAATAGAATAAAATGATTTGTGATTTATTTTCGACTAGTAAAATGGTAATAGTTTCATTTTTTTTTATTTTAGTTTTATGATTTAGTGTATTTCTATTCTGTTTTATTTATTTATTTAACTTTTTTTCTGTGACCTTTTCTGCTGATCCCCTAGTTTGTCCCTCAGGGTTCCCCATATCACAGCTTGAAAACCCCTGATCTGGCCAACCAGAACCAGTTCTGGTCTAGTACATCCTGGCAGCCTACTGGACCAGTGTGCATTGGAGTCCTGATATGAAGTGTCATACAAGATAATTCCCTGAAGATAAAAACGGGGCATAGTGGAACCAGTTGGATGTGCTTGAGGGGATTTATGACAGATGCTATAAGGCTGACGAGGATATAGCCACTGCCATCTTTATGTTATTGTTGTTTTCTTTGTTTTGCTGAGCTTGATGCAGCAGGATCAGACTGCTGTCGTATAATGTGTTCAGAGGAGAGATGCTCATCTAGGATGAAAACAAGTGCTTAATTGGGCTGAAGGCAACAGCTTTGTGACCTTCAACCAAGAGGAGAGATTTGGCTCGGGAAGTCTTTACTTGGAGGAAGAAAAGCTTAGTCAATCACCATTAAACTTTAAGTGATAAGTTGACATTATTGGATCAGACACAAAAAAGTACCTGACCCATTCGATGTGATGCTATTCGGCACACTTCAGTAGTTAAGGCAGCATAATTTGATGCGTTGAACATTACAAAATATTACTTTGTCATCAGAAGACCACTAAAGATGAGATATTTATTATAAATCCATGTAAAAGTCAGTCTTGAAAATGCCTTGTGCTCAGCCGATTGTGTGCTTGACAAGCGCACTTAGTGGCATGTCTGACAGGAGCAGTGCGTTCTTCTGAAGGACTTTAGACTTAAATGCAAACTAACTTGACAAAAAATTATTCCAAACAAGTGCAATAAAAGATGCAATTAACCTTTTCTGTGTACAAACTTGATTATCTAAATTTTCGAAAGTGAATAAAAGCCACACAGAGTACATTGAACACATAATCCTTCAACGACTTTTATTATGGAAAAGTGTTGTCAAAAAAATTGGTGTCAAAATTTTATATAAATGGGCGAGACATTGCTTGTGTTTTTCACAAGATTATTGATAATTACTACATTGTTTTGAGTGTTTTTATTTTGTCTGTTTGTCTGTCTGAATTTCATTACGTGGGTCAATGTACAACGACTAGGGCCAGTTATTTTCTGTCTGATTATTGAATTAAATTATTTATGTTTATTTATTTCTAATTATTATTTATAAGTATATTAATAGACTGATATTATTAAGTCTGATGGGATATCTCCACTAGATTATGATAAAGAAAGATATAGTTATAATAGTTATATAGTATAATTTCAAAAGATATAGGGCCCTATCATACACCCGGCGCAATGAGGCAACAGGCAGACGGTCTGCGCAAGTCGACTTACGCCAAAAGAGGAACACTTGACGATGTATGACGTACGGTGTAGGAGTAGCGTAAGCTTTGACACCTCTCGCGGTTCAAACAAACAGGGCTGGGCAACAAACTCAGGCTCCTCTGACATTTCTCTATAAATTTCTAGCTTTAGACTTCTAATTCGTGAGTGGTGCTTTGTTTTGCTCTATCCTGCGCTTCTGCGTTCGTCAATGCGTCATGCGTCATGTCAAAGGTTACTCTTTCGCCGTAAATTGATGCGTACGGAAGCTAGTTATTTTAGTCGATAAAATTTTTAAAATGGATATTTTTCTTACACGAATGCAACGTTTCACTTCAGAAGGCCTTTATTAACCCCCCCCCCCCCCCCCCCCCAAGGGCCGCGTGGAGCACTTTTATCATGAATGGATGCACTTTGATGGACTTCAAAACAGAAACGGCCATTCACTGCCATTATAAAGCTTGGAAGAGCTTGGACATTTTTTAATGTAACACCGATTGTATTCGTCTGAAAGAAGAATGTCATACAGTATACACCTAGGATGGCTTGAGGGTGAATAAATCATGGGTTAATTTTCATTTTTAGGTGAACTATCCCTTTAATGGGGCACGTAGTTGTGCAGTGCTTGGTGAAGAGTTTGAGTTTGTACTCATCGCACACCATTTCAATCGAGGACAGCAGTGAAGTTCTAAATGGTTGGTTGTGTCAGGCCTGAATGAGAATGAGCTGCAGATGGCCACTTTGTTTTCAAAGTGGGTCATGAAATACTCAGTGGTAAGTGTAGATGGTGGAGAAGAACAGAGATGGAATGAAAAGGCATAAAACAGTTTGCACAGATTGAAGATGTTGAATGTGTAATGGGAGCCCGATGTCTTCAATTGAAAAAAAAAATCACAGCACAGGATGTAGCACTTTAGGGGAATAGTTTTTTTCACCCATGTAGTTTTGTTCTGTCACAATAGAGGATGTCAGAAAGCCAAAGGCTGGAAAAAATGTGACAGGATGGCTTTGAGACTACAGGGCAGAGGTCCACATCAAGTGCTGATGAGAGGGTGGAATGGTCAATATTTGAAGAGATAGAAAGACTGGATGGAGGAAAGTGAGACCATTTACTCAGCCTAATGTCACTCCAAACCTGTATGACATTATATTTTCTGCAGAACAAAAGAGTGGGTCTACCCTATCTGAATCTAAATGGTTTGCCCATACTGGGGCTAATTCAACTCGTTCTCTCTCCCAACACGTCACATATAGACATGGCCGGACTTACCATTAGACTTGATGGGCTTCAGCCCATGGTCCCCAGCTAGGGGGCCCCGCTTTTACCAGATTACGTTTGTTCGATTTGTTCAGTTATGCCAGTCAGAAATTATTAGTCGCACTTCCACTGTCTGGCCTAGTGCGAGCGACTCAATAAACTGCAAATGTAAAATACTGTTCAAAAGATACACCTGAACCAGTGGTGTGCGGTGGTGTTTTAAAATGAGGGGGAAAAGTCCTCACATTTTTTTACATATATATTCTGTCCCTGTTACACTTAAGTTTCCTGGTTAAATAAACATAAACAAAAAAGAGAGACCAAATACAATTCTATTTTGTATTTTTACTCTACCTATGTAATGTTCTATTTATTAAAAGCAAGTATAAATTTAATCAAGTTAGTTTTTTTATGCATTTTTACATTTATTCCAAAATAATAAAGGGAATATAATAATTAATGATTATAATAATTAAGGCGGAGACTATTTAAACAACATGATTTGTGATCTTTTCTTTTTAAAGGGTTAGTTCACCCAAAAATTTAAATTCTGTCAGTAATTACTCACCCTCATGTTGTTCCAACCCCGTAAGTCTTTCGTTCATCTTCGGAACACAAATTAAGATATTTTTGATGAAATCTGAGAGCTGTCTCACTTCTTCATAGGCTGAAAGGTAATTTCATCTACTGGCCCATAAAAGTTAGTAAAGATATTGTTAAAATAGTCCAAGTGACTACAGTGGCTCAACCTTAAGTTTATCAAGCGACGAGAATACTTTTTGTGCGCGAAAAAAAACATAAAAATAACAACTTTATTCAACTATTCATGTTCTTCTGTGTGGGCCTCTGATGTGAGTTCACGAGAGCGCCATGCCACATGCGCGAGAACTGAGAAGATTACGATCATTTGATGGGAAAGTGTAAAAGATCAGCCATTCATTTTGCGGCATTGGTAAGGCACTTTTACATTTTCTCGTTGGTTTCTCACGATTCGGACATCCAGGAAATGCACACTTTAGAACCATTTTAAACAGTACATCGAAACCCATCTGCGTCATCTTCTCAGTTGAGAAATGATGACAGATTTGTCATTTTTGGGTGAACTATCCCTTTATGAGTGAGCATGACCCACTTTTTTGTTAATTTTCTTGCACTTGCTGCGTTTGAAAAAGTAAGAAAGAAGAGAAAGTAAGAGTATAGTTTAGAGAAAACGTCTCGGTTACGTATGTAACCCTAGTTCCCTGAAGAGGGAACGAGACGCTGTGTCGAAAAGCTGCGGGAACGTTTCCCTGCGCGATTGCATCATGAAGCACGTATGGAATGTCATAGGCGGGTGACGTCATCGATCAGGAAACTATAAAGCACCCCTGAATCACAACAGTGCTAGCTTCTGATAGGCTGAAGCAAGTCGATCATGGGCATGCCGGGAGTATGGCAGGGCGACGCAGCGTCTCGTTCACTCTTCAGGGAACTAGGGTTACATATGTAACCAAGACGTTCCCTTTCAAGGGAACTCAAGCTGCGTCGAAAAGCTGCGGGAGGGCCCTTGGAGTGGAGCTGAAGTCAAGATCGTAGAACCTCACAAATGGGCATAGGGCAGCTCTTTGGACATAAGCTTCTAGGGCCCTAACCGGGCAGAGCAGATTTAGTTTCTCTTGGTCTGACGTCAAAAAAGGAAAAGCCTGCAGTACTATTGGTCTAACAATAGTAGTAGGGACCTTAGGAACATAGCCTGGCCTAGGATGAAGAAAGGCCTTAACCAGGCCAGACGAAAATTCCAGGCACGAGAGAGAAACTGAGAGTGCTTGAATGTCTCCAATTCTTTTGAGAGACGAAATAGCAAGAAGAAATATAATTTTTAGAGTAATGTATTTCTCAGAAACTTCTTCAATGGGCTCGAAAGGAGCTAGGGAGAGGCCTTCTAATACAACAGCCAAATCCCATGTCGGCACCCTCGTGCGGACTGCTGGCCTCAGCCTCAAAGTGCCACGAAGGAAACGTTTTATTAATGGGTGTCTCCCCAGAGAAATTCCACTCAAAGGGATGTGGTAAGCAGCTAGTGCCACCACATACACCTTCAATGTGGAGGGGGATAACTCTGCAGAGAAGCGCTCCTGCAGGAATTCCAGCACTGCACCCATGGCGAGCACCCACTGCACTTCCTATAATGCTGTTCGCTCGTCATTATATAGTTTATATATATATATATATATATATATATATATATATGAAGAGTTCAGATGCAAAAGCCTCTAAGTGCCATCTAAAATTTTCTTCTAGAATGATCATTTTTATAAAGCTTGTATATTTAGGTTAAGTAATTTCACTTAAATGACAATTAATAGGTAATTTGCATTGCCATTTATTGAAATTATTGAACTTAAATATACGAGCTTGATAAAAATGATCATTCTAGAAGAAAATTTCAGATGGCACTTAGAGGCTTTTGCATCTGAACTCTTCATATATATATAAATGTATGTGTGTGTGTGTGTGTGTGTGTGTGTGTGTGTGTGTCTCGAGTGTGTGACTCAAGTTCCCTTGAAAGGGAAGTTAAGATTTCTTTGCTCAGCACTTTATAGAACTCAAAATATAAGTCCTGAATCATAACTGGATTGCACATTAACTTTGGTTATGTATAAAAGGTCTCTGTCTATTAAAATATGACCGGATGCATTTTTATTTCGACGTTTAAGGACTGGATTATTCACTTGTCTAAAAGCACCCTGTATATGCCTCACATTTACATTCTTTAAGTGATTTGTTGAAGAGAGAGTGCAAGACAGAGTCTCCTGTCATCTCACAGCACTGCTAATGTCTCAAACAGAGACAACCAGATTGAGTTGTAAAAAGCGAAAATGTGCCGAATCTACAAAGAAGTCAGAAACAATGCAAGTTCTTGCAAGTTCTTTGCAGTCTTATCAGAGCTCAGCAAAATCCAGCCCTCTCTCACTATTTGCAACTAGCAGCGTAGGCGTGCTATTCCTTTTTAATTAGTCACACTTGGCATTAAAGTGGTGCTCCCTGAGGGAGAGGTTTTGTGAAACTGTATCTGCTATATGAAGGGAAACTTTAGCAGAGGGAATATTATTTTTCAGGCTATGCACCAATGTTTTCTGAGGTCTGTATAGCTCCTTTTAATTGACAGGAGACACAATTAAATGACACATTTTTGCCGTTGTACAAAGTTTTAGCAGCAGTGGGGCTGCATCGGTGGGTTAAGTAAGGGATAATGTACATCCAGCCGGTTGTTCTCTCAAAATAACCCCTGACAGGGTGATGAGGACCTATACAGTATACGGTATACAGTCATACCACTTATTACACAGCATTTCACCACATAAATAATTATGGAGATAAGAATTTTTTTTAAATCGTACCTGTTTGTATCTTATAATCCAACAATGTACAAAAAATTGGTCACGAATCCACGTTACTGAAACCACGTCACTGAATCCACGTTACTGGATGGCATAATTAAATAACTGTACACAAAATATTGATTCGACTGAGTTTTTATCATTTATTAGCTCACCAAATGCAAAACTTCCATGAAGAAAAAACCTGTGTTATCTGCTTTGAGAGATTGTTATCTGGGAATAACTTACTGCTGGATGGTGCGATTGACCAATCAGAATTAAGTATTCCACAGAGCCGTGTAATAATAAGACGTAACACTTAGCTTGAAGCCTTTATAATGCAATATAATGGTATTCATAATGTATGTTGTAATGCATTATATCTTTTCTTAAATAATTGTAAACAAAATTAAACTGCATTATAGTATTTGCAGATTTCTTGCTACATCTGAAACTAGTTGTTTGTCATGTGTTTTAATGCATTAAAGTGCAACGAAGAGATGTGGTTATAATTATTCATGAGATCATAAAATTCATTATAAGGTGCATTACAATGCATATTTAATGCATTAAAACACTTTTATATGCATTATATATAAAGTGTTAGAGTAAATATCTTTAATCTTTAATAACAGTAGGCCTGTATTATATAATATATGTAATAATAATATACTGATATAAATGGATGTTCCTTTAACTATCGGCACTATTGGCCCTGGGGACGTAAAATAAACTCTTAAAACACACTTTTCAAACTAATTTTATTTAATTTTTCCACTAACAGTGTCCACCAGGGGACACACATGCATCACAAAATTCTGTGAACACGTTTGGAATAAAATGGCCGACTCCTTTGTCTTGCTAAGCCTGATTTCATAGCTAGCATTTTATGTATCCTAAACACACAATTAAACAAAATTATAGCTTGATCGGAAATTAAGTACTCATAAGAAATTAAAGTATTCATTTCGCAAATTTATATTTGACGATTTTTCTTCACACTGTACCGTGTAGTCTGTTTTGGTTTCGTTTTCACTGTGTTCTGTTCCTGTTTTGCCTGCCTTAGTTCTCTAGTTAGTTTCCCTGAATGAGTTTCCACACCTGTTCCGTTTTATCCTTCATTACACTCTCGTATTTAAGCCCTGTGTTTTGTTCCGTTCTATGTCTGGTATAATCTTAGTATTATGAGGTTATGAAGTTATTCTTTTCTCCTGTATGTTTCCTTGTGAAGATTATTATTATTAAAATAAAGTCTTCGAGCCACACTACGTGACACACACATCACACACATATCTCAATGTGCTTCAGGGGCTCTGTGGTCTCCTTGGTAACCTGTTGCACTAACTTTATTAGACGCAAAAGTGTTTATGTGGCTTGGAAATGATGCCCCAACTGTGGTATAGCTATACATTTTTTAAAACATTGATAGAAATAATTTTCACACAATAAATATGGAAGTGGTTTATGTTCATTTCAGTATTTGTTTAGATTTTCATAGTTTTAGGCATGTTGTTTTAAGCATAATAGTGTAAAATTCATATTTTTGTGAAGGATTTTCATATTTTAGAATTTAAAGTCTGGGACTGGGAAAAAGATAAAACAATAAAATCCATTCATGAAAGGAATTTTATAAGAAATGAGTAATGCTGAAGGTTTGGTGAAAAGTTTCCAAGATAGTTTTAATGTGACCTTCATAAAACACAAGAGAAGATAGTTAAGCTATAATGATAATAATCAACCACTGGGACGTCCAGATATATTAATAATATCTAAATATATAAAATTAAAAAATATATTAAGATACCCAGAGGTAGATAACAGATGGAGGTACCACATGTTCCTTCTATTAAAGTTTAATTAAACATGAACAAAGTTAATGCTTAACCAAACTAAACAGTCTTGTACCTCAATGTTTTTTTGTTTGATGTTTCTGCACCTCAAATGTACATGTATTGTACTGTATCTTTTATTCTATTGTTTGTCATTTTATGTGATTTGTGGTAAATGTTGCTCTCTTTTGTTTTCTAGTGCCCTCTCGAAAACATAGCGCCTCCCACTGGAGACTCCAGAACATTGCCCAGGAATCCGTTGAAAGCTCTGACGAGGAGTTTTTTGACGCCCGGGGTAAGAGTTGATCTTGTTCCTGATTAATATGTATTAGTGGAAAGTGCTGGTCCTTCTAGGAAACTCACTTTGAAGTGATTGTATCAAGTGGTGAAAATCAAGTTTTTAATGTTGTTTATATGTCTATGTGGGGTTTTTAATATGCTTTAAGACAAACCATGTGCAAATTCATAGGTCAACACAGTTGCTGAGTATTTTCTCATTAAAACTGCAGTGAACCAAAGACAGTCTGGTGGCTTGAACCTTCCCCTGTTTCCTACTGTCACAAACAAGTAACCAATCCCGTCAAACATGCGGGGCTTTTGCCTGCAGCAAATGTTGTTTTGCCCTGTGGGCATTTTAACACGATGAGCACAAGAACACCTTTAGGAATAGACAGGAAAAACCGGGTGCATATGGCAATATAGCTGGTGAATTATCCACAATTATTATTTCTCCACTGACTTATGATATTCAAAGCGTTTCTAAGGATACTGACTTTTAAAAGGCGGCTGTCAGGCTCTGAGCTGGCAAATGCGAACATGTGTAACGTTAGTAACACATTATTAGCTGTTTGATAGAGTAGTCAAGCAAAAGGCTAATCATATTAATTTCCATTATGTGTCCAACGTTGTTGTCACATATACACCTAGTCCTTTTAAACGTTTAAATATGTCATTTTGATTATCAAAAATTGTTGACTGCAGGGGGACTTTAAGTTGCTGGAGAAGAAAAGACTCAAAACAACTGTCAGTCAGTTGAATTACAGGGATTTTCATTGGAACTCAAAGCTTTTGGTGTATAATAATTATATGACTGCAAATCATAAATTGTGTGTGAAGTGCAAATAGCATTTGGAGCATTCAACCGGGTTTGTTTGAAGTGTGTGATGTACACAAAATACCCCTAAAAGTAGCTGAAATCCCTTATGGAATTAAGACAGCACACAGCTCAAACAGAACAAGACTGAGGAGACTATCAAGCTATTTCTGAAGGCTGTGTGGCTTACAAACATTGAACAGAGGGGATATTCTGGAGGAGCCACTTATCTACAGACTTCAAATGAAAAAACACCACAAGTCAAACCTAAATGGAGCAAGAGCCTCTCAAATACCATTTTTAATGAATCAAATTCCATGTCTTTATTATAAGATGGATTTGACATCACCAGAAACTGCATTTCATTTGCAAAGAAATTAATGACGGCTGACCCATTACGATCTTTCTTTGACTTGACAGCCAGTCACAACACAGGTTAAAGAAAAGGCTAAAGTAATACATCACAAACAACACACACGCAGACTGGTGTTACGGTCCACAAGGACATACAAATGTGAAACACATTTAAATCAGTTGTACTTATGCATGGTATTCAGGCTCAGATTTCCATTTGTAAAAATTAGAGTTATTCCCTCAGGTTCTTTAAAACCATTTCGCAATGAAATTCTGAAGTAATGCCGGACAACTTAATGATGACTCCTTTGCATATGTTGATGTCATTTGTTGTGTCTGTTGGGTAGCAACCAGCAGGATTATAATTGGTTCAATTCAGTTATTCATGAGGTGCAAATTGCCCACTGGTATTTTTCAAGCATCGAGCACTCTCAAGTAGCGTTTGTGTGAATTTTTTATGGGCAAATGGTCCTCTTGTTAATCCTAGTAGTAATAAAGGCCCTAAAGGCACTACCGTATTTCGTTCGCTTCCCTGTCTTATCTTACAGGTATTAGGCTAGATTGCTATCGAATGTGAAGTACCTGTGAGTGATTATGGCTGTAATCTCTACAGAATCATTCGGGGAGTTCAGAATCGTAGCATATGTAAAAGGTTTGTGGAAATTAAGCATTTGGAGCCCTGCATAACTTTCTACGTTCCTCATTTATTTCGTTTATTTGAAAGTTGTGAATGGAAATAATACATGACAAGGTCATGAACGGTAGCAGTTTTAATATTTCTTGCGCACGCTAAGAATGCAGAATGCAATACATTACATTTTTTACATCTAGAGTAGAAGGTTATACATGTATTTTATTCTGCTTTTGATTTCACATCCCACACCTACAGCATTCCGGTGCTACAGTAATGTGGAAGTTGGCCTAAATATTTAAGGAACTCGTGAGTAAAGGGCTGAAAAGCAGGGCCACCCATTTGTCTGCATCATACTGTTATCTAGATAGGATGCTATGGGCACACAGCCATTGAAACTGTACCCATTTATTACTGCAACACTTGTCAGACTGTGCTGTATGCTGCCAGCAGGTATTAAGTTAAATAAGGATGATGCTTGAATGCCAATTAGCCTCCTCTCTCTGGTCAATAGTCAAGTTGCATCTCTGTATAATCATGATTTGGTGCTTGAAACTGTTTGATAGGAACGTTAAATGATTGGATCACCCACAAAGGAATATTCTGCCATCTTTTACTCACCATCATGTCATTCCAAACCTGCATAACTAAAAGTAGTCCACATGAATTGTACACTACTTTAAAAAGTCTTCTGACGATGATAGCTTTGTGTGAGAAACAGAACAAAATGTAATTTGTTATTAATGGAATAACTGATTCGTAACCAAATTATTATTTTGAGTCAGATATTTACAATGAAACAGTTGATCTGCTTCATAAAACCAGTGTGAATGATTTATTTACAAATTGGAATGATCTGTTTCAATGAGCCGGTTCAAACTCACTAACTAAATTAACCCATTGCAGTGGGTTACAAATCAGAATCAGAAATTATTATTATTATTATTATTATTATTATTAATATTTTCTTTTTTTTCTTTCTTTTTTTTTACAATGAATTGGTCGATCCACTTTACAAAACCAGTTTGAACAAAATGGGGCTGTCCCAATACCCACACTTGTTTTACATGACAGGTAAATAATGACAGATTATTTAGGTGAACTGTTCCTTTAAAAAAAATAATCTGTTACATCCCATTATTCAGTTTGTACTTGTCAAATACATAATTAATGATTTGGCGCTCAGTGAATGACAAAAACATGCCAACCTGATATCATTATATTTTCACATTAGTATGCTGATTCAGTGTGTCTGCCCAGAGGTTTGTTTTGTTCTGCTTTCTCAGTTTCTTGCCGGAGCTCTGTCCTGGCCCTTCATTTGCCATTCTTGCCTGTAATTTTGCCTGTCATTTTTTTCAAAATATTGATTCTCTGAACAAGTTGTTGGCAAAATGTTCTTAAGCTACCCATCAAGTTGTCAAGACTAAATCTGTATAAGAGAATTGCCATGATAACAGAGCTTCTCCATTGGATGCTGCAGGCTTGTGATGCTCTTGCAAATATTCAGATGGCCTTTCTGCATTCATTTTCTTCTTGTACCCACCTACACGTCATCACTCCATTTTTTATCTTTCCATCTGTATCTCTCTGTATCTATCTTTCCACACCTTGCCCTTAATTAAGATGCAAACACATGCACTGTAAAAATATAATGCAATGTTTAGCTTTGCACTAGATTGAAGGCAACACAATTATCTTTGAGTTTAAATTTAATAACTGTAGCCAAATTGGATTTGTTTGTTCACTAAATGTTAAAAAATATCTTGTCATAGCAACTACAGATTTTCAATTAGCAACTGAGGAATCTTTCATTTGCTCTTTTCTTTAACTTGTTTAAATTACTTTTTTCTATATATTTGTCTAAGATATTGCAACATTAAAAATATTTCATTGTAACAAAATGTGAAAGCTCTTTTTTTTATTTTTCAAATACACAAAATTAAGATAAAATCAAAAAGGGGAGAAAAACAGTAACCATATAATTTATTCATGTGGGGAACTCACAAACCCTTAACAAATCAGCAGTATTGTTCAATATGAAAATGGTAGCAACATAAAAAGCCTTATTTCGTAGAAATTCTGGTCCTCAAATTTCATTGGCTGAGCAGTCCAACTGCACTGGGACGCTCCACTATCCAGAAATTGATTTCACTTCGCTTTACTCTAATCCAGTTGGTGCGCTAATGCTTTGGATTCTGTGGTTCTGTTTTCATTAGCAGAGAAAAACATGCCAATCAACTGCCAAATTTTACCTGAAATGTGAGTTACTTGATATTAACGTGGGTTTAGACAAATCGTACAAATTCGTACGAGTTAGGTCGTACGAATTAGTACGAATTAGCCAACTTTTTATCATTCGTACGAATTCGTACGAATTGGTCGTGAGATAGCGTTGGAACTTCACTTAATATCAGTTGTGATATAGTGAATTTTAGTGCTGCAACAACTAATCGATAATCAAAAACAACAAATTTGATTATTGATTAATCGCGTCTAGCGCCATGCACTGAAAACATTGCCCAATTACATACCTTTACAGTAGTGTGTAGCATTTCTGGGGACAAAACGCTTCTGGAAAATAGCAGATAACACATAGTGTGCTGCAGTGGGAAGTTATAAGGACATAAGGAATGCTTCAAACAAACATTAAACGCTTCAGACAAAAGCATATATTTTAACGTGGCTGGCCTTGTCAGGTGGATATATGTCCTTTAAATGCATTTGAGAATTATTTTCCCAGCACATAACTCCCATTTTACGGTTATATTCCTGTAAATGTTAGAAAGATTATTCCATTTTGCACACAAGCCTTGTCCAGACATTAAGCAATTCTCCGCTAAACTTCACAGACTTCAGTGAATGAGCGTAGGCCCAGTGAACATTGGGCAGAATGTGAATTTATTTTTTTAACAATGGATTAAAAGTATTGAGTTTTGTATTTTTTCACGAATTAATTAATTATCAAAATAATCATTCAATTAATCATTATTTGAATATTAGCATGGCCATATTGCTCCATATTGCAGTTACTGGTGGCATTCTATTACATAATATTTCCCCTTTTTTAGCACATTTTGGTGCCTTGGAAGCAACATCTTATATTCATTCAAACATGAATAATCCTCTAATTGGCAGTACTGAAACTGGCTAATGCTGTAGTTGCGGATGGCAAGAGAACGACCCCATGGCCTGCATACTAATGACTGACTGATATGAGCAAAATAAAGTTTAGACTTTATAGACAGAGTTCATCCTTAAAAACTGGCTAATTTACAACCAGAGGAAAACACAGAGAGTGTGATCCATCTTCATTAGTTTCTTATCAACGTATTCCACAGCCTCTTCTTCTTCCCTGCCTGCTCCCTGCTATCTCAGTGGTCTATTTTTGGCTCCATGATTTTTTTTTTTTTTTTTTGCCATTTTGTCTCTGTGTGTTGTACCAAACCTCTTTTAAATGATTCCCCAAGAGCATTTTTTCTCTTACCTCTGTGTTAGGGACTTCATAAAGACATGGCCTATAGTCATTATTTAATAAAAGAAGCCCATATTTCAATATAACGGATGATTTGAAACAAAATTTTGGTCTTATACACAGACCTATACACTTCTAAAAATGGCTACAGAAAGCAAAATCCTAAAGTCTATGTGAGTGAATGGCTATTGTCAAATGTGAAGCTTAAAGCAATAGGGTCTGAAACTTACACATGTGTATATTTATATATATATAAACAGGATGATGTAAGGATTATGGAGCGTTAAAAACTGATGTAATGTGTGCTTCATTCATGCTGGTAGCCGGAGGCGCCCTCGCACAAGAAAGTTCAAGACTCATAGAAATAATAATATTTTATGAGGTTACAAGAATTCCCTTATATGGACAAAGGCATCCAGCTATCACTGTAGCTGAATATAAAGCCGATAAAAAACATTTTGAATGATGAGACATGAAATAAACACACAAATGTGACAATGTATGGTTTATGTGTGTTTTTCAAGCCATTTCGTGTATTTTCATAAGAATGTTATTATACATTATATACATATACATACTGTAAAATTGTAATAGTATTGGTACCGACTACTGGAATTTTGGTATTGTGACATCCCTAATAATAACATTGTTTTTATTATTATAAATTATTATACATATGAATTTTAAAATGTGTAAATAAAAATAAGACAAAGTTTTTTTGTTTTTTTTTAAAATAAATGTCTTTGTAATAAATATGTTGTTTTTTATGAGAACTTTGCATTTGACCTGTAGGTGAAATGGGTGTTTCTGAACCGATGTTTCCAAATGAGTTAGGAGGAATATGTTGCAGCGCAGTCCCTAATGAAAAGTCCTGTTAACATCCCAAATGTCCTCTTTGTAACAATGCTGTGTGACCATAGAATAACCAACATGGAATGGCCCCTAAAGTCATATCGGGAACTTTATTATATGACCAACAGAGTACCATGTGGGATCATTCTGTTAACATCCCAAATGTCCTCTTTGTAACATTCTTATGTGACCATAAAATAACCAAAATGGAACATCCCCCTAAAGTCATATAAGGAACCTTGAACTGCAGCACTTTCATAACCAAAAGAGGATGCTTTAGGAATGTCCCTAATGTTCTGTAAAGGTTCAGGATTTACGTCACCTTTAGAGAACTTTTAGGGAACGTTGCGCAAGGGTAAATGGGGCTAAAGGTGTGACACTTGTTTAGGCTAAACTAAGATGCCACTCACCTCGGGTTATTATATTATATTATATTATATTATATTATATTATATTATATTATATTATATTATATTATATTATATTATATTATATTATATTATATTATATTATATTATATTATAGACTCTAATTTTCTTCATTGTATTGAATGGCTTCTCACGTCCTGCTGATCCGCAGATGGTATGGAGGGGAAGACGGCCTTACTCCTGGAAATGAGCCAGTGGAACTCCAATGACCTGGTGGAGCAGATTGAAACACTGGGACACCTGGAGCACTCCAGAGGTAAAACCACCAGGGTCTCTTGAAGACATCTCTCCTACAATGTTTTTGTATCATGAACATAAGGTTCTTTAAGGCTGAATTTACCAGGAGTTGCTTGATGATGTGATTTTACGGCTCATTCATTTTAATACATTTCAACTGACAAGTAAAACTGCTGTGAAAACCATGGATAATCTAAATGCTGCTCCTCCCTAATTAGTTTACTTTACCCTAAACAGCAGTTTACATTGCAAACAGCTTGTTTAGTGTCTAACTTAAAGTGTGGAATTTCAGTGAAGGGAGAATCAACAGTGACTAATGCTACAGATGCAGCGTAATCACTGTTTTGCTTCTCTAAGCTGTATTAATACCTCAGGACATGCAGTGACTCTACAGCACTATATAACTCTTGTGCAAAATTAACTCCCTTTAGAGAGACACCCTAATGCTGCATGGGAGAATTAGAGTTTCTGTAATGCCGCACGACAGCTAAATGAGGAGAAATAGGCAGCTCACTTTTTGACACTCATTTTAGAAAAATGTGTTTCATCAGACTGCGAAACAGTAATACCAAAACCAATAAGACCTCATAAATGGTGCAGCATGATCGAGCGACTGATCAGAGTTTGTCAGCCACAAACAATGAGTTCAACAGCAGTGTTTGTTTTAGTTGTGTTGAGATGTGAGAAAACAGGGTCTTGAGAGATTCATTTTTATTCTCACTTGTGGAAAAAGGTCTCCATCCATACAGCCCCCCCCCCCCCCCCTTTATGGATGGCTTAGAGCAGTGCAGAAACTTAATATTATGTGGATTTGGTTATTTTGGTTTTCACTGAAGGTAAGGTCACAGATTATAAAGAGACAGAGAAAGAAATAGGATTGAGACAGACAGAGCGAGAGAGGATTACTGCTAACAATTATCCGTTTTCATTTCACAGTTAAGAAATCTGGAACATATTTTAGATTTAAAGAGAGTAGGGATGCATCCTGCCACTTAACTAAACCTTTTATTTATCCGTTTATTCATTTATTTCCACACCAGAGGATTTAAGCATGACCCAATTTATGAATTTCCAATTTTTTAAAAATGTAAATAGATAGGATACATGCTGAATTACCTTATTTAGAGCCCAACAAACAAAACTTGAGTCTTCTGGCATGAGAACCCACATTTCCGTTCAATTATACTGTGAATAAAAACACACCTGAGCACAGTAGGCTTAAGAAAACACCAGTGACCTCTCACTAATGAACGAGTATTGCACTGAAGCGAGTGAGAGTGGAAAAAATTCAGAGCTGTGGATCACATTTGAGCACTGGGACATAACCAATACAAGTTCTGAAAAATAAACAGAATGAGACTTGATCAGGTCAAGAACTACCCAATTATTTGGCCAAGTTTGTGACACAAACTTAATAACACAGTAACACAGACAAAATTTTTGGCACACCTCCTTGTGTTGGCCCATGCATCGAATATGTTGCAACCCCTGTTTTTGCATACCCTATGATTCCATAAATAGCACAGACAATGCATTTTTCAGCTTCTTTTTCCCGCTGGATAATATCTGACATCTTCATTATGCTTACTGAATGTGTGTGTGTGCTCAGGCTGTTGTTTTGATCCTGATTTCTCCAGTGCTATTATACTGTTCTTATTAAACAAGCTCATTTACATCTCCAGCAGTTTTCATCAGGCCATCACTGCTGGTGAAATGTAAAATCACAAATGTGAAACCATCTCCTCCAGAGCTAGAATAATAATTATAACTAATTTTACAAATGAACTGTGACTATAATTTATGATGTACCAAACAAGCAGATAAAACTGTACAAACTAGAGTAAAGTTTACTTTGAGTCAAGTGTTGATATTAAATTTGCTATTTAGACTGTATTTATGTTTTGCTGAATTATATGTTCTGTTGTGCAAAAGTAGTTAGTTAGTTAGTCTATAGTGGTGGAGAGTTTATTCAGTAAAGTAGGTGGCGACAAGTTTATGATTGAGTCATTTGAATCATTCACTCAACCGATTCATAAACACTGATTAAGTTACTCAACCTTCTTGTTTATTAAGTTATTGTAAACAAGCAATATAACACTCATAATCTTTGGTCTGAATATTACCACGGCTGCGCATTAGCTGCACCAGTCTGAAAGATTTTCTCTCTTTTTAGTGTGAGTTGAGCTTAAAACGCATAATATACTGTATTATATAATTGTTGTCCAATTTTGATAAATAGTTACAGAAGTTTTGGTCTTTCCCAATTCAAATAGAGAAGCTTAAAGTTAGAGTACACGATTTCAGAGATACACTGTTGATATTTGAAATCAATACAAACATACCCATCCCTTCATTGCTCCACCCCCAAAGTGCACAAACACGCAATGCAAGAGTGGATGTCTCTTTATCATAGCTGAAGCAAAATAATGCTTTGCCATAAATAAAGCGAAGATGACGAAATAATGGCAAGGAAGAACAGCATATGAACATATAGTACACGAGTGTATACAGCAAGAGTTTGTTGTAAGTCGCAAGCTAACAACAAACACAAACACTCCAGCTCCAGACAAACAATGACACTCAAAACTGTCATTGGTTTTGCTATTAGTTTTACTATGTTTTTACAGAATCAAGATATATATTGGTTCTGTAAAAACATAGCAAAACCAATGTTACCTTCACTATGGTTCAGGCTGCAGGATTGCTGAATGACTAAAGAAATGTTATAAGCAAGATGGTATAAAACTGTACATTTCTTGTCTATTACCACCCACTTCTACGTATACCAACGACGGAAATAAGCGCAGTTATAATAGCAAAATATTTTGGAGAGCATTGCTATAGTGTGACGATATTGTATTGCAATAGGTAGCACATTGATGTTAATACCGAATCAAAGTGATTAGCACATCATTTGTAATTGAAAGGGTTTAATAACAATATCTGGTTATGGTTACACTTTAAATAGTTACGAAATAGATGAATGAGATGATACAATCATTTTCCATTAATTGTACCCAGAATATATGTAAAATGTTACCTTAGAGATAGAGAGAGAGAGAGTGAGCAAGAGAGAGAGAGAGAGAGTGTAGAGAGAAGGAGAGATGGAAGGCAGAGCTCAGGGAGGAAGAGCAAAGCCCTCCAAGAAGAAGAGACAAAGAAAAGAGGAGGCAAAGAAAGAGTGCCTCAAGAACAACATTTACAATCTTTTTTTATTCCTTCCTTTACAATGAGACTGAGACCCAAATGTGAGACATTCAAACTGACCAATCAGAAGATTGTACTAAACTTCCTCCACCGTACTAAAGGTGTGACAACAAGTAAACCCCTGATGTACACACATCTTGGCCTACTTGGCATTTCCCTATCTGTCAGTCACGTTCAATGTTGTGTCAGAACTAAACTGATGAATTGGGATATCGCCTGAGAGCCCAATCACATTCGAGTGGTAACAAACAAGCCAATGTGAGATTTGCATCGCAAGCCACTCCCCACGGGCCAGGTATACTGTATAAGGCATTGTGCAAATTCAGACATTAAGCTTTCGCTTTTTCGCTTTTCGCTGCTATGCTTTCCTTGGCCGCCACGAGCTCTGGGCTCAAGTGAAACCCTTCACCATGTCCCGAACACTCATGGCTGGATGATTGGTTTCTCGGGGTGGGGCATGCCGAACAGCAGCGTCCCGCTCTGGTCGCTTTCTTCCCGGAAGTGCATGAGGAGGTCACAAAGTCATGGAAGGCACCTTTTTTTTCTGCCAGAAGCCAGTTCAATGTCTTCTCCGCTCTCACTACCCTTGATGGTGGGGTGGCCAAAGGGTATGTGGAGATCCCCCAGGTGGAGCGTGCAGTTGAGGTGCAGTTATGCCCACAAAATGCTGCCACCTGGCTGGGTCGCCCGTGTCTCCCATCCAAGGCCTGTAAGTTCTCTTACAGTGCTGCTGGACAGGCCGCCTCCGCCCTGCATGCCATAGCCCTCCTGTAGGTATTTCAGGCCAAAGCACTAAAAGAGCTACACGAAGGTAGTTCTGACACATAGTTAATGCAGGAGATGCACACAGCGACAGACCTCACCCTCAGAGTCACTGCGCGGTACCTTGGGCAGACGATGTCCACACTAGCAGTCCAAGAGCACTATCTCTGGCTGAACCTGGCAGAGATGAAGGAAGTCAACAAAGTTCGCTTTCTCGACTCCCCCAGCTCCCAGGCTGACCAGCCACCTGGTGCTTCAGGTCCAGTGGGAAAAGAGCAAACTCTCCCCCGTGCAGAGAATCTCTTTTCTTGGTATGTAGTTGAACTCTGTTGACATGACTGCATCTCACGAATGAGCACGCCTAGTCAGTGCTAAACTGCTTGAATTTGTTCAGGGGCAGGACACTGAAATAGTTTACACTGAAACACTGTCTCCTGGGGCATACGGCAGCCGCAGTAATGCCGCTTGATTCATATGAGCAGCACACATCGGGTGGTAATCACACAGATCTGTCCCTGTTCTTTCAGCCCGTGGTCAGACCTTGCTTTTCTATGGGCAGGATTTCCCATAGAGCAAGTGTTCAGGCGTGTTGTTTTCTCAACAGATTCCTCCTCCACGGGCTGGGGTGCTGTATGCGACGGGCATTCAGCCTCGGGCTCCTGGACAGGACCTTGACTGCAGTGGCATATCAATGGTCTCGAGTGCTAGCAGTACTGTTGGCCCTGCTCTGGTTTCTGCCATTGTTGGAGGGAAAGCATGTGCTGGTCCGAACGATCAACACGTTGAATGTTGTGTACATCAACCGTCAAGGTGGTCTACTCTCCGTAAGTCACAACTCGCCTGCCATCTCCTCCTATAGAGGTAGAAGCGACTCAGGTCGTTTCATGCCATTCACATCCCTGGCGAGCTCAATCATGCAGCCGACGAGCTTTCACGACAGCCCACATCCAGGCGAGAGTGGAGACTCCACCCCTGGATGGTCTAGCTGATCTGGGAATGTTTCGGGGCTGCCAGGTTTGCGTCTCTGGAGACGTCCCACTGCCAGTTATTTTATTCCCTGACAGAGGGGACCCTCAGCACGGATGCACTGGCACACAACTGGCCTCGGGGCCTACGCAAGTACGTGTTTGCCCCAGTAAGCCTGCTCGCACAGACACTGTGAAAGGTCAGGGAGGACGAGGAGCAGGTCTTGATGGTTGCACCTTACTCTTGACAGCCCCTTTAGGCATCCTGCATCCAGACCTCTGGAACCCCCACTTGTGGTCTCTGGATGGGACACGGAGGACTGAAGTGGCCTACCCCAAGCAATAGTAGACACTATCACTTCAGCTAGAGGCTCCTCTACGAGGCACGCTTACACTTTGAAGTAGAATCTCTTCGTTGGTGTTCTACCTACAGTAAAGACCCCCGTAGCTGCCTGATCAATGTTGTGCTTTCTTTCCTACAAGAAGGGGGAGAGCAAAGGCTGTCTCCCTCCACCTTAAAGGGTCATGAAACCCTAAACTAAAATTTCTGAGATTTTAACAGAGGTATGTGTGTTGAACACCATTGAAGACAATGTTAGCATCTGTTAGATTTAATAGTAGGGGGAAAATGGTTAAATTTTAGTTTTTATATGCTATTTTCGTCTTCCGGGTTTAAAATCTTCATTGTGTCCACGTCACAGGCTGTGACGTGGCAGAGCACTATAGTACTTTGATGACTCATCGGTGTCTCATAATTATTAATGAGACTGAGTTTTTTATCCAATGAGAAGACACTTTCTCTTAATTATTCATGACACCACGTGGAACTTTCCAATGACAGACATGTCAAACTATGATATCGCGTAGTAGATGAGAGAGGTAATGATGGGACGCGCGTTTGTTTTCGTGGTGCAAAAGTTCCAGTGCATCTTTCCCCGCGATGCTGCCCGGGATGGACTCTGACTGCGGGCGGCTGGTTGGCCATCAACCACGGACACATCTAAACTATGTGTGTGTGTAGCAACCATTCAACGGGAGAATGGTGGACTTCGGCCTTGTACACCAATGCAGGTTTCGTCTTGCTAATGATGCGGTCCCGAGGACTTTTCTATCGCTTCAGAGGTGTGTGTGTGTGTGTGTGTCTAAAATGTAACCCTGACCGTTTTACTTGCCTTCTGTTAAATCACTCGTTATTAAAATTTAGATATTTCGATAATACCTCAATTGTATGGAACGTATGCTTAATTTGTGCAAATTTCTATGTCACTGTACATCTTTATTATGTGGGTTTAGGGGGCGCGTAGATCTAGGATATGTAGGCTACTGAACGTTTTTTTTTAAGCGATTTTTTAATTTATTTTCAAATATATGCATTTATAGTGTGTATATAAACAAAAATATATTTTATAATGACATAATTATACATATACATGTGCATTTATATGTTTTAAATACAATTATAAGGTGTCAGTGTATTTCATTAGACTATAACTTTGCCGCTATAAAAAAAATCTAGCATTTCCTCACGTTTTACCACTGATTTTTAGTGACAGTCGATGACAGTTCCCCCCCCCCCCCCCCCCCCCTCTCCCCTGCCGTGCCATACCACACCCTCTCCCCTCCCTTCTTCTCACAGCCACCACACCCAATTAAGTTGCATTTTTCAAAAAGATTGTGAGCTAGACTTGAGCTGAAAGAGGGGGGTGTCGTGACCCTTTAAATATGTATGTGTCCGCTATCGCCACACATCACAATGCAGTAGATGGTAAGTCTGTGGGGAAGCATGACCTAGTCATCAGGTTCCTGAAAGGCGCCAGGAGACTGAATCCTCCTCGGCCACGCCTTCTCCCCTCTTAATGGCCCTAAAGAGAACACCCATTGACCCCAAGGGGGCAGGGATTTGTATTATTTTGAAGGTACCCCCGGACGCCGCCATTGGCTAACGGAACCCCACCTGCAGTTAGCATCCCATTGACTCCCATTCATTTTGGCGTCACTTTGACAGCGAATAACTTCACATCTGAGGCGTTTAAAGACTCCATTTGTCCATTATTTCTTTCTAAAGAAACACGACAATGTATAAAATGCTCCATTACCTTGTAGCTTATGTTATGGCCCTGTAGAAGCAGTTTTTGTAAAAGTAGGCTAATGATTGCGTCATAGCCACGCGACTCTCTGTCGCACAGTAAGAAATGACCGTATGGACAGGAGGAGAAGCTCGCGGGCAATCGGGAGGACCTGGAGGCAAAATGACAAAGTAATTAATCAGAACACCTACTAAAAGTTTTTCCTGCTCCTCGCTCATGGACAGCTCCTACTCACGCTCTCCGTCTCTGCAAGTTTCGGAAGGGAATGATTCAGATTTCCTTTGGCACAGCTACTAGAAGACAGACGGTTTGCTCACGTCACATCTACGTCGTCAAGCTCAGTTTGAGTCTGCGCAGTACGCTGGACCCCCAGGAAGTAAGAGTTTCTAATGGGCTTCACTTTGTCTCCGTTGAATCCAATGGGGTCGCTGTGTCCATTTCTTTTACTGTCTATGATTGACCCCTTACCTCTTTTGTGATGTCTTTCAGCCGTCTCTTTTTTTCTACAGTGTTTCTTCAAATCTCCCTTTTGCTCACTCTCTCTCCTCCCCCATCATGAATGGACACGCCCCTTACCGCTGAGTGTGTTGTGGTGCTTGGTTAGAACCACTTTCAACAGCGTTTCTCAGAAATCACTTGCTGCTCCTTTAACTTGCTTGACTAGAAATAGCTGTCCAGTTTCGAAAATACAAATATGTGGACTGAGCTTAGGGACTTTGACAGTGCTCTTGAGAGTGGGATATTGCTTAAATAGATGTATATATTAGAAACTCTCTGTACGTTTGTCCACATAAAAAAAAGCTATAGCTACCTATAAGTCAAAGTGGTGAGCTGACATGACTTTTAATGGTGTTATTCAGTAAAATGAAGTTGGAGTTGGAGCTTAGGGAAAGACTTCACATAAACAGCTTAAGTTTACAAGCAAAGGAAAGACCTATAAAGAAAAAACACCCCGCCCTGTGGATATGAACTCTAATTTAAATCATAAAAAGATTTGATAATGTTAATTACTGAATTGTGGTTTTGAGTGCCATTCAGATTTTAAAGGAAAATTACTCTCTAACTGCTATTTGTCTCTTTCTATTCACCCTCTCTTGTTTGTCTGGAGGTTTCTTGCATTATTCATTAATACCCATTTTCTCCAGCCCCACACAGAGCCACAAACAGATACAGACTGTCTTGCTGTTTTAATTCTGAGACAGTTTGGGCATAGCCTCTAGCAGCGTGAGCAGTGATTCCTTGTGAGGTTGACATTGACTGGCAAAGAGCAGTTGAGTTCTGACAGAAAACATTTAGTGCTCTTTAAAAAGGCTAAATAATGGGCCAATCACAATATTAGTTAATATTATTTTACCTGCAGTTCTGCACCAGTTCAAATTAAATATTGTCCTCAAAAGAGAGGCTATTATAGGTTATTCTTGGGAGGAAAACTTGAGAAATTGAGAGAGCTTACATTGCAGTGTGGTGACATAGTGGACTTTCGTGACATGCTGGATGTTTTTAACGCACACATACTCACTTATTCCAATTATGAGCAAACAATGCACTGTGCAATATAGCTTTATGTATTTGTAAAAAGTTGGACTTTACAATCAAGTTTTATTTTGTATTTTCATTACACAATTTATGAATATTTTTTATGAATATTTATATTACAAATGATTAATATTTGATACAAAAGGTAAATTTAACAAATTATGTATTTGTAAAAAGTTGGACTTTACAATCAAGTTTTATTTTGTATTTTCATTACACAATTTATGAATATTTTTTATGAATATTTATATTACAAATGATTAATATTTGATACAAAAGGTAAATTTAAAGTAAAATAAGATCAAATAAAATTTAACACATTATCATTTCAATTTATTAAATTAAAATGTATGTAATATATATGTAATCTGCATTTTTCAGATAGCACTTCATCATTAGCCCCTTTCACACAGTAATCCCAGGAATCCCAAAACAGATCCTCACTTCAACTATACTCTTTTCTGCAACATGCCACAATGTTTCTAAAAGCCACAGATGTGAAGTGACAATTAAAGAGAATAATTACCCTAGCCTGGCAAGCCAGACCTACATCAAGATGTTAGGTCTGGCAACTCACGGCTCAATCCGAGGGGCGGGATAAACGGCTGTCTTTCACATTCCCTCTGCACGCAATAGGACAGCGCTTCAACCAACCAGAGCGTTTTCCCACCAGCGGAGCTAGTTGATAGATTCAACTTTTGCCATATCTGGCCGGCAAAACTACGAACACATCTTCCTTTTTTTAAGAATGACTTAAGTGCCGTTCTTTGCTCTTTTCTCAAAGAAAAACTTAACTCCAAGTCCTCCAGAGTCGCGGCCAAAGCCGATTCGAAAGACTGTTCTCCAGCAGCCATTCTTTGTTTTCAAGTAGCAGGGAACCGTCGCAACTCTGTCGTCATTATGTTAAGCCCGCCCCACCTACTCTATACACGACGTGATTGGCCTGACCCAATTTAGGTTTTTGCAGCTCGAAAGTCAATGGAGAGTTGCTAGACTACCCTGGCTGCAAAATACATTTTGCTGCCGCTAGGGTGCGTCTAGATTTCTAGGCTATAATTACCCTACATTTCACACAACATTTCATAAATAGATAAGCTGTTGTAACTTTCCCCCCAAACCCAAGTTAAGGAATCAACTAAATTATAAATTAACTTTGAATGTTTTTTTTTAGGTTATTGTTGATTCGATGCTGTTTCTTTTCTGTATTTATTATTATTATACATTTTTCATACCATTCTCCATAATTCAAAAGTACTATTCTCAGTATTAATACTTAAATCCTGAATAGTTTTCACAATGGTCAAATAAAGAAAAAGAGTTTTGAATAAGCTATAAAGTACACTAATAACTTAAATATATATACAGTATATATATATTTATATATATATATATGTGTGTGTTTCAGTTCAATTTAAGGAACGAAAACAAGTACTTCTTTGTACAAATTTATGTATACACAATGCTATTGTACGTAGCTTTATCTGTAAATAAAGTGTGAGAGAGTGCAATAACTAGTAGCACTTTGCCAATTTGTGGAAGAGAGAACAGGAAGTATGACTTCTTAGAGAAGTATGACTGTCCCATCAGTCATCAATAAGATGGATGGTTTGAGGTGGAAATTGCTGCCTCACTGCAGAGCACCATAAAGTTCTCTCTCTCTTATTGATCACTAGAGAGCCTGTACAGGCTGCGGCATCCTCGATGTGCGCCACAGAGCAGTGTGGATGGTTTGGAAGACATGGAGGTTAGTCCTCATTCCCTCTTCTAATTACATTGAATTATTCTTTCAGTTTTTACTCATTTCATCTCTTTCACTCTCCTGCAGAGGAAATGCAGGACCCAATTACTCATCCTGGTGATTCATGGAGGTCATATCTTGGATTCTGGAGGTGGTGACCCTGGAGGGAAGGCGGGTGATGCTGCCACTTTGGCGTCCGTGTTGGAGCGTGTGGCTCGGGCACACTTCCAAGCGGCAGCAGACAGCATGCTGGTCAGACTGGTGCCTTGCACGCCCGTGTGTGCTGATGCCTTCTCCCTGGTCTCAAAGTAAGATGTTGAAACAAAAATGTAAAGACCAAATATGCTAATTCTTCGTAATGATTATGTTCATGCTGAAACACTCATGCTAGCTTGGTAACTCTCACCTCAGTTAAAGTTTAGCCTTGGATGAGTTTTCATTGTCAAGAATTACAGACTTTCACCTGACAGTTTAATGGCGCACTTAGTAATTTTTACTCATATAAAGTGTCTGGTTTAGCATTGGTCGTTCACACCTCAGATTTGAAAAAGACTCAAGAAATGACTGTGCAAAGCTGTGGAAAAGTGGGAGTGTAGAAGTTGGAATAAAACACAGACCTACAACACACTCATTATACAGACAAATGAATAATAAAATGTGAGCGGAGAAAAAAACAAACAAACAACAGTTGGGGGCACTTTAATATATTTTAAAAATATAATGACAGTAAACTCACAAATATCTTATCATTAGAGACTACTAACAACTATCATAAAAAATAAAATATGTTTTGATAAATTATTCTTAAAAAACTTCTATATGGTCTATATGAAAAATAAGAGAGAACATTTAAAAGTTCTAATTATATTTTCATTACGTCTATGAGAACACCAAATGACAAGCATCAGTTTAACACAGAAAGAATAAAGGCACAGTTACTTTTTTGTCCATTCTTCTTAGAATTTTCTGTCTACATTATCTGTGTATCAGAATAATTCATCATGCAAACACGTTCATGATCAGGCATACCGCTCAGTGTCCTTATTTGCACATATATACTTTGAAGAAGACTTGATGAAATATGAGCACATACACAGTGCTGCTTCATGTTGAAAAAAAAACTTGAAGCATGCTTTATTGAACTTTATTCTTGTACAAACAGACGCTGTATTAAAGTGTGTTTAAAATTCCCAATTCCCAAACTAAGAGCTGGTACTTTTTAGTGAGTAAACCATGCTGCATGACCAGTGTAGTCCAACCGATTCTCGAACAAATTATTCTAATGAGCCAATTCTTTTTAGTGAATCAATCTTGTACAGCACGACTAGTGTAGTCCTACCAAGTTACATATAAATTACTCATACTTTTAGTGAATTAAAACCATACAGCATTCCCGATTCCGAATGATGGTTCTTTTTAGCGAATCAAACATATACAGTTCAAGACTAATATTTTTCAATCTGGCTGTTCGTATGATAATTTGTAGAAAGATACACATTAATAGTTTTGTTAGTATATTATCAACCTAACAAGAATTTGTAAGATTTTCTACTAAAATGTTTGGCAATTCCATTTCTTCCTTCCTTTTTGTTACTCAAAACTACAACATAGAATTGTTAATAGAACCTTGTTTGTTAAATTCCTTAAGATGCCCATTCCAATCCATGAACCTTTATTGACCGTCTCAGATGCCAAGATTTTAGAATCTCAAGCTCTTACCTGACCATTTAAATTCTCAAATGCACAACTCTAACTGACAGTTAAATGAACCTATTGATCTGATCTTTGGAGTCATGCTAAGCTGCCAGCATGAACATTTCAGATCAGAGAGTCTTGAAAATGAAAATGTCTTCTAAAGACTTTGGAAACCTGGGGGGAAAGTTTAATTTCTATGTAAAACGTTCAGTTGTTTCCAGAGAACCACAAAGGTTAATTTACTTCCATTAAATGATGAAATAAATTTCATCATACAAAGAGGTTGAAATGTGTCAGAATTGTGTGTCTCTGTCAGAAACACTGGAGCAGGAGCACATAAGGCCACATGCCCAGTCAAAGCACAGTGAATTTTACATGATGACATTGGACATTTTCTTTGTAGCCTCTTGCCAGTTTTCCATTTCTGAGCTGAAGGGAACATCCAGACAAGAATTATAATGATTTTGGTCATGAACTATACAGAAAATAAAACTCATTGCTGATAAAAAAAAAGCTCAATTATCATGCGCAAGACAACCTTTTTCCATGATTTTTTTCTACTTTACTCAATTATTTGTTCCTTCTATTTTAAAGGACTCACCTGTTTAGCAATCAATCTGTGTCTGATGACACAACTTCCATCATTGTCTCATAGGAATAGCTGTCGCTGTTGATGTAGGCAAAAGGAAATCATTAAAAAAATATTTAACAGCTCCGCTCTATTAATCAAACTACCACATTCTGTGACAGGAAACTGGCCTGATTAAAGATAGAGGAGCTTTAGTATGCTAATTAGACATCCTGCTCTTTCAGATATCGAGACAGGGATGACCTGATCTCCACCTCTGAACTGTCCTTTAAAGCACATTTGGCTAAAAATACATCTAAATCAATTTGCATATCAAATTTGCATATCAAATTTATAGGCAACATTCGGTATCTTAAAATGTATCTGAATATGACATTAACATCAGACATTGTACAAGATGTATATACATTGAACAACAGTAGAACTATATGTAATGTCACAGGTTGTTTTGGTTTCATGTTGTTGCATGTCACAGTCATGTCACTGTCTTGTCATGTGATTCCCTTTTCTAGTCTTGTGATCCTGCCATGTGTTCTGTCTTGACATTGGTTGATTGTCTTGATTGTGTTCACAGGTGTCCCTTGTCTTGTCATTTAGCCTTGTGTATTTAAGCCCTCATGTTTGCCTGGTTCCTTGTCAAGTATTGTTTGTGTAACTACTGTTGGGTGCTATGTCATGGTTTTTGTATTTAGTTTGTTGCATAATCTGCACTTGAATGATTACATATAACAGATTAAGATAGTAGTCTATATACTAACCTAAACCACTCTTTAAAAGTATGAATTATACTGCATTAGATAACAAAATATCAAATCATGTGGCATCTGCAAACAAATGATGCTATATAGACCAACAAATGATAGCTTTTCTGACATTTTTTTATTACTTTTTACAAACTTGTATTAAATTGTTTTTAGTCAGTTACCATATATAAGGTATTATCCATCGCAAACATGTCATTGCATTCATTTGAAAGAAATGAGCCAGTTCTTTTTAGTGAATCAAGCTCCACTCTATACACTCCAGTGTAGTGTAATCGATTCCCGAACGTATGACTGTTATGAGATGTTAGTGAATCAAAGCCATACATCATGACCATTGTAATCCAACCTATTCCTAAACGAATGACAGTCGTTTGCTTTTGAAGTTTCTTTAAGTTTGTATGTGAAGTTTGTTTGCGAAGTTTACAATCTAAAACAATCAGATTTGACCTGGCGGTTTTTTCTAGCACTTATTATTCTTGGATGGAAATTGCATAAGACAGTCTGAGAAAGCTGCTAGACAAATAGATTTATCAGACTCTCCACAGCAGTACTTACATAACACTGTGCATTGTTGCATCATCACATGGGGCAGGTGATAAAAATTAACATGACAGGAAACAGGAGCTCAAAACAAGAGCACAAAAAAACAATCAAAGGGGTGCTAAAGGACATCCTTAGTGACACAGTACAGAAAATTGAAACTTCATGTAAAAATGTGCACAGTGCAAGAGGTTAGCTATTCAAACATTTTGTCCCATCAAGAATTTTCCCTTTTGTCTGCCTGTAGTTTGAATCCATACAGCTACGATGAAACCTGTGTGTCCAGCAGTGTGGATCATTTGCCTCTGGCCGCTCTTCCCATACTTGCCATCGCTGCCCCTCATTACCAGAATGCTGTAGCAGCAGTCATTGCTCAGGCCAATCAGGTTTACCGAAACTTCCTTCAGTCCCCAGAGGGTGTGGGCTTCACAGGACAGGTAAACATATTGGTTATTGGCCAATATTAGCAATATTTATATTTATTTATTTATTTGTGTATATACATTTTTTTTATTTATTTAATGTATTATTGGTGTGCATTGTTCAACATTTGATAGGTCATACTCATTCCTCTACTCTTACATGTAGATTACCTTTGCTTTCATCTAACAATCATGTAAGACCGAAATTCCTGATAAGACCGAACACAGACACCTTCACAAACACAGATACCATGCAATAAATCAATATATCTGCAAATCCAGAGAAGAGATCTTGAAGCAGGGGCACAGAAAGCCATTTGCCTAATCTTCTCTGCTCACCCATCCTGAACCCCTCTCTTCCTACTCCTTTTCTTTTCACCCTGGCTGAAAGATCACTAAGAATGTCTATATACCAAATATTATGTGTCTTGTTAATCAATTGCTTTTTACCTTTCATATTTGGGATCATTTAAATGTCTCAGTGCAATTGGTAAAATGATCTCACTCTCAATTTCACAGCAGTCACTTGTATTATGGGAAAGATTGACATCTTTGGTCCTGTTTACACCTGGTATTAAGATGCGTTTTGTTCACTCGGATCACAAGTAGATGACGGAGACACATACCCGTTTACACCTGGTGCTTTATTCCGTCTCTTTTGTCCACTTTCAACCACTTCTATGTGCAGGTAAATGTATGGGATTTTTCAAATCTTTCGATCTAATGGATGAAATAATTTACATATGAACTCACTGAAGATGACAGAAAAACACACAGAGAGCATCAGCTTTCATGTTTGCTCTGATAGCCGCAAGACCACGCTGAATGCGGTGAGTGTGTGTTAGAAATCAGGAATGGTAAGAGAACATTGTGTTTGGTACATTTTTCGTCTTCAAACCCGACTTGGGTCTCCTACAGATTAAGTTTAAATCCCGTCTGACTAGCACACTTCTGATAATGTTTACGCATTAGGTCAGTAGACAGAGAGTATGCAGTCTTTTGTGTCTGTTTGAATACATTCGACATGAGCGTTTACCCTACGAAAGCAATCCGGTTGAATGCGTTTTCGACTGCCTTTGGAAGTGGTCGAAAGTGGACAAGCTCAAAACGTTTTAGTTTCATAGGTTGCGTCTGAAATCGCATCTCGCACAACCAGCAAGCATCAATAGCAGAGGAGAAAACCCGCATAATATCAAAATACTACTGTTATTGTGTCACGAAATGTAATTTTAAGAGTGTTAATGTAGTTGTTTAAAGCTCAAATCTGTGGTTTAAAAAATGTATCTGACGTTTTTGGAGTTGTGAGATCCAGGCAATCACTGGGCATTCAACGCTCATTAACCCCGACTGGAATAGCTTTTCCTCTGCTTGTCCTTCTGATGTTTGCCGCTGACTGATGTCTCTAGTCTAGTGGTTAAACTATTTAACTTTAACTTTGTTGCCTATTAGAGAGTTGACTTATGTTTGACTGAATTGTTTGCTTTATTTTTCATATTTTACATTGTATAGCTTCTTATACCTTTTAGGCTACTTATACTTTAATACCTGATATTATTAATCATTAAAACTGACATTTAACAAACAGAGACAGGATTGTGTTATTTAATTTTATATATTTTAAAATATATAGAATATTTTATTATACATTCTCTTCACTGTATGTACATTTATAATAAATGACACAACCCTGTCTCTGTTTGTTAAATGTCAGTAAATGATCAATAATGTTTCATATTTTTTAAATTAAAACAAAAAGAAGCAGGGTTGTATTTTGTGCAGTGAAGATAATCAATGTACGTGTTGCCTGAACCACATTTGTGTGCCCATTAATATGTTTAAGATTTTTTTAAATGAAAAGAGGTAGAGTGGTGTTTAATAACATATTTTGTTTTATTGTTGCCAAAAAGAGGCAGAGTTGTATTATATACCATATTTCGTTTTATTGTTGCCTAAAATATACATAAAGAGATAACCGGAGTAGCCAGAGCGTGCTGAGTGACGCGATCAAGAACGCTGCTGTTCCATTTGCAGAATAATTGGACTTGCGTCCTCTCGTCCTGGGGAGTTCGTTCTCCTGAGTAGAACTTGGCAAGTCCGAACTACCAAGGACGCAAGTCTGAAGTTTGCGTACTTGGTATTGAGAAACGACCCTAGTATGTGCCAGTTCTCTTAGTTTCTGATTATGTTCACCTGTTGTTCATTTAGTTCCCTTGTTTACCTCTGTATATTTAAGTCCTCAGTTCTCTTACGAGAGTTCTCTCGTACTGCGTTTGAAAAACGCTGCGGGAAAAGGTCTCTTTTCACGAAATACTGAAGCAAAATTATCCTTAATTTTCATAAATGTAAAACGCATTGCAGCAGTGCACAGCTATGGCGAGACGGCTCGCTCGCTCATAGGCTGTTCTGCGGCAACTGCATTAGCCTATCGAGCGAGGGCTGATGCAACATCAGGCCAATGAGAGCGCTTCGCGCGCTCCTCGCCACATCCCGCCGAAACGGGTGTGGCAGTCCCCTATAAAAGGAGCTCGAGTAGGCTGATTCAACTGATTTTCATCTCTTCAGCGAAGCGCACGGATCGCTGGATCACGAAGAAGCTAACGCCGTCGAGAACAAGCATCTCAGCGGGACGAGCCCTTGAAGCTGCTGGCCTTCGCCGCCTTCTACAAGCCGTACCTGCTGCGCTTTCCGGCGCTACATATCCTTTTCTGCTCTGTTTGTGTGTGTGTGTGTTGTGTTCTCCGAACACTCACCCTCTAAAAGAGCCGCGTCTTTTTTAAGATGCCATCCTGTGGTTCGTGCCGAGCCCCACTCACCGAGGGAGACCGCCATGTCATCTGCGTCTCCTGTCTGGGTGAGGATCACGCAGCGCTCGCGCTCGCTGACGGCGGCTGCCCTCACTGCGAGCTTCTGCCGATGGTGACTCTGAGGACTCGCCTCGCGCACTTCTCCGAGCCTGCACGCCCTGCCGCGATGCCGCGCCGTAAAAAGCGCCGCTCGCAACGGGCCCCGGAACCAGTTCCGTCCCGACAAAGCTCGCCGGTTCGCCCGCCTGCTTCGCCAGCTTCCCCCGAAGCACTTCCCAGTACACAGCGACCGCAGTCTGCCGCCGCTTCATCCGAGGGAGCCGCTTCTGAAGCTGAGTCGGTGGATAAAGATTCCTGCTCTCTGCTAGCATCGGGCAGTGAGGATTGGGCGAGCTCTGCGGATCTCACGCCTCCTGCTTGTAAGCCCTCGGCTAGAGCTAGCATCGAGAGGGAGCTCATGCGGGTACTCGCGCTGGCCGCGGCGAGCCTCGGCCTCGAGTGGTCTGCACCGAAGCTCCCCTCTCGCACCCGGCTGGATGGTAGCTTCCTCCCTGGCGAGCGTACTTCTCCGGAGTCTAAGCCCGCACCCTTTCTTCCTGAGCTTCACGAAGAAGTGGCTAAGGCCTGGAACGCTCCGTTTTCCACACGGACACGATCCTCGGTTTCACCAGCTTTCGCTTCCGTGGATGGTGCTCAGGACCGAGGCTACCTCTCCCTTCCGCCGGTGGAACAGGCGATAGCGACCCACCTTTGTCCGCCCTCTGCTGGACGGCGGACTAAACCGGTGTTGCCATCCAAAGCCTGTCGAACAACGTCGACGCTGCTCACGCGGATCTTCTCCGCCGCTGGGCAGGCTGCATCGGCTCTACACACCATGGCCACGCTACAGATCTTTCAGGGCGATCTCCTCCGTCGACTGGACGAGATAGGACCTGAGGATGTCTGCATCGCGGACCTGAGAAGCGCGTCGGATCTCTCCCTCCGCGCTACAAAGGCTGCAGCACAGGCCGTGGGACGGTGTATGGCTTCCGCTACCGTAGCAGAAAGGCATCTCTGGCTGACGCTCACGGAAATGGGTGACTCAGAGCGCAACGCGTTCCTCGACGCCCCGCTTTCCCCCGCTGGCCTCTTCGGATCTTCTCTCTCCGAGTTCGTGGAGAGATTTTCCGAAGCCCAGAAAGCGTCTCAGGCTTTTAAGCACTTCCTGCCGAAGCGCTCCAGCTCTACAGCGGCCCGTGAAAAACCGGCCTCACGGAGCTCTCAGCCTCAGCCCCCGCCTTCTGCATCCTCTTCACAGCGACAGCAGCGCAGCTCTCAGCCCCGCTCTCGCTCTACCAGCCGCCGCCCCACACACCGCGGGCCGCGGCCGAGGATCACGTTGAAGCCGGAAGCCCCAAAGAAGTCCTAGCACGCCTAGGAAAGCGCAGGTGTGTAAGCCCCGTTGCGGCCGGGCCCTCACCAAAGCGCACCGCTGTCTTAGTCCCAAGATTTGCGACTGCTTCAGTGTTTTCTGCAGTACACAAGCCCGCACAGCTGCCCGCTTGCCTGCACACAAAAGCCGTTTTTACGGCTACCCAGATAAATCCCGAAAAGAGTGTATTTTCTGGTGTCCCGGCCACGGCCGATGGTGCTATAAACGTAGTGCTGATGCCCACTCCTTTGTGCCCATCCCTACACAAAAGCACAGCCCCGCACACGGGGCCCGCGCTCATAAGATCGACTCAGGTCGATCGCGCTCTAAACATAGTCAAAGTGCCCACTTCCCAGTGCCCACAAACACTATGTCTGGCAGATCACAGTCTCCCCGTAAAAGCGGGATCTGTGCGCGCCCGCGCTGCTCACACAGACAGCGCGACCAAAGCAGTGAACGTGCCCGGTCCCCGCCCACGTCCACCTGCAGGCTACATGAGTCCCATGCGACCTTCTCAGACCTCCCTCGCTCAGTTAAGCACTGTAACGCGGTCGAGGATGAGCGCTATGCCCGCTGTGTTAAGCGCGCTCCCCGCCTCATATGTCACAGGCGTAACGCCTATGTTATCGCACCCCGAAGCACCACTGCCGCACTGCGGACAGAGCGAGCTTCGCATTCAGCCCCTAGCCGGCCATGCAGATGCGTGGGCCGCGCTTCCAGGGGTTTCAGACTGGGTGCTAGACATTATAAAGAGAGGCTTCTTGCTACAGTTTTGCCGACGCCCCCCCCGCTTCACAGCGCGCGTCGAAACCACGGTGAATTCAGAAGCAGCACACCTGCTTCGTGCCGAAATATCAAAACTGTTGAGCAAAGGGGCGATACAGCTTGTACCCCCAGCTCAAAGCGAAAGGGGGCTATACAGCAGATACTTTCTAGTCCCGAAAAAGGACGGAGGTATCAGACCCATTCTGGATCTAAGACGACTAAACAGAGCTTTAGTGAAACCCAGTTTCAAAATGCTCACGACCAGAAAAATCCTCGCGCATATTCGCCGAGAAGACTGGTTTATGTCGATAGATCTGAAGGACGCGTATTTCCAGATACAGATAGCGTCACGTCACAGGCGATTCTTGAGATTCGCCTTCGAGGGTCGGGCATACCAGTACACAGTCCTGCCTTTCGGCTTGTCCCTGGCACCTCGTACGTTTACGAAATGCATGGACGCAGCGCTCGCCCCCCTCAGACTCAGAGGCATGCGAGTGCTGAACTATTTGGACGACTGGCTGATCATAGCTCAATCGCGATCACAGCTCGTGGAGCACAGAACCATGTTACTCGATCACCTCGAGAATCTTGGTATTATGATCAATTGGACAAAGAGCTCCCTGAACCCCAGTCAAACTATCTCGTTTCTGGGTGTCGTTCTGGACTCGCAGTCCATGACGGCGCGGCTGTCAACACAGCGCGCGCTGCACATTCAGCACACAGCGAGAGCCTTTCGCTGCGGTGCGACTACCACGCTCAAAAAGTTTCAGAGGCTGCTGGGTCTTATGGCCTCAGCAGCATCGGTTCTCCAGTTGGGCTTGCTTCGCATGCGCCCTCTGCAGTTCTGGCTAAAAGCGCGAGTGCCTCTCAGAGCGTGGGCACTTGGCCGATTACGCCTCAGAGTCGATCAGGACTGCGTGGCAGCCCTGAGACCTTGGGCGGCGAGCGATTGGTACCGTTCGGGTGTAAGCCTGGGGACTCCCTCGAGGGTGAAAGTGGTGTCTACGGACGCATCCACCTCGGGATGGGGAGCGCTGCTCGAGGGCAGACCGTTCTTTGGCCAGTGGTCAGAACGAGAGAAGCTCCATCACATCAACTGCTTAGAAATGCTAGCAGTTCACAACGCGCTGACGCGCTTTTGTCCCCAAATCAAGGACCAGCACGTCGTAGTCCGCTCGGACAACACGGCCGTGGTGTCCTACATAAATCGCCAGGGCGGTCTCAGATCCAATATTCTGTACAGGCTGGCCAAGCGCCTCCTGACATGGGCTCAGCGCAACTTGCGCTCGCTGAGAGCAGTGCATGTGCCTGGGGTCCACAACCTGGGTCCAGACAGACTGTCCAGGAACAACGTTCCCACGGGCGAATGGTCTCTACACCCACAAACAGTCCAGCTGCTGTGGCAGAGATTCGGCAGGGCGGAGGTGGACCTATTCGCGTCCCCAGAAAACGCTCATTGCCCCGTGTTCTTTTCAAAGAACGACAGCGCGCTGTCTCACATGTGGCCGCACTGCCCGCTATACGCGTTTCCCCCAGTCTCCCTCCTGCCTCAGGTATTAGAGCGAGTCAGGGAAGTGAAATGCCCAGTACTGCTTGTAGCACCGTTCTGGGCCAGCCAAGCCTGGTTTCCAGCCCTGATGCAGTTAGCAGACTCCGCCCCGTGGCCGATACCTTTGAGGAGAGATCTCCTCTCGCAGGCCAAGGGCTCGATTTGGCACCCACATCCGGAGTTGTGGTCCCTTCATGCGTGGGCGCTCAACGGGTATCCGTTGACCTCACGGAGGGAGTGCTGAATACCATCACTCAGGCTAGAGCACCGTCGACCAGGCGGCTTTATGCCTCGAAGTGGTCGGTTTTCTCCAGCTGGTGTGCTGCTCGGGGCCTGTCACCCCTCGATTGTGAGGTGACGGAGGTTCTCTCCTTCCTACAAGAGCTGTTGGATAAGGGCAGGTCCCCCTCCACGCTCAAAGTCTATGTGGCGGCTATCGCAGCGTTCTCGACAGCAACGCTAAGCCAGTCACTAGGAAGGAACGATTTAGTCATCCGCTTCCTCAGAGGAGCTAGGAGGCTGAATCCCCCCAGACCTCCTTCAGTCCCGATGTGGGACCTTTCTACGGTCTTGGCGGCCATGAAAGGTGCCCCTTTTGAGCCTATTCAAACTGTCAGCCTCAAACATCTGTCGTTCAAAACAGTGTTTTTGCTGGCCCTAGCTTCAGTGAAGCGCATAGGCGATCTGCACGCGCTCTCTGTGAGCCCAGCGTGCTTAGAGTTTGGGCCTAATGACTCCAAGGTCATACTCAAACCTAGACACGGTTACGTGCCAAAATCCCTCAACACACCGTTTAGGGCTCAGGTTATCTCCCTGTCCGCCCTACCGAGTGAGGAAGGGGACTCGAGCTGTCTTTGCCCCGTTAGGGCTTTAAGAGCTTATGTGTCCCGCTCTGCTGTCTTCAGACAGACTGAGCAGCTCTTTGTCTCGTTCAGCGGTCGTTCCAAGGGAGCAGCTGTTTCGAAACAGAGTCTATCCAGATGGGTAGTTGACGCCATAGCGCTGGCTTACACCACCAAGGGCCTTCAGTGCCCCTTGGGCGTGAGAGCGCACTCCACGAGGGGCGTCGCCTCATCGTGGGCCTGGTCTAGCGGGATTTCCTTACAGGAAATATGTATGGCGGCAGGCTGGGCCTCACCGTCTACATTCATAAGGTTTTACAACCTAGAGGTTCCCGCCTTGCAGGCAAAGCTGCTTTCGGTATAGTCGAGTCAGCTGTCTAGCCCGGACACTGATTTCGCAGGCGCACAGCGCCCCGGAAAATTCTGGGCAGAATTGTGTAAGACCCACATTCCCACATTAGCCAGGCCTTCCCCTGCCTATGTGACGTTATATCGCGTCTGAGGACGCAACCTTTAAGGGCGGATGTCCCCCCCCCTTTTTATCTCCAGACTCTCTGAGTCTACCTGGTGATTATGCACTGTATATCTGGACTGGCTTCCAGTGATCGGTGTCTTATCCCAGCACGCACGGCGTCTTACAAGTGGTTCCCGCAGCGTTTTTCAAACGCAGTACGAGAGAACTCTCGTAAGAGAACGTACTCGGTTACTAACGTAACCTCGGTTCTCTCTAGAAGAGGGAACGAGTACTGCGTTCCCTGCCGTGCGTACGGTTCGCTCTGGTTCGCTTCGGCGATGAAAACCAGTTGAATCAGCCTACTCGAGCTCCTTTTATAGGGGACTGCCACACCCGTTTCGGCGGGATGTGGCGAGGAGCGCGCGAAGCGCTCTCATTGGCCTGATGTTGCATCAGCCCTCGCTCGATAGGCTAATGCAGTTGCCGCAGAACAGCCTATGAGCGAGCGAGCCGTCTCGCCATAGCTGTGCACTGCTGCAATGCGTTTTACATTTATGAAAATTAAGGATAATTTTGCTTCAGTATTTCGTGAAAAGAGACCTTTTCCCGCAGCGTTTTTCAAACGCAGTACTCGTTCCCTCTTCTAGAGAGAACCGAGGTTACGTTAGTAACCGAGTACGTTTTCTTTGTTCAATTGTCCGTTGCTTTATGTTGAGTTGTTCTGTTTTAGTCTTGAGTTCTATGTTAAATAAATCTTTACTGCTGCTTATAGTACCTGCTTTCAACTTTATCTGCAACCCATTGATTGGTGACAACATGGAGCTAGAGTCAAATTGAAATGAAATTATTACAAATTAAGTGAACTTTGCATAAGCACATGTAAAAGACCTACACGCAGAATACCTTCACCCACGCTGTTGGATTCTGTTGCTGTGATGCCTAAATTATCTTGTAGTATTTAAAATGAATTATTTTAGTTTTAAGTGTTTTACTTATCCATTTATTTTGTGATTCATCTTCTTTCATTGATTTTAATGGCAGCTACAGTATTTATAGTTTATCGTCCATAACATGAAAATAAATATTGGTTTATCAATAGACATCAATATACATATTTACCAGTTTTATCTTTAGATTGACTTCACCAGCCTGATGATGTGTAGCAGAAGCTGATGCTTTACTAACATCCAAGAATTCAGTTACTCTAAACTGTACATAAAAATAGCATTTCAACATGTTAATAAAGTATCTTTAAGGTTTTCTTGTTTTAAATAGGAAATGTAGTGAAAATCACAGTAGTGAGTGGAATTAAACTGATAGTTCATCCACAATGAAAATTCTGTCATCATTTACTCACCCTCATGTCATTCCAAAGATATTTTTAATGATATCTGAGAAATTTCTGTCCTTTTATTGAAAGTGTACCCAAAAGAGTGTAAAGACAGTTAAAATAATTATAAAGAGATCATAAAATAAATCCTTATGAATCAAGCATCTTCATCCAAGTACTCTGAAGAGACATGATCATTTTATATGATTAACATATTTACTTTAGGCTTTTTTTCACATATAAGCATTGATCAGTAAACATAAACAGAAGCACAATTGTACTTGCTTGACACGTGAGAACAAAACTCATTGGTTCTTGCGAAGCTCAAATGTCCTGCGTAACACGTGAGAATGAACCTCATTGGTCAAGCAAGCATACATGAGCTTTCATGACCAAATGTGAGTGCTGTAAACATTGATTGCTGATCAATGTTAATATGTGAATAAAATCCTAAATTAAATATGTTCATCTTTTAAAGTGATTGTGTCTCTTCAGAAGACTTGGATTAAGCTAGCTCGGTTCATACGGATTAACTTTATGATCTGTGCATAGATCTTCAATGAAGGGACAGATTTCAGTTCTGTTTCAAAAATGAACGAAAGTCTTGTGGATTTGGGACAACATGAGGGTTGGTCGTTTGGTTGTTACCAAAACCTTTAAGTGCCCTGTATGTAATATATAACTCAAATAGTCTTCAAATGCTTGTTTCAGGTGTGTCTGGTGGCAGACTGTGTTGGCGGTGTCCTTTGTTTTGACGCGTTGTGTTTCAGTGGTGACAAGCAACACAGAAGCCCTGAGGGTGGCAGCACCAACAACAGTACAGAGAGTCTAAAGGTACAGAAGAACATGCACACAAAACCACCCTGAACTCCAGCCTTTCACTTCTCTTTGAAGCTGACTGTCATTCTCAACTTATCAGACATAAATCCATGTCTGCTCAAGAGAATCCTTCACATTTCTGCCTTTCAAAGCTTTTTTGTCTGTTCTCATATCTAAATGTCATAGGACATTTTACCATTCCCATTTGTCTCCTCCTCAGCTCTCTCCCTGTCTTTAAGGATTAGTTCACCCAGAAATAAAAATGTGCCATCCTTCATGTTATTGCGATCCCCCAATGTGTCTACTGTTTGCAACCATTATAGATTCCCAGTCACCCTGTCTCTCTGAGCTTCTTGGTGCTGACAGTTTAATAAAAGCGCGGTCAACTGTGCAGTGCCAGTGTGTGATAAAAAGACATCACATGGCACATCAGATGATGAACAGATGCCTCGGATACAGTGGAACGGAGGCAAAAAAATAGTACAGGGTTCAGAGTCACTGTGTTACACATGGCTATTGAGTGTTGCTTGATTGAAGAGTTAATATCCCACAACCCCAACACATTGCAGTTACTTTTACAGTAGCTTTGGATCCAACAGTATTTCTTTAAAATAGATTTTTCCCCATAGGATTTGAAAAATAAATACAAAATTAAATAATTATAAGCCATGAACCAAACCAACCAGCTCTGAGATGAATCACAATTTAGAGAAAGGAAAAAAGAAATGAGGAAAAAGAGCCAACCAATCCAAAAGGGTAACTCCCAAAAATAATCAGGAGAACTCAAACACTGGGATACAAATACACAGAACAAATGAGACACTAAACAAGACACAGGTAAACATAATCTGGAACCAAAGAAACCAAGAGAACAGAAAATAAAAATAAGAGTCTGTGAAGCACAAATGAGCAGTAAACTTGTGACAACAGGACTGTGTACTTTATTTATTTATTTTATCAGGCAATTAACTATTACTTATTTTTAAATAAAAGGATGATGGTAAAATATGAAACTGTTTACTTAGTCATTAAAGTATAATATAATATTTTTAAGTTTAATGCAAAATTTTCAGATGTCTAGAAATATTGACAGTGTAGGGAATCCATCTGGGCTGAGTTCAAAATGAGTGGTCAAAGTAACAACTCTAATTGGTCGATCTCTCTTTAGAATTGTGGGTAATGTTTTTTCATTGGGAATTTGGCTATTAAACTTGTTTTTAAATTTTTAATTACTTTTAAATCACACATCAATTGAGGCGTCTACAGAAGCATATCAGAGCTCGGAGCTCATGGTAGGTCTATCTTGAAAGGTTTATAGGATTTTGTTAAAAATCTATTTCAATTTGGAGAAAATTAATGGGGTTTACTTCTGCTGCACTGTATTTAATATATTTATCATAACTTTGTGTTTGGCAGTCTTGTTTGACTATATAGTAATTCTAGAGGTCTTCATTTGTAAATATGAAAACAGATTCCATGGTGTGAACTTAATGTGAAAAAAAGTAATAAGGAAGCAAGATGACAACCACAACTGCTGAAAATTGATAATGAGGAACATACACTTCTGGCTGCTGTACAACTGACTTCAGTTATGGTTGTCTTTATGTTCCAGGAGAAGCCATGTGCGGTGAACTGCCTGAGCCCCACTCTCCGAGGCAGCAAGCGCCTGAGTAAGAGCAACATTGATGTGTCAACCCCGTGTGATCCACTGTCTGGAGTCCGCCATCCACTCATCCGAAAGCAAAGTGACTCGTGTGATGCAGACGTGGCCAGTGGTCAGTGTGATGTCTTTATCAGCAGGTGAGATTTGGGTTTGTTCATTGCTTCACTCACATGTGTTGACATTTTAGTTACTGCTTATTCCCTCAGCCTCAGGAAGAAAAGCTTCCCAATATGTCTGATTAAACATGGATGGACTTTAAATCATTTAATTAATTTAGTTGGAGCGAATGTGTTCATGTTTGTCATGTCCTGGAGTGCATGGCAGGAGCATTTCTCAATATTAAAAACTGAAAATTATATTACAGAAAAATTATATATATATCTTTTTTTTTTCCATGTCTCTGATTAAAATGCTTGAAGCAAAACATGTTTTCTTGGGAATATTCTTGTAACTGGTAATGCATTTATAGTTTTCCTTCGTCTTCATTTTCACTTTCCACCCTGCTAGTCTTTTGTAATGTCCTTTAACTAACAAATGCCAGGGTTTTAATGATTTTAATAAAATAAATAAATGAATAAATATTACATTTTAAAAGACTGCACAAAAATGATAAATTATGTGATTTTTTTACATTTATTTTATTTATTTTTTGTGGATTTCGTTGGTTTGTCTCACTTTAAAACATTCCATCCTGTTTCATAAAATCACAGAAATCATTTCAAAAGACTGGTGTCAAAAGTCCCATTTACATGTTTATAAAAACACTTCATTAAATTACACAAGCATATTCATGTTGGTATAGAAATAAACATAAATACACATGAGGAAATTAATAAACAGTCTGTGATATTTGAGATGGTTTTATGCAGATCATAACATTTTCTATTGCATGATATAAATACACTTAGGTAGTGTATGAAAGCATGCTTGGAATGTTATGAATGCTAATGAGTCATTCAGTTGCATTGTTCAGTTTACAGATAAAGTGATGTCTGAAATAAAAAACTGTTAGCCAAAAAACAAAAAAGTCGTTGAACTGAATTAAATGCTAATTGATGTGTTTGCCCTGTTTTGATTTGGTTTTCAGTGTGTGTAGGTTCTGTTTTCCCTGTGCCTGTCATCTGACCCTGTTTCCCAGTGTGTCTGATAAATGATTACGTTCACCTGATCTGTTTATTATCTCATTTGTTCTCCTTTTTATTTTATTATAAAATGTGTTCATTGTTCGTTGCTGTCTATGTTTGAATGTGGTCGTGTTCTCCCGAAATTCCCTGTCAGATTTATTATTAAAGACTGTTCTTTTCCTTAATCTCCTGGGTCATGCGATTTTTGCAACCATATCGTGACAATAAGATTTTAGGTGTCTATAAAGGAAGCCTCCATGTTAAAGAAATCTAACAACAATATGTAAATTAACAAAAATAAATCATGTTCCATTGCCAGAGTGGTCCTGACTGAAATGATCCTGAAATGGACGATTGCAATGGATTTTATCAAGGATAAAGATCTTGCTTGGTTCTAAAGTCTTAACAGACCTGTCATGGGGGCACATGATGACATCAGCATAAAACGAAAGCATTAATTCTGATTAATCATTAACAAAGTTTTAATAATAAATGAAGATATCTCGCTTTCCATCCCTGCTGTCTCACAGTCTGTCTCAGGACGATCAGTGTGGCTCCAGGCAGGCTCTCAATCCAGGCTGCTTTGAGTTTGAAGTGTCAGATTGCTTTCTGCTGGGATGCCCACTGGGGCTGGTTCTAGCAATGAGGAGGACAGTGTTACCTGCCATTGATGGTATAAATCAGCTTCCCTTTCACACACTCAAATTGTTTATTTTTAAAGAAGTATTCTGTTTTACCGAAATAATAAATATGATTTATTGTGATTTTTTTATTATTATTTCATGCTCAAAGTAATTACCTGATGAATGGTTACTCTCTTTCATCTCTATTAGTGGCTCAGCTCCGGCCAGCTTGTTCTCAGATTTTTAATCTGTTCTACCCATCGGACCCCTCTGCCTCACGTCTGGAACCTTTGCTGCACCCAGTTCTCACCCACCTTCCCCCCTTTCCTGTTTCCCGTTACCAGCGGTACCCTCTAGGTGACGGGCGCTCCACTCTCATTGGTAAGAGCTTTCTCTCAGGCTCCTATCAGCTCGCATCACTCAAGTAAATAGGGCTGTAAAGATCTGTTTGTTTTAAGCGTAAATAAAGAGAGCAAAGTACAAAGATTTATTATAACTTAATCTAAGTTTTAATATTTGGCAGATTTTAGGTCTTAGCAATTTGATATTTTAAGACTTTAACTTATAATAATTGAATAAATTAATTCAACCATATTAATTCAAAAAAGACATGTCAAAAAAGACGTGTCACTGGTTTTCCACTGGAACATCTGGATAACATCTTGGTTGCTGATGTAAGCCTCGTTCCCTGAAGGAGGGAACAGAGATGTTACATCCATACTGACGTATTGGGGTCTTGGGAGCCCCAATCACATTTGAGTAGGAAAAAATGGGCCAATGAATATTGGGGAGTGAGATTTGCATGCTGAGCCACTCCGACCCGGACATACGGGTAGGGCTGCAACTAACGATTATTTTAATAATTGATAAATCTGTCGATTATTTTTTCGATTAATCGATGAATCGGATAAAAAAAACAACATTCATTTCCAACCCTTTATTCAAAAACAGAACTGACAGTGCAAATTCACAGTGCAAAGTGCACAAACAGGTTGCTCCTTGAACATCCTCACTCTCACTCACAGATGCACACACTCACAAACTCTCACTCACAGATGCACACACTCACAAACTCTCACTCACAGACGCACACACTCACAAACTTGTTTTTTTGTCAAAGATGTTATAATCTTTAACAAAATGTTTGACATTATTTGACAAGCACATGCACACAAAAGACAAGTCTCGTGCAGTCGGATAATAGGTAGTAATAATAATAGCAATAATAATAATTATATCAGAAGATAATAACTCTAGTCTATCCTAATATTAATTATAAATACAATGTATATAAAATATAAATACAATATAAAATAATAAAATAAAAATAAAACAATAAAAACAGGTCCCCCACCCTCTTAAAGTGAGCAAGCTCAGTCAGGAGCACTGTCCTTAGAGACAGGAACTTAAGCTCAACTGTCTCCAGGGGCTCAAAGGGAGCTCTCTCTAGATCGGAAAGGACCACAGAGAGGTCCCAGGAGGGGATGAGGCATGGACTGGGAAGATTTAACCACCTGGCACCTCTCAGGAACCTGATGACCAGGTCATGCTTTCCCAGTGACCTGCCATCAACAGCATTGTGATGTGCTGTGATGGTGGCAACACAGACTTTAAAGGTGGAGCCTCCGCTCCAACCTCTCTTGCAGGAAGAAAAGCAAAGAGCTCATCTGGCATTTCCGGGGGTCTTCCCGCCAGGAAAAAAATCACTCCACAAACAAACTTCAAATCCACTTCAACTCATAAGCTCGCCTGGTAGAGGAGCCTCTAGCTTGAGTGATAGTGTCTACCTCCGCCACTTTAGGAGGTTCCAGAGGTCTGGACGTGGGTTCCATATGGTGCTCCGTCCCTGAGAAAGCAGGTCCTTCCTCAGGGGAATCTGCCAGGGAGGGGCTGTTGCGAGGAGCATCAGGTCCGAAAACCAGGTCCGGGTGGGCCATAAAGGTGCAACCATCAAGACCTGCTCCTCGTCCTCCCTAACCTTGCACAGTGTCTGTGCGAGCAGGCTCACTGGGGGAAAAGTATACTTGCGCAGGCCCCAGGACCAGCTGTTTGACAGAGCATCCGTGCAGAGGGTCCCCTCGGTCAGGGAATACAACAACTGCCAGTGGGAGGACTCCATGGAGGCAAACAGGTCTACCTGTGCATCCCAGAATCGACTCCAGATCAGCTGGACCACCTGGGAGTGGAGTCTTCATTCTCCAGGGTATGTGAGCTGTCATGAGCTAGTGCATTGGCCGCACGATTGAGCTCGCTCGGTATGAGAACGGCGCAAAGCGGTTTGAGCCACTGCTGACTCCAGAGGACGTGAGCGTATTCCGCCTTGGTGGTTGATGGTACACAACAGTTGCAGTGTTGACCAACATGTGCTTGCCCTGAATCAATAGTCGAAACCGGTGCAGGGTGAACAGCAACCTGTTCTAGAGGCATCTGTTGTAACAACAACATGCCTGCACTCTTGTTCTAAGGGACCTCCCGTCTGACAAGGGACTGAATGTTTGGCAACAGCTCAGTGTGATGGCCACACGGATAAGTGTCATGACGCCATGCCCATCCGGAGACTCGGCCATGTACTGTTACTGCGGCTGTGGATGCCATATGCCCCAGGAGCCTCTGAATTGGTTTCATTGGAACTGCTGTCTTCCGTCTGAACGTATTCAGGCAGTTCAGGACAGACTGTGTGCATGCCTGTTGGTGAGATGCAACATGTATAACTCCATACAGAGAAAAGAGATGCTCTGCGCGGGGGAGAGCTTGCTCTTTTCACCATTGACCCAAGGCCCCAGATGGCTGTGGTGCCTGAGCACCAGGTCTCTGTGTTTGCATAACTGATCCCAAGAGTGAGCTAGAATAAGCCAGTCGTTGAGATAGTTCAAAATGTGAATGCCCACCTCCATGAGTGGGGTAAAGGCATCCTCTGCGACTTTGGTAAAGACACAGCCCAAAGGGGAGGTACTGAAATGCTCGACCCTCGAAAGCAAAATGTGGGAATGGTCTGTATCGAGGTAACATCGAGACATTAAAGTCCTTAAGGTCGATCACTGCAAACCAATCCTGGGGGAAAACGCACGTGAAGATGCATTTCTGCTTGAGCATTTTGAATGGGAGCTTGTGAAGTGCCCGATTCAATACACAGATCCAATATTGGTCATATCCCACTACCTTTCTTGGGTACAATGAAGTATGATGAAGCCGCCTGTGCTTGCTCTTTTAGGGAAATCTGCTCTTTTGTGCAAAAGCTCTTTTATGAATGGCAAAACACCACTGAATGCGCCCTTTCACTGGAAAGAGAGACCTCCTCTCGTAGGCAAGCTCTTTTAGATCAGGAAGAATGCTCTTTCGATCAGGAACAATGCTTTGTGAGGTGATTGGAGGAGTGATCACTTTGCGGAACCACTTGGCTCTGAAGCAAAAACAACTGAACGAGTGAGTGCTAGCCAGCCTTATATACCTGTATGTCCAGGTAGGAGTGGCTCAGCATGCAAATCTCACTTGCCAATATTCATTGGCCCATTTTTTTACTACTCAGAGGGGATTAGGGCTCCCAAGTGAGACCCCAATCACCTGATCACCCTGATCACTGTGTAAGCACAGTGATCAGTTTACACTTTATGCAGACCCTTTTATCCAAAGCAACTTACAGTGCAGTCAAGGCATACATTTTACCAGTGATCTAGAATTGAATGACATTGCCAGTGTGAACGACATGCTCTACTAGAGTTCTTTAAGATCATCATTATTCTGTGGTATTAGTCAGAATCACTCTGTGCCAGAAAATGTGCTCCAATTAGTCCCATTATGCAGCCAAGCTGAGGTCACAGCTAACTGAACAACAGAGCATCTAATGCAGTGAATGCCAGGAGAGAAAACACTCACTGAGCAGCTGGGTTTTGGGAGAAATCAAATTAAATCCTTTCACACAATTCTTATACATTTAAGCGCTCTGAAAATGCAACATTTTCTCAAAAAGCCAGATTTAGGTTTCTTTCAAGCTAGGGCATATAAATCGCTTGCAGAAGAATAACTTTCTACAGTATATGCTGAAACAGGATTTTGGAGGATTTGGAGGAGGTTTTTGAGCATCAATAAGATGTTCAATATGCTCAAATGGCTTAATTTATTAATTAGTTGTTAACAAACAAAAAATATCACAAACAAATTATTAATTCTTGGTTTGTGTGTCCTGCTCCATCTGAACTATTAATATGACACACATTTTTCTTCATTCTGTGAATTAAATAAATATATATATATTTAAAACACACGATAAAGGGATTTGTTACTTACAATGACTTGAATACACTTTTATCATGATTAATTTCTGAATTCTGAATTAAATTTGTATTGTTATAAATCTTTCCTGATATCGCAATGAAGAAAAAAAGTTTATTAAAAATAATGAAATTCATGAAAAGTAGATTGCCAAAATCTTGTTTTATATATTATTTTTATTTATTAATATTTGAAAGCATTTTTGTCTACCAAATCAGTCATGTGGTGTGACCAACCTGTGAAAGCATTCAGAAAAATAAACCAAAATAAACTAAGGGCCAGATTGACTAAAATCTTGCACCAGTTCAAACCTTCTTTTGCAGTTAAACAGACTACTGTCAGTATTTACTAAAGATTTATCTGGGAAGTTATTTTTGCAGTTGACCTTTACAGAGTGCTGCAGGGATGACATTTTTTTTGTAGGCCAACGCGGAAGTTAACATCGGCCTGGTTCCCTCAACAAAAAAAGTCACATTTTTCCTTTTTTCCAATTGAATTTTGAAGCCTAAATACAATCGGCATAAGTCAGAAGCTAAACGTAGGCTATAAACAAATAGCAATCACCTTTTAAAAGCTTTTTAAAAAAAAACACACAAGAGGGTATTACATATTGCTGATGTATTATATATTGTAGAATAAAAAGTAAAATATCTTGAGCTTGTTTTCAAGACCTTATTTCAAGCATTTAACTAAAAACCGATTAAAAAAACCCACTGACTTCAGGATGATGGAACCAGAAGTGCTAAAATGCTAACTCGTTTCCAGGTTTTGGCCTACAAAAATACATCATCCCTACAACACTATTGCATATGCTTTTGTAGGAGTTTCACTTCCAGAAGCAAAATTTATGAGAGTAGAGTATTTAAATAAATCATCCAATGTGATTTACTAAGGTTCGTGGTTGTACATTTTTTGGCATTTGCACCATTATTTAACACCCCAAAAATTCACATGCAAAAAAGCATGTCATTAAATTGTTATAATTTTTCTTTGACCTTTCTCATTTGTGAATAATTCTTTATGTTGTCTTCCTTTATAATTTTTTTTTTCTCAAAGCAGACACCGTGCTCAGACACTTGTCAGACAGCAGTCTATCTGTAGACGGACACATAGAGCAGTGCTGTGGAGGAAGTGTGTCTCGCAGGGGCAGCGATCGAGTTGTTCCACTTGGACTCGCCCACTCTGCCTCTGATGCCGAAGGGTCTGAAACTGCCCAAAGCGAGCCTTTTAGCATCTCAAACAGTGAGTCTCAAGAGCACTACATGTCCTTGAATCTGGTGCTTTCAGGATGTTCATATATTTTATTCATTTCCTCATGGAAGTCAGGGGCTTTGATGTATACAGTTTGAAGATATAAGCTACCTGCAAGTGTGGTTCAGGCATGTATAACATAAATGCTCTGTTTTCTCTCTCTCAGTATGTAGTAGGTGGTGGGGGTCGAAGCGGTTAGATTACGTGCTGTACTGTCCAGATGTGCTCACCACCTTTCCCACTATAGCACTGCCTCACCTGTTCCACGCCTCATACTGGGAGTCCACGGATGCTGTGGCTTTTATTCTTAGACAGGTAAGTGCGCTTCCTCTGACAGTTCTTAGCTCTACTACACGGATTGTATAACATATAACACCACAACTTGAGAGAAAAGTCCCTGTTTACACCAAGTATTAACATCCATCTTGGGTTATCTGAAGTGGGCAGCAGGAAATGCAGGTGTAAATGTCCAAAACCACATTCGAACCACACTGCAAACAGTATGTAGTGTAAACCACAATTCATCCTGATGTATTTGTGACAGCGTAAAGGGAGTGCCTACTCACCTGTCAGTCATCAGTTGCTCTAAACTTTAAAAGTTAATAGGATTTTTTTAATTTTATTAATCATAACTAGCATTCCTTTTTTCCTTTTATAGGCTTTTGAAAAGAAATGTCCCCAACACTTGGGTCAAAGTTAGTGTGTGTTGAAATAACGGATGCAGATGTAAAAGACTAGATGGCTGTCTGAATAAATATATGTTTAATCTCATTAACTTGAGTAAGCTGAAGTAACCAAAAAAAAAAAACGATTTGCTTTGCCCAGTAACAGAGGAGGGGGTTTACTGAATTGCACATATGACCTAATTATATTAGAGAAAATATATGTAATGAATCATGTCACCTTTGCCATGCTCCTGTTTTATTTAAACTGTTGTACTCTTTTTTCCGTGGGGATTCTATTTGGGACTGGTCCTCTCGGCCGTGATTAAAGCATTTCAAAGGCATTGTCTGGTGTCTGTCTGGTTACTGCTGCACAGCAGGTTATTGGAACACTATTTTTATTCCCAAGTGATAATGTTCATAACGTCGTCCGACTCAGAGTGACTACTCTTAGGGCATCCGGGGTTACCGACAGAGTAGTCTTGCGTAGCCAGACCTTCAGACTGGCGGCAGAAGGTCTGGACTCTCTCGCAGCTTTTCTTGGCCAAGGACCGCCCAAGAGGACGTTTGACTGACATGTAACGCAACCAATCACAGTTCGTTTTGTTCCACGTCATGTTTAGGGGCGTGCCAATATAATGTCGATGTCCCTTCCATAACAGACCAGTGTGCATCTAATAAATGATTCATTCAAGAATGTTGTGCAAGTTTACTGCAACAATGGAGCCACGAACTTCACATAGTTTTGAAAATCCAGCGTTTAGTTGATCCTGGTAAGCGCTCATTGACACAGTTGTAAACACAACGGCTTTCTTCTTCCATGAGGGGTTTTGCCATCACAGCATTTGTTTCAAGGTGGACTGTTAAAGAACGCGACACACACATCTCCGGACATCTAGTAGAATTCAACCATTTAGATTGCGACTTCGAAACTCCTGAAGTTTTTCCAGAAAAGTGTGCCATATGCATCAGGCGTTCAGCCAACAGTCCTTGGACGTGACGTCTGAGGCTGAGACTACCACCAGAGTAGCTATTATTTGTAGGCATCTCATGCAGTCAAAATACTAGTCTTAGGCATCTAGGTTTACTGATGTAGTCAGAGTGGGGGTCATCTGAGGATAATTTTGGATTGCAAGTGCCAATAGTAGGTGCGTAAGGGAATTTCTACCACAGGATAGTCCACCAAAAAAATTAAGATTCTGTTACCATTTACTAATACTCAATCGAATACTGCATGATTTACTCTCTTTTTCTTCTTCTTCTTACAGGAAGAGTAATCAAAATAAGTACGGACAGGTGAATTAAATCAGTAACTAACTAGGCACAAAGAACACAGGCAAACCAGTACAGGAAACACAGTGAAAACGAAACAAAAACGCCTCAGTTACGACAGTAACTTTGGTGTCACAAGTGACTGACATAAAGTGTCAAAGGTGAGTTTAGAACCCGGGTCTCCCAGTCAGAGAAAGCTATTTTTCTACCTCTGGTCTACTGGAGAAGACAGTTTGTAGAAGACCCATGTGCAGAAGCAAAAGCAAACTAGGAGGCTCGATAACTCAAAAGCAGGCAGTCTTTACTTGATCTCAGTTCTCAAATACAAACAGAAGAGCAGTCATAGCTTTACAAAACAAAATATAAAGTAAGCCCACTGGCAACAGAGAAACAGCACTTAACTCTTCTAGGACTCAGGAAATCCATAGATGGTAGGCTCAAGACTAAACACAGCTCAATGAAAACTGCCAGCTTAAATAGGACAAAATACAGGTGGAACACATTAACTTGATGAGCAGTCATAACTAAAGAGTTCACAGCAGGTGGTGCCGCCTAGTGGCAGGGAGAGTAATTGCAGGAAGGAGCAGACAGCTCTCCCTAGTGGCTTGGAGAGTCATTGCAAGAGGGATCAGACAGTGCTCCCTAGTGGCTTTGAGTGTCATTGCAGGAGGAGTCTTACACTCGGTTCCCTGAAGAGGGAACGAGTCGCTGTGTCAATTGACGCTAAGGGAACGCTTTGCGTGATGACATCTTGAAGCACATGTAAAATCAGTCCAATGGTGTGACTGAATGTCAGAGGCGGGTGACGTCATGAACCAGGAAACTATAAAGCCTGCCCAAAACTGAGCCGCGCTAGCTTGGTAAAAGTCTGGAGTAGTCGCTGACAGGCACGTAGGAGATATGGCAAGGTGACAAAGCTTCAGGGAATGAGACGCTGCGTCACCTTGCCATATCTCCTACGTGCCTGTCAGCGACTACAGTCATAACCGAGGCGTTCCCTTTCAAGGGAACTTGCGCTGCATCGATTGACGCTAAGGGAACGTCTATACCAATGCCACCATAGCAACAAGTGTCTGTCCAGTGTGAAATCGTAAGGAGCAGCTCGAGGAGAGACCACCTGGGACCCTGGTGTAGAGTCCAAGTTCAAAGAGTAGAACCTTACAAATGTGTGCGGTGAGGACCACCCTTCCACATCACAAACATCTTGGAGAGCAACTCGTGTCATAAGGGCCTTGGAGGCCGACCATACTCCTTGTAGAATGGGAAAGGACAGCCATAAGTGAAGGCTGCCCGACCGATTCATAAGCAAGTGAGATAGCCTCAACCACCCACTTGCTCATTCTCTGCTTAGATGCAGGGGACCCTTTGTTATGGGGCCCAAAACATACGAACAATTGTTCAGATAATTACGCCACAGGGCAGCTCTGTGCATATAGGCATCTAGTGCCCTTACTGGGCATAAAGCCCTGCAGCATAATAGATCTGGCCACATTAGTGGGGACCTTTGGAACATAACGTGGTTTAGGATAAAGAAACGCTTTAACCATGCCAGGTGCAAATTCCAAGCACAAGGGTGTCTCCTATCCTTTTAAGAGAAGTGATAGCTTGGAGGAACAAAGCTTTTAGGGTTAGGAACTTAGCCGGAACCTCCTCCAGTGGCTACAACAGTCCAAAAGGTATCACGTTGGACGCTGCTGCCATTAGGCCCAACAGCCTCTGAAACTGTTTGACAGTGAATGACTGAGCCAGAATCAACTAATCATTGATGTAGTTCATGTTGCGAATACCCTGCAGGCGCAGAGGTGTCCTTGAGATCTATCGTGACAAACCAGTCCTCAGATCTGATCTGTGGCACGATTTGTCTCAGTGTTAACATTTTGAACTTTAGTTGCATGACTGACTCGTTTTGCACTCGAAGATCCAAAATGGGACGCAACCCCCCCATCCTTCTTTGGAACTATGAAATACCGGCTGTAACCTGGTTTCCCTGTTGGAGGGAGGTACATATTCTTTGGCCCCTTTCTCTAACAGGGTTTCAACTTCTTGTTCCATTACCAGAACCTGCTTTGGGCCCACCACGGTGGATAGGACCCCCATAAACCTGGGCACTGTATTTGATACCCTTTTTCTATGGTCTGCAGGACCCAACAAGAAACATTTGACAGTAGCTTCCACGCTTATGGTTCTTGTTGTGCAATCAGCCCTATGCCCTGTAATGGTGAACCGGCAGGGAATGACCGAACTGACTGCTCTGGAGCCCTCCTCGGAGGGGACAGGCATTCCAAGGCCACTACGTTTCCGGGTGGTCCTTGTCTACCAAGCCTTCAGCTTGTGAATAATTCTTTATGTTGTCTTCCTTTATACATTTTTTTCTCAAAGCAGACACCGTGCTCAGACACTTGTCAGACAGCAGTCTATCTGTAGACGGACACATAGAGCAGTGCTGTGGAGGAAATGTGTCTCGCAGGGGCAGCGATCGAGTTGTTCCACTCGGACTCGCCCACTCTGCCTCTGATGCCGAAGGGTCTGAAACTGCCTGCAGCAGCGACATTGTGTGAAGGCATGCTGCAGCCTGACCAGTGGCTGAATAAGCTTTACCCACTAGTGATGATGTGGTTCTGACTGGCTTAGTGGGTAATGCTGGGGCCTTTAGGGAAGATGCAGCTTCGGGGGAGAGATAGCTCACAAGCGTCTCTTCCACTTTTGGCATCTCCCCATAACCGTGCTCTTTATAGTTAGATATAGAGGAATAATTGGATGTTTGTGCACTATATACTCTAAATGAAACCGGTTTCCGAAAAACGGTAGGGACCATGATGGTAGGAAGCGTTCGTCCAGTTTACTTTTGAAACGAACATCCTGTTTATCTGCTGGCCAGTCAATACTCAGTCTTTCAACCGCTCTTGTCACAACCTCAACCAGCTCTTCAAATGCATGAGACTGAGGTGGCGAATCCTCAGAATCTCTTGCATCGACACTGACAACGTCCAGTTCCTCAGAACTAGATAGTTGCAGTGTCTGTGCCTCGGGGCAGAAGGAACTACAGCGTGTGCTTCCAAACCCTGAGAGAAGGCACTGGATCTATCAGGTGAAGGTAGAGATAAGGCTGGGCCCGTCTCTAACCCCGCTGATAGATCCATTTGCGAACCCCATGTTTGTGTTTGCCAGAGCCCTGGGAAACGCAAGCCTAAGCATCCTCGCTAAAGAACGCCAGGCGGGATCGAAGTGTCCGCATTGGAAGCACATCACAGTGCTCACAGCCAGCACCCTTGAGCACTGACTGTGCATGCTTCTCACCCAAACAAGCTACACAAAGAATGTCTGTGTCCCCACCCATTAAATAACGTGGGCAGGGGTGTACATACAACCTGAACTGCTGCTTGCTCACCCTGACTTTATAAATATATATCGGATATAAAGACAAAACAACACCAAATAGACAAGGACAGTTTCAAAATGAGCGCTACTGTAGACACAGAAGCTTGCTGTTTCTTACACAGCTCTGTCTTGGGCAGGCTTTATAGTTTCCTGGTTCATGACGTCACCCGCCTCTGACGTTTCATCACACCATTGGACTGATTTTACATGTGCTTCAAGACGTCATCACGCGAAGCATTCCCTTAGCGTCAATCGACGTAGCGTCTCGTTCCCTCTTCAGGGAACTGAACATACACTTTACACTTTAAACAAGATATTTCTAGAAATGTTTTGTCCGTACAATGAAAGTCAATGGGCTCCAATGTTGTTTGTTTCACAGTTTTTCAAAATATCTTCTTTTGTGTTCCACAGAATACAAGTCATGTAAATAAAGTCATAAACCCTCATGTCAAACCATGAGGGTGAGTAAGTGATAATAGGATTTTCAGTTTTGGTTGGACTATCCCTTCAAGATAAATTTTAAAATCAATTTAACGGATGTAGAGACAGATCTTTTCTTCCATAGTGTGACATAGAACCAAGTAAAACTTGAAAAAAAAAAATGTAGGGTGAGGTCTTGGTTTAATCCATTAGTTGTTGATTGGATGGAGACAGATCTGAATATGAGCTTGCAGTCAATTGTGTTTAATTGGACAAAATGATTAGAGAAGTCCTGCAAACATCCCCAGAGAGAAGTCTGTCATTCACAGATGAATCATTCACAAAAACATGCTTTTAGAAAATAGTGAATTTTCATTTCATGCTGACTTTAAGGTCTTTCATCCAGCACATACACACTGGAGTTCTGATGGATGGCAAGATAAATGCTGTGTTGTCCCAAGATTTCCCCAGATATTTGCACCCTTTTGCTTAAAAAGCTTAAAAACCTAAATTTCAACCATGTTTTCCATCTGATCAGACAATTATACAGATGGAATCAAAATTGAATGAAGTAGGGCTGTCGTTCCTGGTTTCTTTAAGGTCAGCTATAGACAGTTTGTTCAAGACTTATATTGTTAGTAGCTACCTGTAAACAAATCAATCACTCACACACCCTTGTGAACTGGAAAATGTTGGCATAAACGATATACAGTATGTTCCTCTTTATGTGTTGAAGGCTCAGGGGCTTCTGCATGTATACATTATAATTATATTATATTATATATAATATTATATATTATACTTAGAGAAACTTGTTCATGCTTTCATCACCAGCAGGGTGGATTATTGTAATGGACTCCTCACTGGCCTTCCCAAAAAGACCATAAGACAGTTGCAGCTCATACAGAATGCTGCCGCCAGGATTCTGAGCAGAACCAGAAAATATGAACACATCACACCAGTCCTCAGGTCTTTACACTGGCTCCCAGTTAAATTTAGGATTGATTTTAAAGTATTATTACTGGTATATAAATCATTTAATGGCCTAGGACCTCAATACATTGCAGACATGCTCACAGAATATAAACCCAACAGATCACTCAGATCATTAGGATCATATCAGCTAGAATTACCAAGGGTTCACTCTAAGCATGGCGAGGCCGCTTTTAGCTATTATGCCAGCCGCAGCTGGAACCAGCTTCCAGAGGAGATCAGATGTGCTCCTACAGTAGTCACATTCAAATCCAGACTAAAAACACTTCTGTTTAACTATGCATTTAATGAATGAGCACTGTGCCACTGTTCGTCCGAATGTTTGTACTGTACTGTATTTTATTTTTTTAACTGTTTTAATTATTCTTATTTCTTTTTATTATTTTAATTATTCTTCTTTCTTTTTATTATTTTAATTTCTTCTATGTAAAGCACTGTGAACTGCCACTGTGTATGAAATGTGCTATATAAATAAACTTGCCTTGCCTTGCCTTGCCTTGCCTTGCCTATATTGCATTTTACTTGCTGCCAGGAATTAGTCACATGGCATTTGTGGTTCTGTTAATTGGAAAAAAACAAAAAACAAAAAAACTGTTAGCTGTCCTGAACACCTAAGAGCAAATATGGTTGAATTCAAATCACATTCTTTCAGGGAATGCTGCATCAGTCAAGCAACTGCTATTAGGATGAATCAGAATGCTAACGGATTGCTTTTTCTCCAGCTGTTATAGACCTCCTTGTTTAAGACTCACATGAACTTGTGACTCACTCCTCAATCTGTTCAAGAGCTCTACAGGGACGCTGTGTCAAACAATGAGTTTTCTTCTAAACAAAGAGGGGGGAGGGGGGAGGGGGGAGGGGGGAGAGAAGGACAAACAGCACAGACTATGTAATAATGCTGAAATGTGTCATCCAGTGAATATATTTGGAAACATGTAGAAGTGCATTGATCCGATCAAAAGATGAAAAGAACTGCAGCTCTTTAAGTTTAATGTCTACAGCAAATGTTGTCTAATGTCATGCTAGAGAGGACACAGACTCATGGGAACAGTACAACAACACATTACTGAGAATTATGAAGTAGAAAGGAGCAGAGACAGATAGAGAAGAAAACAAAGAAAGCACTAACATTAAATGCAAAAAAAGTCCTCTTGTAAGCCTACTAAATCAAAATAAAAATTTTTACTGTAGGGTCTGTTTTTAAAGAAAATATTCAATTTCAAATGCTATTTTCAAATGCAAAATAGAAGTGTTTTCAGTATTTGTCACACTTTCGGACCCTCCCTACATCTGAGATTCATTCAGACAAAGCCTTGGCTTTCATAGGATTGGAAATTTACAGCACAGTTTTTCTGCCACTTTCCTTGTCAGGTAATGCGGTGTGACTGTCTGAAGGCTGGGGAGTCCAATTGTTCGGACGCTATTCCAATTTCTCCATCCAGCCCCCGTGAGAAGTGGCTTCGCAGGCGGACACATGTCAAATTACGGGTTAATATCACATGAAATTACCTGCAATTACTATTCTTGATGAAACAATGTTGTACAATGTGATTGATTTTATAATACATATCATTTACCTGTAAATGTAAAATAATAATAATAATGTTTCATGTCTAGTCTGCATTTTTGAACAAATAGGGCCCCTGCAGAACATTTGATTCAAAATACTGTAGTGCTATACACTACCATTTAACAGTATAGGGTCCGTAACATTTTTTAAAAGCTTTTGAAACAAGCGTCTTGTGCTCTCCCAGGCTACATATATTTATTTGATCAAAAATAAAGAAAAAACTATAATATTGTGAAATATTATTACAATTTAAAATAACTCTTTTCTATTTGAATATGTTGTAAAACGTAATTTTTTCTGTGATGTCAAAGCTGAATTCTAAGCAGACATTACTCTCATAGAAGGACTATGTATCACATGGTCCTTCAGAAACCAATAAACATTTCTTATAATTAAATATGTTCTGCTTAATATTGTTGCGGAAACTGTGATACATTTTAAAGGTGTCTTTGATGAATAGAAAGTTAAAAATAAAAGCTTTTATTTGAAATAAAAATCTTTTGTAACATCATAAATGTATTTACTGTACTTTTGGTCAATTTAATACATCCTTGCTGAATAAAAAAAAAGTGTTTGAATCTTACAGAACCCAAGCTTTTAAATGTTAGTGATATGTGTTATATATTGTGACTGTGACACAAAAAAACAAGAAAGTTCCCTTTCGAAGTGGAATTCTACTCTGCGTCATGGAGTTAACGCTATGGAAATGCTGAGGCGACTGCAATCGTGGGGGTTGCAGATGGAGCTAGTCGATGAACTTGAGATGGGTTTAACCCTATTTCAGGCATCACCAGCTAGCTCTTCAGCTCTCAGGTCAGATCCGGAAGCCCGCTTGGCAGCTTTTTCTGTTCTGGTGGATAGCATGTTATTGACCCGATCTAGTTCTGAGGAACTAGATGTGATGGGTGTTGAAGTGGGTGAGGTCTTGAGTGAGTCTGTCTCCTCCCTCACCCCCACATACTGGAGCTAGTCTACATTATTATCTGCGCCACGGCAAAGTTAAAATTAGATTGGTCAGTGGAGAGAGAGGAATCTGCCCCAAGCAGGATGAGCGATTCCTTGCAGGTCATAAGCATCCTGCTCCAGTGAGCCTTCCTTTCCTCCCCGATCTCCACACTAAGGTGGCAAGGTCATGGGAGAAGGCATTTTCAGCCTGTTCATGCCCCTGTAATGAACAGTTGTGCCAACATAAAGGGGCTTGATGCACATAAATATGCGGGGATGCCCCAGGTTGAGGAGTCATTTGCGAGCTATCTCGTCCCCGGTGCGGGATCCTCATGGAAGGCTCCAGCCTTGTCATTGAAGCAATACCAGGTTTGTTGGCAAGGTGTATGTGGTGTAGGGTCAGGCTGGTGGGGCTTTGCACACCATGGTGATGTTCCAAGCCTACCAAGCTGACTTTAAGTAATACTTTGTGTGCATTATTAGATATTTTTGAAGTAGAAACAAGTAGTAACTTGGACCTCAAAGACTTTTTGACTTGACTTGGACTTGGACCTCAAAGACTTGGGACTTGACTTGGCCTTTAGGGACTTGTGAAAATGTCTGATCCCTTATTGTCTCCAGAAAGCTTACGCTATGGAGATGATATGGACATGCGCTCTGGTGCATTGGGTGTTGCAGGTGTAGAACTGAGCTCTAACACGGCTGCATCCCATTCTTCTACTTGCTGCCCTTCCCAGGGCAGAAAGGACTATGTGGTTACGAGGTGTATGTGGCAAACAGCACATCATTTTATCATTTGTCGTCTTGCTAGTTCTAAGAGTATGAAGTGGTATTGATGCACCTCCCTGGTGGCACATAAGTAGAGGATCTATAGGAAGAGATTGGGTATTTCACGCTGTAATCTTCCACTCTCCATCTGGCGCTCTTCAGTGAACTGGGTGCAGAGGCAGTTTCAGTACCCTTCATATATCATATGGGCAGAAGGTAGAAAAGATGGGCAATTACACTGCTCGCATCCCAAGCCTCTCTGCAGGTCTGTTATTTCAGTGTTGGCAGTTTTAATATGGTAGCAATATGCTCCCTTTATAACAGTTAGGTTTTGATAAATGTGTATGATGGGCAAATAACGCAACCTGCGTCCCACATCATCATTGGTCACCCTTCCCCCTCTGACACATGGAGTGCAGAGGTGTTAGCGATGTGCTCCCTCTGTGATCACATTTCAATGGGCTAGACAGTACAGGAAGATTGGGCAATACCTCTTTAGCGTTCTACTTCCTCTCCTGTCGCCTTCTGTGGCATGGGGCTGAGAAGCATAAATTTGCTTCTTGTTGATTGACATTAATTTTGGAGTAACAGGTTGGCACTTCCCTTTGGGAAGGGGCAGCTATCTAGCCCCCTCCTAGATTGGAGGCTGGATCAGTCTGTTGCCATGTATGGATGGGCAGTACAAGAAGGAGAATGAGCTTTTCTGCCTCTGTATGTCACTCCTTCAGTTGTTAACTCTCCAGTCTATACCTGGAGGTGATAAGTGCGGACATATAAAATTGGACTCTGTCGCAGCTAGCGGCCCGCTCTCTGTCATTCACTAGAACTGTAGGAATGGGTAACCATCAGCCATCAAGAGCTACTTCGTAGAGAATGGTATGAGAGTGCAATGGCACTCCACTCTCTCAGTGGCCCCTCCGGTACGGAAGGTAATAGTCGAATGACGAATGACAACTAGTTCTCTAGGAGGACTGTTATCAGGTAGAGCGCTTCCCTAGAATTTCAGAGGCAATGTTTTTCTGTCCTCAGAAGAGGTTGGGCAGTCACGCCACCTGTGATGATTGGTGATAGAGAGCAAGGGGGTGGAGCTGGATGTGGCACTCCATCCCTATGCACTTTTTCGAATGCGCATGCGTCGCGTCTGAGCGCGTTGTTGTCTTTGGAGCTCCATCGATTGATTTATAATTCTTGATTTCTCTTTAAACTCACTTACAACGAACATTTTCTACTTTTCCTCACCTCATAGTTATAACGCGGATTGTTGAGCAGACGCGTCTCAAGCCTTGTGATCCAACGCTGGATACTCTTATAGGTTACGTCCGTGGATCACGGCTGAACGCGTCTTCTCCGCACTCATTTAAGTTACAAACAAACATTTTTTCGCCTATCGTGCGTCTACTCTACACCCGTACCACTGAAAAGACGGATTATATCCAAGACTTAAGCCATAAATTAGTATTAATATTGATAGCACCACTGGTAGCGTCGTTGCTAACTTAACTTACTGTCCATCTGTTAAAATGGCGAATATATCAAATGTAAGTAGTCTACCTTTTGGTGCAGGTGAGGACACATTTGAGCTGCACGCGGTGCAGTCTGAGCTGGAAGCTGTTGAGAAACAGATCCACGACCTTTTAGTAAGAAAAGCCGAGCTAATAGACCGGCGTTTGGCTCTCGAAACATCACGTGCCGAGGCACACAAATCAGAGATTAATGTTACTAACCCGCTGACTCCGACCTCGTCTACTCCGTGCGTTCCTCAACATCGGTCCCGAACGTCGAGGTCGCGATCAGCCATGGTCTCGTTCACTCCGGCTCCAACATGCCATCACGAAGCCTGGATTTTTCCGCAGCGGAAGTCGCGAGTCAGGTCTAGACCAAGAAAACTCTCTCCGACCCTCCCGGCTTTCGAGATATCCACACAAAACCGCTTCTCCCCTCTTCGCGAAACAGAACGCGATGCTGTGATCATCGGCGATTCCATCGTTCGACACGTACACGTTACGTTAAATAAAAGTAAGGTGCATAGTCACTGCTTTCCTGGTGCTCGTGTTTCTGAAATCGCTGCTCACGTTCCCGAGATTCTGAACGAGCGCGTCGGAACCGTTGTCCTGCACGCGGGAGGGGCCGACATCAGGCTGTGCCAGACGGAGGTTCTGAAGAAAGACTTCAGGAATCTGATCGATACGGTACGCAGCACATCGCCTGATATAACGATTATTGTGTCAGGTCCGCTTCCTACATACCGACTAGGTCATGAAAAGTTTAGTAGATTATTCGCGCTAAATGAATGGTTAATGTCATGGTGCACTGAGCAGAAACTTCTCTTTGTAAATAATTGGAATCTGTTTTGGGAGCGTCCTAGGCTTTACCGTGCTGATGGCTTACACCCAAGCAGATTCGGATCGGATCTTCTGTCAGATAACATCTCCAAAATGTTAAATACCTTTTGACTAGTAAACAAAAGTCCAAATCATAGTCTCTGCTGCACCAATTTAACTGATATAAATAGTGTAGAACATTGCATAGAAACTGTGTCTATTCCTCGTTTAGTGAGATCAAATCAGAAATCTACTGCAGGATCTAGAAAAAATCTAATTGTTATTAAACCAGAAAATGTTGCTATTGGTAATCAAAAACAATTTTTAAAGCTAGGTCTTCTAAACATTAGATCACTCACACCTAAGGCAGTTATTGTAAATGAAATAGTCACAGATAATAGCTTCGATGTACTTTGCCTTACTGAAACCTGGCTTAAACCAAATGATTATTTTGGTTTAAATGAGTCTACTCCAGCAGGATACTCCTATAAGCACGAGCCCCGTCTGAATGGTCGTGGCGGCGGTGTTGCAACAATCTATAGAGATTTTCTCAATGTTACTCAGAAAACGGGTTATAAGTTTATTACATTTGAAGTACTTGTACTAAATGTTACGCTCTTAGATGTTCGAAAAACATCCCTATTATCTCTAGCCTTGGCTACCGTATATAGACCGCCTGGGCCTTACGCTGATTTCCTAAAAGAGTTTGCAGATTTTCTCTCAGACCTATTAGTTAACTTCGATAAAGCATTAATTGTTGGAGACTTTAATATCCATGTAGATAATCAAAATGATGAGTTAGGGGCTGCGTTTACAGATTTATTAAACTCCTTTGGGGTCAAGCAAAACATTACCGGACCGACTCATCGATTTAATCATACACTCGATTTAATTATATCACATGGAACCGATCCAACCGATATAGATATCATTCCACAAAGTGACGATGTCACTGACCATTACATGGTAACTTGCATATTACGTACTCCTGTAATATATCATGCTGCGCCGCGTTATCGATTAGGCAGAACAATCCTTCCATCCACCATAGATAATTTTTCAAACAGCTTATCGGATCTGTCTCAGCTGCTCAGTGAACCCAAACAAACAGATGAACTTGAGGAATTAACTAGCACTATGAGCACCATTCTCTCTGGATCATTGGATATTGTTGCGCCCATTAGATTAAAAAAGGTCAGAGAGAAAAGTAAAGCACCATGGTACAACAATACTACGCGTGTTCTAAAGAGAGAAACCCGTAATTTAGAGCGTAAATGGAAACAAACCAACTTAGAGGTTTTTAGAATCGCATGGAAAGACAGTATGTCACGTTATAAAAAGGCCCTAAAAGCGGCCAGGGCTGAGCATCTACGCAAACTAATAGAAAACAACCATAACAATCCTAAGTTCTTATTTAACACCGTGGCGAGACTAACAAATAAACAGATGTCTCCTGAACAAAATATTCCATTACAGTTTAGTAGTAATGATTTCATGAAGTTCTTCACTGAGAAAATAGAAAACATCAGAACCACAATTGTAAACGTTCAATCCTCAATCGCACCTTATAATTCAGCCTCAATTATCACCCCGCAAGAACAATTACAGTGCTTCACAACTATAGAACAAAAAGAGTTAAATAAACTTTTTACTTCATCTAAAACAACAACATGTTTACTAGATCCTATACCTACTAAGTTATTGAAAGAAGTGTTACCTGTAGTGGAAGAGCCTCTCCTCAATATTATTAACTCGTCTTTATCTTTAGGTTATGTTCCAAGAACATTTAAACTGGCAGTTATAAAACCTCTCATTAAGAAACCACAATTAGATCCGAATAATCTAGTAAATTATAGACCCATTTCAAATCTACCTTTTATGTCTAAAATACTAGAAAAAGTTGTGTCCGCTCAACTGGGCTCTTTCTTACAAGAAAATGACATCTATGAAAAGTTTCAGTCTGGATTTAGGCCGCACCATAGCACTGAAACTGCGCTCGTTAAAATCACAAATGATTTACTTTTAGCTTCTGACCAAGGCTGTATCTCAATATTAGTTTTACTTGATCTTAGTGCTGCGTTTGATACTATAGATCACACAATACTCTTAGATCGACTACAAAATTATACTGGTGTTCAAGGACAAGCATTAAGCTGGTTTAGATCGTATTTATCTGACCGCTACCATTTTGTTTATTTAAATGGAGAAAAATCTATCATAACTCCAGTAAACTATGGAGTGCCGCAGGGATCTGTGTTAGGCCCTCTATTATTCTCAATATATATGCTGCCACTTGGAAATATTATAAGGAAACATGGAATTAGTTTCCATTGTTATGCTGATGACACTCAAATCTATATTTCATCACGGCCAGATGAAAACGCTAAATTATCCAAATTGACAGAGTGTGTTAAAGATATAAAAGATTGGATGACGCATAATTTTCTTTTATTAAATCCAGACAAGACAGAGGTACTACTTATCGGTTCAAAAAACCACCCACAAAACCTCTCACAATACAACTTTAACATAGTAGGATGTCCTGTTACTTCATCCTCTACAGTAAAAGACCTGGGTGTTATATTAGACTGCAACCTGTCTTTTGAAAATCATATTTCATATGTTACAAGAACAGCCTTTTTCCACCTTAGAAACATTGCTAAGCTACGTAATATGCTATCAGTTTCTGACGCAGAAAAGTTAGTTCATGCATTCATGACCTCGAGACTAGATTACTGTAATGCGTTATTAGCCGGTTGTCCTGCATCCTCAATAAACAAGCTACAGTTAGTCCAAAATGCCGCCGCTAGAGTTCTTACTAGATCAAGAAAATATGATCATATAACACCGATTTTATCATCCCTACATTGGTTACCTATAAAGTCCCGTATTAATTACAAGGTATTGCTACTGACTTATAAAGCCCTAAACGGCTTAGCTCCAGTCTATTTAACGGATCTTCTATCGCCCTATAATCCATCGCGCTCTTTAAGGTCACTAAATTCGAGGCTTTTGGTCATACCTAGGATATCTAGGTCCACCAAAGGAGGGAGAGCATTTTCACATTTAGCACCAAAACTCTGGAACAGTCTTCCGGATACTGTTCGTTGCTCAGACTCGCTCTCCCAGTTTAAAACTAGATTAAAGACGCATCTCTTTAGCCAGGCATTCATATAATACTTTTAATCCTACAGTTAAATCCGACCTCTAGTTCATAAACGCCAGAGGAGAACTGGCCCCCGACTGAGCCCGGGTTCTCCCAAGGTTTTTTTTTTCTCCATTAGGTCACCTGATGGAGTTTTTCGGTTCCTTGCCACTGTTGCCTTTGGCTTGCTCAGTTGGGGATATTGAATTTAATTAATCAATCAACGATACTATTGATCAGCATTACCAAACGTAGACGTTCCACTAGAAACAAACATTGATGTATTGTTCTAATTTATTACTGTGAAGCTGCTTTGATACAACCTGTGTTGTGAAAAGCGCTATATAAATAAACTTGACTTGACTTGACTTGACTTTGCTAGATCTCCCCGAAGAACAATGCCATGTTTCTTAGGTACAGCAGGCAGTTGAGAGAATGGTGTTCTCTCCTGAGGCCTCTCCTGGTCGTCAGGACAGGATGCTTAATCATTTGCTCCCTTGTTGGAGGTTGTCCCTCTGGAACTAAAATGACCCTCCTCTTTGGTTGGCAGATGCAGTGAGGCTGTGATCTACCTAGTCAGTGCTACCCCTGGGTCAAATAAATAATATGGGTGGTATTGAGCTGCAGACATTGCCTCAGACTGGTAGTTCTGGGTCACTAGGTGCACTCTATGGCAATCTTTGGTTACAGCTTATTTCGCTGGTGATTTCAAAGCACTGTGAGCAGGCATTTGGGCAGTGTGGTGTACTGGGTATTTCGTAGGGTTGGGTACCGAAACCGGGCACTGATATGGAACTGGTACCTAAGAAACCGGTATGTAACCAGACCGAATCAAAACGCAGATTTCAGTGCCTCATTTTGGTGCCACTTAAATGCCTCAGCTGTCAGTTGAAATTTCTACCTTCTGGTTCTCCAAAATGTATGTTAGAAACATCGTCACCGCATGTAATTGCTAGTTAACCCTTTGACACTTACGATTGTTCACACTGGTGTGCTTAATGTTCAGATCGCGTGATCATCAACTTCTAAATTCAAATCTGCATTCGCGCATTGGCTGGCACTGTGGCGTGAAAATGTAAAGTCGATGTCCATACAATAACAGACCGGCATTAATCTAATAAATTATTCATTCAAGAACATTGTGCAAATTTACTGCAACAATAGAGCTGCGAACCTCACGTACTTTTGAAAATCCAGCATTCAGCTGATCCTGATGAATACTCATTGTCACAGTTGTAAACATGACGGTGTTCTTCTTCCACAATAGGTTTCGTGTCACAGCATTTAAGGTGATGGATTCTAAAATAATGCTAACCTTGTGCAGGACAAGCAATAAGTCAGGAGAGGTATCATATTTGGCCAGAGAAGGCAAAAAATGTGAAAAGAATTGCTGAAATTTAAAGCTGGTTTGTAGCATACCAAAAATACAGACTACTTTGCTGTTATTAGTACTGTAGTGTTATTTAGTGTTAATTTATTGTATTTGGGTTAGGTTTTATTGTGAATTTATGTAAATTTGTTGTGTTTTGTATTTAGACTACTTATATTTATATATTTAAAATTTAAATTTATTCAATTTTAAGAATTTTTTGTTTTATTTTTTTCAATAAAAAAACGCTCTTTAATCTTATTCACCATAGTTTTGAGGCTCTTTTTTTTTTTTTTTTTTTAAGTCAGGCACCGTTTAGGCACCGGTACCGTTTTAAAAGTTTTGATTTGGCACCGGTATCGGAAAAAACCCAAACGATACCCAACCCTAGTATTTCGTTCCCATAGTGTAAATTCCATGATGTAGTGTAGAGTTCCACTTCAAAAGGAAACATTTCAGGTTATGACTGTAACCATAGTTCCCTGAGAAGGGGAACGAGACAATGCGTAGTGTTGCCATACTTTCGGCATGCCTGTACGTTTTCCTTCAGACAAATAAAGCTGGTGACGTTCTTTCTAGGCGCCCTTATATACTCTGCCGTCACCTGACTGTGGTAGCTAATCGAGATTGGAGTGTAACACATTCTAGCGTTCCCATAGCGTCAACTCCATTACGCAGTGTCTTGTTCCCCTTCTCAGGGAACCATGCTTACAGTCGTAACCTGAGATGATACTAACCGATCAAATTCTTGTTGGTGTCAGTCAAACTGTAAGAACTAATTTTAAACTCCCCCAGCTCAAAGTGTAGGCGTTTTATATAACTAATGGTAATTAAAGTTTTATCATGTTGATGCTCATGTATTGCAATATTTATCCTGCCAGTGTAGCTTGTGGGTCCTTTTCCATGTTTACCTACATTGGGTGTTGAGAACTCTTTCTAATGCTGTAATCTTATGCTGTAAACATGAATTCCTTTGAGAGCTCTTGTTAGGTATTTCCACATTCCCTAAAGAATTAGAAAGACTGTGAAGTACAAGGTAGTTGCGATATGTAGTTGCAAATGCATGCAAGTGCAAATGCATTGTCCTGGAGAATCATTCAAACTTTTCTGATGTAATTAACATTCAACATCCTTTCATAAAGAAGACAGAAAACATTTTATCTATCTTGTAAACTGGGAATGCAACATATTTTAATAGTGAGTTTATGAACATACCTTTTGTTTTTAAGGCTTAATCATATTATTATTCATTAACAGAATGTAACGGCAAATCACAGAGTTCATGATGTCATTGTGACAGAAGATGGTCCGCAGACGCTGGTGGGCCGATTTATGTATGGCCCTCTTGACATGGTGACCCTAACAGGAGAGAAGGTATTGTTTATGTCGTAACAACAAGCATCATGACCAATGCTACAAAACAAAGAGGTCTGGAGAAAACTATCTGTTAAGCCGCTTTTACGACATCGGGCCAAACCGTTCTCTTTGCTTAATCGTTCCATTTCATGCCAGTCAGGCCAAGTGGCCACTCTTTGGAATATAATACAAACACGTCAGTCATTGCCTTGTTAACGCAAGAGTTGCAGACATTATTAGATGTAAATCGCGACTGCATTATGGAGAATGATCAGATATTTCTTTTAATTTTATTATTCATTTATGTCACTCAAATTAGCCAGCTACAGAGAAAATGGTAGCCAGCCTACAGACAAGTGACCAATCCTGAGTGGCAACGTCACTACATGCATTCTATCATCCATGCTGAGAATTCCGAGCCAAGAATGGTTTGTAATCGTGCCATGCCGTACCAGGCTCAAGTGAAAATACAACTGGAATCGTTCTTAGAACCGTTTGGCCCAACAGTGGAAAAGCGGCTTTAGATTCCCATTCTAATGGATAGCTGGCACAAAAAAAGCATTTCATACAAAACAGTTTATTGAAACTACAAATTATGATCTTGCATGTATGTTTATGAGTTCCTGTCTGATTCTCAGGTGGATGTGTTTTTGAAGACCCAGCCTGCCTCCGGCCGTTGGGTGCTGTTTGACACTGTGGTGACCAGCAGCAATGGACGTGTGTCCTACACCATCCCTGATGATAAAAAACTGGGGGTGGGTGTTTACCCCATCAAAATGGTGGTCAAGTAAGTACTCACATTCTCATCACAAAACTGTGAATCCTCTTAATATCTATCTATAGACCATGGAATGGAGAATGGAGGAATTTACTACCTGAGCTGGTTGCGTTTCTTTATTTTTCTTAACAGAGGTGATCAGACAAGCGCTGAGGCATTCCTCACAGTGTTGCCACGGGGAATGGAGTGTGTGGTGTTTAGTATTGATGGCTCCTTTGCTGCCAGTGTTTCCCTAATGGGTAGTGATCCCAAAGTCCGCCCCGGAGCTGTGGATGTGGTCAGGTAAACTTGTAACTAATGACAAATACTTAGATCTTAGATACATTAAGTCTTAATGTGCTGCCACATTTACCGCTGTATGGTTAATTTTTTGTGTGCGAAATGTAGTAACTATAAGAATCCACAGGATAGGAAATTCTGCATGAGTGCGAGAGGTTTCCGCACACAGATTTCTGAATGGGTTTCAAAAGTTAGTCACACAAATTCACTGTGTTGACCGCCAGAAAGCTGACTGTGAGTTTTGCTTCATACATTGCTATTGATAATAGATAATGGACCCTTTTTTCCCCACACAACATTTCGCTAATGTAACCACACCTTTATATTGCTGTTAATAAATGTAATACAATAAACTTGTATCGTGTCCCAGTGCTTAAACTATTAGAGGCACAAATTCCATGATTTTAGATCCCACTTTATATTAAGTGTCTTTAACTACTGTGTATGAACATTTAAATTCATAATTTGATACAATGCACTTATTGTGTTATAAGTACATAGTACTTAGGGACACCTGATATAAAATGTGACTGTTTCTGTTTTAAACACATCTATGTATGTTTGAATGTCTTCATCTATAAAATTGGCCTAACCAAATTTTGGCCTGTCCCTGTCACGTTGCCTAAGTTTGTTTTCGTTTTCTGTCAGTATGTTTAGTCACATGTTTTCCTTTGTTCCTCTGTTCTCTTTTTCTCGCCACTATCTGTTGTCATGGACACTCATTCACCATCACACTTGTTAGTTTTTGAGTTAATCATCATTGTGTATTTAAGTTCCTCATTTCCTTTCTTTCATTGTCGAGTATTGTTTGTGCTATGCACACGTTTCGCTTGCGTTTCACCTCTTGGATTAATAAAATACATTTAAATTAGAAATAGCATAATGGGAAGACAAGTAATCTCATTGCATGCAAACAAATAACCCGCTAGTAATCTTGAATGTGAAAATGCGTATTGCTGTGATGCATATGTTTACATATGTTTTACAAATGTGCGTATGTTTATTTACATCTGAATATTGGAAGATGCTGAATATTTAATAAATATTAGCTAAAATAGCTTTCCGTTTTCTATTTAAATATGTCATCAAGGTAAAAACGACAATTATGTCCACAGTAAGTCAAGTGACTTTTCTTTTGGTTCTGAACTTTGGTTCTGAACTCTGAAGTTTGGTTCGGAATACATGTAATGCACATGTAAACAAATATGTGAATCGGATTTCAAAACTTAGGTGTTACGAATAGTCCCCTGAGGCAGTTTATTGAAACCAAAATACAAATACAAAAGTACCAAAGACTTGACTTGAACTTGACTGTGACCATAACAAACATAACTTGAACATAAACCTGGACTAGACATGGATTCACTAAACAGTAGTTACATGAACAAAGCTAGACAAAGGAACAATGAAACATGAGTGCTATGTATACACAAAGTGTAAGAATAAGAAACAATCAAGACAATAAACCAATCACAAAACAGAACAGAGAAACACATCAGAACATTACACATGAGACTAAGGAAGCACATGACAAACAGGAACTATGACTGTGACTAAACTTCAAAATAAAAGACAATAAACATAAATATGAACCAAACCCCAAAACCAATGTGACATTAGGGCTCATATAAACAGAACTTTCAGAATCTGAAATTGAATTGGATTTATTTGGATTGACAGAAATTAGTGCATGTAAACATACCTAATTTTTACACAAATTGTAGTGTTGACTGCATTTGTCAAGTTCAACTGTTTGATGTCTGTGTTTTGATCATTCTCTAGACATTGGCAGGATCTTGGGTATCTGATCATCTACATTACTGGCCGTCCTGACATGCAGAAGCAGAGGGTGGTGTCCTGGCTCTCTCAACACAACTTCCCTCAGGGCATGGTCTTCTTCTCAGAAGGACTAGTCCATGACCCCTTGCGTCAGAAAACCATTTTTCTAAAGAGTCTGGTGAAAGAGGTCTGCCTCTGCACACACCAGCTGAACATTTACATTATATATTACAATATGTTACATTAGAAGATGATTTTGTAGGTTTTGAATGTTTGTTTTTCAACTTTATAGATGTTTAGAGAGTAGCAAATTGGCGAGTAATGATTAGCCTCATTTTATAACATTTCAGTCATGACAACTTATAAACAATATCATAAAGGTTATAAAGGTTATAAAGGGAAGTAGTAATGTAGAAATCGATTGTCTGTAATTGATTACCTGTAATCTCATAAACTTTTAGTAAATTCATCTCTCTTTAAAACTCCTAATATTTTATCATGTCTCAGTTATCAACTTTCAGATTGCACCGTTATTAAATTACACCTGTAAGAGTGCAGAAAAGGAAGTAACTGGGCTATAAAAACTTTAATATTTTTATAAAAATATATTTGTGTTTCCACATAGTGTCACATTAATATCAGTGCGGCGTATGGCTCTATGAAGGACATGTCCGTATACAGCACATTGGGACTTGCACCTAATCAGATATACATTGTGGGCAGGCCATCCAAGAAACATCAGCACCAGTGCCAGGTAAAGCTCAGTCGTTTTAGTTTACCAGGTTAAGATATTTTCCTCTTAGTCTGTTATGTTAGTTAACAGTACTGAATCCCTTCAAGGACAGTTTTCCCTCCCTTTGTCTCCTTCTCATGTGTCATAGTTTTTGAGTGAAGGCTACGCAGCTCACCTCTCCACTCTTGAGTTTGAGCACGGCTCACGCTCAAAAAAGAACCGCATGGTGCTTCGGCAGGGATCTTTTGGCCTTTCCTCCAAAACGGACTTCCTGTCTCCATCCCCGGACTTCCTGTCCTGCAAGCGCACTCCGCTGCTGCGTCGAGCCATGTCTGTTCAGCAGCCGTCTCCACCCTCATCATCTGTCTCAACCCCCAAACCTGAGCGTGCTCAGAGCCAGCCTGAATCTCATAAAGATGGACCAGAGATTCGCATCCAGACCGATGATCAAGAGGAAGAGGAGGAAGAAGAAGAGGGGAGAATACAGGATATTGTACTATAAAGGAAGTTGTTGGAAAAGGGTATGTTGTGAAACCGCATCCCATCTAATACAGTAAGCGCTCATTAAAAACATTATACTTCATAACTACACTGTAAAACCCAACAAGTTAACTCAACTCAAACCGATTGAGGAAACTGATTGCGGCAAACCATTTAAGTTTAAAAATAAATACATATGAGTATTGTGAACTTATATATATTGAGTCATATATATAATATCAATATATATATAAGTTCACAATACTCATATGTATTTATTTTTAAACTTAAATGGTTTGCCGCAATCAGTTTCCTCAATCGGTTTGAGTTGAGTTAACTTGTTGGGTTTTACAGTGTATCAGTGATGAGCAGTAGTGGACTACATGTAATTTGGATTACATGATTACAAAAATCAAGAACTTGTTATCATATTACATTACAAAATCTGGATGATATGTATGACATATTGATTACATTAGCCATAAGGCAACAACAAGTACTAGTTAAGTATAATACTAGGTAATTAAGTGATATTAATGTTCTAATCAAGTACTTACTACTACTAGTAGTAGTTAACATACCTTACTAGTTAACAACATTTTCATCAAGTTGTGAAGTAGTAGTTACTAGTTAACTAGTGACTAATTTGGTAGATAACTAGTTTGGAATATTAAACAGTGACAATTTTAGCACATGCACACACTAGTAGTAATTAGTAACTATGTTACTAGTTAACTTAGGAATATTTTGTATTCTTGTCAAAATGGCACAGTATTATTCTTGTCACGATCCACACACGGGAAACAGGGAGATCCAATTGCAATAAGAATTTATTAAAGGGTAATCCAAATCATAACCAGTCCAGGCAGGGGTCAAAACCAAAGAAGCAATCCAAAACAGGCAACAAAGCAGAACTCAGAAGTGGTGTGATAATAGACAAGGACTCCGTAACAAACACTGAAACAACCAGGGTATATATACACAGAACTAACAATGAAACAGGGAACAGCTGGGAACAATGATGACAGGGAACAGCTGAGTGCAATGAACAGTGATTGGTACAGACAAGGATTGTGGGGAATGCAGCTCATAATGTGGATGACACCGTGGGGAAGAGGACCTCTAGTGGACACCAGGAATACACAAACCAGATACTGTGACAATTCTTGCATGTGACAAAATTAATAAGAGTAACTTGTCAGTTCTCTAGTTACTGGTCTAACTAGTTTACTAATGTTTAACTAAATGAGTATTAATTTGTCTTCAATGCTTTTAAAATTAGTGATTAGATTTTTATTACATTACAAAATCTGGATGAATATGGATTCACATTATTACATTCTAATTGTGCAAGTCATTAGGCAACAAGTGATATTAATGTTCTAATTAAGTATACAACTAGTTAAGTGATTAATGTTCTAAATTAAAGTAAAATACTAGTTAACTTGTATTGCAATTAATACTAGTACTATTAGTGTATTGTTACTAGTACTAGTTTACTTATCTGTCTAGTTAACTACATTTTTATTATATTGTGAACTAGTAGTTACTAGTACTTTGACTGTTAACTAGCTACAAATTAACTTGTTACCAGTTAACTACTTCAAGACATACACTTACAAGCAAAAGTTACTAGTTAATTTCTTGGGAACATTTATACTTTTCATGTGATGCAAAAATAAATAGTAACTTTTGTATTTAAGCGTTAAAGTGTTATTGCACTTATAATTAGTAAATAAAGAATCACATCAAAATGTATTTATAAAGCACCTTAAAAAACACAGAATGCAACAAAGTGCTGTACAATTTTTACAACAAGTAAAATAAAATACAGAGAAAGAAAGGGATAAAAAAGAAATAAAAGAGAGAAAACAAAAGGAGAAAAAATAAGAATATAAATGCATCTAATCTAAACCTAATGGTCTTTACAAAGTAGCAAAGGCGTCATCAAACAAATTCGTCTTCAGACAGGTTTTAAACGTCTTTACAGAGGAAGAGGAAATGTGGATATTGGTAAACCATTCCGCAAAAACTGTCAAAATATATTATTCTTAAATTTGATGCCAAAGGAATAAGTGTTAGATTAAAATAAATCCCAAACTATGGAAGGACGGCCATGCCCCCCCCCCCCCTCCTCTAATTTTGCCATGATCACAACATAAAAGCTGCTTTCTCGAGATCTTGAAAAATTTTCTCTTGTTTTTTTTTCTAGTTTGGGAGTAACAATAGCTATTTGAAGTGCAGTGTATATATTGCTGCATCATGGATGAGAGAACTCACTTCTACTTTGATCAGAGACTCAATGAGGCTGAAATAGCTCTGTATGTCAGCGATAGAGCACTTCCAAATCAGTGTCTCACACTCGAGAGGGAGGCTAGACAACTTTATCACCATAGACACTATAGAGACTGACTATGTGGTCAATTTCATTTCCACACACCTCGAGGGATCAGGATAATATGCACAGTTGTAGAATAAAATTTGACGCTTGATAATTAAATGGTTGATTCTCATGAAATTGAAGATCAAATGCAAAATATATGATTGTTTTACTGAACCCAGTTTTACTTGATTAACTTGTGACCAGTATCACATTATATAACATAGTCAGTAGTTAACTGCCACTAGTTAACATTACTTTAAAATATAGTTAACTAGTAACAGAGGTTACCTAGAACTAGTAGTAGTTGCAGCACTAGTTAACTATTAGGGTACCACGGGACTAAAGGCGCCTTTGATTTTATTTTCCTGTAAACCACTAGATGGCACAAAAACCTGCCGTAGCACTTTCCAAACCCAGACAGCAACATAGTGTCGGCTCAGATCCGGCCCACATCTGGTACGTGTGGAATCCACGTGTACCAGATGTGGGCCGGATCTGGGCCGACACTATGTTGCTGTCTGTGAAACATTCGCTTTTCAAGATGCACATGGAAATTTGGCTGATCCTTGATGCGATCGCGGGCAGCAGCGCAAAGTTGATTATGCGCTAATTATATCGAATATTTGATGTTTTTAAAAATGTTGTAGATTTAAGTAGCAAACGATAATCGCTAAAATGATTGAATATATTTTGAAACAGAGGTCTTCTTAATGATTTTCAGTTTTGTCCAAGCTAATTAAAACAACATTTTTTCAATAACTGAAGAATATGTAAAAGTATGGTATTTGGGGTAAAAGACGCCCTGCTGTTGGAGCAAAAGGCACAATAATTTATTTATTTATTTTTTATTAATGCTGAGAACGGGAACATACAAAAGAGAAAGTATACATCACACAATATCAACCAAAACAATTAAAATGGAGACAACAGCAAAAAGGACAAAAAAATATATATATTTATAAAATACAAAAAAAAAAAAGAAAGAAGAAAAGGAAAAGAGGTAGGGCCATTACATCACATAAAGATGTTCACATGAAACAATAATTTACATGATAATAAACAGCTGGCTGACTTTTCCATTTGTTGACATGACATGGTTAGATTCAGATGGTAAATATCATATATTACGTTGGTGTCCACATGATTAGAGATAGGCCTAATCACCATATTTATAATGAAACCATCATTTAAAAGAAAAAAAGATTGTTACTACTGTAAATCTATATTAAATTATTATGGGATCTCCTTCAATCCTTTCAGAATCTTTACTTTTTTTAAACATTTTGTTTCTGTATTTTTAAAATGAACATTTTTTAATTTCCCCATGCTGGTGACCCTTTTAGTGAGTGTGGGGTAAAAGGCCCACCTTGCCACCTCGTACATTTATAAGATTTTTTAAAATATAAACTACTTTTTTTTTTTCACACAAGATCTGTTGCTCCATCAATGTTCAATACAAACATTTGTTTTTCTTCAATCATACACTATGAGATTATAAAGAAAAGCACATTTCTTAAGGTTTGCCTTTAGCTCCATTGTACCCTACTTGTATTTCACGTCATTAGTACATTTATATGACCTGTTGTTGCCTAATAGCTACCTCAGTATATTTCATAAGTGATCTACCCATCATTATTTCTGCTCAGACATTAGCTGTGCGCAACTCATTGCTAATGCCCAATATGGTTTAGCAGAGAAGGCATGCTGACATATTCATTGGAGATGTTTCTCAGCTGTTGTCATGGAGACACGTTTTGTGATTGATTTGAAAGCGCTCCAATACAGAGCTCCATTCATTTCACAAACCTGCAGAGATTCGCTGATATCTGATAGTGTGCACTGACAAACACTCGTGTTGTGCAGTTATGGGAGCAGAATGTCATTTGCAAACAGGCCCTTTTTTGTATTGGATCGCTTAGAGCCAGAGCAGCCCATTGGCTCACAGAAGACCACTGGCTCCCATCTGGATTGCTGTGACGCACCCGAGTTGCTCTGGATTGCCCAGGTCTCTGCACTCTGTCATCATGTGTCTGTGAACGACAGCCCAGCGGCCCAGGGAACGGCTGTCTTATCGTCAGCTTGGCGAATCTGTCTTGAACTTTTAGGGAGGGGCTTAATTGGCTTCTAGAAAGAGTGATGGACATTGTGAGACGATGTTCCCTTTGGCTGATGTTTGAGTTGTGCTTCTCTTTCACGGTCTATTGGAGCAAGTAATTGTGGTAGAACTGCTCTAAACCAGGGGCGCTTTATAGATGTGCGAATCTTTTCTGAATGGCCCTGAAAAACACAAGGGTAAAGAAAGCAAATGATCTTTGACTTTGTTAATTATGGGCCATTAATAGACAATTTACAATTCAAAACTGTTCAAGTTATGTGCCAATATGAGTCTATTACTGCTCCAAATAGGATTGCTAAGATATGTTTTGAAAATGAATATATTTTTAAAATGATTATTTAAAAAAAAAAAATGCAAATAGTTAATAATGGTCTATGCCATGATATTTTTAAATGCAAAAATCTTACCTTTTTCTTACCCATTTTATTTATGTATGACCTACAAATATGCATCACATTAAGTTTATTAGTTATATTAAAATTGTGTAAGGCAAACGGATGGGAATTTTATATGCAATTCAAATACATAAATCTTAAAGGAGAACTCCAGTCAATTTTAACATTATCCTCTTTTTAAAATTTGCACCCTGTTGACTTCAATGGGGCAAGTTTTAAACCTGCTTTTAGCCTCTTAACATCCTTGATGTGTCATTACAAGTGCACAGCCAATGTGAGTGATTCCTTCAGAGTGAACACGGGTGAATCTGACTGCAGTAGATGTGAAAGATATGAATAAAAATGAAGTTAATTCGGCCAGCGCTCATACCTGTATTTACATCCTGTTTTCGGTCGAAGTCCATTGTAGTCGATTGTCGAGTTCACGCACGTGATCATAGGTAACTAAGCAACAGTGGAGAACTTGACAATCGACTACTATGGACTTCGACCGAAAACAGGAAGTAAATACAGGTATGTGCGCTGGCTGAATTAACTTCATTTTTATTCATATCTTTCACATCTACTGCAGTCAGATTCACCGTGTTCACTCTGAAGGAATCACTCACATGGCTGTGCACTTGTAATGACACATCAAGGATATTAAGAGGCTAAAAGCAGGTTTAAAACTTGCCCCATTGAAGTCAACAGGGTGCAAATTTTAAAAAGAGGATAACACGGTGTAGGCAACACCGATTTTTGTCGTTGTTCTCTGTACTGACAGCACTCCAAATTTACAAAAAAATGAGCTCAATGTTAAAATAGGCCTACATATTTTAGTTTCTCTTTGTTTTTTATTATAAATTACTTGCTGAATTATTTACACTTGCTGGTAGAAATACATTATAACAGGGGTTTTCAAACTTTTTAATGCTATGGATCCCTAAAATAATTATTATTTTCCAATTATCATATTTAGTCATTTTGAACCTATTATTATTATTTTATTTTTATTATTCTATGCTGTTATTTTATATTGAACTTTTCCACAATGCCTCTGTCTCTGAGGAAGCAAGATTTAGTTTCTTTAGAAATAGCATTTGCAGATTCCGTAGATATAAATAAAATGTATGCTTTTAACTGGTTATACAGAAGAAGAAAAAATTGACTCTTAAAATTGAAAAAATGCTTCTAATGTTTATACTGAATTCAATTTATTTTTTAAAGTTCCCATATGGAGCTCATGGAGTCAAGCTTGAAAGACATACAAAATTATAAAAATAATAATTTTGCTCTAAAATCTTATTGGATGAGCTACATTCAAAGCCATTGTAAAGCATCTTATTTTGAATTGTATATTAATGCACCAAATTGCTAGCATGTTATACAGTGATTCTACCGCGGTTAAGAGGGTTCAACAGCTCGGGGCATTGACTTCAGCTGGTAAGGCTGGAAGACCATCTTGAACAAGCACATTTCTCCAACCTCTTACTAATCTCATGTTTCTTTCTCCATCCTCAGTACATACAGACAAATTTAATCATCAAACACATCAAGATCTCATCTCAAACCAGAAGAACCGCTCAACTCGATCGATGGGCTCCTTGGTAGACAAGAACAGTGAACAGCTGCAAGGATTTGCAAATTATCTCCAAAACAAACAATCCCACCGGAGAGAGACAAGGAACATTTCAAATGTTTGCTGTTAGAAAGAGCCCAGAACAGATGTGAAGATTGGACACTGAACGCTTTAACCCCATGTGACTCTTACAGCAGACTGAAGGAAAGAGGAACATGGAGGTGTCATAAATGAGACCGAAGTATGACAGAGAGTAGCTATAGAAAGAAGTGTCAAGGTCATCTTTTATTGAGTTTTGTGCTTTGCCAGGAGACTCGTTTAATGTGTGGTGAATATCTTCCTGCAGACTCCTGTGGTCTTTGTGAAGGTAACCATGGACATGAGCACCTGAGCCGCATCTATTTATAGCAGTCCTGCAACCTGAGGCATTGTGTTCTTTATGACTCTTTAGTGACCCACACGTCTCCCAGATCACCTGGCAAGCATTTCTCAGAAGACCCTGTTTTCTTGTGTTTTAATCAGCCGTAAAGGAAAAGGAGCTTAGAAGAAAAGCGGATGTCTCCAGGAGCATTCCAACTGCCATGTTTCATTAATAGTTTTTTTTTTGGGGGGGGGGACTCCTGTCTGCATGTTTAACCCAGATTCTTTTTGTCAAAATGTTGCTTCATACTCATACATTATGTAAAGACTATAGTGTTCATCTAGGGTGAAGTATGTGCTAATAGATTATGTGCTGACAGAGTTTTTAAATGTCCTTCTGTGGTTTGACGTCTGTGACTTTTTCAGAGAGAATCTGTTATGTGAATTTGGCTGTACTGCAGAAAACTGTATATATTTGTATAAATGTATTTCATATATGGTGTTATTGGAAGTTATAAAACTATATGTTGAAATGTTGACAACTTATTTCCGAGCATAAAGCATTAATTTCACTCTTCTCAGTTTTTTAGAAAAGTAATTCTGGTAGGTTATCTTGATTTTGCCAAGTAAGACATGTTCCTGGATCAGCATATTTTGTTTGCAATCCCAAATTCAGTTCTCTTTCATGGCGTATTGCACTTGAATGGTCATACACACATATGACAATATGCCTGTCTTGGCGAATATTCATGTAAACACAGTCTTAAGTGAACGTAAACCACTGGGAAAGAAATCGGATGTGTGGCAATGGGATCAGTGCATTAAGTCCTAAAGTGACAACAGCCTAATACAGTAAACCAATATATATATTGGTTATATCAGTTTCAGTTTTTACATATAATTTAAATTGATTTCACACACTTAAAGCATTAACGTATCGCATATTGAATATTGCATTATCTAACAAAGTTATCACATATCGCATTTTTCTTCAATAACGCGCAGAAAAATCAGAGGGAAATGATAGGTGAATAGCATTGATGTAAAAGCACCTAACCCTGGTTGCAAGCCTAAACTTGACATAAACTGTAAACTTGTCCCTCAAATCTGATTGGTTGATTGGAATGTTGTTCCAGGATCAACAAAGATGTTGATCCAGTATCATGTTGTACTTGATGAAATCACATTCACCAATTCGGCCATCACTTTAAAATAAAGTTTCATTTGTGAAAGGGGTCATATTATGCTTTTTTACATTTTTAGTGTGTATTGTTGCTGTTTGAGCATGAAAAAGTCCATGCTGTTCTAGAAAGCATCTTCCCCTCAACACAGTGAGATAGCAGAACCCATTCTTTGCATGCCATGACTGAAAAATCTTTCTGATAAAATGGTTATAATGAGCTGAAATCTTGCAGGTGGTTTTACAGCTGCTCCCTCTGGAGATTTAAACATTTACCATCCTTAAAATAGACCAATAAAGCAGCCTTTTAAAAATGATGATTCCTTGCTGAGACACCCTGCATTTTTAAAAGCACATTAGATCGCTGTTATTTTTCAGTGCATTTTAACGTCAGTTAAGAAGGCACAAGAAAAAGGAAATTCAAGTAATAGGACTGAACTGCTCTGAACCGTATACTTTGCAGCTTCTAGTCCTTTACATGCTAAGAGATGTGAAGAAAACAATCCCATTGATACTTACAAAATGATGATGAAAAGTAAGAAACCATTCAAATTTGTTAATTATTGATTTTTTAAAATTTATTTATCAAATATAAAAAAAGCAAACAATTCTGCTGTTTTTGTCCTTTTCTTTTAACAAATCATAATGCAAAGTGATATAACTGTAAACATTTCAGCTTTGAAACAAACTCACTCTCTTATTGTTCTTTGGTAATGTTTACATATGGATCACTATATTGTGAGTACAATCTGTGATTATGATGTCTTACATAATATTAACAATAGCAGTATATTTGCTTGGTGAAATAGTGAAATTATAGCATACTTTGCATTTTTTCCTCTGATACACAAATACTAATGCCTTGCAGTACACTCAGTAAAGTACCAAAGCAGTAAAACACTTGTTAATAAACTTCAACTAAATGGGTTAAAACAGTTAGTAAACAGTAACGTTAGTAACATTTCCCACAGTTAAGACACTATCTAAACATGTCAGTTTAGGGTTTCGGTAGTGATATTGGATATTTTTGCAAAAAAAACAACAACCTACATATGGTTTGTTTTTTGATGAATAACATTTAGCATTTTTCCTAATTCTTTGACCTTTCCACACATTCATTTTTAATATGCTTACATTTTGTATTCACATCTTTTGGTGGCTTTTCACAGCAGAAATAGATTTAAATAAATGCTTCGGTATGCACTGAGCCATGAATGTGCATTAATTGAAATCATGCACAGAAATCTGAAAATCAGCAGCTATAAATGGAAATGTTTTCAAATAGTGATACAGTATATTCAGTTGCCCATTAAAAGATACAGACAGATAAGAAAAGTGTCCCTTCAAAATACTGGACAAGGCCTCTTCTGGCATATACTGAGAAACACAAGACAACACACATGTTTGATAGCATAAGGAAAACAGTTGCCTCTTAAGTGGCTTTGCAGATGTTTGCCATGGCCACATCAGTCCAGCTGCTTACGGACTGCTGTATGCGCTGTGTCTGTTTTCGGATGGAAGCCCTGTTCAGTCCTCTGGAAATGTTGCTCTTGGTCGTGCTGTAGCTCTTGCTCATGACCCCTTTGTAGTGCTCCAATGCCTGGACCCTGCAATCACATTATCATCAATGGTTAGAGTTAAGTGTGTGATGAAGTAAGGTGCTTTTGGAGATCATGATATCAAACTAGGCACGTGACATGTGTCTCGGTGGAGGGTGGGGCTTAATATCCTCCACAACTGACAGCAAACGCGCATTCAGATCTGCCTCCATTTAGCTGGCAACTAGCCAAATTCCTACGATCCAATTAATTCCCGAAGGATGAAATCAAGTCCTGCCCTATATTTTTCTTATTCCAGAAGCTGTCTCATTTGGATATACGTCACAAAACTTCAGTTTTATGCCGACTTTAAGACCAAAGTCAAGTTTTTATGCAAACGTTTGCAGCCGAATGCAGAGGCTTTCAAAGTTTACTCCAAATAATAGTGCGCGAATTGACACATGAACACTAGAAAGTTTCGAAATTTTTCAAGTCTACAAAGTTAAAGGTACATTATGCAACTTTTTTGTTCAAAATGAAAAAAATTTACATAACGAGTCAATACATCACCAATCCTTTTTCAAAAACGTGTTTTTGTTCTACCTTGATTCACTATGGTAAGCCTACTGTAAGCGTTTATATTTTAAACCTAGCGGGAGTGTTTTCATAGGAAATTGCGTAAACGTCACTCGCCCCTCTCGTCATATCCGTAAACAGAGAAAATTTGCTCCTGCAACTTTGACGTGTGTATGGTGTGGGAGTGGCATAGTTTAGTTGTCATAACTAGCGAGAAAGTTTGACGTGGATGTGCTAAATCTCAAACCTCCGGGGAATCACCCGTCTAAAAAACATATCAATTGTCATATGTAGAGTTCGTTATAAAGCATTATATTTTGAAGGGTCATTCCATTGAAAATTTATTTTCAAGGAAGTCCTGTGTCTATTAATGGGTATCTAGAAATGTTGCTTTAACTACTAGCTGAAATAAAATAAGTGATCATTTTTTATACATTTTATTTCAATTAATGTTTATTTTGTGCTGTACTATGCTGATGACAAAATGTACATGTGTTCTGTACGTGCACCTTAAATTATGCATAAAAAAACGAAGCATACTTTGGGCTTTAGCTTACAAGCTTAGTGCTAACTGGTTACAAAATGCACTTTTGATTAGCGAGGACAAGATAGGTTTTTGACCAGGCATTGAGGAAGGGGGATATGATCTAACAATACACCAAGACTAAAGAAAACACATTAACAGTTATTTACATGAGTGAAAGTTAGAGTTTAGTGTTCAAATCCCAATGTTATATATGATTTTTAGTGCTGTCAAATTGATTAATCATGATAAATCGCATTTAACAAAAGTTTGCAAATACACACACACACACATTATATATTTACAAAATGTTATGTTAGGTGCGATTAATCCAGATTAATTGAGTTGACAGCACTAATTATTTTTAAATGAAACAAGCAAAAATGCAGTTGTCAGCATGCAGGTTTTCAGTGTATGGAAAAGAGCAGCTTTGGCATTTTAACAATAACTCGTTTAGTGTTACACAGGAAAAAAGGAGCAACAGACTTGTGAATTGGAACATTAATCATCTAAGATAAAAAAAATGTTTGCTTTCAAAATGTAGTGAGCTGAAGAATCTGTTTGAATTGGCATAATGAATCACAATATAGAAGTAAAATAATGGTAAAAAAATTGGAAGGAAATGGGCAAATTAAGCAGCAGCCATTGTAAAGTGTGTTGTAAAATGCCTTTTAGTGCTTGATATTAGAAAGTAAAGCTCCTTAAATCATGTTTGGTGTAGGTTAATAACTAATCATGCAATACAAATAGGCTTTAGTGTGGCGCTGACTGCACGAATCAGGCCCAGTGAGCTAAAGTTAACTTCTTAGATTGGACAAACATACTCACATAATGGAATAAACATTACATTTTTGCACAAGTATGTTTTCAAGCAGAACTTCAGAAAGATACTTAAAACATTTACCTTAGCTTTAATCCAAAAGACACTCCCTGAACCTGTCGCTTGCAGAATAGAAGAGAAATAATAAATTGACTTAATTCAGAAAGATATTACAAGTGATCATGCCTGAAAGCCTTGAATTTGTTGACTGCAATACAGCAGATTTAAATCAGCCCTAAAATTCCATCGTCACCCCTTTAGCTGGATTGATTAAGAGTGACTGACCGCCCAACCAAGGAATGAGACTTTTTGAGCCATTTGAAAATCTTGGCGGGAGGAAAGTTATGTGTGGAATTCAAAAAGGGGAGGGAACGGGGTCCCTCGGAGGAGGAGGAAGGGCTGGAAGATATTAAAACTAGCACTGCATGATAAAAACATGAACAACCCCAATGTCTTAAAAAATAACCCTTAGATTAAAACAGTTAAATCACACAGTTGTTCAGACAACAATTCCCAAAAGCTAACCCCTCCAAGTTCAGTAACTTTTAAGCGGCTCAACATAAAGGCTTTTTAAGGAGGTTTCGGTACAGAGCAGCTGCTGTCTAGTGAAACGTTGGGGTCTGGGGGGGGGGGGATTGCACCCTCCCAAACTACAAACAGGAAATGGCCAGATGTCATGAGCAGGAACTGGGACCACATTGTGCCTGAGTGAGCACACCCTATCCCAAGAACTGACAGAAATAAAACTGATAAAAGGTGAAGATTAAAACAAAATTGATTTATTTTTACAGAATGAACATTTTATTGGCATATTTTTTTTATACTCACCTATCATCTTTCCAAATCGCATCATCAAAGGCTTGAGAGAGACGTTTTAGCCTTCCTAGGCCTTTGGACACACAATCCAAATCCTCATCAAACTGCCTGTCATGGGATGGAGAGAACCATTATGTGATATCATGTGTTACATTCATATCTGCAGAACTGTTCTTGTGATCCCTAGCGTTTTGTAGCATCAGGGTCATCCATATGCTAATGTTCTCCCAAGCGTTGACTAAATTAGCTGTCAGATATATTATTTTAAAATCTACAGGCATGGGCTATGTTTGGAATGGAATACAAGCATACTACTTATTGGATCCTGCACAGTTTAGGGAGGGTCAGGCACCAATATTAAAATTCTGGCCGATAATTATTTATATGTTATGGACTTATAACTTATAACATAACTATACTATTATGTTGAATTAAACAACTAAAAGATAAAATACAGAAAACTAAAAATCAATCACATTGAATGCTACGAGATTCAGGCATCAAAACATTATAATGTACGATATGAAAAATGGATATTCATTTAGAAATTTGCCAAAGATTACATTTAACAGTGTTATTAAATTATTAGTTCTAAAACTTTTAGTGAGCGTTAGATGATGGCAAATATACAGCTCAGGGTGATTTTAGTTTACTAAAACCATAAAAAAAATGTGTTACTTGAAATAAAATAAACATTAAATGAAATAAAAAAGCAGCTAGTTCCCCAAGGCAACATTTCTCATTTTCACTTAGTATAACTAAAACTGGAATAAGAAAAAATAAGAAAAATGACAAAACACAACAAAATTACTAAAACTAAAATTAAAGAAAAACTATTTAAAAACTATTTACAACAATAATATCTCAATGATAACACTGAATCCAGCGTCTTTGAAATAGTTACTGTTATTTTACATTTGTTCAATTTTGCATAAAATGTCTAAATATTTGACCATCTAATCTAATTATAATGAATATTAAAAAAGGGAATTGTGTTTTACACAATGTGCTCAATTGTTACACAACATATTTTGGCAAATGTAGTTAGTCATCAGGGTATTCCATGCATGCAGAAAATTGTAATACTCTGCACAGTATACATCGTATAGTGTGACATCTAAACAGTCACTCTCTTCAAAAAAATACAAATAAATTCCTGATGACTCATCCTGCACTACACACATTCCTTCCCAATCAAAGGCTATTTAGAATGACAATGTCCTTCCCCTAATATACCACCTGCAAGTACCAAATCACAGTTCACATCAGTGACATAATGGCCTATTTACAAAAAAAAAAAAAGCTTGATTCTTTAAATATTGCCCACGCAACTTCCCAATGAAGAAAAATGCTGTCGTCAAATGATTTCAAGGGGACACTAAACAATTTAAAATCAGCAAAAATGCAATGTGTGAATGCAGCTGTGCAGCCTCACCTCCTGCTGTTCACTGTGTTTGGTGATGCAAAAGGGCTTCTGAGTGCAGCCATTCGCACCAGCTGCCTCCTGGTGCCCCTGGTCTTCACCGTCCTAACAGCACGGGCACTGGCGTCTGGGGTACAGGCCCCTCGAGGAGTCCGCTTGCTGGTTGACCTTGGAGTTCGCCTGGGGGTGATGGTAGTACGGGCGGCAGATCGTTTTGGGGTTTGTGATGTCCCAGTGCAATCACACTCCTCTCTGCCTGATGTTCTACCAGGCGTCATGACCAGACACTCCTGACGTGGCTGTCTGCTCCTTTGAAACTTCTGATTAGAAGATGAAAATATAGTTTTTTTTGGGAAGGTGAATAACTATAGACCTTATTCAGAGCAGCGCCATGACAGGTATGAAAGCGAGGCTGTGAGGGATAGACTTACCGTGTTTTCAATGGCATGCGCTGTAACAAGCTCCTATATCACTTATAATTTTTCACAGCTCATGTTGTCTGGAGTTTTTTATCTACAGAAATTTCTTGGAAAGATATTTTTGCAGTGTTTCATCAGCAGAACAATCCAGAAACACATTAAATAACAGTACAACCCACTGAAGAGATATATGGCTGCGTCCGAAATCGCATAGGCTACTCTCTTGAGTTGGTACTTATTTTGAATTTAAAACAATTACTTCAAGCCCGCTTAAAAAGTACGCTCTATATAGTATTGAATGTGTGTAGGAATGAAATCTGGACGTACTACATTCGCCAATGTTTTCATTATCATGTGACCTATCAGCATCAGTTATGCCGCTTCACATTATTCTTTGTTTTACATACTCTGAACTGTACCACAATGCCTTGTATTTGTCTTGTACTTTTTGCACTGAACTTGTCTGCAATTGAACTAAAAATAAAATTAAAAAATTAATGTCGCTTCACTGTCATTCACAAATCCTCTCCCGTGGCCTCATGGGATAGTAAAGTGTCCATAATATGCACACTTCAGAATCTATCTATGTATATCCCTCATAGCCTCGCTTTCATTCTTGTTTAAATCAAAGATGGCGCTGCCGTGAATAAATTCTAAAACAAGTGATTGAATGAATGTGCATTCACAGTTTCAAAGAAAAAATAAGCACACCTGACAGACGTTTCCAATGGAGTTTTTTGCACTGCGGGTCATTTTGCGGACAACACTGGTCTTTTGGTTCATCTGTAGTGACTCCCAGGTGGGGTTCTCCGAGATGTTGACGTTGGACTGCACTGGTTTCAGGGGCAGCCGCTTGCGCAGAGACATTCTCAGTGAGTTCAGCGAGCTGGTGGAGCGCATCTTCTTAAACTGCTGCGGCGCTTCGGGCGAGCTGTCGGGCTCTGACTCATCGAGGACAGCATGCGACCTCCAGACCCCGCTCACAATAGTGGACGTCATCATGAGTTCTCAGGGAGATGTAAAAATGTCTATTTGCAAAAAAATATGACTTAAAAATATACTTTACGGTAAAAGTGTAGACCTATATGAGTTGTCTTGTTGAATAGTAGCCTACATTGACTTTATACGTAAACAATGATTAACCATTTTGCAGTATTTTACAGCAACAATGCATTCTGTTAAAAAAAAATCACTCTAAAACAGGTTGTTATTATAACATTTTCCCTTTTCTGTTAAAATTAGCATAATTATAAGTCCACAGTGTAGAACAAATAATATTCACGTAAGAAATGTCTGTGACTTTTAAAGATTTTATTCACCATTACTTTTCCAGGTTTTCCACGACTGTGGGAGGAACTCTGTGAAAAGCTGCCTCGGTTCAAATGATAAATAAACTGATCACAAGCTTGATGTTTGTAAAAGAAAATAGTAAATCGCGGTGAGTGATAATAAAATGAAACTGAAGTCTCCAAGATGTAACTTAAGTAGTAACGTTAACGCAGAGTAGAAGAAGAGCACAAAGCATTGATCATTTAAAAAGTTAGCGACCCAACGCAACATCGAACAAAAACAATAAATGCTTTACACAACAAATACGTCTAAAAGATTTTGCATTGACTATGAAGTTAAAATTAAAACTTACCGTTCTTTTCCCAAATCTCAGAGTCTTTTGAAGTCAAACTATCCTTTACTTTGTTTCGAGTGGCTGGCTCTGGCTGACTGTTTGAATTTGGCGAACCGCTCCCTCTGGAAGTCAGACTCCGCCCACTATGTCCCGTTCCTCCACTCTGATTTGCCAAACATGCTGTTGCGTCGCAATCTAAATGTGACGTAAACCGCGGTTCTTTGTTTTGGAACTCTTGTATTGCTATGATCAACTGTCTATATTCATAGAGACAAAGAGACCACTTTTAAACTGTTAAATACAGAAATACTAAAGCTCATCATGAATAAACCACCTCGAATGATAGCAAAACGTCAAATGCATAAATATCCCAAAATATTTAACAGCTGTGATCATTAAGTTAGTATTGTTTAACGTTCTAAAGCTTGTGCTTATAGTCAACTAAAAAAAAAAATCTAAGTAACTAAATGTCCAACAAATCTGAAATATAATTACATTTTTATTTGTCTCATAATTTGATATGCCAGCGAACAAAGAAAATAGTGAAAGTATCCGAATCTTATTATAAAGTGGAAAATATATATATTTAACCTTTAACCAAATCAAATCAAATATATATATATATCTATATATATATATATATATATATATATATATATATATATATATTATATGTGCCTATAACCTATATGATTTGATTTGGTTTAAGGTTTATGATTTTTACACTATTTACACAAGTAAAATCTCATCCTTGAGAATGTACAGTAAAATATCTTGCAATTAACTTTAATGACTTTATTTTACTGTATCTCCAACAAACACAGCCATCAATGTTCTAGGAGTGGCTGTGTCTTTGCTGGCTCAGAGACAAAGATCTTTTTTAATTAAATTCATATTTAAGAGGGATTCCATCCTGGTTCCATCCCGTTTGCCAGTACAGTAATGGCTAAGTAAATTCTACAGTAATGAATTCCAGTCTGATCTTCTCCTCTATGCTCAACGTCTCTGTGATTTGAATGTCTGAGATGAAATTCCATGTGGGATCGATGTTCAATTTCGATTTGGGAGGGATGTAAAAAAAAACATGTTTGCATCACAATAAGTGTATTGTGATTGTCAAAACATTTGGTAACTAAACAGAATTTTATTAAGTTCCATTTCAGTGACAACATGTTTCAACATGGTACAATGACTGGTAGGCTACTGTTTTTATTATTGCTTGATTTCATATTTACAAATTTCACGATTTCAATTCAATTAAATTCTTGTGATATTCTGATCTTGATTCAATATCGATTCATTTAGCTAGATATTAGGTACAGTAGATACATGTTAATAAATAAAGGTTAAAAACAACAACTCAAATATAAATATAAAGCGTTTTTTATTATAATAACAATGTAATAATATTTTAATTTGATATAAGTAAAAATATAATATGTTAATATAGTGCACATGATATTTAATTCAATTCAATTCAATTTACGTTTATTTGTATAGCGCTTTTCACAATACACATAATTTCAAAGCAGCTTTACAGAAAGTGCATGAGTCCATATTACAATTTAGAGTGATCTGTTATTAGAGATAACGGTCTAAGTTAAGTATTTCAGAAATGTACATATACAAAGTTACAGTTAGCTAAAAATGTATTAATTTAAACAATGTAATAATTTAATGCAGAAACAATAAGCTCATTGAAGTAATGAATACTTGTTTGTGAACAAATGCTTATGACATTTAGAAAATATAGCATTGGTGCAAAATTTAGCAAAATACTCCTCTATATAGCAAATTTTTCTAGCCAACTAACGTGCTATGGTCATGGCTTTCCTGGGTTAATGACTTTTATACTATTTACACAAGTAAAATCCCGTCCTTGAGAATGTACAGTAACATATCTTGCAATTAACTTTAATGACTTTATTTTACTGTATCTCCAACAAACACAGCCATCAATGTTCTAGGAGTGGCTGTGTCTTTGCTGGCTCAGAGACAAAGTACTTGCTCAACAACATTAGAATCTGGGGAGAAACGCACAAGGAAATCATCTGAAAATTGTTGTGTTTGACAGACATATTTTCATCTTATAATTTAACAATAACAAAACAAACAAACAGGCTGAGCAGGAAAATAAGAAGATCTTTTTGAATTAGTAATTCATATTTAAGAGGGATTCCATCCTGGTTCCATCCCATTTGCCAGTACAGTAATGGCTAAATTCCAGTCTGATCTCCTCAATGCTCAACGTCTCTGTGGTTTGAATGCCTGAGATGCAATTCCACGTGGAGATGTTCAATTTCGTTTGCAGCACTATAGGACACAAAAGTTTCTGATGTTTCAGATCGTTTTTGATTCAAAGATCTGAGTTATTTATGTAAACTAGTTCATATTAAACATCGCTATTGTCTTTATTTTATTAGTTATGACGATAACAATTTGGAGCTGACATACCTTAATAATTTTATCCCTCCTAGAGATGAGTGCTAATACAATTGTGCATAAAACCACCACCACTCCAGCAATCGTGGGTCCTACAGGGAACTTTATGACTCTATCTAAGGGAGGGGGAAAAAAGAAACATAAATGAAACTGAACATTAATGTAAAGCAGAATGTCAAAGTATAATTGAGGACAAAAAAGGGCCCACAAACCTACAACCGTAACTGTAAAAGTCCTGCTCGCAATTCCATAGACGGGTGAGGTTACCTCACAGATGTACGTTCCTTGATGTACATCACGCTCAGCTTTTGGGATTGACAACTTAGCGGTAATGCCATTATTGGTTGTTATGTAACTACCTGTGGTCAGATCCAGAACTTCACCATCCCTTTTCCAAACCAGAGCTACAGGAGGGTTGGCACGTACATCACAAGACAGAACAACTTCACTTTTTTCCTCAACAAACACTTCTTTAGTGTCATTAAGGTCTGGAGGATCTGTAATATAATGGCATTCAAACCTTAGAATGAAACAATATCTGACCATCTCCTTAACTATGTTGTTTTACATGCATACAGGAAAGAAAGAAAAACAAAACATTTTTCACCATCCACTTACAAATTGCAGCAGCATAATATAATCCATTTAAAGAAATATTCCAGATTCAAAACAACTTAAACTCAATCAACAGCATTTATAGCATATTACAATTCATTAATTTCATTTTGCCCCACAGGTTGGAGGAAAAAATAGAATAGATAACTTTACACAGAAATGGTTAGTGGCTTTATTAATGCTAAAATCATGATAACACGCATTTTAATTGTTTACGTCGTGTGGCTATATTGAAAGAGATGTTTTAGTGTTTACAAATGAACCCCACGAAGGCACAATCCTAACTGAGTGAACATTCGATAGGCTACATTTAAAGAGTTAATTTAATAAGTTTGATAAGGTGTTGAGTTCTGGAATAGCTTAACTGAAATTAAATTGATTCCAAACCTGTCAGTTTTACCCTTGAATATATTCCTGTTTACTCAAGTATTCTGAACATTAAACTTACAATGGACGTCGAACTCGATGGACCCGTTCACACTTGCGTCACCCTTCAGCTGACAGGTAAAGACGACTCCGTTGTCCTCTTTAGAGACAGACTGTACACAAAGACTACTCCGGGACAAGCGGTTTTCTTCTGCCAGATTCACCCGGGCACCATTGCGGAACCACTGCAGTTCTTGGTTGGATGGGTCAATACTTCCATCAGTCTTACAAGTTAGGGTGACGGTTTCCTCAACCTCTATCTTTAGCAAGCTCCCGGTGGCCAACGGACATGACTCAACGGTGACCGCTGCTCAGAATGCGTTTAGAGAGAATTAAATATTAGCAATTTGTTCAGGCATAATGTATTCGAATTATTCGAGTAGAATAATATGTTAGAACATGCAGCATTTGGATCTGTTTGAAAGCACCAGACTTTGAAAACATAGTGATAGATTAGGCTACCTTTTATATGACTGACACAGCACAGCAGGAGCTGAATGATAACCAATACTTTCATCTTTGTAAGTGTGCCAGCTGCCCTTAATGATAAAAAGACATGAACAATTATGATTTGTGTAATGTTTTGGGTAAACATTCTTCAAATGAATTCGTATTTTGCTAGAAATGTAAGAAAATGGCCGTAACTTTGACTTTGACTTTTGATCCCATAGACTTTAATTGTATGGAAAAACTAAAAACATTTCTCAGAATATCACTAAAGAAAAAAAAGTCATACAGCTTCAGAATAATGTGAGGGTATGTAAATGATGGCTTTTTTTATTTTATTTAAACGTATTTAACAATTCCAGACAGTTTAAAAGTCATTGAATCACTTGATTTTATCAACAGAATGTGTGAAATCTTAATTGCATTCTCAGAAATTCAGATCCCCTTTTCAAGACCGCTTACTCACCAAAGCTTTGTGCGACGGTTCTCTGGAAAATGCCAAATCCAAAGGTTGCGTGAGGTCTGGAGAGGCCTGTGTCTTTACACCAATGATTTATATTCTGTCCCTTTACAGCACTTGCAATTGAAATCACCTTCCCCTCACGGTCACAGACCTTTTAGTGTTGTGCAAAAATAGGCTTTTAAGTGTCATTTCAATCTCTCAAGGTGGAATGGGAAGGATGAAAAGAGAGAAATCTCATAAAGATATAGTCTTACAGTCATAAAAACATTTGCGATAAGAGAAATTGTATGTTCTATAAATGCATATGTCAATGCCAAACGCATTAAAAAAAAATACATGTCCCAACCCAAAATGAATCATGCATTCCTTTAGTGTTTATATGTGATATCTGAGTTCAGTGATGCAGGGTAATGACACTATGCACATGTACAGCATGCACGGAAATCAGTTATACAAATTTGATACAAATACAGTGTTATATGCATAAGGTCACCTTGTTATACTATTATATACTGTATAGGGTACAACGGGGCTAAAGGCACACCTTAAAAAAAATGCTTAGTACTCCCATAATGCATCATTGCAGAAAAAAAATATAAACTAAAGCTAAAATAAGTTAAGTAATACTAATAAAAGTTAATACTTGTTCAAAACAATAATTTTAGCAAAGTTTGTTGGCTACTATTTTCTGTTTATTTTGATAAATAAAAGAATACATTTTTGTTCCATAAATATTCTGTCATTAAAATGTTAATATAAAAAATATATTTAAAAAATACAGAAACAAAATTATTTAAAAAAGTAAAGATTCTGAAAGCATTGAGAGAGAACCCATAATAATTTAATATAGATTTACAGTAGTAACAATAAATAATATTTTATTATATGATGATTAATTTATAAATAAATTAAATAATTTGAGCATTTCTCATTTGCTACTTAAATCTACAACATTTAAAAAAAAAAAAAACTAAAATATTAGATCAAATAGTGCATAATCAACTTTGCGCTACGATCGCATCAAGGATCAGCCAAATTTTCACGGTCATCTTGAAAAGCAGATGTTTTGGAAAGTGCTGCGGCAAGTTTTTGTGCCATTTAGTGGTTAGAGGAAAATAAAATCAAAGGCGCCTTTTACCCTGGTGCACCATATACGTCTTCTTTCAGCCTGATCTCACACACGAAACGTACATATTTAGACGTAAATAAAAACGATCCAATTCGTATATATATTTACGTATTATAGTGATTTTTACGTATTATATGGACGTTATTTCAGGTTCGATACGTATCTACATTTACGTATTACAACTTAAAATACGTATAGATTCAACGTATATCCAAAACGTAAAATATTTACGAATCTTTCATATCATTAAGATATCTGTATAATTTACCTTTTACCGTTTTATAGATAAATGGAAGATCCCTTAACCCCACTCCCAAACCTAAACATAACGTTACCCATTTTATACAGAATATAAAAAGGACAGAAACGTAGAGATGTGTAGGGAAATGGCAATTTTATTAACAATATAGCATTAAAAGATTTTTTTTAGCAGCTAATCCTACCCCTAAACCTACCCATAACAATTTCTTAAAACTACATAGGCTACAATTATGAAGAAAAATGACAACATACGTGACGTGTAATCACAATAATTTATTTATTGCGAAAATGTCAAAACCGGTACCAAAAGTCGTTCACATGACGATGTGTTGCAGTCACAGTCCTCTCTTTCAGTATAATAGTTTTGAATGAGGTACAGGGCAGAATTTAAGTTATTAATCCATGAAAATGTTAATCCGGCTTCGCTCTGTGTGAAGGCGCGCGCGCTTCTCCATTTCAAATGTAGTTTACCGACTGAAATACGGCATGTCGCAATCTGTGGCGAGAGCCAATGAGCGTTTGATATTACTGCCGTAAAACATGTCGTAACGCTTCTTGAGGGCGCAATTTTTGAATTTAAATTCATCACGAGCGCGGAATTTGACAGTTACGGACTGCGCTGCTGTGATAGCCTGTGAAATGGAGATGAAGATCACTCACTGGATAAAGGGCTGAATTTGGATCTCTTTCTTGTAAACGTATGGATTCTAAAGATTTGGATTATAATATAAAGCTAATAAAATTTAAATGTCTTTTGTGAATTTATGTTGGGTTTTGGTGTATTATTGTTCTATTGGAGAAAACGCATTTTGTGTCTCACTGTAAATAAACTTAATATTACAAAATGGTTAAACGATTAAATAAGGTATTTTTAAGGTTTTAAAGTGTATTCTTGTGTAACTGCATGTAGGCTAATCCTCCGAAACGAGTTTGCAGCAGAAGGCACGAACAGAGCGAATGGTTATTAGCCTATTTCTTGAGTAAACTGCATTTAATAATAATAAATGCGACTGAAAACGTAATTGATAAGACATTTGAATGCAATAGAGTCAAAACATTAATGCCACGATTTTAATATGCATAAACAAGAATACGTACAAGGGTGTTTCTGCAACTACAGGCACTTTTAAGTCCCAGGAGTGAAATTTTAGATTTATGTTAAAATTTGTCATTTGATGTTTCATAAATATAAACGTAGTGTCAATACACACCTTGACATAAAAAATTATGAATAAATAATATGATTTAATGTAAAATTATGAAGCATTTATAGGTCCAAACACCATTTTTGCTCATGTCCCACACCCGTGGTTTCAATGTTGAGATACTTAAAATTAGCTCATTCTTTTACAATATGACATTATTTCAAATGGAATTGTTTAATATTCAGATTAATTTACAGCAACTTAAAATTCTTTGTATTATTTACTGATCATTTTTATGATTTTTTTAACTAAACGTGCCTGTCCCACACTTTTGAGTCCTTACCGCAACAATGAAAAAAAGCTTTTATTATGAAATTTTATCGAACACAAACAAGTCTAGTTTCTAAGGAAACAGAAATTATCACTTGAGCACATTGCTGACAGACTGGGCCACCACACTACCTCACTCACAAGATACCAAAAAAATAAGGTAAACATCATCTTTTCTGCTCTAGTATTTATTGTGCGTCCTTACCATTCAGCTTAATAATTGTCTATTTTTTAACTACATTTTAAAAATAAATGTATATTACTGTTGAATTCATGTATATTAAGATGCTAAGAGTCAAAACTAATGTGGTAGGCCTTGCTAGCTGCCAATTAGCTAAAATATTAGCAAAAATGTCATTTCCGCAACATGTCTTTACCGCAGCAAATTTAGGTGTTGCGGTAAAGACCTTGTGTTGCGGTAGAGACAAATTCAAGGTTTACTGTATATTAAATTACAAATATTCTGTATATTATTAGTACTGAAGTATATATTAGTATATATATTAGTATATATATATAAACATGCCATTTTTTACGTAATTTTTTTTTATTTTGTCCTTACCGACACAAAATGTCATTACCGCAGCACTGCTCTATTTTCATTTTTTTCACATTTTCAATTGCAAAAAAATATTTTTACACTTAAGTTGAGATGATTAACACATTGAAATTGCAACATCTGTCATAAAAAGTTAATTATGTTATATTTTGTGTGTATGGAAACAATTGACATCTAAGGTTACTGTACATTTTTTACATAGCTTAGAAAAAAACATGAAATTCCCCATTTTGTATATTATTTTTTTTATATCAGTATTTACAAAACTGCATCAAATTTGAAAAAGCTATTTAAATATATTACATTTTTTATAGAAATTACTAAAGAAAAATGTATAAAATGAACGTTATTGTAACGTTGCGGTAAGGACACTTTTTAAGAAGATGACCCGAAAAACATAAAAAATAAACATGTTCCAGATTAAAATCTTAACGACTACATTCTATTTTGTGTACATTTTTATATGTATTACAGACTGTGATGGTTAAAATTGAAATTCATAGAGGTTGATTTTTTCAAATTGGGATAGTCAAAAGTGCCCGTAGTTGCAGAATCACCCACAAATATGTACGTCGGTAGAGTTGTTCATACGTAAATAATTTACGTTTTTGTGCTGTTAATACGTCAGTATTATACGTTTCTGTGTGTATAAAACGTAAGTAAATGTACGTATGGTAGAATTACACTTTACGTAAAAATACACACGTATTCTCATGAGATCACGTTGCAGCCTTCTTTCCTTTGGATGAGACGCTAAACCAAGGTCCTGACTCTCTGTGGTCATGAAAAATCCCATGGCACTTCTCGTAAAAAAGAGTAGGGGTGTAACCCCGGTGCCCTGGTCCCATTCCCTGCATTGGCCCTTATCAGTCATATGTATGTATTTAAAGGCATAACGGTTATCAGCCAGATGGTTGAATATGAACTAATTGTTATAATGAAATTATGTAACAGTTCTGTTTTCTAGTGCATATTGTGCATTTAGCTTTGTCTTCGCCCCAGATTTGAAACAAAAGATGTATTATGCTGTTTACATTACATAAGGATGGAGTCTCAATTATTATCCACCAGGGGGCCCAGTTTGACCACAGTGAGCTAATGATGTTGATTATCAAAGTCAAACTGTAACTAAAACTAACAGATATCACAGGTTCAGTGTGAATTTTAACCACGGTTAACCATTTAACCATTGTCTTCAGTGTTTCTGATCATCTCTGTAGGCACCAAAATATATATATATAAAAAAAAAGATACTCAAGTGCACTTGATTATACACAGTACAAGACTATATTGTTATAGTACAATGATATATACTGTATATAACACAATTATATATGAAATATGTAATGTATTATACAAATTAATTGATACAATTTTATTAAAAAATGACAGGAGCACTTAAGATCTACAAGTTTGTTAAACCAAGTTATTCATCATGATTTGAGAATGATTTAAATGGCATCTTGAGCTTAGAAGCAAGAACTTCTGACCCTCTGTATACAAAGAGTCACATGATCAGTGTCAATAATTTGCTCAATTTTTAAGTTTAATTTAGTTTGAAATGACTTACAGCCAAGTTGATTGTATTAAAGGCAGCAATTTTTTTCAGGGCTGTGCAGACATTTTGGGGGGCTGGGGGCATATTACAGAAACTTTCTATCTTAAGTCTTAAGTTACGATCTGACAAGTTAATTTAGGATTTTTCCCAAATTCGTATTACAGAAGTAAATCTTAAATTGATTTAGGATTCTTATCCTATCTTATACAATCTCATTTTATCTGTAGTTAGGAAATGTTAAACCCCTCCATCGAGGGGTCTCTCAGGTCTGTTACAAAGCAACCAACGACGCGCAAACAGCTGCTGTGAAATAAAATAAAGAAACAAGAGATTAAAATGGAGAAACAAATTAAGTGGTGCTTTTCACTAAGTGAAGTTTTGATAAGCTTGGTAGAAAAGGCAAAGCCTAATCCTTTTATTTCATAGGAGTCTATTGTCGAGTTTTGTCATCAAAGTGCAGCACATCATTTGGGTGTTCACAAAGTCTTTCCACCATCAAACATCGCTGTTCTTGATCTTGTATCGTTAATGATGCCATTCTCAGAAAGGGCTATTATGTGATTTTTACTGTAATAATTAATTTCACAAATAATTTTGAAGTTAGGAGACCATTGGGTTTGTCCTAAAGTTAAGACAGTTTTTAGGATTTTTTTGTGGCTGCTTCTGTAATACCATTTTCATATCCGTAGTTAAGTTCTAGTCCTAACCACTCCTACAACAACCGAGGGGAGTACTCTGGGTTCGGGCCAAATTCCGAGCTCGGAGCCCTCCCCCCGGACAGCACGCCAAATACGCATAATCTTTACTCCACTTAATTACATGTAAGTGTGAACTCGTGAAATAATGTTATGAGATTAATGTTCTAAATATAACATTTTGAATGCAGAAATATGAAGTTTTTGGGAAAAATGAAATGATACTATTATGAAACTAAAACATCCAATAGGATGCCGGCAAGCCTTAATAAGTGAATCATCAGTCATTCAACCTTTATGAATGGGTCATTGAATCATTGACTTAACCGATTTGTTCAAAAACGATGAATAATTCAATAACGAAACACTGCTGTGTTGCTGAGATTCAACTTTTCTGCTTTGTATGGATATATTTTTGTTGGCCAAATAGAGCAAAAACAGTCAAAATGGACAATGCTGTGCCTAAAACTTGTCAATTAATTTAATCAACTTATCGTTTATTGAACTGTTGTATAAAATTAATATCACATTTTGCAATTGTGCTGATATTTGAGAAAATGGCACTCTTGCTCATGTGAGATTGCTCAACTATATTATGTTATAAACACAAAATACATGAACTCTTACAAGGGCAATTCATATATTGAATTTTGGGGGCATTTTTATTCATTTTGGTGGCATTTCCGACCTTGCACAATGCTATTTTACGTCAACACCAGACTAGCTTGCTTGTTGTTAAACTTAATGGAGCGCTTTTGCCAAAATTATAGACTGGCTGTATTGAGATGTTTTTAAGAGTGTTTTAATTTCACAACAGTGACAAACAGTGCCAAAGTTTAGGGCAAACACTATCATTACCTGTCTGTCACCAGTGAAGGCAGGTCCTGGAGATGTGGATGCTGCTCGCATGCTCCATTCAACAGAAAAATCATAACTTACAGTAATCATTCCTCCATAGTCATTGCCATCATGAACCTTTGTCTCTTAGTCATAAAATTGTACATATGGTTGAACAGAGGCAATACGTAGATGTATGCGTAAATTTTTTAATTGCATGCATGTGTGAGAGAAGACAAACTCTTTTCAATAAAAAAGTTTTATTGCATGATAGTGCATAACTTCTTTCCTTCTATTCCCCTCCCATTCCTCCTTTCAGTCTTCAGCATTTCTTACTGCATCTGATAAGACATGGATGTCTTGCAAAATAAAGGCTAAAGGTTGTTCCAGTTTGCTACCCATCGATAACACACACTGTACATTGCATGAATTATGCTGACATATACTTTCTGTACATTTTTACATGTAAGACCAAAACATTCCGAAGCCCCTAAAGGAACATGGTGGTGGGAAAAAAATGAGATGGGTGGAAAAAGTATATTTCAAAACTTTGGCATTCTTCCTCCCTTCTCATGTTTTTTCCCCACCACCATGTTCCTTTAGGGGCTCTGTAAAATGTAGTTCCAACAATATTTTAACAAATTTTTGTGCTTATTAAAAAAAGAAGAAGAAAAAAGATTTCATTTATCATCCTCCCTTATTTTGAAGACAGTTTTATTTCTTATTAGATATTTTTATTTGCTGAACCCCAAATGTAGTTGCAATAATATTTGAACACACACGCACATAGGCACATACACGCGCGCGCGCGCGCACACACACACACACACACACACACACACACACACACACACACACACACACACACACACACACACACACACACACATACTTGTTTTTCTACCATTAGGGGGACCACCGTTTTTTGCCCACTTGTGGGGTCCACCACTTCCAGTGGTTCTACAGACTTGTAAAAAATCAAGCAAGATAACAAAAAATTCCTAATAAGAAATATCACTTCAATATAACAAAATTCATACAAAATTGTTTGCACATGCGTTTTTGTGTCACTTGTGGGGCCCTGATCTAACATTTAGGAGTTGTGGGGTCCACTTTCACAGATACACACACATTTCTAATCTTTATATCTTAGAAGGGACCAATACACACACATTTCTAATCTTTATATCTTAGAAGGGACCAAAGTCACTATCTGTAAAACATCAACTACTTCTATTATTTGCCCTTGATTACCATATAAACTTTCTTATATTATATTGTATATTCCTCTAAATTAATCTGCACACATCTATATTGGCAAGGCAAGTTTATTTATATAGCATAGAAGTGCTTTACATAAAATAAATTAAAATAATAATAGAATAAAGAAATAAGAATAATTAAAACAGTTTAGAAAAATAAAATACAGTACAGTACAAACAGTCGGACGAACAGCGGCACAGTGCTCATTCAGTAAATGCATAGCTAAACAGAAGTGTTTTGAGTCTGGATTTGAAAGTGACTACTGTAGGAGCACATCTGATCTCCTCTGGAAGCTGTTCCAGCTGCGGCTGGCATAATAGCTAAAAGCAGATTCGCCATGCTTAGAGTGAACCCTTGGTATTCAAGGGGTTAGACAACATTTTACATTTCAAATGGGTAAAAAAAAATAAAGCTTTTGGTCAATGTAACAGTAATAAACATGCTATAAGAAACTCATGGCATTACAATGCATGAGTCAACAGTCTGATTTTTGGTATAAAACATTTAAAATTAAAAAAGACATTTGAATGGATCTACCGGTCTACTTTATAATATAAGACAACAAAGAACTTTAAAGGGTTAGTTCCCCCAAAAATGAACATTCTGCCTTCATTCACTCACCATCAAGGCATTCTAAACCCATAAGAAACTTGTTCATCTTCAGAACACAACTGAAGATATTTGAATGAAACCTGAGAGATTTCCATCTTTCCATTTAAAAACTGTTCATCCGAAACTTTCAAACATTCATAAAGAAAAAAGTTATCCATGTGACTCCAGAGGTTTAATCCCAATTTTATGGAGCAATGTCAATGTTTCGTGTGCCAAAAAAAAAAAAAGATCTGTCTTCACTTCCACAGATCAACACATGAATCTTACTCATGAACGCAAATTGGAGCTAAACTCTGCAGGACGGTGGCCCTCGAGGACCAGGGTTGAGAACAATCAACACTGCAATTTCATGTTGTGCAAGAGATCAGCAATAACATATTTTGTAAACGGGGAACAGCGACAAATAACAAACAAGAAAAATCGTATATGAGGTGAAGAATCATTAGTAACCAGGAAAAATTTTGTATAATTGTGTGTGCTGCAGCGATGCAAAAGTCCAGTTCACAGTTATTGCATTTGTGGATGATGGATTACGTGAGATCAACAACAGCACAAAAACAGGGCAAAACGATATATACAACAAACAAGGAAAAGGGCATATGAGGCAAAGAATCCCTTTTAACCAGAAAATGTGTATAATTGTGTGTGCTGCATCAATGCAAAGTCCATCAAAGAACTCATAAAGCCTGAAAAGTAGTCATGTCTCGGCTGCAAGATGCCTAGCTGGACTCAATGATGAAACTGGCAAATATAAACGTCCGTCTCTTGCTCGCAAAGTTGGACATGGCTTGCATGCTTTAGCCATGTTTATCAAATCTGAAGGATTGAAGATGAAAGATCAACAGACTGCCAAAGATGCTGAGGAATGTGCACTGCTATACCAAGAAAGTAGGAAATTTGACATTGCAAGTCAAGCGCTAACTCAGCTTAACCAGACCAAGTGGAATTCTCCTCAGATTCTACCATTCACACAGGATGTCCACAGACTGCATTGCTATTTGTCTGAGAAACAGCAGAAGCAATTGAATGCCCTGCACGAAGAGCCTTCTCCCTTGAACTGGAAGGACGTTGCTAAAGTGACCCTGGCGCAAGTTATCCTCTTCAACCGACGCAGAGCAGAAGGATACATCAGAAACACACGAAGATGTTAACCTAGCCCTTACAGCACTAGAGCAGAAGCTTTGCAAACATTTTGTTCGGATTGCCATAGTAGGAAAGAGAGGGAGGAAAGTTCCTGTTCTCCTTACCCCGGTCATGAGAGAATCGCTCGATACTCTGAAAAGCGAGAAGAATGTGGAGTACTGAGTGAAAACGGATACTTGTTTGCATTGCCGCTCTCTGTCCATTACTTGAGGGGTTCCGATTGCATTAGGCAGTTTGTGAATGAATGTGATGATATCAAACATCCCAAAGCGCTAACCTCAACAAAACTTAGGAAACACATTGCTACTCTGTCGACTGTTCTGAATCTCAAGACTACAGAACTCTACCAATTGGCAGATTTCCTTGGGCATAACATCGAGGTCCACAGAAAACACTACCGCCTTCTAGAGGGCACCCTCCAGCTAGCTAAAATAAGCAAAGTTCTTCTAGCGCTGGAACAGGGATGGCTAGGAGAATACAAGGGGAAGAATCTGGATGAAATTCAGCTTGATGTGACTGGTATTGATATAGAAGTTGTCCATTTATAAATCGTTCTCTTTTAGAATAGTAGATAGTATTTGATAAGTAATAGAATAGAATTGAATAGAACAGAGTAGAAGTTTTTGACCTCAACATACTGAAGAAGAGGGCAGGTTTTATTGTTATAATGTGACTAACTAGACAATTTTAGTCTATTCAGCTATTTATGTAGTCATTTTGTATCATCTTGACAGATTGCAGTTTCACAACTCATTGAATCATTGAACAGAATCCCTATTAACCAGAAAATGTGTATAATTGTGTGTGCTGCATCAATGCAAAGTCCAGTTCACTGTTATTGTAATTGTTGTATAATGTTAAGTGAGTGGATTAAGTGAGAGTGCATTCACCTAACTTCATAAAATTGGTATTAAACCACATGGATTACTACTACTTTATAAATGTTCTGAAGCTTGAAAGTTTAGGGTGAGGTTGAAGTTTAGGATGAACAATGGAGGGACAGAAATATCTCAGGTTTCATTCAAAATATTTTCATCTGTGTTCCAAAGATGAACAAATTTCTTATGGGTTTGGAATAACAAAGGAGAGTAAATGACAACTAACCCTTTAAGAGGATAATACAATGAAAAACTAAATGTCAACTTTGTTGAAAACACTTAGAACACATGTCCCGATGTGAATGCTAGTGGGAAGGCATCCAATACGTTGAGATACCTGTATTTCCCCGTACTTTCCTTCTTATGGCAGAAATACGATTTTTGATGAAGTATTTGACCGCCTTCCAGTCTCGATTTCCTAAAGCTTGAGCTTCTGCATCAACGCAGCGCTGACAGTCCTTTTTCCCTGGAACTTGGCTCCTCACAATGAATTTCCTTAGGTGCCTTTCTACTGCCGCACATTCATCTGTTGTCCAGCTTCTTTTGGCAGCAGTTTCTTTACCTAAGTATACATAAAAATAACATGTTATTAAGTTTAGGTTAATGTCTTAAGTTTAGGATTTTTAAACCTTAATCTGAACTGAAAGACTATTGGATTGATCACACAGGCCATTCATTGCCATATTGACTTGGTTCAGAGACTAAAAATACACTTTTAGTTTGTTTCTGAATAAAACTTTTGACTAATAATAATAATAAAGCAGTGCAATCCAGTAAAATGTGTGGTAGCACTTTATTTTGATGGTCCCCTTTAGACATTCTGTTAACTGAGTAACAATGCACCTACATGTCAACTAACTCTCATTACAGCATTAGTAGACCGTCTACTTAAAGTACTTTATACAATTTTGGCAAATGTACTTTGTTTTATGGACATTTTTATTTTAAAAACAAGACAAGGATTATTAGCAATGACTTTTACAGTCCGCATCTCATATTTTACGTATTGTCCTGTTAAACATGGCAGTCTCACATCGATGGGAATATGCATATGAAAATTATATGCAGATGAATGTATTAAAACTTTTGTGCGAATGCAAAATCTTCCCTTTGTGCATCCCACACTTTTAGAATGAAATCTAAGCAAAGTGTTATACATTTACATAGTACAATTTTCCTTTTGATCATATAATGAAAATGTTTAACCCAAAAATTCGGTCATCATTTACTCACCCACATGTTGTTCCAAACCTGTATGAGTTTCTTTCTTCTGAACACAGAAGACATTTTAAAGAATGTGGGTAACCAGAGAGTTGACGGCACCACTGACGTTCAAATTAGGAAAAAAATACTATAGAAGTCAGTGGTGCCATCAACTGTCTGGTTACCCCCATTCTTTAAAATGTCTTCTGTGTTCAGCAGAAGAAAAACTCATACAGGTTTGGAACAACATGAAGGTGAGTAAATGACAATTAAAATTTTGGGGTAAACTATCCCTTTAAACCTTACACTCAATAATTATGTTTGAGGTTGTAAACCAAATATAATCAGAATATTAGACTGTGTAAACATACCTATTGTGACAGCTATCAATGTACAGTGATCAAGAGTAAAGATTTGATCAAATAATATAATTCAGAATAAAGCTTGTGTCTTCAAGACGAACGGGACAATCAATCTACTTAACATTTCTAAGCTCACCTCTCTTTTTTGCCGACTTTCTCTGGTATTGGGAATGCAGCGTGGAAGTAGGTTCTTGTGTGGATGTCACACTGTCCTCAACTTCAGTCTCCTGTGCTTCTGGAATAAAGTCATCTGAGTGCAAAGAAAAAAAAAAGTTTATTAAAGAAAGATAAATCAAAATATAAACTAACTGTAAGCAACACTGACTGGATTAGGATCTATCATGCATAACATTTGTGTCATGGTGACCAAAAGCAATGATCAACAGTACAAGTTTATAAATATTCAGTATACGGCACGAGTCTTGCAGATGATATGTATTGTGAAAAGCGCTATACAAATAAACAAATCGAATTGAACAAATTTCACATGGTTCCATAATTCTACAATACAGTGGTAGAGAGAGCCGGGTTTAATCATACTTGCACTCACACTGGGAGCACAATTTAAATGTATGCCCTTGGCAGATACTTTCTCCCCAAAGCAACTTACAGAACACATTACAGTGGCAATAGCCCTGAAGCAATGGGATGAGAACGTTGAGGAGATCGTCTACCTTTGGATCGTCTACTATACCTGTGGTGTAGCTTACTGTACCACACAATTAACTGGAAACAATGTCAAACATTCCCCACATGCAACAGGCAGCATGTCTAAAACATGTCAACTATAAATTAACTAAAAGGTTATATTAATGCAACAACCAAATATGTGGAATCCCATAAATATTGTGCAATAACATCTACATTTAATTGTCTAATTTAATTGAGAGATCTTTCATAACCAAATATTTCTTGTGAACACCCATCCATGTCAACAGTCTCTAAAACGGCAAGTAATAGAATATGAATGAGTTGTAAAACTGAAACTGCAATCTGTCAAGAGTATACAAAATGACTATAACAATAAAACCTGCCCTCTTCTTCAGTATGTTGAGGTCAAAAACTTCTACTCTGTTCTATTCAATTATATTCTATTACTTATCAAATACTATCTACTGTTCTAAAAGAGAACGATTTATAGATGGACAATGCTGTGCTTTTTAACTTTCCTTAGAGAAAAAAAAAAGACTTAATACTAGTCACATCGCGATCATCGTTTTCATGATTGATCGTCGCTGTCATGTGCGACTACTCAGAGTCCATCCCTACCACGCACACCTACCTATTACGCAATCGCCACGGACCAATGGTAGTACGATGGTGTTTACCAGCCCGAGCAAACTTTTCTGGAAAGTTCGCTTTGAAATCCCAAAACAAACTTTGTTGTGGCCTGATTTTGTTGAATGACGTCACAGTTCGTTATTTGATTTTGCTTGAAGTATATCGGGCCTTAAGGAGAAATGACTGATAAGATGATGACGAAGTAGCTGGTACGCAACAGATCCTAAGCATCATTGACATATCTTATCTTGCCGATGCTCCATATAGACAGTACGAGCATACACTCATCTTTTCTAGAGGTAACAGCAAGTGTCACAGCAACAAATAAGATGTTGCAATGCATTCCATCCAAAATACTCATTCTGAACATGCAGCAGCTTGGTCAGTGTTGAATTACACCTGCAATTACACTAGTTTAAATATTGACAGGTGTTGTCCCAATGATGTAAAATCACTAAGAGTGAGATCCATACGTGAGGGCCCCATAAGGCCTAGACTGGAAATGTGTGTGTATGTGGGGGCCCCATAAGGCCTAGACTGGAATGGTGTGTGTGTGAGCTTAACTGTGAATTCATTCGTTTGAGGGGAGGGCCCCATAAGGTCTATACTAGAAATGTGTGTGTGTGTGAGGGCCCCATAAGGCCTAGGCTAGAAATGTGTGTGTGTGAGCGCTTGACATGTAGAGCATGAGGGCAAGACTAGAATAGATTGTGATGACAGAGTCGACATTACTACTTTACCTGCGTGACGACAGCATCTTTGTTGGAGGCATCATGGGAAGAGTGATCTGTTAGGGATGTTTTGGTCTCTAGAACAGAAGTCTGCTGCTTTGGCTCCTGGAAATCAGACAAAAAAACAACAGAAACAAAAGTTAACAAAAGTTAGCTCATGTGAAAACAGTTTCTCATCTAGCACAGCTGAAATATAAGAGCATACACTCATGTTTTCTAGAGGTAACAGCAAGTGTCACAGCAACAAATAAGATGTTGCAATGCATTCCATCCAAAATACTCATTCTGAACATGCAGCAGCTTGGTCAGTGTTGAATTACACCTGCAATTACACTAGTTTAAATATTGACAGGTGTTGTCCCAATGATGTAAAATCACTAAGAGTGAGATCCATACGTGAGGGCCCCATAAGGCCTAGACTGGAAATGTGTGTGTATGTGGGGGCCCCATAAGGCCTAGACTGGAATGGTGTGTGTGTGAGCTTAACTGTGAATTCATTCGTTTGAGGGGAGGGCCCCATAAGGTCTATACTAGAAATGTGTGTGTGTGTGAGGGCCCCATAAGGCCTAGGCTAGAAATGTGTGTGTGTGAGCGCTTGACATGTAGAGCATGAGGGCAAGACTAGAATAGATTGTGATGACAGAGTCGACATTACTACTTTACCTGCGTGACGACAGCATCTTTGTTGGAGGCATCATGGGAAGAGTGATCTGTTAGGGATGTTTTGGTCTCTAGAACAGAAGTCTGCTGCTTTGGCTCCTGGAAATCAGACAAAAAAACAACAGAAACAAAAGTTAACAAAAGTTAGCTCATGTGAAAACAGTTTCTCATCTAGCACAGCTGAAATATAAGAGCATACACTCATGTTTTCTAGAGGTAACAGCAAGTGTCACAGCAACAAATAAGTTGTTGCAATGCATTCCATCCAAAATACTCATTCTGAACATGCAGCAACTTGATCAGTGTTGAATTACACCTGCAATTACACTAGTTTAAATATTGACAGGTGTTGTCCCAATGATGTAAAATCACTAAGAGTGAGATCCATACGTCAGGGCCCCATAAGGCCTAGACTGGAAATGTGTGTGTGTGTGGGGGCCCCATAAGGCCTAGACTGGAAATGTGTGTGTGTGTGAGCTTAACTGTGAATTCATTCATTTGAGGGAAGGGCCCCATAAGGCCTAGACTGGAAACGTGTGTGTGTGTGTGTGTGTGTGTGTGTGAGCGCTTGACATGCAGCATGAGGGCAAGACTAGAATAGATTGTGATGACAGTCGACATTACTCCTTTACCTGCGTGACGACAGCATCTTTGTTGGAGGCATCATGGGAAGAGTGATCTGTTAGGGATGTTTTGGTCTCTAGAACAGAAGTCTGTTGCTTTGGCTCCTGGAAATCAGACAAAAAACAACAGAAACCAAAGGTAACAAAAGTTAGCTCATGTGAAAACAGTTTCTCATCTAGCACAGCTGAAATATAAGAGCATACATTTGTCTTTTCTAGAGGTAACAGCAAGTGTCACAGCAACAAATAAGATGTTGCAATGCATTCCATCCAAAATACTCATTCTGAACATGCAGCAGCTTGATCAGTGTTGAATTACACCTGCAATTACACTAGTTTAAATATTGACAGGTGTTGTCCCAATGATGTAAAATCACTAAGAGTGAGATCCATACGTCAGGGCCCCATAAGGCCTAGACTGGAAATGTGTGTGTGTGTGGGGGGCCCCATAAGGCCTAGACTGGAAATGTGTGTGTGTGTGAGCTTAACTGTGAATTCATTCATTTGAGGGAAGGGCCCCATAAGGCCTAGACTGGAAACGTGTGTGTGTGTGTGTGTGTGAGCGCTTGACATGCAGCATGAGGGCAAGACTAGAATAGATTGTGATGACAGTCGACATTACTCCTTTACCTGCGTGACGACAGCATCTTTGTTCGAGGCATCATGGGAAGAGTGATCTGTTAGGGATGTTTTGGTCTCTAGAACAGAAGTCTGTTGCTTTGGCTCCTGGAAATCAGACAAAAAACAACAGAAACCAAAGGTAACAAAAGTTAGCTCATGTGAAAACAGTTTCTCATCTAGCACAGCTGAAATATAAGAGCATACATTTGTCTTTTCTAGAGGTAACAGCAAGTGTCACAGCAACAAATAAGATGTTGCAATGCATTCCATCCAAAATACTCATTCTGAACATGCAGCAGCTTGATCAGTGTTGAATTACACCTGCAATTACACTAGTTTAAATATTGACAGGTGTTGTCCCAATGATGTAAAATCACTAAGAGTGAGATCCATACTTCAGGGCCCCATAAGGCCTAGACTGGAAATGTGTGTGTGTGTGAGCTTAACTGTGAATTCATTCATTTGAGGGGAGGGCCCCATAAGGCCAAGACTAGAAATGTGTGTGTGTGTGAGGGCCCCATAAGGCCTAGACTGGAATGGTGTGTGTGTGTGAGCTTAACTGTGAATTCATTCATTTGAGGGGAGGGCCCCATAAGGCCTAGACTAGAAATGTGTGTGTGTGAGCGCTTGACACGCAGCATGAGGGCAAGACTAGAATAGATTGTGATGACAGAGTCGACATTATTCCTTTACCTGCGTGACAAAAGCATCTTTGATGGAGGCATCATGGGAAGAGTGATCTGTTAGGGATGTTTTGGTCTCTAGAACAGAAGTCTGCTGCTTTGGCTCCTGGAAATCAGACAAAAAAACAACAGAAACCAAAGTTAACAAAAGTTAGCTCATGTGAAAACAGTTTCTCATCTAGCACAGCTGAAATATAAGAGCATACACTCATGTTTTCTAGAGGTAACAGCAAGTGTCACAGCAACAAATAAGTTGTTGCAATGCATTCCATCCAAAATACTCATTCTGAACATGCAGCAACTTGATCAGTGTTGAATTACACCTGCAATTACACTAGTTTAAATATTGACAGGTGTTGTCCCAATGATGTAAAATCACTAAGAGTGAGATCCATACGTCAGGGCCCCATAAGGCCTAGACTGGAAATGTGTGTGTATGTGGGGGCCCCATAAGGCCTAGACTGGAATGGTGTGTGTGTGAGCTTAACTGTGAATTCATTCATTTGAGGGGAGGGCCCCATAAGGCCTAGACTAGAAATGTGTGTGTGTGAGCGCTTGACACGCAGCATGAGGGCAAGACTAGAATAGATTGTGATGACAGAGTCGACATTATTCCTTTACCTGCGTGACAAAAGCATCTTTGATGGAGGCATCATGGGAAGAGTGATCTGTTAGGGATGTTTTGGTCTCTAGAACAGAAGTCTGCTGCTTTGGCTCCTGGAAATCAGACAAAAAGTTCTAAGAAACAGATCATGCATATATGAGATCACATAGCTATGCATAGATAATCATTTTTTACATACATTTAAGATGAATGTGTGTATTTAATGGGTAAAGCGCAGAAGAACTGAAGCGGATGCTTGAGCGCTGACAGAAGACTTCAGTACACACGCTTTGAGTATGTGCGCACAGAGGGCTGCCTGTCATGGTTCATTGCAATTTAGCATTTTAAGATCTTTGAAACTTTGATTTAAGACATTGAAATGCTAATTAAGGCATTATTTGTACATTAACAAATTAAAAACTTAAAGATTGGCAGACATCCTGATAATCAACAGAAGTTGGAGCTATGATTCATAGGGGTGGAACGGTACATGTATTCGTATTTAGGGATGGGGCCGATCTGATCCAGTATCGGTATCGGGACCGATACCAGCGTAATTCACGTATAGGATTTTCCCGATCCAACCTGCGGAGATATCCGATATCCATGAGTCATGTCTGCGCTTTAACGTTGTCTGCTGAAATGACTCCAAAAGTGATTCCCGCCAGCTAGTCTGCTAGCTTTGGATTTGGATTTCCCGAACGGAGGCGCAGCTCAATGAGACACAGTGTTATGAGACACGGCCCCGCTCAGGAAATCCATTCCGCAGTTTGCGGCTAGCCAACATGTCCGCTGTGTGGAAATACTTCACACTGGAAACACCGCAGAGCAAGACAGCATCAGACAATTAATACGAGTCGAGTCTATTAAATGTATTTTTTTGAATGAATACTTGTTTGATACTCCATAAATACTTGTTTAGTTAATGGATGATTCACCATTTCTGAACGAATCTTTTGAATGAATGATTCTCCTTCCAGAGAAGGCAGACATGCTGATTTTTCTTCAAAAGAATTGCTGATTCTACATCTGATGATGTAACGTCTTTACTTCTGTTACATATTTTATGTTCATGTTTTTGCTTTTCATGATAATTCCTTAAAGTATTATAAATACTTTGCATTGTCACAGTTTTACTGGTAATAGCCTAAATGTGACAAGAATAAAAGGTAGAATTTTTACAAGTTTTTGCTCTCTTTTTTCTCTCCAATAAATATTGGAATTGAAACCAAGAATCGTTAAGAACCGGATTCGATAAGCAGAACCGGAATGGTTAAAATTGAAACGATACCCAACCCTACGTCTGAGGCGAAATCTGCTTGTCTGTTTGCAAGATGGCTGATGTTGATCGAGCATTCATCGAGAGAGTTACCGCATCGGAACGAGGATCACCCTTTAGATAGTGTGTGTGTAAGATGTTTAACGTTACACTTGCACTTTTCTTATATTTCAAGACTCAAGTATTTGACATTTTGGGAATGTAATAAATATTGACATGACAATCAATTTGAAACCCTTACAGTTGCATATTTGTTTTCAGAATGGGATTTTTCCTGTTAACAGGATTTCCTGTTTTTCTGACTTCCTTTTCTGACCTTATACTTACCTCAAGTTGCCTTTTGGGACATACATGCGTATACGTACATATCACACTTGCCTGTTGAGAGAAGTTTATTTCAGCATCATATAAAATAAACAATAATGATAATAATAATAATAATAATAATAATAATAATAATAATAATATTAAAGCAAACACAGCTCTGGTATCGGAATAGTATCGGTATCGGCCGATATCCAAATTCAGGTATCGGGATCAGATCGGAAGTGAAAAAATGTGGATCGGTGCATCCCTAGAACCAAATCGGTACGGGTGTCATGGTTCGGTGCATGAATTTACACACAGAATACACAGTATAAAAATAAATAAAACTCACGTTCAAATGAATTAATGTAATGCAGAACTACTGTTAGATACGCAGGTTCTTTAGGGACACCTAATCTGTAGCCCCGCCTTAAGCTAGGTTTGTTTATACTTTCGCCTGCCTCCGCAGCGCGAGCCTCCGCTGACCGCGCGCGCGCCTCCCCAAATGGACGAGGCATTTATACTTTGCGTTCGCCGGTGTACTATTCTTTGAAATGACAGGGTGCGACTCGGTGTAACTGTCCATCAGGAATCAGCGGTGAGAAATAAGGTACACTAGTGAATGTTTATTTTAGTAGCCTACAACAACACCTTTAGTACACCAAAACCACACTACAAAAGAATCGTGTAAAGCAGGAAACCAGATTATTCCGTGACATTAGAAGAAAATGGATATGAGAACGTAACCTACAACTAAATTAACGTTATCTTACATAATTTCTAAACATTTGTATTTAGTTTTGTGAACCTTTTTATAAAACATGGCTATTTATTTTTATTTAAAGGGCTTATGTCTGCTATTTTGTTAATGTACATTAAGCAACTAATTTAGATGCAAGAACTGGCTGCCGGTGCTGTGAGATGTACATGCTTGGCCAGATTCGGCTCGAAGTTGTGCGTCTTCGGATGCGGAGCCTTGCACACTAAAAAACCGTGCACTGCACACCGCCACGCGAAATTAGGGCTGTCGCGGTGAAGGATTTTCCCTTGCGGTAATTTTGAGTGGCTCAATAGCGCGATATGCGGTTTTACCGCATTTATTCATTTATTTAGATTTATTTAGATGTATTTGTTGCTATATAAATAAGTGTCACGATGTGGTCAGTATGCACAAAAGCGAGAACATTTTAAGTAAACAACAAACCGAAACTAAAAAGCGTCTCTGCGCATTGAAAGCCTGTCACTCAGCGCGCAGTTGTTACGGCAACGGACTGTCGTTGAGTGAGTCATTAAACCATTCATTCAACAACACTTTCAAAAACGCTGATTGATTCATTAAAAGATAGTAATGAAACAAGGTTAATTATTTTTAACTTTGAACTCCACTTTTCAAGGCTCAGCTGACCAGCAATGCGTCGCATGGGAAATGCTGAAGCTTCATAGAGATAAATGGCATTGATTCAATGCGTGACTCACTGAGTTTTGTTTCCCGCTACCGCGAGTTCCTCGCGCTGTGGATGCTGACCAGCGATGTCGCTGATGCCATTCATGGTAAATACCCTTTATTTTAAACGTTAAAAGGATGACAGGCCAAATATTTAACTTTCCTTGGACACGGCAACCTTTTCACGAATATGACTTGACCTCAAAGACAGACGCAGGTAATCGCACGCGCCCAGTCGATCTCTCTCATTCACTGTCTGTTTAGGCTTAAGTGCAACTCCACGAAGCCTCTGTACAAATCACCACGATAAAACCATGATCACCACGTCTTATTATCATTATTAACTTATTTAACATTCAATACACATGCACAAAGTTCAAATCAAGAAGGGTGTAGCCTTATGAAAAAAGAAAACGCGAATATCGCGGTTGCTGTGGTTACTTGAATTCCTCTGCGGTTGGCTTGTCAGTAGAGCGGTAATACAATATTGCAGTTATCGTGATAGCCCTACGCGAAATGTGGCCTTGCACACCCAACGCGCACGACCGCCAACACTAGGGTTGTTCCGATTCCGATACTAGTATCGGAAATGCCGCCGATACCAATAAAAATTCTGGCATCTGTATCGGCGAGTACATCTACCCATGTACCGATCCGATACCATTTTATTAAACAATACCTAGTTATGCACGCTAGCTTTGCTTAACGCTGCAAATCGGAGATCAATTCTTCTTCGCTGCTCTAAACACTAACAGTGGTTGCTTGTGGCAACACAGGAAGTTGTGCTGTTGCCATAAGCAACCACTGTTCAGAGCAGCGAAGAAGAAATGAAAACGCAAATTTTCAAATGCAGGCGCGCGGCAAGCGCATAATGTAAGAGACGCTGACGCCCAACATCAAATGGCAAACGTAATGAAAACGGAACAAAACTGCGCTACTCGTTATTTTGTGCTTCACGGACCATTAAACAGTTTGGAACAATGCAGTAACGTTAAGTCAAGTAACGTTACGTTGGTTTTATTTTGACATTATGAATAAAATTGCTGCCCTCATATGTTAATCTTAAATAAAATAAACCTTTGTTTATATTATTTACTACAATATTACATTTAATTTTTTTATAAGGAGCTGTTTTTGTTTTATATGTCAATTATAGCTCCATCATTGCTCAAAGTAAAAAATGATCATACTTTATGATGTTAGTTTTAATAAAAAATAAATGAATAAAAAATGTAAATCAAGGAAATTTCTCTGGCATTTCTTTCTTTTTGCTTTATTGAAAACGTACCGAACCGTGACACCAGTGTATGGTATTGAACCAAACCGTGAATTTTGTGGACTGTTACACCCCTATTATTCATATAATTTTTTAGATTCCTAGATTTATTGCACTTTTTTATACAGTTATATTGTAAAACTAAAATACCTTTTATAAAATAATTCTATCAATTCATACAGGGCTAGTATGAATTGCAGCTACACACCCAGGTATCGGATTAGTACTCGGTATCGGCCGATACACTGAGTCCAGGTATCGGAATCGGTATCGGGAAGGAAAAAATGGTATCGGAACATCTCTAGCCAACACCGCAATGACGACATTTTTGCCGCGCGCCCTCGCATAAATAAGAGATGCTTTATTTTCAGTTTTATAGCTGATTGTCTTGTTTACATCTTACTTTACACACTTCAGGGCAGGCTGTTGCAGCTAGCTCAGGGGAGAGACCGTATGACACTATGGTACAGCCTCAGACATGCACAATAAAAAAAATTGCCTTCTGCATTTTTGTTTTGCTTTTCCCTCCATTGTACCGAACTCCTACCGAACCGTGATGTCTGAACCGAATCGTGACTTCTGTGTACTGTTCCACCCCTAATGATTCAGGTTATTAACACACAATGTGGACACTTTTACAAAACCAATACTAATTTATCATTTTCCAACTACAAAGACATGGATTATCATGTAAGCGTATGCAAACGATCAGTACTAAGAAATTAATGTGTAATATGCTGTCCCATACCTTTGTTACTATCGATAAATCATTCCGTAAACCCAGGTTTGTCCCTCAAAGACAGAATGTGTGTCCTGGCATCATCAACAGGCCTTATCCTCGTCTTCCTTTTCAACATTATGGTGCTGAAAATAATTACATATACACAATAAAGATCAATTACATTAGCATGGGGAAACAAAAAAAAATTTAAATCAAACAATTTCAAGTAATGTAACGTTAATATTCAGTGGTTTAAGATCTAAATGTAGCTTGCACAGGCCAGACAACAGATATAAAACAGAAACGATAATTAGATTATTCAGGCATATTGTAAATACTGTAAGATAGATCAATAAACAGTTAAGTTAGTCTGTCAACTGCACACGATCTGCAATCATGTCTGCTCAATTAAAACATAAGCGTCAAACCAATATATTAGTGGATTTTTGCAAAACTATAAAGAAAACGGAGTCAAATTATCATGTAATGCAATAAAATGCTTCTTACGCAGCCGCCATTATCAGCTATCGATCTATAAATAGCATCACCAGCTCATAACATTATCATCTGTCGATCTGAATAAAATGCTACATCATTAACTATCATTTAATGTTAGTTGCGCTACGAAATTGAGTAAGAATTTAAACGAATATCATGTACAAAGTCAAATAACTTCACCTACCTCTTTCTCACATGAAGAGAGTGTGTTCAGAGTCGAAGCGCGTGGAACTTCCGGTTTAAAATGCCGTCCTTGACCGTGTCCGTGGGCTTTTAGCAGCTAATGTTAGCCATCTGATTAAAACCTTACTTCATTAAGCATTATTCTGTTCACACGACTAGAAATACACATGAAACTATATCAAATGTTTAGTTAAATACTATAGGATTACAGCAAACTGTTGCTTAGTCTACATGAAGTGTTTCTTCCGTTGAAACAGAGTCAAAACATGAGGAATTAAAGATTAAAACCCAGAAACAGTGTGCGTCAGTGCGTCAGTGCGTGAGTGCGTGGGCGCATCCAATAAAACTACACGGCTCCTCCCTCCCTCTCCGTGGGCCTTTCTCATTGGCTAAAGCCACACACACATCCGGGAGTGTGTATCTGCTGCAATACCACGTTCCCAGCTACAGGGGCGATAGAGAGCATACACACTTACACACTCAAAACTGGTTTTTATTACCTTGTGGGGAAAGTGAAAAAAAAGCATGAGGCATATCAGCAGAGGCTACTGAGGCAGTTTACGTTGAAATCGGTGTGGGGCCCACCATTTTGGGCCCCACAACGTTGTTGGACCCCATACCGTTGGTGTGCTCCCGGTGACTGGGACCCACAAAGTAAGAAATACAAGTACACACACACACACACACACACACACACACACACACACACATACACACACACACACACACACACACACACACACACACACACACACACACACACACACACACACAGACAGATTATTGAATGATCAGCTCTGGTTGTGTAAGACCTGTGATGTTGACTGAGGTAAAACGTTAATGTTTAATCGAGCAGACACATTAATGACCAAAGGTTGTGTGTGATCTGCCGCTGGAGATCCATGGCAAGCTACCAAATGGTATTGTGCCAATTAGAGATATTTAGCTAATGTTGAATGATTGAGATCTGTATGACGAATTTTAAAACACATTTTTTTGCTATCAGCACCTAAAACAGCTAAATTTGCATAGGGGCTAGAAAACTCTTTTGAACATATCATCCTTGTGAGATTCAGACCTAACCCTACCTAAATAGTGAAGATGTGGTAAAGGAAGTCAGTTTACAGGTTAAAGGTCTGTTTCCCAAGATCATTTGTCCCAAAGCAAAGCTTTCCCTGTTCATTATGCAGCAATACAGTTTTTTCAAATTGCTTAGACATTAAAAGTGGAACTTGAGGCTCACTCAGTAAAACCTTTCACTTATGTGACAAATCTTCAGACCAAGTGTGCAAAACTACAAGCACATTATGTGCTTTACACTGAGTTTGCTATTGTAAAACAAACTTGCAATTTAAAAATTTTTACTAAAACTAACAACTTAGAAAGCAAGCGCTCTAGCATGTGTTCCTCAAAGGCAAGCAATCTGTTTACAGAGGCATTCCTGATAAGATTACCGCTGAGTTTAAGAAGTACGAAGGGCTAACCCGCCCCTTACAGCCCCCCTCAGATCTGCTGTACTCCATACAGGGAATTATAAAGAGCTTGCTTGTGACCTGCCTCTCTGCGACTGAAGGCAGCAGGTTACTTAATCAGTGTCCCAGCACAATTTGATTTGATTGTTTCTGGCTCCATGGACTGATAACAACATTTTATGACAAATCGCTGCTGGAGAGAAGCGGTCTCATTTCAATATTGCTCCTATTATTCTCTCTGTCTCGCTCTTTCCTCACCCTCTACTCTTATTTTCTTGCACTCAGCGGCTGAATGGATAAAGCTGGGATGCCCGAGGCTTGTGGCCCCCTGGCAAGCCATGAACAAATCACCGAGGCAACAGCACCCAGTTCTAAACTGTTCCGCTGCAGCTGTGTGCGTAAATGGGTTCCCCTGGCCTACAGAGAGGAGCTCTACCAAGTCCTGCTTCTGACCGGGCCCCTGGTGAGTCCTCTTTCTGCTCCAATACTCTCTCAGTGCTTCAGCTCACTTTAAACTTTAAAGACAGGAGCTTTGCCAGCAGAGACTGGTTCTGGGATGCATGTTTAGTTTTGACCCATGCCTGTAACTTAAGTTAGTCTTGACTTGGAGATAGTAATTGTGTGACTGATGACGATGTGAATGATGGCTCCTGTTTTATAGTCGTGAACAGTGTTTATCTGACTGTCACATGGAATTCCTGCGGTATGAATTCTGTTTATATTAGAAATTTATCTTGGTTAGGTATCTGTGGATTGAAAAATAATTATCATGATGGATTGAAAAAGTTATCATGATGCGGGAGCAATGGTACCACTATTAAAGCAAATGCAAAAATATAGCTAAAATTTGATACACTCACCAGCCACTTTGTAAGCTACACCTGTTCAACTGCGCATTAACACAAATATCTAATCAGCCAATCACATGGCAATAACATGGCAGGTCAAGATGAAGATGAAGTTCAAATTGAGCATCGGAATTTGGAAGAAAGGTGATTTAAGTGACTTTGAACATGACATGGACTGATGATTTACTGGGATTTTAATGCACAACCATCTCTAGGGTTTACAGAGAATGGTCCAAAAAAGAGAAAATATCCAGTGAGCGGCAGTTCTGTAAGTGAAAATGCCTTGATGCCAGAGGTCAGATAAGAATGGCCAGACTGGTTTGAGGTGATAGAAAGACATCAGTAACTCAAATAACCACTTGTTACAACTGAGGTCTGCAGAAGAGCATCTCTGAACAAACAACACGTCAAACCTTGAAGCAGATGGACTACAGCAGCAGAACCACACACCGGGTGTCACTCCTGTCAGATGAGAACAGGAAACTGAAGCTACAATTCACACTTGATCACCAAAATTGGACAAAAAAAAGATTGGAAAAACATTGCCTGGTTTGATGAGTCTTGATTTCTGCTGCAACATTCAGATGGTAGGGTCAGAATTTGGCATAAACAACATAAAAGCATGGATCTATCCTGCATTGTATCAATGGTTCAGGCTGGTGCTTATGGTGTAATGGATTGTGGGAGATTTTCTTCACACACTTTGGGCCTCTTTGTAACAAGCGAGCATCTTTTAAACGCCACAGCCTACCTGAGTATTGTTGCTGACCATGTCCATCCCTTTATGACCACAGTGTACCATCTTCTGATGACTACTTCCACCAGGATAACTCAATCCAACAGAGCATCTTTGGGATGTGGTGGAACAGGAGATTCGCAGTCATGGATGTGCAGCCAACAAATCTGCAGCCACTGTGTCATTCTATCATGTCAAAATGGGCCAAAATCTCTGAGGAATGTTTCCTGCACCTTGTTGAATCTACAGTATGCCACAAAGAATTAAGGCAGTTCTGAAGACAAAATGGGGTCAAACCTAGCAAGGTGTACCTAATAAAGTGGCCGGTGAGTGTATATGTAAAATATATTATAATATTATATTTTTTAATTATTTACATTATAAATGTTTTATATTTTCAAGCTAGTTAACAAGAGCACAAGCACACCTGCATGTACTAAAGTATTTAGTAGACTACATGAACTTTAATGACATCCCATTCTTAATCTGTAGGGTTTAATATGGAGTTGGTCCACCCTTTGCAGCTATAACAGCTTCAGCTCTTCTAGGAAGGCTTTCCACATGGTTTAGGAGTGTGTTTATGGGAATTTTTTACCATTCTTCTAGAAGCGCATTTGTGATGTTGGACGAGAAGGCCTGGCTCGCAGTGTCTGTTCTAATTTATCCCAAAGGTTGAGGTCTCATCGGGTTGAGGTCAGGACTTTGTGCAGGGTAGTCAAGTTCCTCCACATCAAACTCACTCATCCATGTCTTTATGGACCTTGCTTTGTGCACTGATGCACAGTCATGTTGGAACAGGAAGGGGCCATGCCCAAAATGTCTGTCCAAAATGTCTTGGTATGCTGAAGCATTAAGAGTTCCTTTCACTGGAACTAAGGGGCCAAGCCCAACCCCTGAAAAACAACCCCACACCATAATCCCCCCTCCACCAAACTTAACACTTGGCACAATGCAGAAAGGCAAGTACCGTTCTCCTGGCAACCGCCAAACCCAGACTCGTCCATCAGATTTCCAGACAAAGAAACGCGATTTGTCACTTCAGAGAACAAGTCTCCACTGCTCTACACTGTAAAAATAAAAGGTGCCTGGAGGAACCTTTTGGGGTTCTTCTCTTTGCCACACCGGCGGAACAGTCTGTAGATTCTCTAGGCACCCTTTAAAAAGGGGCGGTTCTCTGAAGAACCACACAAGTTTCCTGAGGAACTCTTATATTAGGCACTGTGTGGAACCACTTTGGGTGACTAAAGGAACCAAATTTCATTTTTTTTAATATTTAATTTCATGTTGTAACTATGGTTACCTTTGACTTCTATTATAATAAACAAATTGAACCAAATACAAAATAAGAATTGTTTATTACATATTTTATATTCATTTCTATACATACACTTCCATGCACATGGGAAAAAAAGCTAACTATAGATTAATATCAATGAATACACAAAAAATGTTTATAATACATAAGCAACATAAATAATCAACCATGTATATACAATAGGCTATACAAGAAAAGACATTTCAACAAAATGCATGGAAACACATATGTTTCACGAAATAAATCAATGTAAAAAAAAATAAAAAAATTTACTAATTAAAAATGTCCATCTTCACTTAACTTTAAAACATTTGCCGTGAGACTGGAGACTGTAATGTACACTATGGCTTTTGAAAAACTTAAATGTGTGACTTGAATCAACAGTGTTCATAAATGGTTGTTGAGTATTCTCACTAGAAACAAGATAGAGGAAGTAGAGATAGTTGAAGTAGAGATTTCAATAAGAATCCACACGATCAGCAATTTAGTTTGTGGTCAAAAATGTCACTATGGGACCAAGATGGTCACTGGAATTCGCTAGATTTGACCAACAGAAAGCTGCTTGAAAGTGACTCCTGTGTGAGCTGTGCTTCATACATTACATCGCTACACTGCTGACAATGGTCAATGGACTTTTTTGCCTGTGTAATTTCATGAAATTCACAAATGTGACCGCACCTTTACTTGCTGCAACATAAAATGCAATCAATAATAAAATCTTCACAGAGGTTCTTAACGAGTTAGAAAGGTGAAAAGGTACAGCAGATTTGTTTTCCGTGTGTTTTTCCTCTTTTCTGGTGGATGGTCCAGGCACTTCAGTGATTTTCAAGTCTACAGGAGGATTTTTATTCTTGTTCAAACTTGTATTTCAGCTTACCGAGATCCTTGCAAAGTACAAAATTTACTGTTAGTAAGGTTATTAAAGTGATAGTTGTGAAATTTAAATAATTTCCTCAGCCTTGTGATGTTCCAAACCTGTTTGACTTTCTGTCTGTGGAACCCAAAAGCAGATCTCCGGCATAATGCAGCCCCAGTCACCGATCGCTTACCGATCACTGCATGAAACAAGCAGAAAGAAATTGTGTAAATCATTCAGGAAACCATTCTTATGTACACTTGTCTAGTTCAATTCAATGCAACAATTTATGTAAAAATGGTTAAGCTCCAAAAATGTCCCAGAAAAGATCCTAAAAATAATCAATGAGTTCACAACTCATGTGTTATGGGTTGTGTTGTAAGTCTTCTGAAGCCATATAATAGCTTTTTCCTTTTTTTTGTTGAAAAAGACTAAACTTGAAGTTATAATTCAGAGTTAAAATGTCAAATGCGAATGATAAAGATATAAGAAAAAATGCATAGCATTATTGGCACCAAACCTGTGATATTATTTTTCTGAGTAACATTAATGAGATTTGAGAGCATGAGGGAAGATTTTCAGAGAATAACTGATTAAAAAACACAAGTACACAGTCAAACAATACAATTTCACACAGAGAAAGTTCATAGTAATAAAGTACTTGCATGTGGTGCAGGTAACTTACTGTAATTCAATGTTGCCACAGAAATGTTCAGATTATTTTAGAAATGTACTGGTTGTTCTGGGGAAACAAAAGAACAAAGCTGATTATTCACAACATAATATTTATTGACCAGTAAATGGCTTTAAATGGTATTTGAGAGAATGAGGGCACCTGTAGTAAGTAAAGTTAGGCTAAACAAAAACAGACCAAACTATATTAACCTGCTTTTGTTATTCATAACAAACGCCAATGACGACAGCAGGAATCTGCTAAACTAGTTAGGCTATATCAGCAATTTGAAGACACAGTTGTACAGAATATGTTGAAATGAATGACTAAATCAATCTAAGACAATAAGTCAGTAATTTCCATTTGTTCATTAGATCAACGTAGTTAGCATCGCGGCTAAAACCTTTAGCTGCTATACCAGATACTGTGCAATAAACGAGTGGTAAACACTGTAAAAACGTAGTAATGTATAATAAATTTAGTTTATAAATGTGTATGTTTGAATATATAGTGAGTAGACTCTGTATTTATATTTATTTGGCGAGTTTACAAACCTTGTAACGGAGAGCCGAACAAATGGCGGAAGCTTTGATGAGAGGAGCCGTTACTTTCAAACCCGATGACGATCAGCTGAGCTTTGTTGCGCGCGAGCATCACTGAAGTGATGACAGCAGAGGAATAGCAGCAGTTTCGTGACAGAATAAAACTTTTCTCCTCCTGGTTCTTCTTCTTCATATTATTAATATTATTATTATTTAGTGTTGTTGTTTAAGGTTTAAATTAATCAATAAAATAGGCCTAAATAAATGTAAGCTACCCAGGTGAAAAAGATGTATAGGCTACTGTTAAATGTATTAAAAATGCATTAAAGTATATTTGTATTGTAGGCCTACTAAAAACACACTCAAGTACATTTTTAATACATTTAATAGTACGTCTTTTTCACCTGGGTATGTATACTGAATCAAACTTAAGTAGTCTATAATAATAATAATAATAATAATAATAATAGGATAATAATCTTATTCTGGCCTCACTGAACCATTGGGTTCCTCCAGATGCTGGCTTTAACATAAGAGATCTTCCAGGAACCACCTAAATGTTAAAAGATCTTCCAATAACCCTTTTATCGCATTCAAGTTCCTCTATTTTCCCCCAAAGCGCTTCAAGGTCTCATGGTAATGAAAAGGTGACTCCAGAACCTCTGAACTATATACAAAGTGCTTAAAGGATCCCATAAGTTCCAGCAAGAACCTCAAAGATTGTCAATGCTCCTCCAGTAACCCTACTATAGGAGAAAGATCTTTGAGGCACTTAAATTACATTTTGAAGTTCCTTGAGTATCCGACAGGATATTTGAGGCTCCTTTCGTTTTTACAGTGTAGAATCCAGTGGCGGCATGCTTTACACCACTGCATCCGACGCTTTGCATTGCACTTGGTGATGTAAGGCTTGGATGCAGCTGCTCGGCCATGGAAACCCATTCCATGGCTGCGTTCCAGTCTAAAATTGTCATGCCCTTCACTCGCTAACTTCCCTCCGTCTCGTTCACTCGGATGTACGTCATTGCTTTGCCCACTACTGGCGGAAACTGCAATGGGCTGAATTGGAACGTCCTTAACCCTTGATCACTTGGAATCAGCTGTGGTGTTGATTTATTATTTATTTATTTTTCCCTTTAAGAATTTGTTTAATGCAGCATCCAAATGTTTATAGGTGTGATTGGGTTGTTTTAAATTAAAAAAATTATAATTAATATATCATAGAGTTGTTTGTTGTTGTGGTGATTAGATGAGATCTGTGGTGCCGTCATAATCATACTGCATTGTGGGACATATAGGTGCCTGAAGTGTACATATGAAGTAGACTCGGTCAAAATCGAGGGAACGAGGGTCTGTCCATATAAACTTCCCTCGTCCACTTCACGAAGTGGAACGCACTTCAAAATGGCGGCAGGGATTCCCCCGAGGGGAAGTGCTTAGGGAAGTTCGCAAGTGCGTGTCTAAAAGTGGACTGGAACGCAGCCCATGACTCTCAGTGCTCTCTACGCACTGTTCTTGAGATAATCTGAAGGCCACACAAAGTTTGGAGGTCTGTAGCGTGTGACTCTGCTGAAAGTTGCCAACTTCTGTGCACTGTGCGCCTCAGCATGCGCTGACTCACTCCGCTGGCCTACCACTTTGTGGCTGAGTTGCTGTTGTTCCCAATTGCTTCCACTTTGCTATAATACCACTAACAGTTGACCGTGGAATATTTAGTAGTGAGGAAATTTCACGAATGGACTTATTGCACAGGTGGCAACCTATCACGGTACCACTCTTGAATTCACTGAGCTCCTGAGAGTGACCCATTCTTTGTAGAAGCAGTCTGCATGCCTAGGTGCTTGATTTTATACACTGGAACACCTGAATTCAAGGGCTGTCCCAATACTTTTGCCAATATAGTGTATATGTGTGAACATGCAATATATGTACACAATAAAGGATAAAACTTTGTGAATTTTACATGTTATGCTATTTTTTGTCTTTAATTATAAATATTTTTTATGTATTAATATATAGCCATTCATGGTCAATGAATATATTGCAGTATATGGAAAAATAGCAGCACTAGTTTCCCATATGGAAATGATGTAATATATCACATTATATTTTGCAGTATATTTCCATATATTTTTGTTCCGTAAGGGCACTCATCTCTAAACTGTAAATGCGACTATCAGGCATGAAGATTGTAAACATAAACATCATGATTTTCTATAAAGTTGGATTCAAATCTGGATTCAAATAGTCCAACAATCTTTGGGCTGCAGACTGAATTGATTTCTGTGTGGTTTATTTGTTTGCTTGTGTTCTCTTGTTGATGTCTGAATTTTCATTTTCGTCAGCTCGTCTCCAGGATCTTAAACTTTCTACTGCCATTCGTCATCACAATATTCTGTGGTCACCTAGGAAATGCTGAATTGGCTGGATATGCCCTGGCTTCTGCGGTAATGCATCCACTGTCTATTGCTGTCAGAAAAAAAATCTGCACAAAAAATTACCTTTAGGGTTACAACAGCTTCACTGGGACAGTACCTTCAAAGGTACACTTTTGTACTTTTTCTAAGGGTTGCATATATATTAGTACCTTATTGTACCCGAAAGGTACTAAATCCACCCTTTAGGGGTAAATTAGGTACAAAAATATATGCCACATCACAAGTTAAAGGAAAGGTCTACTTTAAGACCAAGTATTACATCTCTGATATTAAAATATATAACTATATTAAAATTAATGAAATCCTTCTTACATCAATGACCTCATACATTTCACTGAAAAATCTAAAGCATTGGTATCTTGTCATGTCTGTGTTTTGTAAACTAAGACTATTTCCTATTTCAAGAAGTGCTCTAGAAGATCCAATCGGGAATCCATTGCCTGTATCTCCAAGAAGGAAGCAGTGAGAGATAAGGAGACTATGTTCAGTGATTGCACTGCTAAAGCATCATTTGTCTCCCTCAGACTGTTAATGTGACCACAACAGCCACTGGATGCGGTCTGGCCCTTGCATGTGACACACTCGTCTCTCAGGTAGTCTTAACTCATGATGACCTTATCATGTTTAAAGTAATTATGTATGTTGTCTTGCCAATTATCTCAATAAACCATTGTTATTATGTTTGTATAACCTCTCTCAGGTATTCTTAACTAATGATGACCTTAACATGTTTAAAGTAATTATGTATGTTGTCTTACCAACTATCTAAATAAACCATTGTTTATTGAGTTTGTATAATACCCCCCCCCCCCCCCAACCCCCGTTTTAGCTGGACTCACAGTATTTCACAAAGTGAGAGATTTATCAATATCTCCCTCTGTTACAAAAGAAAAACAACTCAACCAACATCAACTAACTTAATTCTTACATAAAGTAATGAGTCCATCCTCTATATTATGTACTAATGATCTGTTGTCCATGTCCAGACATTTGGCAGTAAGAACCTTAAACGTGTGGGGGAAATTCTCCAGAGAAGCATACTCATCCTCTTACTCTTCTGCCTGCCATGCTGGGCCATACTCATCAACGCTGAGTCAATACTCCTCACCCTGAAGCAAGAGCCGGAGGTGGCCAGGTCAGATTATTAGATCAGAACTTTTAGTAGGGTAATTGTTACCGATGTAAAAACTTTTTTTCCATGTAGATAGGAGACCATACGTTCTGTAGGGAAAGCAAAATTGTGTGCCAAAAGAACAGAATAAGCCGTTTCCACGCTTTAAAAATCAGGAGTTGAAATATCGAGGGAACTAAAACTTCTAAGATGAATAAAGAATTTATTTATTTAGCTATAACTCTGGGGATAAAAGTCTTTTCAAACTTTTTCAAAAGTTCACCAAATACTGACAACAGCAATTTTTTTTCAAAATGAGATTTTTCTTTCATAAAATGAGATAAAAGATTTACTTCTTGCCTTTTTTTTATCATATACATCTTAAATCTTAAAGTCAGCATGAAATAAAAGTTTATTCCCTATTGTTACGTATATCTGCGTGAAACGACTTCCTGAACAAGAAAAATTGTAGGTCGGAACTTGATTTTTTTTCATTGGGAATTGATTGGATGGTTGTGGTTTGCTATTGCTGTGATCTCATGTGTGTAACAAGGAGGCTAAAAACCACAGCCTCTAGCGTCAGTCGCTAGAGCGCCTCTTGATAAGGGGAGTGAGGTTTACATGCACAGCTCTTTACACTCACTTTAGCGTCCTTGTTAGTGCACCCGTCTCCCATGCCAGAATAGCAAGGGTTTAGTAAGACTGGTTACATTTGGTGCCGTGACCTGGATGGGAGTGAGGTTTAATGTGATGAGTGTAACGGAGGCAAGCTAGCAAGAACTGTGCATGTAAACCTCACTCCCCTGGCCTCAAGAAGCATGCTAGAGACTGCAGGAATCCCACTCGAAACGAGTCAAGTATAGAACCGGTTACACACAGATAAATCATATATAATAAATACTGCAATATTACATACAAAAATAAGAATGGTCAATTTTGACAATTTTTACTGTCAATATGGACCTTCATGTGTGGATGCATCTAAATTAATTTTAAGTTAGATAATAGTTTATCCAATATGGCAAAAAAAAGTGCACTTAATTGTATTGAATGTGGACTTGTTGTTACGTGCAGCCTGGGAAGAGTTTTGAAAAAGAGAATTGAAAACAAAAGGAATTGGAACTCGGGAACATAGAGAAAAACCACCAAACAGCTAAGCATACTAGCACAGAAAAATAACCAACAAACTAAGGGTACCTTTACACGACAACGATGTATTAAAAACAGAAAAGTTTATCCTTTGCATTTTGTTGCGTACAGGCAACAACATTGTCAAAATAGTCACATGGATCCACGAAAACGATTAAAAACTATGTATTCTGCTGCCAGACCAGTAGTTGGCGATGCCACTTTGTAAAAAAACACTACGCGCCTATAGAATGAACATGTAATACGCATGCACATGACGTCACCGTTTTCACAAATTCACATTTTTGTAGTTTACACAGAGACAATAACAATAATATAATATAAGAAAAAGAAGAATATAATAAGTTTTGAGAAGTCAGGTGATTGGTTGAGGCATGGCCCCACTCCTGAACTTCAGTTAACTAGTTAACTCCCTTTTAACACGTTGTTTTAATAATCTTTAATAATCTCTTATTTTGATGTGTTGACTAACACACTAAAACACATGTAAAGTACTTGATTATAATTTTAACTGTATTATTCAATAGCTTATTACATTTAAAATTTGAATATATATATTTTTTAAATGTACTAAACTGCTACTTTATCATTTCACATGTGTATATTTAAATACATGCTATACAAGTTTCAATAGATATTACATTAAGGTATATTTAGTACCAGAAATGCTTGACAACACAATTAGCATAACACTTTAACCATATGTGACCCTGGACCACAAAACCAGTCTTATGGGTAATTTTTTTAAAATTGAGATTTATACATCACCTGAAAGCAGAATACATAATATTTCCATTGATGTATGGTTTGTTAGGATAGGACAATATTTGGCCGAGATACAACTATTTGAAAATCTGGAATCTGAGGGTGCAGAAAATTTGAAATATTGAGAAAATCTCCTTTAAAGTTGTCCATTTCTATTGGCGATTGTGCTGCATCCACTCACAAAAATAAATGTTTTATATATTTAAGGTGGGAAATTTACAAAATATCTTCATGGAACATGATCTTTACTTAATATCCTAATGATTTTTGGCATAAAAGAAAAATCTATAATTTTGACCCATACAATGTTTTGTTGGCTATTGCCACAAATATACCCGTGCGACTTAAAGGAGAAGTTCACTTTTAAAATGAAAATTCTGTCATCATATAATCACCCTCATGTTGTTTCAAACCTGTATGAATTTCTTTCTTCTGCTGAACAGAAAGGAAGATATTTAGAAGAATATCAGTAACCAGGCAGTTTTTGGGTCCCATTGACTTCCATAGTAGGAAAAAAATATACTATGGAAGTCAATGGGACCCAAAAACTGTCTGTTACTGACACATATATTTTAGAGATAACAGAATTATGAAATTACATATAAAGATGTAGGCCTCCCAGGCAGCAACATACTTCGGCCCAGATCCGGCCGACATCTGGTACATGTGGATTCCACATGTACCAGATGTGGACCTGATCTGGGCCAACACTTTTGCTGTCTAGGCTACTTAAATCCTACCAAAGTGGGTCAAAAAAGCTGAACTCTAAAGTTATTTAAGATTTTATAGTTAAACTCTTATAGTTAAACTTATACTATAGTTTATAATTAAAGTAAATTTAAACTATAATACATTTTCATTTAATTGCAATTAACATGCAATTAAGAGTCCAAAAACATTACATTCAGGTCATATATCCTAAGTATATTCTTTTAAAGTATATTATTTTCATAATACTGTTTTTTATTTATTTATTTATTTTTATGCAAATGCAAATGCAGTATGCAAAGAGAAATCTGATTGTTCTCACAAAAATATTAATAATAATAATTAGGACATAAATAGGACACCATAAATATGACACCAAATTGTAACTATTTATGGAGTGTCAATTATCCTGTTTTTGGGTATCATACTGTTTAAAGACTATGCTCAAGGTTCCATTATTCATCCCTGTTTCAGGATTGCACAGCTGTATGTTATGGCTTTCCTCCCTGCTGTTCCTGTAAGTATAACAAAATGTTTTTACAAAAACATTCAGTGGTTGTGCTTTAATCTCTGTGCTGGCCTTGTTTTCTAGAGTAGAAGTTCAAATGTTTCCTGGCACTTTCTCCAAATCATGCTGCTCACTCTTCATGACACTTTTTTGGTCTATGACCAGTATGTTTCCTGTCAAATTGTCTTATTTTCAGTTCAACACATGTAATATTTAAAGGGTGTAACCACATTTATACAGTCAGTTGTCACAAGCTTTCCTTCTGCTGACAGCATCGATATCTTCCTTCAATTTCCTAGGCCATGTTTCTGCACTATCTGCAGGTGTCTTATCTGCAAAACCAGGTACAACATCTCAGTAAGCTCAAGATGTTGCATTGGACAGCTTGTATATATGAGCAAAAGAGATGAAAACTGAAGAGATAATGTATTGTCATGTTTCAGGGCATCATCCTGCCCCAGATGTACACTGCAGTTGCTGCCAACATTTTAAATGTAGCAACAAACTACATCCTTCTTCACTCAATGAAGCTGGGAGTGATGTATGATTAATAGGCTACTAATTTGAATAATAATAAACAATAATAAATACACTGCAGAGCCAGGAAATAAATGATCTCTAGAATAAGCAGGTGTGTGTGTGTTTCTGCAGGGGCTCTGCTGTAGCCAACAGTTTCTCACAGATCTCCATCTGCCTCCTGCTGTTTGCGTACATACGCTGGAAAAAGCTGCATGTGAAGACATGGGATGGTAAGGAATATGTGGAAAGCTGCACACACACACTTTTATGCCATTATGGGGTCATTGACTTCTAAAATGATTACATTAAGTCATCTATAATTATCACTCCCTAAAGGGGCGTTCACATCCGACATTGATTTGCAGTGACAAATTGATTCTTGACCGTGAGCGAGAGAGATGGCTAGTAATGCAGTTAGCAGAGTTCCAATGTATGCAAATGATCCTCAGCGTGTGTGGCGACTACCAATGGAAGTGCCGACAGCGATGCATCACTGAATACACAGTGCTGCTCAAAAGTTTACAGATTGCAGAATCTGTGAAAATGTGAATAATTCAAAATAAGAGGGATCATACAAAACGCATATTTTTTTGTATATTATTATTTACTGTCCTGGATAGGATATTTTACATAAAAGATGTTTACATATCAAGTCAAGTCAAGTCAACTTTATTATATTACAAGTAGTTATTATTTATTTATTTATTATTCACAAGACAAAAAAGAGCTGAATTTATAAAAATGACCCCGTTCATAAGTTTATGTATCCTCGATTCTTAATACTGCGTGTCGTAACCTGGATGATCCACAACTGTTTTTTGTTTTGTTTTGTGATAGTTGTTCTTGAGTCCCTTGTTTGTCTTGAGCAGTTAAACTGTCCAATGTTCTTCAGAAAAGTCCTCCAGGTCCTGGAAATTCTTCAGTTTTCCAGCATCTTTTGCATATCTGAACCCTTTTACAGCAGTGACTGTATGATTTTGAGATCCATCTTTTCACACTGAGGAAAATTGAGGGACTCAAACACAACTTAAAAAAAAGGTTCATACATTCACTGATGCTCCCGAAGGAAACACAATGCATTAAGAGCCGGGGGTGAAAACTTTTGAACAGGATGACATTTTTTTTCTTATTTAGTACTGCTCTTCGGAAGCAACAGAAGATACTTACATGTTTCCCGGAAGACAAATTAAGTAAAATTTACCTTGATCTTCAAATTCAAAAAGTTTTCAACCCCTGGCTTTTAATGCATCTCTTAATACATCATTCTTGATGTGAAGGCCCGTAATTCTTGATTCTGCGATATATATATATAGATTGAGTCCACGATACTGGATATAATTAAATAACTGTACACAAAATATTTATTTGACTGAGTTTTAATATTATATTAGCTCACCAAACACAAAACTTCCATGAAGAAAAAACGTTCCTAGAAAGCGTATAGCGTTGCTGACGCGATTGACCAATCAGAATCAAGTATTCCACAGAGACGTGTAATAATGTTCTTTTAACTTGACTTACCTATTTTTTTAACAATACAAGTCGCGTTGATCATGACTTTTTGTGCATGAATGACTTGCAACAAAATTAATACACTTGTAATGCTCCCATACAATTACCACACACTTGTTGCCATCTACTGGTGTAATGATGTAAACTACAAAAACAGTCAACAAATGAATCAGTGAACAAATCTATCTTTTTGATGAACAAAATTGTTATTGAGATAAATCAAACTTTCCTACACCTAGCTGTTAATGGCCACATTTTGATGCACATTGTGCCCAGGCTAGGCCCTTCAGTGGAGTCGATTTCCTTTAATGAAATCATCACCACAAGTATAAATGACTCTCAGCTGTCAGCACCTCAGAATCGAACAATCAATTCTTTTCGGGATTGACTTCCAGCCCCGGAAGTCCTACTAGCAACGGACAGTGCAGAGACTTTAATCACTTTCAATGTGAATTTCTGCTCCTTATAGACACCAGTTGGCATTTTCCCAGTGAAATAAAATATTTTGTTCCTTTGTGAAGCTTTTTTTTTTTTGCATATACTTTGGGAGGGAGATATTTAAATGAGGAACATTGTGATGTGTACGTTCCCGCAGGAAAACTCCAATCGAGGCGTTTCAGGGAGTTCAGAAACAGTGTGCACTGATATAGAGAATAACTCCCTTAGGAGTGGACTTTGTGCTTTGTAACTTTGAAGACTCCGTTCATGCAACATTGCACACTAAAGAAAGTTGAAAATGTAAAAAAGCACAATAGGTCCCCTTTAAGAGCATTTGTGGCCATTTGTAACTTGAATGTGTCAGGCTTCCGGTGTCAGTCACTTCCAGTTATTTTAGCTGTACAAAAACAGTTTATGATGATGCTTGATATTGTAAACTGGTATTTATTATTTTAGTTTATTATCGCAATCATAAACACACTGGTTTGTAGCGCAAATTGTTATTCATCATTTACCTATAGTGGCTCATAAATCGGAAGCCTCACACAAATTCACAGTAAATGGCTTGCTTCTACGTTACAAAATAAAGTAGATAGGTTTTGTCGAATTGTGACAAGTTCTTCCACATGCATGAATACACAAACACAATTATTTTGCAAAGCAAGTCAATCAATAATTACAAGAGATATATGGTGTTCTGTATGCAGTGATTGTGTGTGTATGTGTTTGTCTCTGTCGCCCCCTACAGGCTGGTCTAGAGCATCACTGCAGGAGTGGGGCTCTTACATGAAACTGGCCATTCCCAGTACTCTCATGCTCTGTTTTGAGTGGTGGATCTATGAGATCGGAGGTTTCCTTGCAGGTGTGTAGATGTGTGAGGAAGTTTGAGTATATGTTGTCTTGTGTTTCTGATTAAATTAAATGAGTAGTTGCCAATTTGATATACATAACAGAAAATATTCCTATTGGTCTTCAACTGAAGTGCCACTGCAATCATGTTAAATCCCTGCCAATTAATGCTTTGTTAATTACTATTTTGTTATTGCACTGATACAAGATCCCAGGCGGAAGTGCAGTGCACAAAAGTTTGATGGCTTACAAAACCTCTCATAAATTGCCTAACTACTGTATGTTTCAGTGCAATACCACAATCAGAGAAAAACAATCTCATTTCACACATAATTAAATAACATCCATCCCTCTTCTCATCCTGATGATTGTCAGGAATGCTCGGGGAGGTGGATCTTGGTGCTCAACATGTGTTGCTGGAGGTGGGGTCCATTAGTTACATGGTAAGACAGTGTTGTGTAGCGTTGAGCTCACAATACTTAAGAGACTTTCAGACATTACTGCCAAAAGGCAAATGTGTTGAAAAAACAACAACACATGCATTACAAATGTATTTATTTATTTATTGTTAAATTGAATTAGTGTGAATATTTGCATGTTTTAATAAACATATTTCATGTTTAGTTTCCATTAGGTGTGCATGCAGCCGCTTGTGTGCGTGTGGGAAATGCGCTGGGAGCTGGAGACACTAACAGGGCCCTGATCACCAGTAAAGTGACTCTCGTGATCTCTGGTTAGTAGATTATGGAAATACCCACATAATGCTTAAAATGAAGCTTAACTCTTTCCCCGCCACTGAAGGAAATTTCCGTCATTGATGAGACAACGCTTCCCCGCCATTGACAGATTTTTTTTCACTGTTTTCACTGTTATACGGTAGGGGTCGCTAGACATATTCTGAAAGAGTTCTGCATCTCCTTATAAAAAACATGGGCGAAGAAACAGAAACAAGCGATTAGCATATGTAAGCATATGCATAAAGTAATGAGGAACCATCAACATTAAACAGCATATAAATCAAAACTGCCTAACGTTACTGAATGAAGTGTCGAGCTATAGGACTGTGAAGCTTTGTGGGTGTTGATGGACGTGATCCAATCCATCTATGATTTGGTCATTCTGAATACGATTTTTGTCTGAGCGATCTTTTTGCTCAAAATGAAAGTCTGACCTCAGTATTGACTATTACTCTAAGGTTAACCCTGCCTTATTTGAATGTTTGAAAATGATTAACAGTTGAAAACATTCGTTAGAGATTTAGAAGAGTAATCATATGTAATCAGTTATATTACTTTAACAAAGTATGGTCATTTAAATAATTACACTACTTTTAGCATTATAAAAACTTGTAATCTGTAACCTATTACATTTCTAAAGTAACCTTCCCAACACTGGATGTCATACAGATGTCGATGAAAAAGGGAGGGCACATTACGAGGACACATGAACTTTTACAAAAATAAAGCGTGCACGGATAAATCTAAATAAATACTGGAATACTCCATAAAAAATTAATTGTTAAGTTTGATTTCATGGTGAACATATAATAGGTATCTAGAAAAAATATAATTTAAACCTTTGCATTGCAGGAGTTTTGGCTGTTTTACAGGGAATCGTGATAGGCTGCTCAAAGTCAGTAGTGGGCTACATCTTTACCTCTGATGAGTAGGTTTTTTTCCATTATAACATACTGTATACACATGTATTGGATTATGATAAAACAGAGTTTATTATGGATTTGTCATGTGATATTTTATGGTATCATGATCTCATATTCTGCATAAGAAATAAATAAAAACACTGCTAATTAGAGCGATTAGAGTGAAGCTTTTCTTCTATTGTTTTGCAGTTCTCACTTCTTGATTTAATCTAACAGGAGCATAGTGAAGATTGTCTCGGAAAACCTCACCCTGTTCGTCTTCCTGCAGTTTTTTGATGCTCTTGTGGTAGGTTTGACATGTTTTAACATTTGTATTCGTTTAAAGGAAGGCAACACAAATGAGTCATTGCTGGCATTATGCTATCTCTTGTAATGCCTAATGATAGTTGTCTTTCATCATTATATGACTCTAGGTGTGATTATACTGTAGTGATAATGTCACAATTAAACTATCAGTTTACTAGGGAATGAAACCTGGTTCTGTGAAATGACGTAATTCACTGATAACTGTGAAGTGTCTGGTTCATATCTGTAAGACAGAATGATTGTGTTGTGTTTTAGTGTGTGTGTTCAGGGATTCTTCTGGGTGCTGGGAAGCAGAAGATAGCAGCACTGTCCAACTTGATCTGTTACTACTGCATTGGGTTACCAGTGGGAATATCACTGATGTTTCTGGCCGAGCTCAGGATACTTGGTACACCTTTTCGCATGTCCTGATTTTGCCAAGTTAGACGCATTCCTTGGTCTACATATTTTGTTGATCCAGGAACAACATTTAGTCCTAACCATATCCCTACCCATAAGTTATCCCTAAAATCAGAGGGAAATTATAGGTGAATAACACTGATTTTGAAGCATATAACCCTGATTGTCTAAACTTGACATAAACTGTAAACTTGTCCCTCAAATCTGATTGGTTGATTGGAATGTTGTTCCAGGATCAACAAAGATGTTGAAAAAAAAAAAAAAAAAAACTAATGTCAAGCCAATAAAGATCTTTAATTTCATTTATATATGTGACAACCCCAATTTTGATAATAATACAACATTATTATGATCAATTTCAGCATTCCCTTGATTTGTGTCACTGTTCAAATGTTTCTTTATCAGCAAATCAGCATATTCAAATTATTTCTAAAGGATCATGTGATACTGAAGATTGGAGTAATGATGCTATAAATTTAGCTTTTGCCATCACAGGCATAAATTACAATTTTAAAATATATTTAAATAGAAAGCAGTTATTTTAATTTGTAATGACTTTGTTTTAATGTATTTAGGTCAAATAAATGCAGCTTTGGTAAACATAAGAGACCTCTTTCAAAAACATAAAAAAAATCTTACCGACCCCAAACTTCTAAACACTATCCCACATAGCAACATTTTGACATCCCAGATCCGGCCCACATCTGGCACACTTGGAAAGATGATCTGGCCCACATGCAGCGTGGACTGATGGCCCTTGGGCGGCTCACTCCTGTTTGCCAGATCTGGGCCACAAGCAGGCCATAGCAATGCCACATGTCAGCCAAGAGCAAGAAAAAAACAAAAAAAAAACAGAACTGGACCTTATCTGAGCCACAAAATCTGTGTATATTAAATATGGAGTCATTTCAGCCTTAATAAGCCTGTTAATAAGCAGAATCACTGAAGGAAAGAAGAGAACAGAAAAAGAGATGAGCAGAAACACAAGAACTACAACTGACTTCAGCCACAGCCTTAGATGAAATCAACTGAAGATAAAAGAAGACATTAAATCTCTGAAGATCTCAGGAGGATTAAACAACTCCACAAACAGCATTTCCAGCGTCACTTATTACTAACCAGACTGACTTTCTTTTTTGTGACTGACAAGACTAATGTGTCTCATTTGAAGTCACCATAACAGTGATTAGTGTTTCCATTAGTTGGGCTCTTAACTCTTATTATATCTTTTGTCTTTTTTGGCCGCTGTGACAGTGTGTTTTTCAAGCACATTTGCAGCAGCAAAGAAAGCTAAAGTGAAATGAGATCGGGTGATGATGGTTACCGGTTGATGGTTTTATAATCATCATGAAATAGACTGATTCACTGATGTCTTTTGAATCTAACAATTGTGTTGTACCATTAATATATTCACATCACAAACCCTGTGTTACTGCAGCATGAGATCCAGCAATATTATAACAATCAGTTAGAAAAAAAAACAAAAAAGACAAAAGATATAATAAGAGTTAAGAGCCCAACTAATGGAAACACTAATCACAGTTATGGTGACTTCAAATGAAACACATTAGAGTTAAACCCCTGTTAATTGTCAATAAAAACTTGTAGACGTCTGACAGAAAGAAAGTCAGTCTGGTTAGTAATAAGTGAAGCTGGTAATGCTGTTTGTGGAATTGTTTAGATCTTCAGAGATTTAATTTCTTCTTTTATCTTCAGTTGATTTCATCTAAGGCTGTGGCTGAAGTCAGTGTGTTTCTTGGGATACTGTATATGCACTGGAGATATTAATCTAACAAACCCATTAAAACATATTTTGTAATAATTATAATAAAGTCATCAATTTATGTTTTTCTATAAAACTAATTTCAATACATTAAGCGCATCTAAACTTGTGATTTTTAAAGATTTTTAAATAAACATTTTGACACCCTCATGTTGTTACAAATCCATAAGACTTTTGTTCATCTTCTAAAAAGAAATGAAGATATTTTGAATTATTAGGTAATAAGTAATTGCTGACAGATGAGTTTTTTATTTTTGGGTGAATTAACCCTTTAATGTGGATTCATATCTCTGGTCATATAGTATGTTTTGTCTTCAATCCAGCCATGCAATAAAATTCAGGTTGCATTTGTTTATCTGTTACCTGTTCTAAGCCTGAAACACATCTCATTCTCATTTCCCGCTCATTCAGGTCTGTGGCTTGGCCTCTTGATTTGTGTCATTATTCAAACCTGTTTCTTCACCACTCTCATCTTCAAGCTCGACTGGAAGAAAGCGACAGCGCAGGTGGGACATGACAAATCAAACTCACATGGTCAAGCCAAGCTGCCCTGCAGGAAGGCTGTTGAAAGTGTTTGATCATTTTGACTAATATCTTCCTTAGGCCCTGAAACGTGCAGGCAAACATGCCAAAGTAGTGTGTGTCCAAAAGGCGCCGTCGATAGGACAGTCAGTCATCGAAACGCTAGTTTCTGAACGGCAGGACAGCGTGGAGCAAACACCTGATTTTGGAGCTTCAGCAAGTATACCTGAACCTTGGGATGACATAACTGGAAACAAAGTAATTGCTACATTGATGACGTCTGTCCTGAAATATAAAACTATTCTCAAATCCCTGTGGTGATAACTTTTATTTATATCATTTTTTTGCTACTTTAGGCCCAGCTAACAAGTAATAGCTCTGAAGCGGCTGGCTATGTACAAGTTAGTACCCAGGAGCAGGGTAAACTAGTGATGGAGAGTGAATCTGGAGAAGCTCGACCTAAAGTCTTGCTCTCTACAAAACAGCTTGTGCTTAGACGGGGACTCACACTGTTGACCACCGTCCTGATCCTGATAGCTGGAATCGCTGTGCATGTAGCTTGTCCTCTTCCAGAAAGTTTTATTCGACGTCAGAGCAACCTAACAATGGATTCAAAGATTTTTTCCACCCTTAACACCTTCCTCAACACCACAGCAAGCTCACTCTAACTTGATCCATCTTACCAAGGCCCCAATTAAAATAAAAAAAGAAAAAAAGATTGGGACCGCGACTGGGTCAATCCATCCAATCTATACAAGGAGGACATAAGCGAATCAGCCAATACCGATAAAAAAAATTATTACATCTCTGCCAGCTCGTAGGCATACAGAAGGGGATTTGTACGCACAATATGGACAAATTTTCTGGGACAGTCTCCAGCCCAACTGTCTAGGCCAAAATACAGCTGCATAAGGCTACTGAAAAGAGCAGTACTTATTGTGCAGTATATATTATTTCATTTCTTAGTGGACATATTTTACATTTTAAACAGTTTTTTTAATATATATCTGGTTATATGATGCAGATTATAAGGTTGTAGTTTTCCTTGTTAATGTATTTATCATATCAAAGTAAATCACAAAGTGAAATACTATTGAAAACATTCTTTACAAATTTCTTTTAGGCAAGCATTTAAAGCTACACTATGCAATTTTTGATAAAAAAAGAAAATGATAATGTGCAAATACACTGTCAAATGCACAGTCGCCCGTGCATGTCACATCATATCCATACTCCGGCTGCGTTGGTGTGTATATATTCATTTGTCCATTTGCTCTGAGATGATGTCTTTGAACCACATTCATTCATGCAGAGGAGCAATATATGTAAAGAAATAATTGACGACGGCCCGTTGAATTATTAGAAAAATGATGCACACCCGAGCTGGTAATGCAACCACGACGCGAAGCGGATAGATTGTTACACCTCTAGTGTGCATTAATTTTCAATAATTCAGCGGCCCAAAATCAATTATTAAGCTTATACTACAGTTACCACACCTCAAAACATTGTTTAGATGTTGTACTTCAAGACATTTGTTAGGTTTTTGTCCTTAAAACATTCTTGTGTGTTGGGACTAATTTCTTGCACATTTAATCCCAAGCCTCCTTTGCTAATTCCAAAACGTAATTTCAGAAGTAGTTACGCAGGCTTGAGCCACTAATAGCAGAGAAATGCACTTATTAATGCAGTTATGAGAAAAGCAGAGAAATGCAGTTGTTAATGCAGTTATGAGAAAGAGAGAGAGAGAGAGAGAGAGAGAGAGAGAGAGAGAGAGAGAGAGAGAGAGTTAGCATGTGTGAATTACCTCAGTCTGTGCGTCTCTTAACAGTTCGGCAATACTAATGGTGAAACTGTAAGTTTATCTGCTCCAAGAACAGCAGCGTTATTACCTCACTAGTCAGAAATGTCATTGTTGTCAAAGTTGTTACACTATTATACTGATGAAATCGTCAGAGCAGCGCTGACAACACATTTCTGTGTGAATGTGTGTCCGTACTGTATGTGTATGTGTTTGAGTGCGAGAGAGAGCGGGAGAAAGAGTATGTGCTTTCCGTACCTAATAAAACTTAATTTTGTAGCAAAAATATGGAAATACATTGTCACTTGTTTTACTAGGCTTTTTTTTTTTTTTGCAGACAGACCAGAACACAGTCATTCTTTAGCTGTCACCATCTTTGGTTTAAACTCTGCCCAACCCAGGACACACCCCTTAAAGCCCCATGCATATTACATTTCACATTTATTACATTGCATTTCAAGGCACACATTTACATTCTTATCAGTTCTTGCTTTCTCTGGGAATCAAACCCATGACCTTGGTGTTACAAGCATCAACACTCTACTGTTTGAGCTACAGGAAAGCTCCTGTATTTTACTCCTGAATATTACTCTAACATTACATTTTTTTCAGTTCTCCTTTAAGCTTCCCTCTTAAAGCAAAGGGAACCTTCTGAAATGCATGTATGACTGGAGCCATCTGGTGGTCAATGTGGATTTTATGTTCACCTGGGAGGCATCCCATGCCCTCAAAAATGTCTCTAAATTCATTGAGGAGTGTATCATTGTTTGTGTCCTTATGCACATTAACCACAAAGACCTTCTTGACTATAGATTCAATCACACACATGTTTTTAAGCACAAAATTGGCTGCACCTCTTTGCTTACAACCAGCAACTGTACTCATGTGCTGCTTTCTGCTTTCCTTTGTGGAGGATGTTTGCTATGCAGCTGCCTGTCATTCTCCTGTATAGCCTGTGACCTCTATTTTGACTGCGTAATTTTGGTTTCTGTCTGAGTATTTTGTAATCTTTGTCTAGGGTAAGGTTCAGTTGAATTTATATTCATTCAGAACCTGGTGATAACACAGCTGTTGCCTTTCATGAACACTTAAAGATAAAGACTGAGATAAAAAAAAAATATTTACGTCTCAAAATTTTCTCCGTCTCAACACTGATAAGACTTAGGTTATGCTGATTGGTTCACCCCACCAAATACAGAAAACTGGTTCTTGAACCGTAAATGTGGATGGATCTGCTCTTGAGAAAGAAAATTTGATGCAAATTTAACATTCGATCCTCATGTCCAGTATACTGTTAGGGCCTAAAAGTTAATCTCAGAAACATTGCAAGACTGTGCCCCATGTTATCTTTTTATGTGGCTGAAAAACGATACTTGGTTACTCACATAACCTCGGTTCTCTCTAGAGAGGGAACGAGTATTGCGTAAGCTCCGCTTACGCAGCGGGAAAAGCCTTCTTTTCTCGAGATACTGAAACCAAAAATTATCCTTAATTTCATATATTGTCAACGCAGTGCGGCTGCAGGCAGCTGAGCTAGAGCGGCATACTGCGCGCTCATTGGCTGCCGCGCGGCAACTGCTTAAGCCTACCAGTGAGCCTGGCGTGACGTCACGCCCAATGAGGGCGCGCGCGACCTCGCGCGTCACAGCCCGCCAGAATGGGCGGCGTCAGAGCGTATATAAGGAAGGCTCGTAGGCTATATTCTCTGTTTTCTGTCGACTGAAGCGACGCGAGCGATAGGCTCAGCACGGTCAGGGAACGCAATACTCGTTCCCTCTCTAGAGAGAACCGAGGTTACGTGAGTAACCAAGTATCGTTCTCTTACGAGAGGTTCTCTCGTATTGCGTAAGCTCTGCTTACGCAGCGGGAACCCTTTGTCCACGCCGTGCGAGCCTAACAATCACATATGACTCATAGAAAAACATAGAGGTGATTAAACAGGTGGCCAGCGGTGCGGGCCAACACATGTTCATAAGCACACATAGGGAAAAAACACAGAACGGCACTGCCGGTTCATGTTAACTGATACCCTGAGCGTGCAGCTCAACAGACAAGCTAATCGGAAATACAGCCTGACCCTTGGGCAGGACACGAATCACGACTAGACTGACAGAAGTTTAGCCTGCATAGCGGGAACTTCCAGGTTATAAAACCTAACAAATGTGGAGGGGGACGCCCAGCCCGCCGCCTTACAAATGTCGTCAATGGAAATCCCACTGGACCATGCCCACGATGAGGCCATGCCTCTGGTGGAATGAGCCCGTATGCCTAACGGACATTGCAGGTCTTTTGACGCATAAGCTGCTGCAATTGCGTCTACTATCCATCTGGACAGTGTCTGTTTCGAAGCGGCGCGACCCTTGGTGCGCCCGCCAAACGAAACGAAAAGCTGCTCTGAGAACCTGAAGGCTGCAGAGCGCGTCACATAACACCTTAACGCCCTGACCGGGCAAAGGCAGTTAACCCCTTCCTCACTGCTGGAGGACGGCAGAGCCGATAGGGTAACGACCTGAGTCCTGAAGGGAGTGCCTAACACTTTGGGGACATAGCCGTGCTTCGGTTTGAGAATGGCTAACGAGTCGTTAGGTCCAAACTCGAGGCACGACGCGCTGATGGACAGCGCGTGTAAATCTCCCACACGTTTAACTGAAGCCAGAGCTAGCAGAAAAACGGTCTTAAGCGTCAAGTATTTCAACTCCACTGAGTCCAAAGGCTCAAAGGGATGCGCTTTTAAGGACTCCAGGACCAGGGACAGGTCCCAAATAGGAACCGTCGGGGGCCGTGGAGGGTTCATTCTCCTGGCCCCGCGTAGAAAGCGGGTAATGAGTTCATTTCTGCCCAGTGCACGGCCGCGCGCCGACTCAGTGAACGCTGCTATGGCCGCGACATAAACCTTGAGCGTGGAGGGGGACCTGCCCGCGTCCAACATCTCTTGGAGAAATTTCAGTACCTGTGGAACTCCACAGGTTCGAGCATTAGAACCCGTATTCACACACCACTTGTTAAACACTGACCATTTAGACGCATAGAGCCGCCTCGTCGAGGGGGCTCTGGACTGCGTGATCGTGTTAATTACCCCTTCTGGCAGGCCAACGAGTAATCGTTGATTATCCACGCATGCAGAGACCAGTGCTCTGGATGGGGATGCAGAATCGAGCCTCGGGCTTGAGAGAGGAGATCTCTCCTCACCGGAATCGGCCATGGGGCTGTGTCTGCCAGTCTCATTAGCTCGGGGAACCATGGTTGGTTTTCCCAACGCGGGGCTATGAGGAGCACTGCGCAGTTCAAACTCCTGATCCTCGCTAGCACTTGAGGTAGCATCGAGATCGGTGGGAACGCGTACAGCGGGGCGCTGGGCCAGGTCTGGGCCAGCGCGTCTTCCCGTTTCGAGAAGAACCTCTGGCACTGAGCGTTCTCGCTCGTGGCGAAGAGGTCGATCTTCGCTTCGCTGAAACGACGCCAAAGCGTCTGTATCGTCTGGCGGTGTAGAGACCATTCCCCTGGGGGAACGTTGTCCCTGGACAGTCTGTCCGGGCCGTCGTTCAAACGACCGGGTACATGAGCTGCCCTTAGGGAGCGCAACGGGCCTTGAGCCCAGGATAGGAGGCGCTCTGCGAGCGCGCACAGGGTTCTGGATTTGATTCCGCCCTGGCGGTTCACGTACGACACCACTGACATGTTGTCCGAGCGAACTAGCACATGGTGTCCCCGTATACGCGGTAGAAAGTGCTTCAACGCTCTCTCGACCGCCAGCATCTCTAGACAGTTTATGTGAAGGTCTTTCTCCGTATTCGACCACGGGCCGCAAATCGGACTGCCTTCGTGAGTCGCTCCCCAACCCATGTTGGACGCGTCTGTCGAGATCACTTTGCGGTGTGCGATGGTTCCCATCGACACTCCCCGCTGATACCATTCGGCCGTCAGCCAGGGCTGCAGGGCTGTAACACAGCGCTGAGTCACTCTGATTGGAGTACGGCCTGAAATCCATGCTTTGCGGGGCGTTTCCGTTTTTAGCCAGCGTTGAAGCGGACGCATTCGGAGTAAACCCAGCTGCAGGACAGCTGCTGCTGATGCCATGTGGCCCAGCAACCTCTGAAAAGTTTTCAATGGAAAAACTTTTCCCTCCTGAAAGGAGGCGGCGAGGTGTCGAACACAGCGCGCGCGCTGTGCGGACAGTCTGGCTGTCATTGCCGCCGAGTCCAGATCTATACCCAGAAAAGTGATAGACTGGCTGGGGGCTAAAGAGCTCTTGTCCCAGTTCACGGAAAGACCCAAGCTTTGCAGGTGACCGAGAAGCGCTTCTCTGTGGGAAACTAGTTCCTCCGCCGAGTGCGCTATAATGAGCCAATCGTCCAGATAGTTCAGGATTCGCATTCCCCTCGATCTCAGGGGTGCGAGAGCCGCATCCATGCACTTCGTAAATGTACGGGGTGCCAGGGATAGGCCGAACGGCAGGACGGTGTACTGATATACCTGGCCGTCGAAGGCGAATCTCAAGAATGGCCTGTGACGGGGTATAATCTGAATCTGAAAGTACGCGTCTTTCAGGTCGAGAGATATGAACCAGTCCCCCGGGCGAATCTGCGCGAGGATTTGACTGGTTGTGAGCATTTTGAACGGCCGTTTCATAAGCGTTTTGTTCAAATATCTCAGATCCAATATAGGTCTGAGTGCTCCGCCCTTCTTGGGTACGAGGAAATAGCGGCTGTATACGCCTGCCTCGGAACCCGGAGGGAGAACCCGTTCTATCGCCCCTTTGCGCAGCAAATTCGCTATTTCTGTGTGAAGCAGATGCGCTGCATCCGCTTTCACTGTAGTCTCGGCCCGAGCGCGATAGCGCGGAGGGCGGCGAGCGAATTGAAGCGAATAGCCCTTTATCACTGTGTTCAGTACCCACTTCGACACACCCTGGATAGCTTTCCATGCATTCGCACTCATAGCTAGGGGTCGAATCGCCTCTGACTCTCGCCCGTCGCACAGCGCGGGACGGGGAATCTGTGGCGGTGTAAGCGCGAATCGCGCAGTGGCAGTGAGGGGGAACGGGGGTTCGCAGATGGCGGCAGCCGGCTGAACAGCGCTGTGAGAGAGCGTTTTGTGAGACGGCTCGCGGCGCAGAAGCGGGGCGGGCTCGTGCATGTTTATCGGAGAGTGTGCGTGCTGTAAAGCGGGCACAGAGCTCTTTATTATCACACAGCCGGTGGCTGACTTGTGCGTGTTTACATGAGGGTGCGCGCGCTGTGTAGCGGGCACAGGGCTCTTTATTAACACACCGCCGGTGGCTGGCTCGTGCATGTTTAGGTGAGAGTGTGCGTGCTGTGTAGCGGGCACAGGGCTCTTTATTAACACACAGCCGGTGGCTGGCTCGTACATGTTTAGCTGAGAGTGTGCGTGCTGTGTAGCGGGCACAGGGCTCTTTATTAACACGCGGCCAGTGGCAGAATGTTCCGTTACCCAAGCGTGTGAGACAGAGCGAGCACTGTGTAGGTGTGAGCACTGAAGTGTGGGCACGTGACCTACAGTTATCACTCGAGCGGCCGTAGCGCGCTTTATGTGAGTGCACTCTGTGGGGTACACAGGGGAATTTGTGCTTGTGTGTAGTGATGAGCACTGGGAAGTGGGCATGTTTACTACACTCATAACACTGACGGCGTGAGCCGTCTGACCAGATATTACACTCTTTATTCGATTTATCTGGGTCGCCGTAAAAACGGCGTTTGTGTGCAGGCGAGAGAGTTGCGAAACTGGCTCGTTGGCTGCTGTGGGCACTACTGCAGTAGCCTTTGACAAGGGGACTGGCAGAGGGATACATCTTAGTTTTGACGGTGGTCCGGCCGCGGCGGGAGCCGCCCGTCTTTTCCTCCCGACGGGTGCTAGGAGGACTTAGCAGGCTCGGGCTTCAGCGTTACCTTAGGCCGAGGCCCACGCGGGGGCGGCGGCCTGTGCTGGCTGGTGGAGCGGGACCTGGGGCGGCCGCGCTGGCGCTGCTTAGAGTCTGGGGGTCGGGACGGCCGCTGTGCGGAGCTGCGTGCAGGAGGCTGGCTAGAGCGGCCTGCAGCGGAGCTCGAGCGGCGGGGCAGGAAGAGGTTCATGGCCTGTGACGCTTTCTGTACCTCAGAAAAACGGTCCACGAGGCCGCTCACTGCCGGGCCGAAGAGACCAGTAGGCGAGAGCGGGGCGTTCAGGAAGACGGATCGCTCTTGTTCCCCCATATCGGCGAGAGTTAACCAAAGGTGGCGCTCGATGACGGTCAGCGAAGCCATGGATCGTCCGATCGCTTGGGCTGCTGTCTTGGTCGTGCGAAGGGAAAGGTCCGTCGCACTGCGCAGGTTGGTTAGGGCCGATCTGTCCAGTTCTCCCTCGTCAAGCTGGCGGAGGAGGTCCGCCTGGAGAACTTGAAGGACCGCCATTGTGTGCAGGGCTGAGGCGGCTTGCCCAGCGGCGGAGAAAGCGCGGCTGGCGAACGCCGAAGTAGTCCTGCAGGCTTTGGACGGGAGGGCAACCTTTGAGCGCCATCTCGCGGATGGGGGGCAAAGATGCGCTGCAACCGCCTGTTCGACCGGTGGAATCCGGTCATACCCCTTCTCCGTGGCTCCGTCCACGCGGGAGAGAGTCGATGAGGCCGGAGAACGGAGTCTGGCCGAAACTGGAGCGTTCCAGGATTTAGAAAGCTCGTCGTGGAGCTCAGGCAGAAACGGCGCCGGTCTGGACGCTGGAGCCTGGCGACTGGTGGTCAGGAAGCATCCATCAAGCCTGTTAGGCGGGGGTACCTCCGGCGCAGACCACTCGAGGCCCAAACGCTCGACCGCCATAGTGAGGAGGTGGAGAAGCTCGGCCTCCACCCCGGCGGGAGCCCTGCTGGAAGCTCTGGTGGAGGAGGTGGATCGGGCGGAGCCGGACCACGCCTCGCTGTCCGACGCTAACAAAGAGCATGTGTCCAGCCGATCGTTGTCGTCCGCTTCATCCGCTGTGTCGACGGCATCGAGGGCGAGAGCCGTCGGCTGCGCGTCGGGGAGCGGGGGCGGAGAGGGAGAGAGCGAGGCTCGCGGGAGAGGCTCCGGCGAGGCCTTGGCTCGTGTCTCAGGCTCCGGTGGGCGTTGTGAGCGGCGTTTTTTCTTACGCGGCCCAGCAACGGCAGGAGCGGCGTCTGAAAAGAGGGCGAGTCGAGCCCGCAGGGTCGACATCTGCAGCTCTTCACAGCATTCGCAGCCGCCCGAGGAAAACGCGACGGCTGCATGATCCCGTCCCAGGCAGAGAGCGCAGAGAAGATGGCGGTCTCCGTCGCTGAGCGGTGAGCGGCATGAGCCGCACGTGGTGCGAGGCATTTGAAACAACGCCTCGTGCTCTTTTAGAGTGCTGCGGAGAAAAGCAATACACACAAAGAGCTTAACACGGAAGGATATGTATCGCCGGATAGCTGAGCTGGCACGGCAGGCTGAAGGCGGCGAAGAGATCGTCCGGCTTCCTCAGGCTGTCCTAAGCTGGCTCGTTAGCTTGATCCAAGAAGGCCACGGCGACGGTTTCCTCTCAGAGACCAGCGATGCGAGTGCTTCGCTGAAAAGACAGAAATCAGAGAATATAGCCTACGAGCCTTCCTTATATACGCTCTGACGCCGCCCATTCTGGCGGGCTGTGACGCGCGAGGTCGCGCGCGCCCTCATTGGGCGTGACGTCACGCCAGGCTCACTGGTAGGCTTAAGCAGTTGCCGCGCGGCAGCCAATGAGCGCGCAGTATGCCGCTCTAGCTCAGCTGCCTGCAGCCGCACTGCGTTGACAATATATGAAATTAAGGATAATTTTTGGTTTCAGTATCTCGAGAAAAGAAGGCTTTTCCCGCTGCGTAAGCAGAGCTTACGCAATACGAGAGAACCTCTCGTAAGAGAACTGATTAATACATTTGTTTTTTTCTCGCATCGATTATTGTAATGCTCTGCTCGCTGCGGTCTCTAAATCTACCCTAAACAAATTGCAATACGTACAAAACTCCTCAAAAGAATCCTGACAAGGACCAGGACAAGTAAGAACATCGCTCCAATCTTAGTCCTTGCACTGGCCTAATGATCAGGTTTCGCATAGATTTTAAAATTCGAATGCTTGCCTTGCATGGTTTAGCGCCACAATATCTGTCTGAACTTTTAACGGTCTACACCCCAAGATGTGATCTTTGCTCCTACGATTCTAGCTTTTTTTAACGGTTCCTTCACCTTGTTTATGCTCTATGGGTGATCGGGCCTTTTCTTCTTTGTCTGCAAAACTTTGGAATTCTCTTCCCACTGAGATTAGACATGCTGAATCTTTTAGTGTTTTTAAATCTTCTCTTAAAACTTATTTTATTTATTATTTATTGTATTATTATTTAATAATAATAATAATTGCACACCTTAGAATGTTTGTCAGCCAGTCAAATTCAAGCATTCAGCAGCCCCGTAGTGTAAATAGATAGATAGATAGATAGATAGATAGATAGATAGATAGATAGATAGATACCACTGATCTATATAGAATGACATTGTCATTATATAGATCAGTGATACATACTTTTTAGGAGTGGAACAGTTCAAATTTCTCACGGTTAGGTTTTTATCACGGTTTTAGGGTCACGGTTCAGGTATATATAAAGGACCACTGTCAAATAAAATTAAAGAAAATCAGAAAAAAATTAACATGCTGTTCAGGTAATTTAAGTATCTAACAGTAGTTTTCAGGTACAGAAATTTATTCTAATGTAAAATAACATTGTATATAATCTTTGCTGTTTAAATTAAATAAAGATTAATCATTATTAAAGTTACAAAAGCTATTCAGTCAAGAGCAGTTGTTTGATTAACATTAAAAAACACAGACAGCAGGAATATTAGGCTGCTGTCACTTTAAGACATAATGCACAGATGCAGTGATACACCTGTTACACATGTGTTGTCTTTCTCAAATGTTTACGTTCACTTAAGGAATAAACTTCTATGTTTGCTAGAATACTCACATGTTGATATTTTGTGTGAATTTGTCCGTTCAAGAACAAGACTTAAAAGAGAACTCAATAATTGCACGCTGTCTGAGACAGATTTCCATGAGTTCTCTTACGAGAGTTCTCTCGTACTGCGTTTGAAAAACGCTACGGGAAAAGTCTCTTTTCACGAAACACTGAAGCAAAAATTATCCTTTAATTTTCATATATGTAAAACGCGTTGCGGCAGCAGCAGACAGCTGAAGCAAGACGGCTTGTCCGCTCATTGGCTGCTCTGCGGCAACTGCATAAGCCTATCGAGCGCAGGCTGATGCAACATCAGACCAATGAGGGCGCTTCGCGCCCTCCTCGCCACTTCCCGCCGAGACGGGCGTGGCTTACCTCTATAAAAGGAGCTCGAGAAGGCTGATTCACTTGATTTTAATCTCTTCAGCGAAGCGCACGCATCGCTGGATCACGAGGAAGCACGCGTCGTCTGATGCAAGCACTTCAGCGGGACGAGCCCTTGAAGCCGCTGGCCAACGCCGCCTTCTACCGCCGTACCTGCTGCGCTTTCCGACGCCATATCCTTTACATTCTTGTTCTTGTGTTTGTGTGTGTGTGTGTGTGTTCGCTTTGCAACACACACCCCTAAAAGAGCTGCGTCTTTTTCAAGATGCCTTCTCATGCAGCGCTCGTGCTCGCTGACGGCGAACGCCTTCACTCCGAGCCATTTGCCAACGGTGACTCTGAGGACTCACCGGGCATCCTTCCGAGGCTGCCCTTCCTGGAAGCGGATGGCGGGATTAGTTTTTCTTTACGTTACAAGAAAAGCTACCCTGCCTCTGCACGCGTCATTCACCGGCGAAGGAGAAAAGAGTGTTCTTAGTCCCACCGTTGGTCGGTCTGACCTCTTTTCTCTCACATTTCTCAGTTCCCTGTTCGGCGACTGGAAATATTATTGCAGCAAGTGAGTCTGTTACACGCTTGCCTGCCAGCAAACGCCGAAGAATACATGTTGACGCCGCTTTCAAAGCCTGTATCCCCCTGTGGCTCAGTGGTGGAATTATAGGTTCTCCACGCGGGAGACCGGGGTTCGGATCCCGGTCTAGCGGCATATATTTTTATGCCGCCAATGCTTTGCTCTGTAAGTCTCCTGAAGGCGACTGCAGAGATGCATTTTGCAGCCAGCGAGCGCGTAGTACCCGCTTGCCTGCAACCGAACACCGTTTCTACGGTTCCCGCGCGTAACTGGCGAAAGGAGAATGGAGTGTTTTCAGCCCCGCTGAAACTGGGCGATTTCCACTCTTCTCACATTCTGGCATTTTGCAGGCGTCTGAAAATGCAAATCACTCTGTCTGTTCCCCGAGAGGCAACTGCAGACGTGTTTTTTTGCTGGCCACGAGCACGTGGTACATGCCTGCAAGCAAACGCCAGTGTGGATAATACTCGCGCTGACTGTATCTATGTATCTTCACTGTGGTCCAGTGGTAGATTCTTAGACTTGCGCGCGGGCGATCGGAGGTTCGAACCCCAGGCCGGCCGGCAGAAAATATTTATGCCGCCGAATGCAAATCACTCTGTTTGTTCCCCGAGAGGCAACTGCAGACGTGTTTTTTGCTGCCCACGAGCACGGCCGATGATGCTATATGTGTAGAGAAGATGCCCACTGCTAGTGCCCATCCCTACACACTAGCACAGCCCTTCACACAGGGCCCGCGCTCATATATTCGACTCGGGTCGATCACGCACGCAAAATAGTGAATGTGCCCACTGCCTAGTGCCCACAAACACTATGTTCTGCATGCCTTGTGGTTTCTGTAAAGACGAAACCTGTGTGCATTCACTCTGCTCAGACAGACAGTGCACTCATTGCAGTAACTGTGCCCGCTCTCCCGCGCCCACACTTACTCACGGTATTTTCTGGTGTCCCGGCCACGGCCGATGGTGCTATAAATGTAGTGTCGATGCCCACTTCTCAGTGCCCATCCCTACACACAAGCACAGCCCTGCACTTAGGGCTTGCGCAAATAAAATTGACTCAGGTCGATTGCGCTCCCCACATAGTAAAAGTGCCCACTACTCAGTGCCCACGAACACTATGTCTATCAGATCACAGGCTCTCTGTAAAAACGAGACCTATGAGCGTGCGCGCTGCTTACACAGGCAGCGCGCCCAAAGCAGTAAATGTGTCCGCTCCCAGCCCACATCTACTCGCACACATGAGTCCCACGGGACTCGCGCAGCCCTCCCTCACTCAGCCAAGCACTGTTGTAAGGTCGAGGACGAGCGCTCCGCCCGCTGTATTAAGCGCGCCCCCCGCCTCAAATGCCGCAGGCATAACGCCTACGTTTGTGAGCCCCGTAGCACCTCTGTCGCACGGCGAACAGAGCGCGCTCTGTATCCGGCCCTTAGCCAACCATGCAGATGCATGGGCAGCGCTTCCAGGGGTTTCGGACTGGGTCTTAGGCATTATAAAGAGAGGCTTCTCGCTACAGTTTTTTTTTTTCGACGCCCTCCGCGCTTCACAGCGCGCGTCGAAACTTCGGTACCGCTGAAAGTAGCACACCTACTTCGCGCCGAAATATCAAAACTGATAAGCAAAGGGGCGATAGAGCTTGTTCCCCGAGCTCAAAGCGAACAGGGGATATACAGCAGATACTTTCTAGTCCCCAAAAAGGACGGCGGTATCAGACCCATTCTGGATCTAAGACGACTGAACAGAGTGTTAGTGAAACGCCGTTTCAAAATGCTCACAACCAGCAAAATTCTCGCGCATGTTCGCCGGGAAGACTGGTTCATGTCGATAGATCTGAAGGACGCGTATTTTCAAATACAGATAGCGTCACATCACAGGCGATTCTTGAGATTCGCCTTCGAGGGTCAGACATGCCAGTATACAGTCCTGCCTTTCGGCTTGTCCCTGGCACCTCGTACATTTACGAAATGCATGGACGCAACGCTCGCTCCTCTCAGACTCAGAGGCATGCGAGTGCTGAACTATTTGGACGACTGGTTGATCCTAGCCCAATCACGATCTCAGCTCATAGAGCACAGAGCCATTTTACTCGATCACCTCGAGAATCTTGGTATCACGGTCAATTGGGCGAAGAGTTCACTGAACCCCAGTCAAACGATTCCGTTTCTGGGTATAGTTCTGGACTCACAGTCTATGACAGCGCGGCTGTCGCCACAGCGCGTGCTGAACATTCAGCGCGCGGCGAAGTCTTTCCGCCGCGGCGCTTTCACCCCGCTCAGGAAATTTCAAAGGATGCTGGGTCTCATGGCCTCAGCATCGTCAGTTCTCCGGCTGGGCTTGCTCCGCATGCGCCCGCTGTAGTTCTGGTGGAAAGCGCGGGTTCCGCGCAGAGCGTGGGTGTCCGGTCATTTACGCCTCAAGGTCGATCAGGACTGTGTCACAGCCCTGGTGCCTTGGATGGCGAACGACTGGTACCAATCAGGTGTAAGCCTGGGGACTTCCTCGAGGGTGAGGATGGTGTCTACGGACGCATCCACCTCGGGATGGGGAGCGCTGCTCGAGGGCAGACCGTTCTTCGGCCTATGGTCGGAACGAGAAAAGCTCCAACACATAAACTGCCTAGAAATGCTGGCAGTGCACAACGCGCTGACGCGTTTTTGTCCCCACATCAAGGACCAACACGTCATAGTCCGTTCGGACAACATGGCAGTGGTGTCCTACATAAATCGCCAGGGTGGTCTGAATTCCATATCCCTGTACAGGCTGGCGAAACGCCTCCTACTATGGGCTCAGCACAACTTACGCTCGCTGAGAGCAGTACATGTGCCCGGGCTTCTGAATGTGGGCCCGGACAGACTGTCCAGGAACAACGTTCCTACAGGCGAATGGTCTCTACACCCACAAACAGTCCGGCTGTTGTGGGAGAGATTCGGCAAAGCGGAGGTGGACCTATTCGCGTCCCACGAAAACGCTCACTGCCCCGCATTCTTTTCAAAGACCGACAGCGCGCTGTCCCAAAGGTGGCCGCGCTGCCCGCTATACGCTTTTCCCCCCGTCTCCCTCCTGCCTCAGGTGTTGGAACGGGTCAGGAAAACAAAATGCCCAGTGCTGCTTGTAGCACCGTTCTGGAAGAACCAGGCATGGTTCCCAGTTCTGATGCAGTCAGCAGACATCGCTCCATGGCCAGTGCCGTTGAGGAGAGATCTCCTCTCGCAGACCAGGGGCTCGATCTGGCACCCACACCCGGAACTGTGGTCCCTTCATGTGTGGGCGCTCAACGGATACCCGTTGGTCTCGCAGAGGGAGTCATGAATACCATCACGGAGGCTAGAGCGCCGTCGACCAGGCGGCTCTACGCTTCAAAGTGGTCGGTTTTCTCCGGCTGGTGTACAGCTCGGAGCCTTTCACCCCTCGAATGTGAGGTAGCGGAGGTTCTCTCCTTCCTACAAGAGCTGTTGGATAAGGGCAGATCCCCTTCCACGCTCAAAGTGTATGTGGCGGCTATTTCAGCGTTCTCCGGTTCAACGCTGGGTCAGTCACTGGGAAGGAATGATTTAGTCATCCGCTTCCTCAGGGGAGCTAGGAGACTGAATCCACCCAGACCTCCTTCAGTCCCTATGTGGGACCTTTCTACGGTCCTGGTGGCCATGAAAGGTGCCCCTTTCGAGCCTATCCAGTCAATCAGCCTCAAACATTTGTCTTTCAAATCAGTGTTTTTGATGGCTCTCGCTTCAGTGAAGCGCATAGGCGATCTGCACGCGCTCTCCGTGAGCCCGACGTGCTTGGAGTTTGGTCCTGATGACTCTAAAGTCATACTCAAACCTAAGCACGGCTATGTGCCGAAATCCCTCAACACGCCTTTTCGGGCTCAGGTTATTTCCCTGGCTGCCCTGCCGGCGTCGAGTGAGGAAGGGGACTCGAGTTTTCTTTGCCCTTCTTTGTTAGGGCTTTAAGAACTTATATGTCCCGCTCTGCTGCCTTCAGACAGACAGAGCAGCTCTTTGTCTCGTTCAGCGGACGTTCCAAAGGAACGGCTGTTTCGAAACAGAGTCTATCCAGATGGATAGTTGACGCCATAGCGCTGGCTTATACTGCCAAGGGCATTCAATGCCCGTTGGGAGTCAGAGCGCACTCTACGAGAGGCGTTGCCTCCTCGTGGGCTTGGTCCAGCGGGATTTCCTTACAGGATATATGTACGGCGGCAGGCTGGGCCTCTCCGTCTACATTTATCAGGTTTTATAACCTAGAGGTTCCCGCCTTACAGGCTAAGCTTTTGTCGGTGTAATCTATTTACAGGCGCAATGCGCTACCGACTATACTGGGCAGAACTGTGTAAGACCCACGTTTTCCCACATTAGTGCAGGCTCCCTACCCTGGCTATGTGATGTCATACTCGCGTCTGTGGACATGTCTATATAAGGCGGAGGAAACCCCTCCTGTCTTTAGACTCTCCCTGTGAGGTCATGTTAAGCCCGCGGATGCTACAGTATAGGGAATTAAGGCTCCCCCCCTTATTCCCTGACTCTGTGTGAGTCTATCTGGTGATTATGCACTGTATGCCTGAAATAGCTTCCGGTGATCAGTGTTTTTATCCCAGCACGCACGGCGTTTTGCAAGGGGTTCCCGTAGCGTTTTTCAAACGCAGTACGAGAGAACTCTCGTAAGAGAACGTACTCGGTTACTAACGTAACCTCGGTTCTCTCTAGAAGAGGGAACGAGTACTGCGTTCCCTTGCCGTGCGTTTGGTTCACTCTGGTTCGCTTCGGCGATCAAAATCAAGTGAATCAGCCTTCTCGAGCTCCTTTTATAGAGGTAAGCCACGCCCGTCTCGGCAGGAAGTGGCGAGGAGGGCGCGAAGCGCCCTCATTGGTCTGATGTTGCATCAGCCTGCGCTCGATAGGCTTATGCAGTTGCCGCAGAGCAGCCAATGAGCGGACAAGCCGTCTTGCTTCAGCTGTCTGCTGCTGCCGCAACGCGTTTTACATATATGAAAATTAAAGGATAATTTTTGCTTCAGTGTTTCGTGAAAAGAGACTTTTCCCGTAGCGTTTTTCAAACGCAGTACTCGTTCCCTCTTCTAGAGAGAACCGAGGTTACGTTAGTAACCGAGTACGTTCTATTTCACATCTTCTTGCGCTTGAATGTTTAAACTGGCAAGGCTTATTTTAGCCTTATTTTAGTTTAAAGATAGCAACGTGTGCTGTTCAGGTCTCACCTGTGCTCAACCGCTATCAACAAATTCACATTTTTGTAGTTTACAAGGAGACGGACAATAATGATATCTTTTTCAAAAACTTGCACTTAAAAACTCGTTTTCAAAAGTTTTTCAGTCAAATGCTTAAAATTCTTACGTTTTCTGTTTTTAGTTGAAAACGAGTACCCTTAAACAAACCTTAAACAAGTCCATTTTAAACAAAAGAAGGATTGTGATGACTTTCAGGTGTCATTTTACTGCAGAAAAGTGTGAGAAAAGAGTAATCGCAACCGGATCATGTTTCTTTGCATGACAGAAAAAAATAATAATTTAAATAAACAAATGGACAAGAAACATTTAAAAAAAAAAAAGTATTTAAAACTCGAGACAGCCTTTACCTGTCTCCTTTTCTTGAAATAGCTGACATTTGCAAACAATCCTAAGAAACATTTATCAAACATCACAAACAATTCTATAAAAACAACAACTAAACAAGTATCTTAAACTCACAAATGCACAACAAAGAACCAAAATTAGCTCTTGATAAGTGCAAAATATGAGAAAAAAATAAAAATAAACTACAGTAAATAAAACTAGTTGTTTGCCTAACTTGTTTTAAGAAGTATAATGCAAATGTACGATTGCTAAAGTTTAAGAAGCCACTTTTTTTTTTCTTTCTTTCATAACTCCAAGTACTCAATGTAGCAACACACAATCATAAACTAATGTGAATATTTTGGAATGAAGAAATATTTATTATGCTCATCTGAGAAATTTAAGGAGCACTTCATTTAACACAATCCCTCCAGCTAGGATAAGCAGCATGAAGAAAACCGCTAGTCCTCGACGAACAACCAGCTGTTTGGTGGACAAAACCGCCCCAACTGTGACCTTTGTGCCAGCGTCTGTTATTCCTCCTTCTCCTTTACTGAGTCCTTCCAGGTCTGTGCTGGCATCTGTCTGGCCTTCTTCAGTGTGCTGGGACACTTCTGGCACTTCTATACAATAATTGGTCAAAATAAAGGCAAATTCATGATGAAAGAATGTTTTTTTTAGTTTTTTGTTCATCATTAAGGTCATCATATACCACAGACAGAAAGTACCTTCTGTGCAGCCCTTATTTTCCATAGCGTAAGATTCATCTTTGGTCTCAGGGGCTTGAACACCTGCTCTGATCAAGGCCTGAAAACAAGAAGATAAAGACTAAAATAATCATCTGTACAAATCGACTATGGATGAGGAAAAATGGCCCACCTCTTGAGTCGCCTTTTTCCAGTCCAGTTTGCAAATGAGGATAATGAAGAACAAAGATTGTGTGAAAGCAGATACAAAAAATCCAGTCCACAAACCTAGCAGGAGAGAAAAATATTAATTTTGAGATTAAATAAGTTGATTAATGGAGGTGTTAAGCGTGGCACTTGAGTTTAATATTTGAAATGTTTCAACACTTTTAAATCATTTACCAACTATGCCCATGCTGAGAGCAAACATCAGTGGCACTCCAATTGGGAATCCCACAATATAATATCCCACAATGTTAGAAAGAGCACCAATCAGCTGCTTTCCTGCACCTCTGATAATGCCACCAGTAATGCCCTTCAGACAGAAAAACAAACCTTAGTTTGACCATTATCAAGAGGACATTGTCAGACATTCACAATATCTAAAGTGAATATCTGAGAAATAAAAAGAAATAGAGAAATAGAAAGAAACTGAAACTGGAAAATCATATTTTTCCTTCTGAAAGTAAGTGTATACTGTATTACAGATGTTTAGACATAAATACTGATAACCAGAATGAAATAAAAGTCATTTTAAAGAAGGCAGAAAGACTAGGATGTGATTTCAAAAGGATCAAAACAAAGAAAAAAAAATCACAAGCCTACCACAATGACATCAAATATATGAAAGAAGCTGTACATGATCATGACCTCTGATACTCTAAGCACTATTTCCCTTTGAGAGAGAGAGAGAGAGAGAGAGAGAGAGAGAGAGAGAGTGAGTGAGTGAGAGAGAAAGAGAGAGAGAGAGGCCACAGTCAGTACAGATTTGATCTCAATATCACAATTGAAAGTTTCAATGTTGGTCAGAAACACACAAGAAAAGAACTTTATCTGACCTTCTAATCAAACAATAGATTGTACCCTCTCCGGTTCTACCCGCCCCACTCCGAGCAGGATTCAAACAGACTATTCCAGCATGAGAGGCGGGCACGCTAACAATGATGCTAAAGACCGCAGACCCTAGCATCAGTCGCTAACGCACCTCTTGAGGCCATGGGAGTGAGGTTTACTCACACAGTTCTCGCTAGCTGGCCTCCGTTACAAGATATACAATTTACCATTTCACAAGCAAGGAATTGTCTTACATACAAAATGTTATGATGTTTAAAGCATAATAAAATCTGAACAGTAGGTCTCTTACTCTACTTACTCTTCTGTGGTAAAGATGTATCCAACAATATCACTGGTAGTTCCAATAAAGGTTGCGACTACACAAGATGCAAGTACTAGAAAAAAACAATAGAGAAACATAAACAAATAGGTATTAAATTCTTGGTTGTAACATTTTAGACTTTTTTTTTATTTTTAAAATTAATATTTTAGATTTCAAATATTCTCAGGAAACAATTAGGAATTTAAGCATTGGTTAAAAGCGCTTTATCACCATCGGGCCAAACGGTTCAGTTACATTTAATTTACATCTCCACTTGAGCACGGTTCAGTGTGTTTACAAACCACTTCCAGGCCGAACTTCTCGGCACTCTCACTAAATGCACTTTTCCATCATCATACAGAACCTTTCCAAGCACAGTAGAGAAGAGTTTTGCTCAGCGCAATTACAAACCATTCCAAACCAAGCATTCTCGGCAGTCGGCTCGGTGCTCAACCATGCTTGTGAAACACTTCTAGAGATGTGAAGACGTGATTTTCTATAAGCCCTTTTTGCCAGTGAATATAATATTGTACATCAGTAGCCTATATGACGTACAAATACGTTACTGTCCTTAAGTAGCCTAGAGTTTTTGTCTAACTCTCCCACAGGTAATAGTGATGAAAAATATGAAAAGCTTGTTCTTTTATGTAAACATGCGTAGATGAACATATTTACCCATTGCACCTCCTTATTTCCACTGTCCTGTATCTTTTATCTGTATCCGTCCTGTATTTTTAAAAGACCAAAGGCGTTGTCTGAACTAATTCATTCATCTTACTACAGTTTTATCTCTAGATAGTTTGCTTTACATTGTGGATCACAGTCCATTTGTAGTAGGACATTCTCATTTGAATCGTTCAGTTCTTGAGTTACAGAGACAGTTTACCCAAATATTCTGTTATTTACTTACCTTCATGTCGTTCCCAACATGTATGCATTTATTGTATTGAAAATTGAAAGAATATGTGTAAAAATACTTCTGATGGATTTTTTGTTTGGTCATTACAAAGTCACTAGTGTTGTGTTTAGTGTTGTTTTGTCCCCTTTCACTTTCATTGTATTGAAAGAATGGTTGTTCTGCAGAAGAAGAAATTCATACAGGTTTGGAACAACATGTAAATAATGATAGAATTAAAAAAATGTATGTGTGGATTGGATGATCCCTTTAAAAACTCTTACATACCCTGACACAGAATCTCAGCTAGGTTCCCATCGTTATCATCACCTGTGCCATTATTCATAAAATTTACTGGTACTTTTAATATCAGTTACTTAAATATTTTTACTAAAGTATTTTTCTTATGAGCAAATTTAACTTTTCCTTGAGTTAATTTCCATTATGGTCTCTGTATTTTTTTACTAAATGTACTTTGTTGGCAGTTTGGGAACTTTTCTACATGCTCCATCGTCATAGGCCTTGCTCCAATGTTTACCAACAGTATCACAACCCTTACTCACATTATAACATACATTCTAATCCTGATTTTGAAAAATAAATCATAACCGTGCCAACTGGCCATGCAGGAACAGCATCTAGAATCATTTTTAGAAGAGTTTTTAGTTGAATTAATGAGCAAATCACATACGTCCACAGACAAAAGACACTTTGGCGGACAGCTTTGCTTGTTCGGCATTTCCAGCTCCAAGAGCATTTCCCACCCTCACACTGGCTGCCACTGCAAATCCCAGTGGAAACTGAAAAATGAGAATAATACATACATTTAATGACAAAAACCTACTTTAACTAAAGGATTCAAATATAATTTATCTCAGATGTTCAGAAACAGAACTTACTGCTGTTTTGATATGGTTCTACTTTTATCTCAAGTCATCTACTTTTATTTCAACAGCAATGATTTTTTATCAGTTTTTCACTTGTATGATGAAAATCTACATGCATTTTGGGCTAAATGTAATCTCAATTATAGGAGAGATTAAGGCTGTGGATGAAAATGTGATTTGATGTTTGACCTCACACAACCCTCTTTCCCATGAGGAACAATGCCTGTAGGACCTATGATGTATGTTTTCATTTTAATTGTCATTTTTTTTTCAACTTTTGATAAAACATTTAAACAATCTTCTTATGAATAACCCAATGTGCACAAAATCTGATGCACAAATCAGCCAAAAGATTTATTTTGTAGGCCTCACATGAGCCTCCCTGACATTAGCCCTAGAGTTCTAGATTCGTTACCAATTAGTTGGCACTCAAGCAGGCCACCTTGAAGGCCATCCTCCGGGTTAGCTAGGTTGTTTAGCACTTTCAGCTAAATCTGTGTCCTAGCTCCCTAAAGTTAGATCATATTGCAGGCTCTTATGGAGCCTCTCTGTTATTGCTTAGAGCTTGGTTGATGCTTTGAGAGTTGCTTTCCCCTCCTTTGAGAGTTGCTTTCCCCTCATTTGAGAGGGTCTTTCTGTAGAGTACTTCCGAAGTCTGGTCAGAATGAGAAGGACTCATATGAGACCTCCCTGCGAGATCAATTTGATTAGGCTGTTAGGTACTCCCTTGTTCTAAGAAGGTCATCCCTTAGTGGAGTAGGGACCCTAGGTAGAGTATACAGCCTCCACAGTGCTTTGAAAAAGATAGCACTCTGTAGGTCCAGGGTCGAGCAGAGTAACTGTGCGTTCACGCAGCCGCCGGCAAGAGTGACAAGAGCCCTGCCAACGACGCCATAGAAAGATTCGTGGACGCTCTGATATAGATCGAATGCTTGGTCTTTTTTAAAACTTTATTTAAATTTAATACATTTTTTTGTAAAAAAAAATAAGCCAATTCCTATTTAAGAAATATTTTGTTTGCAAAGCAAACAAGCATGTTGATCGTTATTTTTGCAGACTGACCAAGTAAGGTCAAGGTCAACCAAGGTTATAAGTTAACCTCATGGAATCTTTTAAATGTGAAAGTAAGAAATTGATCGATGGAAAGAACTTAACAATTATAGTGACATGTTTGCAAACAAAATAAACCAATTAAAAGCCATTTATGTGGTGTGACTTTTGTGTTCATGGTTTAGTGCTAATCTAATTTGCATTCCCGCTGAAAAACAAGCGTCCTAGCGCGAAAATGTTGCCTATAAATAGTGTTGCGTGCCTTCTTATCAAATTCACATGATCAACATCTCCTCTATTTTGCTTGGGAACTAATGTGGTTGGAACAGGACTGCTTTTCTGGACTCCTCTCAAGCGGAGGACTTCTACATTCCGATTGGTTGCCGCTGAACCGCGTCATAACTCATTACCTTAAAGTTGACTTGACTTCAACTCTTCTCGCTGCTCTCGCTTTCCAAGACGCACCGCGCCACCATCGCCAGAGCTTGCCGCCGGCTCACTTTGAAAATAAATGACTTCCAGCCACTTTACGCACATTAACTCCCCTCGATTGTAAGGGTTGGAAAGCGCTATGCTGAGTCCTGCTCCCCAGGATGCCTGTCTCTTTATCCGGTGTGAGCTGGTTCTTGCCTTTTTGCAGTTCCTTTCATCTGGCTATCTCTCATGAGGCAAGCAATGATAAGAGGATCTCTTTAGGATCTCTCAACAGACAGGCTGTTGGCTAGACTAGGTCTCAGGGCAGACCAGTTCAGCCTCCCTGGTGGCTATGGGGGTTGACATATTGTCCCTCTAAAAGTGAATGACCAGGGTTCCTGTAGGCCCCTGGCCATACACCTTAAAGGAATCCCTTCCCAGTGAAGATGTAGATTCCAAGTCTTTGAGCGGCCTTTGAAGCTTGATAAGGCCTCCGCTTATCTGAATCAGATAGTGATATGTCATGAATTGCCTTGAAAATCAGTGTGTTGGGTGAGGTTGGTTTCCTCTCTCTAGAGCAGGGGCGATTCTAGGATTTTCATTTCAGGGGGGCTCAGCCCCCAATGAGGGTATGATGTAAAAAAAAAAAAAAAGTTAGTTTATGGTCTAATGCTCATTATTAACTAGTTTCATTAATTCATCCAGTAACATGCATATGGCACGGTTTTATAATCACTAAGGAACCGAATGTGAGGTATTTAGGGGGGTTGGGGGGCATGCTCCCCCGAGAAAATTTTGATTTCTCTGATCTACATATGTGCATTTTAAGATGTTTTGAAGGCCAAAGTAATTGGATAACAATAGCTTTAAAACCATGTGCGGGCAGCTGTTTTTTTTCTCTCCTCATCAGCATCACACTCTTTTTCTCTTTGTTTTTATCTTGCTCTGTCTCTTCCCCTCCTAAAGCTGAGCTTTGACTGATATAGGCTTTTCATTTTTGTCTGTCAGTGAAGAAAGTAAACATAGGGTCAACTGATTTATGAATAATTTTTTCAGACAAAGCTACCAGGAAAGCTAGGTAACTAAGTTTATTAAATTCATTCACAATATGTACACATTCATTATTGATCTAGGCCTAATATATGGCCGTAGACAGGGCTTTATAATCAAAGAGGTCATAAATTTGAGGTTGTTATGGGGTTAAACATTTTTATTTCTGATATGTGCATTTCAAGACGTTTGAAGGCCAAAAAAGGTTAATAAATAGATTTAAAACCTGCTCTCTCCTCATCTCCATCACTCTGTCTTTTTCTCTCAGTCTCCTGATCTTGCCCTGTCTCTTCCCCTCCTAAAGCTAAACTTTTTTAATTTACTGAAGGCTACAAATTGTATTATATTAATTCTCAACATGTACACATGCATTATTAATCTTGTGCCTATGAAAACGGCTTTGTTAATGTTTCTTGTCCCCTCACAATGACATAATTACACGTTATATAGGCCTATTTTCAGCTCAAAATGGCGAAATTAGACAAAAGTTTATTAGTTTCTAATTATTTTTGTCATTCGTTTAACATTTATGACCTAAAAAACTGTCAAATATAAAATGTTTAGTTTAGCTAGTAGCTACTTACAACTCGCACTTGACCGTAAACTGAAGCGTCAGTCGTGCTGCTAAAATTCGCGCACAGCAGCTTCTACGAACACGAATTTGTGTGGCCTACACTTAATCACAAATGTTTAGGGGGGCTAGGCAGAAGTTTGAAAAGGGCCTAATGACGCCTATGGTTCTCACTCTGCGTGTGTTTCGCGCTGGATGACGGTCGTGCTGAGCGGTGCAGGTACAGAGGAGAAGTAGAAGAAGAGAAGAGGATGACACCATTTGCTAAGCGGGGATGTTTTCATTTTCATCCTTACACATACATTTTAAACCACAAACTACGGAGTATGTTTTGGACATTATTTAACCTTGTCAAATACGATTTTTTTTTTAGAATAACATTTCTTATTCCAAGTTTTAGGGGTGCTGAGCTCCTTTTTAGGGGTGCTGAAGCACCCCTAAAAAGGGGCTAGCCTCGCCCATGCTCTAGAGTCTCTCTAAGTTGAAGCCACGCTCTACTGAGCTCTTTGTGGCATGATAGCTCGGGCAGTGGCCATAGGGATTATTGTCACTGACAGTCTAATGTGTGACCAGAAGGGGTGAGTGGTTTTGGCACTTCTACTGGAATCTGCCATTTTTGTGAAACTTTAATCTCAGCCATTGTTTTGGAATGCACTCCCCTCAGCATGGCGGCGCGGGTATTTCGTTCCCCATAAGTGTCTCAGGACACAGTGCGAGTTCCCTTTCGAAAGGGAACATCTCGGGTAATGACTGTAACCCTTGTTCCCTGAGAACAGGGAATGAGACACTGTGTCTCGTTGCCATGCCTTTGGGCTGCCTGCACAGTTGCTTCAGATGAGAAGTTGATGACATGTTCTCTAGGCGGCCCTTATATACTTCCTGGTCGCACTAGTATGATGTCATAGGCTGTCGCTGGCCAATACGATTGCCGTGATTTGACAGTTGCTTCAGATACCAGTCACGCTTAGGCGTTCCCCATAAGTGTCTTAGGATGCAGTGTCTCGTTCCCTGTTCTCAGGGAACAAGGGTTACAGTCATAACCTGAGATGTTTTACCACCCAGGCAGAAGATAACAAAATATTTGTTAATGGTACACAAAACTGTTAAAACAAAAGAAAGAAAGAAAAACATCAAAAAGCACTCTTTTAAGTCTTGGCTGAATATGGAATAACAGAAATGTAACACATATTAGTTACAGTTCTTTCAACAGTTTCCAATTTCAGTTTATCTTTTATATAAATGTAATGCTAATATCTTGACCCATCGACCAGTAAACAGCTGGTGTTGTTCGGTTTGAGAAGATCCTCAAACCAGTACAGGTGTATATATTCATGACACCAAGGAACCTTGAAAAACATACCATAAACGCAATAGTTGCCAGCTCAAACACAATAGACTGGGCTCCCAGCTCAGCCTCACTGATGAGGCCTACAATGACAAAAAACACCACAACAAATATAATGTATTCATTGAAACAAAAAAAAACTGAATTACATAAAAACTCAGACAGCTTGCAAACCTGCCAGGAATCCACCAATCTCATATGCCCACCACTGTACACAAAGCATGAGCATGCTAGGAAGAGCCAAGCGAATGAATGGACCCCATTCCTGCAGACAGTCACGAGACCAGCCTAATGTGAGACAGAGAGAGATGCAACAGATGGAGACCTAGAAGTGCTTACATAGAACTTTAATTTATGTAAATTAATTAGTTTCATTAGTTTCCTATAATGACAAGTTGTGATCGGGGAAAAAAAAAACAATAATAAAATTAATAACAAATAATTATCGTTTGAGGATATCAGCATGTTTTTCAGCAAAAAAAAAAAAAAAATGATGTCATCACTCAGCAACATTTTATTTAACTACTTTCTGATAATAGATAGATAGATAGATAGATAGATAGATAGATAGATAGATAGATAGATAGATAGATAGATAGATAGATAGATAGATAGATACCATCCCAGGTGGCTTTATGCAGGCCCTTCCAGCGAATATAAACAAAGAGAAGCACAGCCAAGGAATACTGGGAAATGGTGTTTGCAGCAGCAGATCCACTGTGAGTTAATAAGAAAGTCCAATAAATCATTTGACCTTTTAAGTAACTGCTGAAATAACCCAGAAGTTTACACTTATCACAATCCTTCACAATGAGTAAAAACAGCAAACTAAGTTCCTAAATATGAGATAAACTGAATCTAGACAGGTTCTTACGCCACACCAAGATCTAGCAGATGAAGGAAGATGTAGTTTATTAAAGCGTTGAGGATGTTCCCTGCTACTCCTGTGATGACTTGAGGCCAAATAATACCCTGAACAAATATACAAACAAAAACAGACCATCAGGACTGCAGCAATATATACATATACAAACAAGATCAAGAAAAAGAAGAAGAAAAGAAGAATAAAGAAAGATTTTCTGCAATGGATGCCTGACCTGATTTTGAAGGTACCGTCCCTGCAGCTGATAAATAAATGCAGCCTGAAGATGCCAACAAAAACAGTATTTAAAAAAAATAATTGGATGGAAAAATAAACTTTCTTATGCACATTTCACATTTATACATTATTAATTAGATATGGAGGAATAGTTTTTTACTTTATAGTTAGTCATTTTACAGGTTAATACATTTAATGTGTCACTCACAGGCAAAGCTGGCATGAATATTTTTACATAGAGTTGTGACAGACTGTTGAGAGAGAAAGAGAAACAATCACACAGTTACTTTGACTGTAGGACCATGGGAATTGCCAAAATTACAATAATGAACGGTTTAAATTTAGTTTTGAAAGCCACTGAATAACAATAATAGGCTTTCATAATACTTGCATATATACAGTAGCAATTATGTACTATTCACATTACAGTATGTTGACAACTATTGTTTTATCAGCAGATTCATGTAAGTTTTGCTAAACTGCCATTCAAACGTTTTTGAAAGAAGTTTAGAGGCTGCATTTATTTTATTCAAAAATATAGAAAAACAGTAATATTGTGAAATATTATTACAATTTAAAATAACTGTTTTCTATTTGAATATATGGTAACACTTTACAATAAGGTTCCATTTGTTAACATTAGTTAAATACAACATTAATTATTAACATTAACATTAATAAAAAAATCCAATTGTTGAACTAACAATGAAAAATACTTGTAAAGCATTTAGGAATCTTAGTCAGTGTTGTTTCAACATACATGATTAACATCTAAAATTCTATTAATATTATTTAATGGACCTGAGATAACATGAACAACAGTTCAAATTAATAAATATTAACACGAATAAACACTGTAACAATATAGCTCATTGTTAGTTAACGTCAGTTAATGCATTACTTTATTGTAAAGTGTTACTGAAAATAAAATAATAATAATAAAAATAAAACGTCATTTATTTCTGTGATGGCAAAGCTAAGTTTTCAGCATCCATTACTCCAGCTTTCAGTGTCATATGATCCTTCAGAAATCATTCTACTGAGCTGATTTGATCTTATTATACATACAGTATGTATATAAACATCACTTTGGATAAAAGTGCCTGCTAAATGAATACATGTACATTTAAAGACCCCCTGTGGTGAAAATCAAGTTTTAATGTTGTTTATGTGTCTATGTGGTGTTTTTAATATGATTTAAAGGGTTAGTTCACCCAAAAATTCTGCCATTAATTACTCAACCTCATGTCGTTACAAACCCGTAAGACCTTCGTTCATCTTTGGAACACAAATTAAGATATTTTTGATGAAATCGGAGAGTCCCTCCATTGACAGCAACGTCATTGCAACTTTCTTGGCCCAGAAAGATAGTAAAACAGTAAGAACAGTGGTTCAACCTTAATATTATGAAGCGACGAGAATACTTTTTGTGCGCAAAAAAACTCAAAATAATGATTTTATTCAACAATCTATTCTCTTCCAAATCATTCTCCTATGCTGTTGGCGTAGTGTAAAAAGTGCAGTGCTTCTGGGTTCTATGTCCGAATGTCGGCTCACTATTGGCCACACTGGTCATGTGTGTGATGCGTGTGATTGTTGAATAAAGTCGTTATTTTAGTTTTTTTTTTGCTCACTAAAAGTATTCTCATCGCTTCATTACATTAAGGTTGAACTACTGTAGTCACATGGCTTATTTTAACAATGTTTTTATCACCTTTCTGGGCCTTGAAAGTTGCAATGACGTTGCTGTAAATGGAGGGACAAAAAAAGGGAACTCGCATAGTGCGACCAGGAAGTACAAAAGGGGTGCCTAGAGAACATGTCATCCTCTTTTCGTCTTCAGGGACTGGTTTGCTGGTTACTGAAGGAAATTATGAATTTATTAGAAACAGATTATTACCTATGTCCGAGATTCTTGACACTTGGCGACACACATACCTTATGCGTTTTCTGTTTGGGTGAGGAGCACAAGTGCTCGGTCCTTAAGGGGAATCTCTCGTGTCCCTCAGTGGCGGACAAGGGTGATCTGCTGAGAGAAGATGCATCGTCAGATGCATCCTCTGGTCCAGCAGCCAGTGCTCTGGTGGCTTCAAGCCAGGATGAGCAGGAGGCGGCTGAAGCGGGTGAAGATGTTATGAAGAGGTTATGGAGCGTGCCACCGCCAGGCTTGAGTTGCCATGACAGTGCGTCAGAGAGGAGACTGCTCATGGAAGGCTGGATGGGCGTTTTCTCTCTGGCCATAACCCGCAATCTCTCATGAGCCTTCCATTTCTTCCAGATATCCACTTTGAGATCGAGAAGGCATGGAAGCACCCATACTCGGCCCGCGTTCATCGATTTCAGCATTCTAATTATGCGAACATCGAGGGAATGCATGAGCATGGGTATCGATGCCCCCCATTGAAGAGACATTCGCGAGCCATCTCTCTCTGTGGGAAACATCGACACTGAGAGCTCCGGCCCTACCATCTAAGCCTTTGAAAACTAAATCACATTTAAATGGCAGGGCATACACGGAAGCAGGTCAGGCTGGTGCTGCACTACATACAATGGCAGTGCTCAAGGCATACCAACCCGATCTGCTGAGAGACTTGGACCAGGGCCTGGCTCTCCGGGCCACCAAGCAGACCGCCGCCACAATCGGGAGATCGATGGCGGCTATAATGGCCACAGAGAGACATCTATGGGTGAACTTGGCGAGCATCGGTGAGAAAGAAAAGGCCTTTCTCCTCGATGCCCCAGTTTCGCCCTCTGAATTATTCTGCACATCCATCGAGGCGGTGGTCGGGAAATTCAGAGAGGTGAAGGTGAGTCAAAGAGGTCACTGAGACGACGTGAGTCAAGGAGGAAAAAGCAGGACCTCAGGGAAGCGATTCAGTCCAGACACAAGTGTCCTGGTACTAGCAGAGGCAGATGACATCACCGCTTTCCATTTTTGAGGGTGATTACAGCTACCCTCTTTTTCCTCCTTCCCCCTCCCTAAGCAACATCAGGCCCTGAAAGGGGCTGGACCGATGATGATAATCCATTAGTCTGATGGTCTGGCTCAAGCTTTTTGTTAGCAAGCACAGCTGTTCAATATTATCTGAAATATAGCAAAAAAGATAAAAGCAGCTCCCTGTAGCCTCACAGTTTTTGGCAGAGTGGTTGGTATTTCTTAGCCTCTTCTAGTTAATTTGGAGGTAGAACATAGTTAAACCTTTCCCTAAAAAAAAAAGAAAAAAAAGAGGAGGGTTAATTGGCCTCCGTTCCCTCAAGCCCCAATTATTCGTGAAGCTGTTACAGGGAATCTGTTGCTACTTTGTCCTAGTATACGTTAGCATATCTAGTGATAGCTGGAGTTGGGTTTTTCTGATTCAGAGAAAACCTTCTGTGAGTTGTAGCTAGAAGTAGCAGAAGGTTGTAGTCTCATCAGCCTCATCAGAACTACACGCTGGGCTGAGTGCTGACTCCTTTCATTCTGATTCTCTGGTTGCCCAGATCTACAGATATTCGTTTACATATGATATCAGAGTAGCACGGGTAGTAGGCTGAAGCCTCCCTGACAAAGGACAGCCCTATGCAGGCTGGTTCACCCAATGAGAAGGGTAGAATTTCTGGCGGGAGTTTCCTCTGTCACCAGGATTTACAAGCCTTTGTCTTAAGCATGCTCACTCGGACTGGCATGCTGGATTGGTGTTTAATGACACTACTAAGAAAGATTCTTAGTAATACTAATATGTTGCACAGCTATTGACATATCATGTACACAATCATTTCGATCTTCAAAGTACCAATTTATCGAGACCAAACATGGTATAAGTGGGGTACACTGACCGTTGGTCCTGTAATAACTACATAGTATCAAAGAGATCGTAGTATCAACAGAATTATTACAAGACACAACACACAACAGTAAATCGTTCTCAAAATGTTCTGGAATGCATGTTAATTTCATGTTAGTCAATTCATCACTAAATGAATGCAGGAGAGTCTGTTTTGCAGATTGTTTCTGTCTTTCCATGGTCTCTCTCTCTTGCATTTGGCCACATTCCTTTAACACCCATAAAACCTTATCGGATCGTGGTCATGACAACTAGGACCATCTTGGCCGGTTTGGGGGATGGGACGCAGATCCCAGAGAAGTTTGAAAGTTTTTATGGTACATGTACCAACAATTGTGTCTGATTTGGTCTCATTCGCTACAACACTGACATGCTCAGGTTGAGCTAATTGTTACTCCTCTCGTTTAGAGAGTCATTATGCAGAGTATGTTGCTCCCAAGAGTTCCTAGTATAAGCCCGAACATATTCCCAAGACATTCTCAGGTGTTAGGCTCTCAGCTTGGAAGGGAAGAGCCTAAATGCTCTAAATGCAGACCCCAGCACTCCCCTTGAAAAATGGTTGCCTGCTGAATGTGTCGCTCCTGGGGCTAGTTGGCTATGTCATGAACTTCTTTTCAGAGCTGGATGCGCTTTTGTGAGTCGTAGCCTCAGGTTGAGTGGGTGTAATACCTTGCAGGTGTTGGCTTTAAGAAGCGTAGATAGTACTCCTCTCGGTGGAGAGGGTGTTTCTGCAGAGTACTCTGTTTCTTCAATAGCCGCTGGGTAAGCTTATGTAGTAAGCTTGTTTTTTAGAAGGGTCATTATGTAGAGTAGTAGTTCCCAAAGTGGGTGCCGTGACAACTGGCCAGCTTGAATTCTGCTTCAAATTTGTTCAATGGCAAGACAGTGGTTCCACTGAAACTACTTTAGAGGGTAGTTTCAGTAAGTCTGTGGGAGCATATGGCATCCGCAGCCCCGGTCACGCCGCTCAAATTGCTTCCTATGACTCTACTTTAACACTGGTTACACGACCGAGTCCCATGGCACATTCTGGGTGACAATCACAACGGCCTGTTGCAGAGCTTTCAGCCTGTGGTCAGACCTTGCTTTTCTAAAGGCAGGAGTTCCCCTAGAAGAAGTGTCCAGGCACATTGTTGGCTTAACAGATGCCTCCAACACCAGCTGCTGCACACCACGTTTACATCACCATTACAAACACCATTTACATTCTGGGTGAGCTCAATCGTGCAGCACGACAGCTCACACTCCCGGGAGAGTGGAGACTCCACCCCCAGGTGGTCCAGCTGATTTGGAGGTGCTTCGAAGCCACACAGGTAGACCTGTTTGCCTCTCTATATCACTATATGGCACCCGTGTCCAGGCCTCTGGAACGTCCACATGTGATCTCTGGACGGGATGTAGAGGACTTACCTACCCCCAGCGGTAGTAGACACTATCACTGCAGCTATAGCCCCCTCTTTGAGGCGCGCCAATGCTTTGAAGTGAAGTCTTTTCATTGATTGGTATTCTTCTCACAAGAGAAGCCCCTCATAAATGCCCAATTAGAGTTGTCCTTCCTTCCTGCAAGAGGGGCTGGAGCAAAGGCTGTCTCCCTCTACGCTGAAGGTGTATGTTGTCGCTATCACCACACATCACGATGCAGTATAATGTAAGTCTGTGGGAAAGCAGGACCTGGTCATCAGGTTCCAGAAAGGCGCGCCTCAACCTCGCCTCATCCCCAATTGGGATCTCTCTCTGGTCTTAACGGCCCTACAGAGAGCTCAATTTAAAGCCTTTGCAGTCAGTTGAGGTTAAGATCCTGTCTCTTAAGACAGCGCTAAGAGCTGCAGGTGTCTTCAGGCAACGAAACGTACCAGGAATTCGGGCCGCCGGACTCTCACATAATCCTGAGACCCCGGCCTGGATATGTGCCCAAAGTTTTCACCACTGTGAGTCCCGCACGCTTCCTTATATACCCGCACAGCAGGGCGTGATTTGCGTCCATTGACAAATGTCCATTAGCTTGTTCTGTACCACTTGAAGGTGACTGGGCTCTCAGGCGAGATCTCACGATTTTACAGTAAAATCACTGACGTAATGTCGAACGTGACTGACTGATAGACAAGCCTGAATAATTCACTCTTCCACTTCTTCTGAATCAGTTTCTTCTTCAAACATATATGGCTGAATTAAACCAGTATTTCCAGCGTTTACTAAAGTAAAGCTGACCAAGTGAATCAGGTAGTCCGATCTTGTGTGATTTAGTAGTAGCAGGGCTAATTTGCATATTAATGGTTCTGCATATACTAAATAAACCAAGGGTGAAGAGATACATTCAAGCTATTTTAAGGTATGAAGACATTTTTTCAAAGGCGCAAAGATGAGTTTTAAGTGATAAAATTATTGACTACAGGGGGGCTTTAAGGAACTGTGGACTCATGCGTCACATAGTGACTGTGGTCAGACCTGGCCACACTGGGACTCTGCCGGACAGCCAGCAGGATCGGCTCTGTGTTGATGAGAAGCGCCCAGCAGGGGAAACAGGCCAGAAGGAGGATGAGAATCCCTCTCTGCAGTATCACACCCACCCGCTTCAGATTATTACCCCCAAACGTCTGCAGGACACAATTCACTTCAAATGACACCTGAGCACAAATGACACTCACATTACTGAACATTGACTTTCATACCTGAGAGATGAGTGTATCGCATGTAGACGCCAATCCAGATCCGATGGAGATGCCGGACACATTAATAACCTGTGAGCAAAAAGGATGTATTTACAGGCAAGGCAATTGGTGTTTTAATGCACGCCACTATAATAAAGTTATTTTGTGAACTCACAGCAATAGCCAGAGCCACACCGGCCAGTTCAGTTTTCCCCAAGTGTCCACAGAACACAGTGCTGATGAAGCTGATCAGAAAGATCATCAGCTGAGATATAAACTGTATTAAGAGGGGAAACATTTTCAGGATCCGATAGACATTTCCACTTCTTGAGAAATAAAATAAACTGATCATGTCATGTTTTTCAGATAAAATGGACTAATTAAATATCTTATTAACTCATTATAAGTGATCAAATATTTATGAACAAATTTAGCATTAAACTTTGCGACTTAGATTGCATTCAGATTCATGAAATGGCAGATGTATTAAGAACATTCTAACAGTCATATCTGATTCAGTTCCAAATTGAAAATATAGTTTTGCCAAAACTATTAGGGATCCGAGCACAAATGTTTCGATTGTTTAGCATTGAGGCAAAAATGAAAGGTTAAAGCTAAAAACAAAAACAAAAAAACAAAGCTAAATAAAATATTCATTCATATCAAATCCGAATTTATTTTTGCATTTGTCAACGTTCATTTGTCAATTGTTTACTGACAACGATTTTGCACTTTTTTTTTTTTTTAAATGTACCTTCATAAATCAATTCACACGATTCAAACTTACCACTGGTCCAGCCAGCTTCCCTTGCTCTACAATTTCTTCTTTATATTTCACTGGTAACAAACTCCGAAGTTTCTTTCGACACCCTCCACAAACAACCTGTGAACTCGACATTGACTGATCATCATCACTTTTCTCCTCTTTTGAGTCTCCGTGTATCTGACTTACTGTGGTAATACTGTCCATTTTCGTTATTCCTGAAGTCTTTAATTCCCACAATGAAGCTTATATTTAGTTACAGTACCCGACTATATCTGCATAAAAGACATTGCGCTAAAGGTCCATTGCAGGGAGACGTCTGGGTGGATAAAGGGAGACACTAGTAAACTGTCTAGTAGTAAGTTTAGCCCTGCCTGTTGCTGTACTCCACGAGGTCATTACATAAACAGAAGTCACTTTGTGCTCAGATATGTTCGTTTTTTTATTGTTCAAGTAAATAACATCAACAACAAAATAAATAAATAGCATATTTAATTATATTAAATAATAATAACATAACAATTATTGTTATTATTATTTCATTATGTGTCATTAGAAAAAAAAATACTGAATGCATCTTATGAAATACAGATTTCAAAATATCTGTGTATCAAATCTGACTCATCAGAAACACTTTCACTCAGTTAAATCAACTTCAAATCAGTCACACAGTAAACTTCTGTCTGGTCAGATATTAAAAACGGTTACATATTACTCCTGGGCCAGTGTCTGGGACTAAGCTGACAACGATTTGTAAAATTAGTGAACAATTGAGTAAGCAAATGTATAATTATGGTAGATGAAAGTCTAATTTTTGAGGGGGTCATTAAACTGACAGAGAAAATTATGAGAGGGGATCAGAATCACACAACATGTAGTCGTTATCCCTAAATGAACAAGTTGATAATAGTCCAGAATGGCCTTATGCAGTGGCTTTATTTTAAGTTGTCTTATTATGCCATTTTATGATCTTGATTTTGTTTTGTACTAGAATAGGATTATTCTATTTTATTCAGTCTGCCTGACTATTCAAAAAAATGCATTGATGTATTCTAAGTTCGTCTGCCTATAGGAAGGCCAAACAAATGGATTTTGTAACTGCGGTGGAAAAGCAGCGTCTCACGCTAAAGGTCTTCTTCATCTAGTGTTTGTTAGCGCAGCTTAACCAGGTCTTGCCCCTTGCATATTCTGTGGGCAGTGATTATTTTAATGAGTGACAAAATGTAGTCCCAACAAACAGTTTAATGTAGTTCTTGAAAAGTGTTTTCTCTTAAAGGGATAGTTCACCCAAAAATGTAAATTATCACATAATTTACACGCCCTCAAGTATTCTTCTTTCAGCCAAACACAATCGGAGATATATTAAAGGATATCATTGCTCTTCCAAGCTTTGAGTTCTTTATAACTCATAATTGCTTTATTATCTCACAACTGCAATAAATAAAGTTATAATTGTGAGATACAAACTCGCAATTGTGAGGGAAAAAAAAACACACAATTGTGAGATAAATTGTCACAATTATCTTTTTTATTTTTAATTCCGTGGCAGAAACGAGCTTCCACTAACAACCGCAATACTGACAATAAATAAAAAATACATTTCAAGTAACCGTAACAGCTTGTTGCTTATTTTATTCTTGAAATTCAATAAAACTTTCACAATGCCAGTGTGATACAATTAACACAACTAATATCAGAGAACTCAAAAAGGCTGCTTTGAATTAAAAAAAAATACATAGAAAATAAATAAAACAATCATCTACCTCTAAAATATTATTAACTTTGCATAGGCACTGGTGGATTTTTTTTTTTTTTTTTTTAATTTGCATTGAAGACAAAGCTCTGTATTTATTATGCTCATCTGAGAAATTTAAGGAGCACTTCATTTAACACAATCCCTCCAGCTAGGATAAGCAGCATGAAGAAAACCGCTAGTCCTCGACGAACAACCAGCTGTTTGGTGGTCAAAACCGCCCCAACTGTGACCTTTGTGCCAGCGTCTGTTATTCCTCCTTCTCCTTTACTGAGTCCTTCCAGGTCTGTGCTGGCATCTGTCTGGCCTTCTTCAGTGTGCTGGGACTCTTCTGGCACTTCTATACAATAATTGGTCAAAATAAAGGCAAATTCATGATGAAAGAATGTTTTTTTTAGTTTTTTGTTCATCATTAAGGTCATCATATACCACAGACAGAAAGTACCTTCTGTGCAGCCCTTATTTTCCATAGCGTAAGATTCATCTTTGGTCTCAGGGGCTTGAACACCTGCTCTGATCAAGGCCTGAAAATAAGAAGATAAAGACTAAAATAATCATCTGTACAAATCGACTATGGATGAGGAAAAATGGCCCACCTCTTGAGTTGCCTTTTTCCAGTCCAGTTTGCAAATGAGGACGATGAAGAACAATGACTGTAGGAAGACACACCCAAAAAACCCAATCCACAGACCTAACAACAGAGAGAAAAGACGTGAGGAGATTGATGGGCTTGTTCAGTGGGGCACTTGAGTTTTAACCCTCTGGTGCTCCTAACATTTGGGTCACATTTGTAATCCTAGGTTGTGTATGTAACTCTTTTTCTCAATGAAATGAATGCACTATTTCTGTTTACAGAGATTTTTTTTAATTGACTATTTCATAAGCCTTTTTGAATCATGTCAATATTTTTGAGTTCACTTGGCAAGTTCCACAAAATTTTGTACCATTCCAATGAAGTTTGACCTTTTTGGTCAAAAGTGGCAGAGTAGCATCAGAGGGTTAATAAAGTGTTTTGGTTATTCCAGCAAAGCTGCTGAGAATGTTTTATTTCACCACATGTTTGCAAGTCACCTACCAACTATGCCCATGCTGAGAGCAAACATCAGTGACACTCCTATTGGTAATCCCACAAAATAATATCCCACAATGTTACAAAGAGCACCAATCAGCTGCTTTCCTGCACCTCTGATAATGCCACCAGTAATGCCCTTCAGACAGAAAAACAAACCTTAGTTTGACCATTATCAAGAGGACATTGTCAGACATTCACAATATCTAAAGTGATCTGAAAGACTGAAGGCACCTCACAGACATCAAAATATCACCACACTTGTTTTTGTTAAAAAGGAATAAAAAAATATTTTTGTTTTGCTTTTCACCAAAATATTAAAAAACCTTCACAAAATATCATTTGATTTATGCTTAAAACAAGAAAAAAACAATTTTAAGAATATTAAGAAACTAGAGAAATGATCTGGAATCAAGTTTATGCGATTTTGCTTCTCAAAGTAAATGTATATTTACAGACGATCAGATATTTGTACTGGAAAATTATCAATGCTGATCTTTTTTTTCTTCTAATGCAGATAATAGTTCAAAATAAAAACTCTTACCGCAGTGGCATCAAATAGATGAAAGAAGCCATACATGATCATGACCTCTGATACTCTGAACACAATTTCCCTGTGTGAGAGAGTGAGTTCAGTACACAGATCAGATGTTGATGATTTTAAAGTTTCGACATCCATGTTTACATGAACAATGCAATTATGATGCGATTAATAACTATTTTATTTGTATTCTTTACTAGAGCTGCCATACTGTACGTTGCAGTTTCTCCCGTTTGATAAGTTAATTTTTGTAAATACCAAATACCCAATCTAAAATGTTGTATTGCTTTTAAGCAAAGTAGATCTACTTTGTAGGTACTTACTCTTCCGTGGTAAATATGTATCCAATAACATCTTTGGTACCTCCAAAAATGGTTGCAACCACACAAGAAACAAGTACTAGAAAAAACACACCAGGGAAACCAAATAACACTTAACTTTTACAATGATAATACAATGAGATTTTTATAATTAATAATGCATGCAAAGATTCGTAGATGCTATTAGGCATCTTATAGCAAAGCTGTTGATGAATAGATCACATACGTCCACAGACTAAAGACACTTTGGCGGACAGCTTCGCTTGTTCAGTGTTTCCAGCTCCAAGAGCATTTCCCACCCTCACACTGGCTGCCACTGCAAATCCCAGTGGAAACTGAATCACAAAGAGCAAACAATGACTTGTGCTCAGGTTAATTGGTCTACTTTAACCAACGGATTCAAATACAATTTATCACAGATTTTGTTGTTCCTGGAGCAATTTTACTTTTGATATTGCTCTTTTACTCACCTTTATTTCAAAAGTAATGATTTCTGTTGGGTTTTTTGGTCGCACTTACTATGAAAACTTTACATGCATTTTAGTTTTTTCCAAGACTACATTTAATAATCTCAATTATGGGATGGATTAAGGCTGTGGCTGCTTAGTCTCACCTAAAAAAAAAAAAAAAAAAAAAAAGTGCACCACACAGCTGCATTCCTGTGCAAGTTCTTCATAGAAATATGCAAGATTACTACTATCAAGATCTAATACTTTGAGTATGTGTTGAATGTATATATATTAGAGTGAGTTGTTTTAGAAAATGTATTTGGAATAAAAGGCTGATGTGTTTAGTTACAATGTGTGATTTGGTTTTCACCACCCGTGCAGAGACTAACAAAAGACTATTTGCTAATGGAAAATGAGACTAAATACTGAATGTAGAATAACAGAAATGTACCATATTAGTTACACAGTTCTGTCAACAGGTTCCAATTTCAGTTTATCTTTTGTATAAATGTAATGCTAATATCTTGACCTGTTGACCTGCAAACAGCTGGTGCTGCTGGGTCTGAGAAGATCCTGAAACCAGAACAAGTGTACAGTTTTGTTTTTGTTACAAGTTCAACCGAATGACCTTTGTAAACCTACCATATATGCAATAGTGGCCAGCTCATACACAATAGACTGGGCTCCCAGTTCGGCCTCACTGATGAGCCCTGCATTGAAAAAATACAATACATGAAGATCACAAATATAATTCATGCCACAAGGCAAATTGAATTACATAAAAACACAGGAAGTTTGCAAACCCGCCAGGAATCCACCAATCTCATATGTCCACCACTCCACACAAAGCATGAGCATGCTGGGAAGAGCCAAGCGAATGAAGGCGCCCCATTCCTGCAGACAGTCACGAGACCAGCCTAATGTGAGACAGAGATGGAGATCAGCAAGAAAGATATGACAGTTTCAACATTGATTATCTATGAAGGCAGTATGTTATAAAATTAACCATGACTCATCTAAACATTTCAGTGAACTCTCCTCTACACTATCTTAAAGAGTCACATAGTAAACTACTTTCTGGTCACATATTAATAAAGAAAACAGCATGCTTTGCACCAGGACATAAAACTGTTATATATTGCTCCTGTGAGTGATGTAATCATCTTTTAAATAATTATACAACGCTAAAACAATTTTCAAATAAAGAAAAGTTGTGTAATTCATGGAATCAAAAAGATTAAATTATAGTAACATTTAAATATTCAAGCAACATCCATATCCAATTAAAACTTTTAGTGAAAAGACTTTGGTTAAAATACATTTACCAGATATTCCTTGAATGTTTTAAGGTTTTAATGTAATTTTGTCATTGCACAAGTTTTTGTGTCTCACAATATAAACAGTACACCCTCTTGAAAACCAAGGGTTCTGGTGTTGTTCGTAGATAGACACTCACCATCCCAGGTGGCTTCATGCAAGCCCTTCCAGCGGATGTAGACATAGAGGAACACAGCCAATGAATACTGGGAAATGGTGTTTGCAGCAGCAGATCCACTGTTAATAAGAAAGAATAACTCCATGGAGTCATTTGGACCTTTAATTATTTTTAAGCCTTGAGTTCTTTAAAAAAAAAAGACAAAAAACTAAAGGTGTGTCCCAATTTGGATACTTAAGCACTTTAAGCCATTTTGTAGTATAAATAGTGCAAGTAGTGTTTTCAGACCGATCCAAACTGTCACAGTTTTCCTTACATTGTGGCTATCAGACTCCAAAGCTGGATGACAAAATTACATTTTTAACTTCACTAGATGGTAGAGTACATTGTAGGAGTGTATAGTATGTCATTTGGGACACAACATAAGATCCTATGAAATGTGATAAACTGAATCTAGACAGGTTCTTACGCCACACCAAGATCTAGCAGATGAAGGAAGATGTAGTTTATTAAAGCGTTGAGGATGTTCCCTGCTACTCCTGTGATGACCTGAGGCCAAATAATACCCTAAACAAATATACAAACAAAAAAAGACCCTTGTATATGCTATTTATGAACAATAAGCTCAGGCAAAATAATAATGGAGACACATTGCTTGGGTTTACCTGATTTTGAAGATACCTTCCCTGCAGCTGATACATAAAGGCAGCCTGAAAATATATATATATATATATATATATAAGTTATTACCTAGAATAGTTATTTTTACTGTATAGTTACAGACAGTGAATGCATTTCATATTTAATGTGTCACTCACAGGCAGAGCAGGCATGAATATTTTTACATAAAGTTGTGACAGACTGTTGAGAGAGAGAGAAAGAGAGAGAGAGAGAGAGAGAGGGGGGGGGGGGGGGGGGGGGCAAACAATCACACACAGTTAAAGGAACTCCACAGACACTGGCTTTAGGTCCATGTGACTGTCACATGTCCAAATGATATGACATCATGTTATTTCACAATACTTAGATCATTTACTTCTATGTTCACTTGCATTCACAATATGTTGACAGAAGATTTTATCAGCAGATTCAAGTAAGTTTTGCTAAACAGAACCATAACTTGATGTGTGTTGAATGCGTCAGACCTGGCCACACTGGGACTCTGCCGGACAGCCAGCAGGATCGGCTCTGTGTTGATGAGAAGCGCCCAGCAGGGGAAACAGGCCAAAAGGAGGATGAGAATGCCTCTCTGCAGTATCACACCCACCCGCTTCAGATTATTACCCCCAAACGTCTGCAGGACACAATTCACTTCAAATGACACTTGAGCACAAATGACACTCACATTATTGAACATTGACTTTCATACCTGAGAGATGAGTGTATCGCATGCAGACGCCAATCCAGATCCGATGGAGATGCCGGACACATTAATAACCTGTGAGCAAAAAGGACGTATTTATAAAGGCGATTCAATGAATGTCACTATAATGAAGTTATTTTGTGAACTCACAGCAATAGCCAGAGCCACACCGGCCAGTTCAGTTTTCCCCAAGTGTCCACAGAACACAGTGCTGATGAAGCTGATCAGAAAGATCATCAGCTGAGATATAAACTGCAAAAAAGGGGAAACGATATCAGGATCAAATAAAAGCCACAAGACATTTCCACTTTTTTTCTCTCAGCTACAATATTGTATGTTTGATTTGTCATGTACAGTATTCTTGAGACAAACCTGACTAAAGAACTAAGATAAGTTGACAATTAACTATTTTAGATTATTCTGCAAAACTAAACATATTAAGAGACATTCAACTACGTTTTGGTGCAACTTCCAGATTTTTTTCTGTTTCTCAGGAGTCTCAGAAAGTGTGTCAATAATTATAGGTCAAATATCCCCCATCAACCAGAAAATAAAGTTTATTTTAAAGATTCATAATCTGTTCATATTCTCTGCAAAATCAAAGGTGTACATTTTTCTTTTTCTATTGTCAATCAACAGTGAATAAAATCATCACGATATTTGGTTATGATTGCTATAAGCAAAGTTTAAAATGCTTCATAAATCAATTCACACTTTTCAAACTTACCACTGGTCCAGCCAGTTTTAGCAGCTCTACAATTTCTTCTTTATAATTCACTGGTAACAAACTCCGAAGTTTCTTTCGACACCCTCCACAAACAACCTGTGAACTCGACGTTGACTGGGCATCATCACTTTTCTGCTGTTTTGAGTCTCCGTTTATCTGAGTCACTGTGGTACCGGTAATACTGTCCATTTTCGTTATTCTTGAATTCTTTAATTCCCACAATGAAGCTTATATTTAGTTACAGTACCGGACTACATCTGCATAAAAGACATTGCGCTAAATGTCCATTGCAGGGAGACGTCTGGGTGGATATCAAAGGGAGACACTAGTAAACTGTCTGGTAGTAAGTTTAGCCCTGCCTGTTGCTGTACTCCACGAGGTCATTACATAAACAGAAGTCACTTTGTGCTCGCGTCAGGTTTCATTAAAGGAACCCCAGCATTCAAGCAGAAAAGTCAATTGAGACAATAAGCTGTGGAATTTTACTCGTATCTTTTTTAATGTGCTGTAAAACCTTTTAACAATGTCTCTGAAGTTAATGTGTCATGAGAGATTCAGCTCAATATAGCCTACTGCTCATTTGTGCTTACACAAGCCATTTTCTTACCAGCTAAGCCCCTGTTGAGAGCAAACATCAGGGGAGATCCCACAAAATAGTATCCATATGATATAATTTTCACAATTTTGAAAAAAAGAGAAACATTTAAAAAAATTCAGGAACAATTATGAAGCATCTGGATCAAATACTTTTATTTTTACATGAATTTGTTTTGCCATAATGTTTATTCTGTTGTATTTACAGCTTTTGGGGTAAGATTCCCCCTCAAGAACAATGTGGATTTACTTTTAAATTGTAACATATTTAGATATAATAATAATTATAATTCGTTACATTTATATAGCGCTTTTCTAGGTACTCAAAGCGTTTTACATGGAAGGGGGGAATCTCCTCAACCACCACAAATGTGCAGCATCCACTTGGATGATTAGGGGTGGGAATCTCTAGGCACATCACGATTCGATTCGATTACGATTCAGAGGGTAACGATTATCGATTATTAACGATTATTAAATTAAATTATTAAAAAACATTTTACTACTTGGTACTTTTAAAGCAAAGTATTTATGATTACCCATAACGAACTTACTTCCAATACTTCCTATATTCATTTTATTAATAAAACAAATGGAAGTGATTTGGCAAATGTAAGGTTACATTTGCCAGCACATGTCCCAACATTGCTGAGAACCAACAGGAGAATAAATGTGTGCCTGTACTAGCAGCATACTTGTAGTAAATTAATACAAACTTCAGCATATTCTTAATAATAGACTTCTAACCAACATCCTCTTGTTATTTCCAATGACCAATATAATCCTTCAGACAAAAAACATTTTGCTGTAGCAAATTCACAAACAGTTTTTGTAAGGTTACATTTGCCAGCACATGTCCCAACATTGCTGAGAACCAACAGGAGAATAAATGTGTGCCTGTACTAGCAGCATACTTGTAGTAAATTAATACAAACTTCAGCATATTCTTAATAATAGACTTCTAACCAACATCCTCTTGTTATTTCCAATGACCAATATAATCCTTCAGACAAAAAACATTTTGCTGTAGCAAATTCACAAACAGTTTTTGTTCAAAAATATAGAATTATGTACCAGCAGCTCTCATATAATGCTTGTGGACTTACGCATATTCTGAATAATTAGTAACATACAAAGCCGCTCTTATACACAACTAAATAATAAAGAGTTATGACTTGAAATGTGAAAGTGAATGAACATCTGCAGAGAGTACAGTCAAAATGTAACTTTTTGTGACTGGCATTGCACATATTGCATACAGATCGGTTAACAGCATATTGATGTGAAAACTAAACAATACAGAAAGCAGCTCTCATTCAAAAAATACTAAATAGGTCACAATGAAATTGCCAATTTTCCATATAGCTTTTAATGAAGAGGGTGCCTTTCGAATTTGGCGCTAAAGGCTGATATATACTTCTGCGTAGGACCTACGCCGGAGCCTCTACGCTGTAGGCAACGCGTTGGTTTTCATTTATACTTCTGCGTCGTTGTCCGCGTTGACGCGCGCAGAGGGAGCATGTGAAACCCGAGGGAGCGGATCCTAGCAGACCAATCACAGCGCTTGCGTCCGCGTAGAGTTGACGCGTTGTTACATTTTTGGAGAGGTGCACGTCAGGGTACGCCGAAGGGTACGCGCGCTACACACAGCCTACGACGTAGCTACGACGTAAGTTCGACGCAGAAGTATAAATTGGGCTTTAGCCATCATGCTATGTGCGCGCCACAGACTGTCCGCGCACTGCACGTGCACGTCCGCTTTAGAGTTCCGCCTTTTGCGTTCCGTCAATATTACGTTATTAGAGTTTTTTTTTTTTTTAGAAAATCGATTTTTAACATTTGTGAGTCGATTCAGAATCGTCCACGTCCCGCATCGCGATGCATCTAAGAATCGATTTTTTCCCCCACCCCTATGGATGATGCGACGGCAGCCATATTGCGCCAGAACGACCCACCACACACCAGCTTACTGGTGGAGAGGAGACAGTGATGAAGCCAATCAGTATATGGGGATGATTAGGAGGCCATGATGGACAGAGGCCAAGGGGCAAATTTGGCCAGGATGCCGAACCCTTACACTTTTTCAAAGGACATCCTGGGATTTTAATGACCACCACAGAGAGTCAGGACCTCGGTTTAACGTCTCATCCGAAGGACGGAGATATAAGTTTAGCATGTGGTGGATGATGATGCATCAGCCAATGTGTTATTAAATGAATAGAAACATTTGATGAAGTAGTTGTTAACTTGTTATAGCACAAAATGTCAAATATTAAAAGGGGGGTAATTTTGTTGCTAATTTAGGAGCTAAGGAGGAAGTTTCATTTTACTCTTTATGCTTTGAGCAGTTAATGAAGTAGGTGAGATATATATTAAGTGGCCTCAGTTCAGTTAGAGCAGAAGAAGCATTTGTCTTTCAGAGTGACCAGCAGTTGCATCTTATTGATCAAGATTAGCAGCTGTTGCTAGTAAGGAGGTAGAACTGCACTTCACAGACTTCTAAGGTCTAAGATCTGTTACTTGTTAATTTAGGAGCTAATTCAGGAGCTATCCAGTGGAAGTTCCAGTTTACAATTTTTTTTTTTACCCATAGTCAATACTTATATCCTTTAAAACTCATCTTTGATCAACAAAATTACGTATTTAAACGTTTTTTTTTTTTCCTGTGAATTTTTTTCCTCATGCCTTAAAATAGCTTGAATGTAACTACACCCTTGCTTCATTTAGGATATGCAGAAACATTAATATGCAAATTAGCCCCGCCTCCACTCAATTACACAAGATCATACCTGATCCACTCGCTCAACTTTACTGTAAACGCTGCACTGGCAAGTGGAAATACTGGTTTAATTCAGCCATGTTTGAAGCAGAAACTTATTCAGAAGAAGAGGAATGAATTACACAGGCTCATCTGCAAGTCGATGTATCGGGTAAGGTAATGTGTTTTATGCAGTGTTGGACAGTATAGCGTCACTACTAAGGTAATGTGTTTTATGCAGTGTTGGACAGTATAGCGTCACTACTAAGGTAATGTGTTTTATGCAGTGTTGGACAGTATAGCGTTACTACTAAGGTAATGTGTTTTATGCAGTGTTGGGCAGTAGCACTAGTTTCAAACCGCGTTTTTGACACTGTTGTTTGTTTCACTGCAGTTTTAAAGAGAAAACACTCAGCAATGGTGTTGACCTTGCACAAATTTGCACTTGGTTTGTCTTAAAGCAAATTAAAAACACCACACAGACATGTAAACAACATTAAAAACTTGATTTTCACCACAGGGGGTCTTTATTGAAGTAGGTGGACTGTGAAGCTGTGAAGCAATTTGTGAGGCAGTAGGCCTAAGTTTCAAACAATACTGAAGCGGCAGCGTAAAAGGCAGCTCTCGTGTTCAGCCCTCTCCGTGTGAAGACCTACTCTGGTAAAAACCTGGGACTCTACCTGCATGACTCCACCAAGTAAGGACACAGACAAGGCACAACACGCTGCTCTAAGTATGTGGGCCCTACATGTGTGGGCGATCAATTATTACCATTTAACCTCCCGGAGGCTGCTCTAAGTTAAGCAAATGTGTTGCTTAAGCTCATTTTAATTAAGCAATTTGAACAAGCAGCAAAGATATTTTTTTTCAGTGAAGGCTTTAACGTTCCTTGGCCACTTATTCTCCACAGCTTGTTACCCTTTCTGTTCGACAGTGGAACTATAGTTCTGCTGTCAACAAAGATAACTTCTTTCCAGCCTTTGCCAGTAAGTCAAAGCTTAACATTTTGGCTTTTACTGAAACATGGATCACGCTACTCCGTCAGCCCTCTCCACTAGCTTCACTTTCTCTCACACACCTCGTCCAACTGGGCAGGGTAGGAGAACAGGTCTTCTCATTTCCATCAATTGGAAATTCTCTCCTATCTCTTCTCCCTGCAATTACACCTCCTTTGAACATCATGCCATGACGTTCAAAGAAGAAAAGAAGACCTGTTCTCCCACACACCTCGTCCAACTGGGCAGGGTGGGAGAACAGGTCTTCTCATTTCCACCAACTGGAAATTCTCTCCTATCTCTTCTCCCTGCAAGTACACCTCCTTTGAACATCATGCCATCACTGTCACTAATCCGGCCAAACTTCATCTTGTCGCCATATACCATCCACTAGGTCAATTGCAACTTCCTAATGTGCTGCTATCATCTTGTCCAGAGGGCGCTTCATTGGTAATTCTTGGTGACTTCAAAATCCATTTAGAAAAACCTCAAGCGACTGACTTCCTTACTCTTCTGGCTTTATTTGACCTCACGAGACAGCACACTCCTGCAACACACAAAGCAAGCAAAGAACTAGACCTCATCCTAACACATAACTGCACCACTGACAACCATCTTATTACTCCTCTACATCTCTCTGACCACTTCTTTCTCCAATTCTCTGTCAGTCTGCTTTCATGTTCACCACAAATCCCTCCTCTGGTCTCCTTCCGGTTCCATCATCCTGAAGTCCATGGGTTTTTTGAATGGGTTTTTGGTTAAAAGCTTGAAATAAGGTCTGTAGTAAACACAATCTCAAAATATTTTCACGTTTTATTCTACAACATAAAATACATCAGTAATACATTGAATATCCTCAATATGTACTGTCATACATGTCAGTCAGACATGAAATAAGCAAGGATAAACCTGGTGTCCTCAGTGATTCCTGTTCTTTCCAACAACAAAGCACTTGAACGTGACTCGTAATCACAACTTCAGAAGTGGGAAATAGGAAATGTCCAATAGCACGTGTAGTTGGCACAAAGTAAAAAAGCGAGACAGAAAATATAAAAATGTTTATTAAACCACTAACTTAATGTGATTAATTCAATTTTATTTATTTATTTATATTTATGTATGATAATTTATATTTGATTAATTTGAACAATATTTGTTAAGTTATAATGTTACCAAACAACACACGTCTCTTTTTAGCACCCATAAGGTAACAAAATAGCTGATGGAAGGAAATACCCTAAAAACATTAAAATGATAAAAAAAATAAAATAAAAAACATTGGCAGAATGAAGAACAAGAGAAAAATATTTAATATTTTCATATCAGTTTACATGCTAATATCTTGTCCCACTGTCCAGTTGGTGCTGTTTGTGTTTGATATTGAAACCAGTGTAGGTGTTCGGTTTACATGGTAAAGGTCATGAAAACAGGCATGTGTGGAAAACATTGGTGGTATTACCATATAAATCATGCTGGCTAGTTGATACAATACGAAATACACAAAATACCACAAAACCAGTCACACATGTATTTAAGACATGAATATATTTCAATAAAAAAATAATAAAAATAAATAAAAAAAACCCTGCCAGGAATCCAACAATCTCATACAACCACCACACAACACAAAGCATGAGGTACTGGGAATGGCCAGGCGAATGAATGGACAGAAATCTAATGGTGTGTGAGACAGAGAATAACAATCACATTTACAAACTGCAAACTGCATTAACAAACACTGGCTGATAGCACTATATAACTGCATAACATGGTCATGTTTTATTAACTCTCTGATGGTCTTCGTTTAGCAGTCACACTGGGGGCCTTCCCGGTCAGAAGTGACCGGACACCTAAAAATGAAACTTCCTCCATCCCAGTAAAAACCAATGCAATTTATTTTTGTTCTATAATATTTATTCTTTTTAATTTAGAATTTTGAGACAATTTGATTGAACTTATTAATATTTATGCAATATTTATAGTCCATTTTTTGCCATTGAAAATAATGATTTTTTTTTTTTTTTCTATGCAGTATTTTCGGGTAAAATAGAGACTAGGCTTTCAGAAAAAAAATAAAATTAAAAAAAATAAATCAATTTATTAAACATAAAATTAAATAAAACATGTTATTGCATGGGTTTACCACTAGATGCCTGTATAGCTCTAAATGGAGATGTTTGTGAATTCTAGTTGTTTTTGGACCAAATTACTTACTTTTAAGATGTGGATTGAATGTATTTTTTTAGAAATTCTCAAATAATACTTTTTGCCAAGGTTTATAACATTTTATTAATTATTATTTTAATAATTGTAATATTATATTAATTATATATACATATATTAATTATAATTATTAATTATGTTATGTTTTTCACTCTTGATGTTTTAGAGTTTCACCCCTTCATTGCTGAGCACTTTTTTTCTGCATCGTGGCTGATTTGTAGAGAATTTTTGTGTTTTTGTAAATTTCCCATTAATTTCCTATGGGTCGGTCATTTTTGACCGAAGACCACGAGTGTGACTATTTTTTTTACGACCACTTAGCATGCTCAGATCATGACCTCAATTTTTTTTTTGTATTCACATATCTAATTCCATAAAAGTCACCAAGTTTCATAACCTTCCGATGAAGCTGTGATTTTTAAAATTTCAAAACAGAAAATTATTTGGTCAGAAGTGACCGAGGACCATCAGAGGGTTAACATGGCAGAGCCCATGAGGGGGTGAAACGACACTCGGTTACTAACGTAACCTCAGTTCTTTCTAGAGAAGGAACGAGTTTTGCATAAGTTTAGCTTACGCTACGGGAAAACTCCTTTTCTCGAGAATATTGAAGCAAAAAATTATCCTTAATTTTTAATAATTTAAAACGCATTTGCTGCAGCAAGCAGACCTAGGCGAGGCAGCTCGCGCGCCTATTGGCTGCTCTGCGGCAACTGCTGCAACCTATCAGTGCGTCTGCCATGACGTCAGCACCAATGGGAGGCTCTCCCTGCACTACGTCATGGCCTGCCAATATGGGTGTGGCCTAGGCCTATAAATACCCATTGCCCAGGTTGCACTATGATTTCAGTCGACTGGAAGCGAAACCATAACGCAGCACAAGCACCGCAGGTTACGCAACACTCGTTCCCTCTCTAGAGAGAACCGAGTTTACGTTAGTAACCGAGTGTCGTTCTCTTACGAGAGTACTCTTGTGTTGCGTAAGTTTAGCTTACGCTACGGGAACCCCATGTAAAACGCTGTGCGTGCTAAGATTCCAACACTAATGTCCCAAGGGCAGATTGCCCGGGGCTCATGTATAAGTGGAATAGTCGCATAAGCGGCAGAACGGGGCGAGACGACTCGGTATTATGAAAGATAGGTGCTTACACATATATACAGTTAAGGCAATATATCAACCTTGAAACTGCATAGGCCCACAGGACGTTGCAAACATATCAACAGTCTAAGCGAACTGAGTTGGGTAGACGTTGTTAATATAGCATAATCAGACTGAGAACAGCCTAGCCTGTAGGGCAGGCACTTCTAGGTTATAGAACCTTACAAATGTAGGCAGGGAGGCCCAGCCTGCTGCCATACAAATGTCTTGAAGTGAGACCCCACTTGTCCAGGCCCACGACGAGGCCATGCCTCTAGTTGAGTGGGCCCTAACACCCAAGGGGCAATCCAAGCCCTTGGATGCATAAGCCGACGCAATAGCGTCTACTATCCATCTGGACAGGGTCTGTTTCGAGATGGCTAGCCCTTTAACGCGGCCACCGAAAGAAACGAAAAGCTGCTCCGTCTGCCTGAAGGCAGCAGAGCGTTCCACATAAATCCTCAAGGCCCTTACTGGACAAAGGAAATTAACCCCAACCTCACTGTCGGATGCAGGGAGGGCTGACAGGGAAATAACTTGCACTCTAAACGGAGTCGCAAGCACCTCCGGGACGTAGCCATGCCTTGGTTTGAGGATGACCTTAGAGTCATTAGGCCCAAATTCCAGACACGTAGCACTCACCGAGAGCGCGTGTAGGTCACCCACCCATTTTACTGAGGCCAATGCCAGCAGAATAGCGGTTTTGAAGGAAAGGTATTTTAGCTCCACCGCATGTAACGGTTCAAATGGGCCACCTTTCATGGCATCTAGGACCGTAGAAAGGTCCCAAACTGGAACCGAGGGGGGCCGAGGAGGGTTCAGATGAGGTCATTCTTTCCCAGCGACTGGCCATTTACAGGCTTCATAAATGCCACTATGGCCGCCACATACACCTTGAGCGTAGTTGGGGTTCTCCCGCTGTCCAACAGCTCTTGCAAGAAAGAAAGCACCACCTTTACCTCACAATCTAGTGGGTCCAATTCATGAGCTGAACACCATTCAGCGAACACTGACCATTTAGACGCGTAGAGCCGTCTAGTAGACGGAGCTCTAGCCTGTGTGATCGTGTTCATCACTCCCTCCGGGAGGTGAAATGGTAATAATTGATCGCCCACACATGTAGGGCCCACAGCTCGGGGTATGGGTGCCAAATTGCGCCCTCGGCCTGAGACAACAGGTTTTTCCTCAGCGGAATCGGCCATGGAGCTGTGCTCCCCAGTTCCATCAACTCTGGGAACCAAACTTGATTCTCCCAGAGCGGGGCTACCAGGATTATCGAGCATTTGCACTCCCTGACTCGCTTGATTACCTGTGGTAACAAGGCAACCGGGGGAAATGCATAGAGAGGGTGTCTGGGCCAGTCTAGGGCCAGCGCGTCCCTTTCTGTTTAAAAGAACATTGGGCAATGAGTGTTGGCTTGTGACGCGAACAGGTCTATCTCCGCTCTGCCGAAGATGTCCAAGATGTTTTGCACCACCAGGGGATGCAAGGACCATTCCCCTGGGGGAAGCTTGGCCCTGGACAACTTGTCTGGGCCCACATTCAGGATGCCCGGCACATGCGCTGCTCTCAGCGAGCACAGATTGTGCTGGGCCCATATAAGGAGGCGTTTTGCTCTTGCAAGAAGGCTCCGGGACCTGAGGCTGCCCTGGCGGTTTATGTAAGACACCACTGACATGTTGTCTGTTCTGACTAGAACGTGGTGGTTCCTCAGCACAGGGAGGAAAAACTGCAAGGCATTCTCGACCGCTTTCATCTCTAGACAGTTTATGTGTAGACACTTCTCTGCATCTGACCACAGGCCCATTGATGGCCTCCCTTCGTAAAGGGCGCCCCAACCCATGTTGGAGGCATCTTTCGAGACTACTTTGACTTTTGAGGCTATGCCCAGGTTCATGCCGGACTGGTACCAGTCGGCCCTCGTCCACGGTCTCAGCGCTGCCGCGCAAGTCTGATTCACCGTGAGACGAAGCAAACCTGATGTCCATGCTCGCGCTGGAACACGGCGCCTCAGCCATAGCTGAAAAGGGTACATGTATAGCAGACCCAGCCGCAGCACCTTCGAGGCTGAGGCCATAAGACCCATTATCCTCTGAAACACTCTGAGGGGAAGACTCCTCCCTACTATGAATGTCGCTGCTAGGCGCTGGATTACTGCCGCGCGTTCTCGCATTAGGCGCGCCAACATAGACCTGGAGTCCAACTCTATTTCTAGAAAGGACGTTTCCTGGCGATAGAGCAATAGATTGCTTTTGGCCCAGTTGACTCTGAGACCCAACTGTTCCAGATGGTCCAACAATAGCGCTCTGTGTAATATCAGTTCCTCTTTCGACTGCACTATAATCAGCCAGTCGTCCAAATAGTTCAGAATTCTCACGCCCCTTCGTCTGACTAGCCTGTGTGATCGTGTTCATGTGGTGCTGTGTCCATGCATTTCGTAAATGTACAAGGTGCTAAGGACAGGCCGAACGGAAGGACAGTGTACTGATAAGCCTGGCCCTCGAAGGCGAATCTCAAGAATGGCCTGTGACGGGCTGCTATTTGAATCTGAAAGTAGGCGTCTTTCAGATCCACTGATATAAACCAGTCCCCTGGTCGAATTTGAGCGAGGATTTGTCTGGTTGTGAGCATTTTGAACGAGCGTATCATAAGAGCTTTGTTCAAACGCCTGAGATCTAGTATGGGGTGGAGCCCGCCGTCCTTCTTCGGTACTAAGAAGTAACGGCTGTAAAACCCCGACTCGCTCTCGGCCAAGGGGACAGTCTCTACCGCCCCTGTTCTTAGCAAATTCGCTATCTCGGTGCGAAGTAGGTGTGCTACTTCCTGATTCACCGAAGTTTCGACCCGGGCTGTGAAGCGTGGTGGTCTGCGAGCGAATTGTAGCAAATAACCCCGTTTCACTATCTCTAGCACCCACTTTGAGACCCCTGGGATCGATTCCCACGCTTTCGCGTGAATGGCCAGGGGTAGAATGGAATCTGGGCTCCGGTCGCTGATATTCAGGGACTCAGGGACCTGGCCATGATGACATACTTTGTTCACCAAGTTCATATTCGATGGGGCAGTCGGCACTTCGTGCGGCGGCTTTGTAACTAACATCCTGGCCGTAGAAACGGGAAGGTGTTTTATCACAGACAAGGCTGTGTGAGCTCGCGGCACGAGATGCTTTTCAGAAAGTGTGTGCGTTGTGTGGCAGACACGTGATTTACACCTGAAACACCGCCAGCGTGAGCTGGGTTCATACGCTGGGGCATTATGTGTGTGCACATATACAGTTGTGTTCATAGGTAGGGGTGAGCACTGTACAGCGGGCACATTCTCTACACTTAAAACATGAACGGCAAGAGCCGGTTTGACTGATATGGACCCCGGGGTGGTGTGAGACACTGCGTGGGTAATGCCTATGTGTAGGGGTGAACACTGGGTAGTGGGCACTTTTCCTACACTTAGCGGTCGAGCGGCATGAGCCAACTTTATTGTTTTCTTAGTGTGACTTACAGAAAGGGTAGTGCTTATGTGTAGGGGTGGGCACTGGGTAGTGGGCACATTTCCTACATTCAAAACACCTTCGGCCTGAGCCGGAATATGACCAGACATAATGCTCTTTTTGAGATTTATGTGGGTCGCCGTGAGAACGGAGTTTGTGTGCAGGCGAGCGAGTTGAGGAACTGGCTCGTTGGCTGCTGAATACACTCTTCGAATCGCCTCTGTTGAGGGGACTGAGAGAACGGGTCGTGCCGATTTCAATGGCGGTCCGAGCCTGGCGATGCTGTGAGGCAGACGGCGGAGGCGGTGGGGGCGCTGGTTTCCGAGCGGGTGGCTGCTTCTTAGCTTAGATCTATCTATCTATCTATCTAATATCTATCTATCTATCTATCTATCTATCTATCTATCTATCTATCTATCTATCTATCTATCTATCTATCGTACTATCGTACTATCGTACTATCGTAATAATGTATGATTTGCAAAAATGAAAACTGCTGCTTCTGTGTAGATGAGAGAATCAAAGTGTATGCGCGTTGTGCACACGCTACATTGATTATGGCCAAGCATGCGCCCTTAAAATAGCATATGAATAACATGCGCAACACGCCACTGACTTTAAACTAGTTTTTTTCGGTTAGTGGCGGAATTGTTTTCTAAACCTGCAAAATAGCATGAGGGAACGTTTGCGCCAGAACGCGCCTCCTCTTTGTGCTGAACCGCCCCCGCAAGTGTATTTCTTAGTTAACCGACGTGCGTCTGTGGAGGGAAAAGTCCGCTGTGTGCGGGTGCAAAATAGGAATGATACATGCGTCGGTGTACAAAGTCAAAAGATAGGGCCCAGTGTGTTACATGTACAGTAGCTACTATTGTAATAACTATAAATTATGCATAATTACAAGGAAACTAACCCTAAACCAAACCCGAATCCTAACCCTATAGTAAGTACATGTAGTTACTTTTACTCAGTACTTAAATGTATAATAACCTCAAAATAAAGTGTAACCACTATTCTTTGTTAATGTTACTTAATAAAAATCCAGCTGTTCATTGTTTGTTCATGTTATTTCACAGTGAATTAACTAATGTTAACAAATACAACATTTGATTTTAATAATGTATTACAGTTTTTCTCGATTGCTTAAACATATTTCTTGAAACTATGCCTTGTATTCTCAAAACAGTAAACACAAATCCATAACTTCTCACCCAATTCCCCAAACATCATATTTTCAGGTCAAAATGAAGCTCTACACTCAAAACCATTCACTCTTGCCGAAAAGCCAAACTTTACCCTCAGACATCACACACAAGCCCTCACAAACACACACACAACAACATAGTCTTACACACCGGTGCATTATATTTAAAACAACATTTCCAAAACTGGTAAGTTATGTTGCCTGTGGTCCAGAGAATCTCGTCCACATCACAGACTATGTTGGCCCTAGCCAGGCAGAGGGGTAAAATCCTCTTGCATGCCTGATTACTGATTACTAACTGTAACACATCCTTTTTACAAAATGGAAGCATTCAGAAAACTCTATCTGTATGTGAGGCAATTTGATGCATTTCTTTTTATTACAGTAGTATAGTGCAACCGCTACAGTACATGTATGTGTTGTAACAGCACATAGTACAGCTCTCAAAAGTTACAGAGCAGAGTCTGATCTACTGTACCTATCTTGCCCTTGCCCTTCACCTTCCTCCTCCTCCCTCCTCCCTCCTCCTCCTCCTCCTCCTCCTCCCTCCCTCCCTCCTCAAATTTGACTCTTAGTGTTTCCACTTAGGTAATGCTAATTTATCTGAAGCTGTGCTGACTTGAGTGAACAATATTGAATGCTAGTGCTTTCTAAATGACAACATGGTGTAGGCAATGAGAAATGAAGGGATTTGTGTGTAGAGTTTTGCAGTGACAGTTCAACAAATCTGACTCATGTGTCAAAATAGGGGAATAATGTTTATAGTTTAGGGAAATGGGTGTGCTTTTTGATAAATGGCGTTATGGTTTTGAAATTTTAGTTCAAAAGCCTGGTTATAGTATTTAAGCAATCAAGAAAAACTGTAGTAAATGTTGAAATTAACATTATCTAAGTTTTCTTTCTTTTTCCCCTAATTTTTATCATACTTTTATTTGTTACTGGACAAATTCGAGTTCAACCAGCTGAACATTGTTTCTTTAAATGTGCGTGACTTAAGAGATGACATTAAAAGAAAAGCAATTTTTCTGTTCTGTAGACGTTATAATGCAGATTTTATTTTCTTGCAAGAGACTCATTCAGCTGATTTTGAAAAGCTCAATGGGGCGATATGGTTTATATTAGTCATGGGTCAAACAATTCAGCTGGTGTTCTTATTTTAATTCAAAAGTTAATAAAAGAGAGATATTGTTAATTCTGTGTCCTCCCCTGAAGGCAGATGGGCTATTCTAACTCTTAAATTAGATAATGCCATCTTTGTTATCTGTAATATTTATGGGTTTAACTCACACACTATGAATAATTAATTTTTCAGTGACATTTCTCTTGCTGAAAACAACCCCAAATGCTAAGTTAATAATCGCGGGAGATTTTGATGAAGTCCCTGGTGATTTAATGGATAGGTTTCCAAGGAAAGTAAGACCCCACTCTCAAAGCTCTAATATTATTGATTTCTTATGCAAAGATCTATCTTTAGTGGACTTTAGTGGATACATAGAAAACATGTTGTTCAAAACATATAGTTCTCGAAAGATATCTATGGACTGCTATTCTGTTTGTAGACTTACCCGTGACACATTACTGTACCATCAAAAAGTTCATTTGTGACATACAAGACTGCACTTGATAAAAGGAAATAAAAAGAAAAGTAAAAAAAAAAGAGAAAAAAAAACACATAGTTCTCAGGGATAAGTACATTTTTAATATCAAAACAAATTTCATATTTTTTCCATCATTGTCTTTTGGTGAATGAAAACATGTTCATAGTAGCTCAAAATTGATCAGAAATTACTACTCTGCTTTGCTCTTTACAATTTTTTTGTGTTCTTCCTCCTCCTTGTTCCCCTATTTTTACAGTACTGTACCCTGCATCTCACAAACTTGTCCTTTGTCTCTGTGATACAGTAATCCTTGTTCTTTTTTGATATGAACCTGCAACCAGTCAAAATCTATTGAGCAGTCAGTACTGTTAACAAATGGAAAGCACAATGTTCAGGGCCATACAATTTGTTCATTGTACAGTATACAACCTATAATGCACCGTACTACAGTATACAATACTAAAAGGGACAAAAATCAAAGCTCAGGTAAAGGACTGGATGTTACAATCCTGGAATCCACGTATCTCAAGATGGTTATACTATAAACTGAAAATAGGAGAGATATTGAGACAAGTGCTGAGGATCACTGGCTTCACTGGGGTCATCAGGTGGGCACCCTCCTTCACGAGTGTTTTGATGATTAACCCTCTGAGGTCTGAGCTGTTTTCTGGGCCCTGGAGGTGTTCTGACATGCTCTGACATTTCTGGTTATTTCTGTTTCTTGTGACATTTTCATGGTTAAAGTCTAATTACACTGTATTCAGCACAAACTCTGCTACAATAATATATCAACAGCATGTATGTAAAAGTTTGTAGTTTTGAGATAATGACATTTATGCGTGGTTTGTGAAAATACAAAAAAAAATTCTCACTGAAATAAGGCCATGAAACCCATACTGATTATTTCTTCACAAGACTTTTGAAAATTGTATGACGTAGCCTAGAATATTTGCTGCAAAACTATGTGAAAATCACCCTGACTGCTCATTCAGATAAGACAATATATTGATTTAAAAATTTTACGACGTGTTTTGTGTGAAAAAGCCTTATGCGAGAGCTCATTAATATGTAAGCTTTTCTCACCTGAGAAAGACAAAGAACCTCCCCTAACGGCCCTATTAGGAGCTATCAGGCCCTGTCATTCTGGGCAACCTTGCACAATACTGTAAATGAGGATATTTAAAAAATAATGGCTTTTAAATTGTTTGGATTTATTTACAACACAGCATCGTCCAAAGATACACAACACATGCCAAAAAAGCACTTATTGAAAACAATGATCCAAAGACAGAGACCTTTGTGCTATTCCTAAAAACATACCTTTAATTTCCAAGGTGTTTGATTTTCACTTTACCATGTACAGAGACTCATGTGAATTTTGAATTCAGCAGTCCTCAGTGTCATCTGGGCCCTGAAAAAAAAAGTGAACATACTGATATCAAGAGAAAGGCCTGCACGATTTTGGGAATAAATTTTAGATTTTTCTGGTTAAAATTGTTTTTTAAAATTCACAGAATACACACAAACACACACACACAAATGTTTCCAACAAGATATAATGAACAGTGAACACCAGGTTTGTTGTGCCTTGTAGGCATAAGCTATGCGCAGTGCTGGATAAAATAATAATAACCTATAACAGTATAAATCTTCCAAAAGATTTAAGTAACAACTAAGCTAGAGAAAAATATATTGATTATCATGTTACTTAAAATGTTTCCATTCGTGGTCCATATGAAATGAGATAATAGTAAAAACATGAAGCTGTTTGTTTTTCAAATGCGATCACGATCCAAAATATGATACATTCAAATGCGATCACGATCCAAAATATGATACATTCAAACGTGATCACGATCCAAAATAAGATACATTCAAATGCGATCACGATCCAAAATATGATACATTCAAACGTGATCACGATCCAAAATATGATACATTCAAATGCGATCACGATCCAAAATATGATACATTCAAACGTGATCACGATCCAAAATAAGATACATTCAAACGCGATCACGATCCAAAATAAGATACATTCAAATGCGATCACGATCCAAAATATGATACATTCAAATGCGATCACGATCCAAAATATGATACATTCAAACGTGATCACTATCCAAAATATGATGCATTCAAACGCGATCACGCTCAAATATAAAACATTATGGTTACCAAATACATATCTACGTTTGAGCGGATATCCACAAACACAGTAACAGTAAACACGGGTCTAAATATTATAATATTCAACATCTAGCAACAGTTCAACTGCAATGTGAAATTTATGCAACAATAGCAAACAAATATGTAAGAAATTCTTACCTTATCTTTCTTGTCTTCAAATCGCGTTCTTCTTCTCCTGATGTAAATCCAATGTAAGCTCAGGCACGTCTTTCAAACTCGACGAAAAGTGAAGTGAAGTGTTTTGTTGTTGAGGTAATGAGGGCGATCGCGTTCCATGTGGAGATTTGCATGTGAATCTCTTTTGCGCGAGTAGGCGTGGCCAAATTAACTGTAATGAGCAAGCGTTTGAGAATCTGGACATCTTGTTGGTTTTATACAAATTACTTAAACAGAGAATATTTGTTTTCGTTTTGAATCGGATAATTTAAAAGTACACACTTATATGTTTATAAAGGTTTATGGCTCATAAATGTGTGACAAGTATTCGCAGAGTTTTGTTTCAGTTTATAGACGTGCTCAAGAAAAAAAAGTTCACCGCGACGGAGAGGCAGAACGCACACCCTGTTTATTTTCTTTATTTTACAAAAGCACAATGTTTTGATTTGATTGTAAGTGGACACATACAAAAGTAGAAATATCACAGATTCTTTTTTTATATTTCTTTTTTCTGTATGACCATAAATGACGGAGAAATTTAAGTTTATAGTGCTACAATGTGGAGAAAATCCAGCAAAACGCGCCGGCGCGTTTGTCGACCTCAGAGGGTTAACCCACAACACCTCCAGAGGGCTCATCGGCAACACCTAGCGTCCCAGGTGTGCCCCCCTCGGCTTGTGATCCCCCCTTGCTCAACTACTGTTACTGTCTACAGGCCCAGATACTATCCTTTCTCTTCAACCACAGCCCACGGCTGGCCTCCTCTGCTGCATTGGAGAGGGATTTCACAATCTGCTGCAGAGCCTGACCTCGCATTCCTAGGTCCTTCAAAAACCAAACTGAGGAGCGGCCGACAAACCCTCTACAGACGACCTCCACTGCGTAGATCCTGACTTTCCACCCACGCTGCTCAGCATCAGCTGCCAGCTCTGAGTACTTTAGTCTCTTTCGTTCGTACGCCTCCTCCACTGAGTCCTCCCACGGCACTGTCAGTTCCACTAGGAAGGCAGTGCGAAGGGTGGAGGACCAAAAGATGATGTCAGGTCTAAGGTTTGTTACTGCAATCTCAGTGGGTAAGTGCAACCGCTGGTTTAGATCCGCTAATAACTTCCAGTCTCGTGCTTTGTGCAGCAGGCCCGGATATGAGCTGGATCTCTGCGATCTACTTGGTGTTGCACGAACCTACTTGGTGGTACCTGCACGAACGAAGGCCATTGATGGATATTGCTTGGCTGGCAGAGGCGGGAGGGTATTTGTGGCTGTTCGCTTGGCCTCAAGGCCGCCAAGCACCTTAGCACCTGGTTATGCCGCCATGTATAACGGCCTTGTGCCAAGCTTGTTTTACAGCCGACCAAGATGTGTTTTAGGTTTGCTGAAAGGAGTAAACATGTGATCAGTGTGCTTCTTCTTGTCTTTGGTCATCATTGAAACAGGTTAAATACATTTTGAGTGGTTGTATTCAATCAATGACATGTGTTCTCTATTTGTATTTGATTGCTGCCACTTGTGTTTACCAGTATGGATGACATGTGCATTAGAGTGCAGAATGTGTTTTGAGAATGAGAATGTGTTTAGAGTTTTGCTGGAAAGTCTAAGTGAGATCTGCAAATTGTGTTTTACCATGTGAAATGGTTTAAGGTATCGACAACAGACTGCACAATTAGCTAAATGAGTTCAGGCAACTGAGAACTTTGTTCAGCCAATGGGTTTTAGTACTTTAGCAATTGAGAAAAACTGTAATACTTTAAAATCAATCCTAAATCTAACTGGGAGCCAGTGTAAAGACCTGAGGACTGGTGTGATATGTTCATATTTTCTGGTTCTGCTCAGAATCCTGGCAGCAGCGTTCTGTATGAGCTGCAACTGTCTTATGGTCTTTTTGGGAAGGCCAGTGAGGAGTCCATTACAATAATCCACCCTGCTGGTGATGAAAGCATGCACAAGTCTTGTCTGGAAACAAAGCATCTAATTCTTGCAATATTTTTCAGATGATAGTATGCTGATTTATTTATTGCTTTGACATGACTACTGAAACTAAGGTCTGACTCTAGTAACATACCAAGATTTCTGACTTGATTTTTTTAGTTGTCTGGCCTGACCCAGCCCAAAGACAAGAAGCACATTGATCACATGTTTACTCCTTTGATTTTTGTCCCTTTTATTATTGTATACTGTACAGTGCATTATAGGTTGTATACTGTACAATGAACAAATTCTATGGCCCTGAACATTGTGCTTTCCATTTGTTAACAGTACTGACTGCTCAATAGATTTTGACTGGTTGCAGGTTCATATCAAAAAAGAACAAGAATTACTGTATCACAGAGACAAAGGACAAGTTTGTGAGATGCAGGGTACAGTACTGTAAAAATAGGGGTACAAGGAGGAGGAAGAACAAAAAAAATTGCAAAGAGCAAAGCAGAGTAGTAATTTCGGATCAATTTTGAGCTACTATGAACATGTTTTCATTCATCAAAAGACAATGACCGATAAATATGAAATTTGTTTTGAGATTAAAAACGTTTTGAACAATGTGTTTTCTATTTTTTGGTGTATTGTTTACTGACTGCTTGATAGTGTATATCATTTTGATCACTTTGTTTATGATTTGAGAGCAGTGTTTGATTTTGAACACAGGTAAAACTGTTTTGAGGCGAAAGTTTCATTTTGCAAGAGGAGTCAGAGGTTTTGTAAATACTGCTTGAAGATGAGGTTTATGTTTAATATTTTCAGAAAATGGAGCTAGGTTTCAGAAATTGTGTTTTAACAATTGAGAAAAACTGTAACAGCTCTGCAGACACTCGTAAAAGTAAAGTTAGGAGGGGATGTTTCATTGAGGACTGTTGCACTGCAGCTGTCTTCTAGCCAGGTTTCATTTAGAAGCATAAAATCCAGGTTGTTTGTGGTTATTAAGTCGTTGACTAGAAGTGATTTATTTTTAAGTGAGCGGATGTTTAAAAGTGCTAACTTAACAGTCTTACTTTTTGTCCCCACAGCAATCTTAGTTTGACGTGTAATAGACACCAGATTAGTTTGGTTTGCTGTACAGCTATTGAAGGCCTTAGACTTTCTATCTTGTAATAGAACAGCAATTAATAAAATAGAATTTTATTAATATTATAGAAATGTTTTCTAAAGATATTAATAGCTCTATTCTTCTTAATATGGGAACCTCTAAAAGATTTAGGATCCATCGTGGCATACACCAAGGCTGTCCAATCTCTCCCTTTTTATTAGTGGCAGAACTTCTTTCCATTCACGTTTTGAATAATCATAACATTCTGGGACTGAAAATATTTGATAGAGAAATCAAAATTTCTCAATTGGCAGATGACACTGCTTTATTTCTGAGAGATAAAAGTCAAGTTAAAACAGCCCTGGAATGTATCCAAATTTTCCAAATCCTCTGGTTTTGCCGTAAAAGGTAAGAGAGGACCCAAATGCGAAAATGCAAATAACAATGTCTTTAATGAAACAAGGGAAATGACTCCAGATAATGGGTAAAAACAGAAAACTTCCTCTTATATAGATGAACAGAAACAGCCGACAATCTGGGCATTAAGGCAAATAACTGAAATCCTCTTGTAGAAAATACACTGAGCTGAGCACAGCAGATAAGCCCCCTGGGGCGACAAGCCTCAGGTCTCTCAGAGAGGAAAAGGTAGGCAGCAGGCTGGGTACAGGCGCTGGCCGGTCTTCAGCCTCAGGTAAACTGGGCAGAGTATAGAGTTAGCGAATAATTCAGCATTCATAGAGAATTACCAGTAAAGACCAGATCCTGACAAAACTCAGACAGGACAAGAACGTGAAGGGAATAGAAAGAGAGCTCCTTGCAAAGTGATTCACGTAATAATCTGGCAAAGAAGCAGGAAAAGAGAAGGCTAGAAGTAGCAAACACAATCAGAAGGGAAACGAGATCAGGTGTGGGAGAATTAGCGCGATGGCTAGTAGAAACTAGGAACAGCTGGGAGAGAGTGAAGGTGCATGTGATTATGTATGTGTGTGTGTGTGTGTGCGCGTGCATGTGTGCGAGTGTGGCCAGAAGAGAGAGAAAGAGAAAGATACCAGACTCATAACAGGTTTATTGTTAAATCTTAAAAAATGCAAAATATTATTTATACACGATTCTATGGATCTATTAGTTGAACGCATACCTGTAAAGGACTCTGTTAAATACCTTGGCATTCATATTTCTAAAAATAAGCATACACGTGAACAATTGAATTTTATGCCTAAAATTAAAAAAACTTAAAAATAATCTGAAAAACGGGTTACAAAGGGATCTGATTTTGTTTGGGAGAGTTTTTCTTTCCAAAGCTGAGAGTCTTTCCAGATTTGTTTACTCCCTTTATGTCAGTGATAAAACTTCCAAAGAAATTAATAAAAGCTTTCTCGACTTTATTTGGAAAAATAAACCTTGCAAGTTAAAAAAGGACATTAGGCAAAAGAGCTGATGGTGGCTTAGAGATGTTAGATTTTTTTTTTAACAATACTTTTAAACTTAATTGGTTAAGAAACTGTCAAAGATATGAAAATTCATTATGGTTCTTTATTCCTCAGTCCATTTTCAAAAAGCTTAGGCTTATCTTTTCTACTGAGATGTAACTATCCGCCTGGGAAATTACCAATTAAACTATCCAAATTTTACCAGCAAGTGTAACAGTTTTTCTTGATTGCTTAAAAAATATAACCAGGCTTTTGAACTAAAATTTCAAAACCATAACACCATTTATCAGAAAGCACACCCATTTTCCTAAACTATAAACACTATTCCCGTTTTGACATGAGTCAGATTTGCAATTTATAGGGTGGTTGTGTACACACGCTGCCAACACAAATTTATGTTCAAACACCATGTAAAAGTGAATTTTGCATAATAGGTGCCCTTTAAGGTTCTACATAGAACCTTTTCTTCTAAGAGTGTATTGCAGGTATATCACAAACTGTGCTCTCGTGACTCATCAGAAACACTTTCACTCAATCAAATCATCTTAAAGAGTCACACAGTAAACTACTGCCTGGTGAAATATTAATAAACAGAGGTCATACTGGGCATGTGGACATAAAATGGTTACATATTGTTCTTGGGCTAGTGTCTGGACTTCACTGACAAGATAAAACTTAGTAAAATATGAACATAAGTCAAGAATTAAATAAATGAATACTATCTGATTCCTTATGTAATTATGTTTTAGTAGTTTAATAGTGAAATGTGTGATTAGATGAAAGAGGAGGCAGTGAAAAGTGCACGTGAGGGGAACTTGATGCATCTTCATTTAATGTTTATATAGGGAAATTGTGTTTGCTGCAGAAGATCCTTGTTAAACATGGAGAGATTGAACAAATTAAGAGTTGAAATGTGTGTGAGAGTTAGTGCAATGATTATGTTGGTTTAAGAAAGCCAACATACTGAAATGCTATTTCAACTTATGTTGGCCTTAGAAAGCCAACATGCTGTTATATTATTTAAATGTTTTATCATAGTTATGTTTGCTTGATAAATAAATGCTATTTAAACGTATTATGTTGGCTGTCTGTCTGTCTGTTTTCCTGATAGACTGTATTGTCTTAAAAACCTTTAAACTTTACGCTTTAAAACCACTTTTAACTTACTTCAAACTTCAAGTTTCAAAGTTTGTTTTGACTAACTTTTTATGTAGTTCATTTTGATCTTCTATTTTTAAGCCTTGGGTGTTTTATGCCTTAAACCAGCAATAAACAACAAACCAAGGTCCCTGAATGTGAGTCAAACATAATCTAGACAGCTTCTTACGCCACACCAAGATGATACAAAAAGCAGCCTGTAGTCATTAACAAAAAAAATAAAAATAATAATTACATAATCATGCACAAATTAACTTGAATCCTGAAAAAGTATGTGAAGAGAAATCTTGTCAATGTGTTTCCTGATAACGTTGTCTCTTAGCGTAGACTCTTAAGGTATAACTTAACCCCCTGAGGTCGCGATAGGCTCGTTTTTTTCCGTATGAGTGCAGAAAAATAATAAAATAAAAATATTAATTTTTATCTTATATGCTTGTGTTGTACATCAATCTATCCTGTTAAGTGTGTATTATTTTTGTGTACACTCACAATAAAAACAAAGTGTTGTGCTTTTCGCCAAATAAAGAAAAATAAACATGATGCGAGTTCTGCCTTTTCTCTGCCAGTGTAGACCATTCTGAAACGCGTCCGAAAATGAACAATAACTCAGCGAATACTCAGTCAAACAGGCATACAGACAGACAGGCATGAAGCTTGAATTCTCTTCTTTTGAATGAAGTAATTTATATAAAAAACAAATATTCTCATCTTGTGAAATCTGCATTAAAAGAGAGCGATTCCAGTCGACCTCATTAGAGCTAATTCAAATGTAATGTGACTCCGCCTACGGAGAGCGCGCTATTCAAACGCAAATGAATGAGGCAATCCACGCAAACCTGTGAACGCCCACATATCAGCTCGAGAAAACACAAGTTTATTCAGAACATTACTTGTTTACACCGTCTCGCAGCGCTGTGAGGAATAACAATAATGAAAAAAGTACCTCAGAAGTGCGGGTATATCGAGGAGCGAGCTGATGAATACTGTAAGTTTTTTTCTTCTCACGTGAATCGGGTTTCTGTTTTTGATGAATGAACGGCAGAGATGCGCGCTGTTTACCACAGCTCGCAAAAAGACAGTTTAAATTTAAATCGCGTGTGTGAATGAATGATGATGTTTTAGCAATAGGGGTGGGAGATATTGACAAAAATGAATATCTCGATATTTTTTTCCAATATCTCGATATCGATATTCAGACGATATTTTTGCCATCCTTCAAAGAAATGTGTGCAAACTGGCAAAGAAGGTCCAGTTGGTCTTTTGACTTGCTGCATTTGACTTATTATTGTAGGCTATAGAAAAAAAAAAAAATAATAATAATAAAGTAGCTAACTAAACAGAATCTGAGTTAGCCCCTACTTTGTGCACTTACAAAAAAATACAAATAAAAAAAAAACGGAACTAGGCACCTCTTGCAACAGTGATTATTAAATCAAACAACAATATTGTTGATGATAAATTCAAAGTAAAAAATGTTCTTTTCAAAACGCTATAAATCCCTCAATTTTTTCCCCAAAACGCTAAATCCATCTTTTTTTTTTTTCAAAAATTGATGGTTTGTCTTTTTAAAAAAGTCTTTTGTCTTTTATTTTTCGTGTTTGCATTTATGAGGAAAAAACAATATTACGTGACAGTTCTCCATTATGGACGCGAGCGCTCTGAAAGCGCACTAAAAGACTTTCAAACTTTCACAGAGACCTCAAAACAGAAAGCACAAAGCCTTTCTTTAAAACGAATTTCGTTTTGTATTAATTGTATCTTAGTTTTAATATTTTTTTCATTACCAATTTCTGGATTTAATGCATAAAAATAAAAATAAAACTATGTAGCCTAATAAATGTGCATTTCTCCGGTGCGTTCACTAGCCTACTGCAAAGATCGCGAGTCAATAGAATAGCCTATCATAAACTTCATCTTTGCAGCCGACACAGAAATTAATAAACAATTAAAATGTCTTATTGCAATATTTTACATAATCATTACTTTTGCTGGTTCTTTGAGGCAGCTTTTTAGGTTTATGGCGTTTTGGAAAAGAGCTCTTCACGTACAAACACCGTTTCACCAAGGCACAGCAGCCCTTCAGCACATAAGATCCACATTTTGTCCTTGCATTGTGGCTCAGTCAGTCAGAGTCACACCTGAATGAATGGCTAATTATGCAGAGTCATTATGCAGAGTGGGTGGGACATTGGACATTCCAAGGTGTAAACCACTCCTCGTTCACGCCCACTCGCATATTGGCTTTCCAAGCAAAACCTGTTTTACATCAATTTAAATCTATGTATTGTTTTATTTGAACGATAAAGCAAGACTATTTTCACATAATTTAAAGCCAGAACTCGAAGGAAGAACATCCATTAGTCAAAAGTCTTATTCATGCATATTTATTATGAGTTTTGTGGTCTTATTTCAGCAACTTTAATTTTTATTTTTTTCAATAACCACGCATAAGCATTATTCTCTTAAAAATAAAAAAATATACATGCATGGTGATCACATATTTTGGTAGCCCTGTTTGTGCTATATAGAGTGAATTTACACCTTTGCCATTAACATGTTTATAAATAACTGAAAAAAGCACAAATGTCAGAGCATGTCAGAACACCTCCAGGGCCCAGATAACACCTCAGACTCCAGAGGGTTAACTAAAGGTATATAATTTCTATGCGTGTTCCCCTGAACCATACCTTAGGAAGTTGCTTAAGACAGACCTTCTTACGTGCGACGTGACCAGGTGCTGTCCGTGGCGATGGTGCTGAATTGGTTGATATCGATGGCTTGAGAATCAATTATTCTCTCATGCAGGGGCTGCTTCTCTGCATTATGTGAGAAAGCGGTGTTCTTTATAAAAGAAGCACTTCAGAAATAGTTGAAACTGCATTTATTAGGACTCATGAGATATTATAAAAAATAATCCAAACAATAATAGCCTAAAATAGCCTTGCCTACATATTTTAAAATTGTATCATATATTGCTGCCACAATAACCATTTCAAATGTTTACGTGCTTTCTTCTCTTTCCCATTTTTGTTCGCTGAGGTGGAGCTGCGATGAAATATTGTTCTTTTAAATACTTTCCAGCATTTCAGTAGTAAAAGTGTACATCTTACGTACGGTGCTCGGCAGTGATCAAAAGGATTTAAACGGTGAATTTTGAATCTCTTCTTGTAAACTCAGAGATGTGGATTCAGACGGCAATTAAATTACCACACGACCTGTTTGTCAAAAAAACAGTAATTTGGCCAGGGATTTTTACGCGGGTTGGGTGAGAAAAAACACTGACATTATGGATTCGGCAATAAAATCACAGACTTACCCCTGTAAATGTTTAAAATACCGTACAAGCCTATGAGAAACAATTAGCGTCCGAATAGGACTTAAAGTAACACTAAGGAACATTTTTTACCTTAAAATAATGTTTCCAAAATCGTATCAGTGGTTCATCAAGTCGTAACAGGGTGAACGGCACTTCTGCATTCGCTTTGCGACCCTATATCTGCTGTAACCACACCATGCAAGTTTGCCAGATCAGGTAGCGGATCTGTAGTTCGAATGAGACATAAGAAAACTACAAATTTGACTTGCTTTACGTCGAGCATTACAATAGTCATTATTTAGTTTTTCTTCGTTTCTGATGTCGAAATACATCATGCTTTCATGAAATCATGCAACATACTCTACCTTGTCTGTGGACATCGTTCATTCCAAAGCCGGTGCTGGATAAACAACGAGCGTGTGTGCGACAGTAGACTGCGGGCGGAGAAATTATTTATGACAGCGGTAATGGACAATTCCACTTCCAACCTGTAGGGGGACCGAAGAGGAAAGTTCCTTAGTGTTGCTTTAACTGACAATAGCTATGCTTGCACTGGCCTTTGAAAGCGCTCCGCAGAAGGCGCCGTCTTTTAGAACAAATATTCGCTGTTTCGCTACCATAGTTTGAGCAAACTCCCCACCACAATCATTCCCTTTAAATAGACTATTAAGCCTTTAATGGTTTGCCAGCTGATGTACCTTTGGATAATATAATTAAAAATCTAAAAACAAACAGTGTAATGACAATTTTATTCTTTGCATGAAAACACTTGAATTCGCTTAATTGAACACTGTCTGGGAGTATTAAAACTTCAGAATTATATTCGTATAGACCTGCAACAGTGATAAGGTAAAGCTAAGAGTGGTCCAGACCAACCTTCCGAACGTATGGCTTACAGAAGGTATACTTAACTAAGAACGTGTCGGGAAAAACGTATTAATGATAAGGTACAGCTTAAGGTGTAACTTAAGAACGATGTAACGTTAAGAAGGTTTCGGGAAACACAGCCCTGTAGGACATTTTTCATTTAAAAGAAATATAACCTTTTCACCATTTTTATTCTGATTTATTCTTTGTTTAATATTTTACTTGCATCAAGAAAACAGCTAACAATATGTTCTCATCAAATATAAATGAATTATAGTGAACACTGGGGGAAACTAATCACACATCATTAGCTCAAGGAAAGTTTTATAGTGTTCATTTCATTAGTTTGTTAAGCCATTAAAGGTTGTATCAGCGATTTCAGGCCCAAACATAAATGATCACATTCATCTAATCTTTCCTAACGATCCGCTAGCTGCCCGCCCCATAAGCATGCTGTCAAAAAAACGCGTCTCTGTAGGCAGCCTAGGCTCTGAAATCTGCACACAAAAACAGTTGGTTTCACCAACACTCAAAACCAAAATAAATAGTGTTCCAACCAATCACCAACAGGGGTGGGTGTTGTGAGGTTTTGCGCTCGTGCACGGCTGCCTATGACGGCTACACGCGAAAACCTCACAACGAGACAATAGATGCAGTGGAACTCTTCACTCATGCTGATGTCTTTTTAAAAACTTAATTTTACAAAGTGTTTACAGATTAATTATTATTTGTTAAGGTTTAAAGGATACAACTTTAATCCTTGGATTTAATCCTTTAAACATCCTTTAAAAGTTTTTACATTTTCAGAGCAGACATATCTCTGTGTTTACTGTCCAGTGAGCACCTTATTTAACACAATCCCTCCAGCTAGGATAAGCAGCATGAAGAAAACCGCTAGTCCTCGACGAACAACCAGCTGTTTGGTGGTCAAAACCGCCCCAACTGTGACCTTTGTGCCAGCGTCTGTTATTCCTCCTTCTCCTTTACTGAGTCCTTCCAGGTCTGTGCTGGCATCTGTCTGGCCTTCTTCAGTGTGCTGGGACTCTTCTGGCACTTCTATACAATAATTGGTCAAAATAAAGGCAAATTCATGATGAAAGAATGTTTTTTTTTAGTTTTTTGTTCATCATTAAGGTCATCATATACCACAGACAGAAAGTACCTTCTGTGCAGCCCTTATTTTCCATAGCGTAAGATTCATCTTTGGTCTCAGGGGCTTGAACACCTGCTCTGATCAAGGCCTAAAAATAAGAAGATAAAGTCTAGAGTCATCTGTTCAATCATCTGTCCAAACAGACTATATGCTTTAAGTATTACAGTGCGTCTCATCCTCATGGACTGCAGCAGATTTTCCAGTCCTTGCTGTGAGATGTTACTCCAAAGCATTTGCAAGTTCTCTAACATACAGTATCTGGGGGACATACAGTTACACGTGGTTTGGCACTGCAAGGACAATCAGCTGTCCTCCCTGTAGCACTGACTTCTTACATTACAGTTTATTGCTCTGGTCAAGTCTGCAGTCTGCAGCAGGACTAAGGCATGTCCATGCAGGCTATCAGGCTGCTGCTTCTTTTTTTTTTTTTTCAGAGTCAGGAGAAAGGACTCTTCAGTGTCCTAAGTTATGGGATCTGTGACCTCAATTGTCTACTGCCTGTAAACTAGTGTCTTAAGGACTGTTCCACATGTGCATGTGCAATAATCGTTAATGGTTCAATGAACAAGCATGAAAAACATTGTTCAAACCCTTTCCAATAAAGATCTGTAAAGCTTATTTGTATTTTACAAAATTATCTTTAAAATATAGTATCCTGAAAAAGAGTTATACAGTATGTGTGTTTGTGTGTGGATGATGAAAAATGGCCCACCTCTTGAGTCGCTTTTTTCCAGTCTAGTTTGTAAATGAGGATGCTGAAGAACAATGACTGTAGGAAGACACACCCAAAAAACCCAATCCACAGACCTAACAACAGAGAGAAAAGATGTGAGGAGATTGATGGACGAGTTTAGTGTGGCACTTGAGTTTATTGGCTCAGTTACAGTAAAATAGTGTACAGTATTGAGCAGTTGTGCCATTACAAACAGCATCAGAACATACATAAATCTGCTGGAAGAAGCTGCATTCACATTTAGAAAAAATATATATTTTGTGTTCTAAAATTATCAGGGCAGCATTCAGTCTTACAAATCCCAGATTACTATTTTTAATATTTCAAAATTATGAAATAGCTTTAATATAGCCAGCTACTTTCTTACCAATTATGCCCATATTGAAGGCAAACATCAGAGACACTCCAATTGGTAATCCCACAAAATAATGTCCCACAATGTTACAAAGAGCACCAAGCAGCTGCTTTCCTGCACCTTGGACAATGCCACCTGTAATAACCTACAATCAAAACACATTCGGGTGATTATCAAAAGTAAAATATCAAGATATATACACAAAATGAGTGAAATACAAATAGCAGGCCACTTAAAATTAATAACTAAAAGTGTTACAAAAAGTTTAATTCATGTATCTATAAAGAGGTTTAAAATCAATATACTTACAGAAGTGGCATCAAATAGATAAACAAAGCTATACATTATCATGACCTGTGAAACTCTGAGGAGAATTTCCCTGCAAGATATAGAGAGTTAATGAGACCAGTTATAATGTTATTCTCCATAATTTGATGAAAAACGCTGACATAAAATACAAAAAAACTGTACACAACATAATTCAACATTCACGTGTTAAATGCTGATGTTCTTTAGAATAAAAAATTTAACATGTGGACTACTATGCAGTGTTCAACAGTAACTTTCTCTGGTAACTTACTCATCTCTGCTAAAGATGTATCCAATAATGTTGTTAGTACCTCCAATTATTGTTGCAATTACACAGGAAACAAGTACTACAGCAGCAAAGAAAAGAAACAGGTATTGATAGAAAATGACTGCAAAACCTAATATTAGTAACAATAATTATAGTGATTATCATTTCATGTTTCATTTAGACAATAATGGATTTAACACCCTGCTATCTTATATCAACAGGTTTCCAAAAAATATTAGACATGTTAAACAACATAGACATCAGTTAAAGCGGTTGACATGACAACATACATCCACAGACTAAAGACACTTTGGCGGACAGCTTGGCTTGTTCCGTGTTTCCAGCTCCAAGAGCATTTCCCACCCTCACACTGGCTGCCACTGCAAATCCCTGTGGAAACTGAATCACAAAGAGAAAACAAGGAGTTGTGTTCAAATGCTACCCAATGGATTCCATTAATTAATTGAGCTACTATTTGTCAGTCAACTCAATGAAAAAAAATAAATAAAAAAATTATCTAAATTTACCCAGATTAATCCTAATACACCTCCATTCAAACAGTGGAGAAGTCACTTATGCTCACCAAGACTGCATTTATTTGAAATACAGAAAAATACAAAAATACAATAAAAACAGTAATACTGCACTGTAAAAAATATGAGCAGTAAGTAATGGCAACAAGTAAATGATGTTTGGTCCTGGAGTTATAGCAACAAGCTGTTATTCCGTCAAGCAACAAGCTGTTATTACAACTCAAGATTCAACTCAATTTATTTAAGTCAGTTTAATATAACTTAAGTTGAAATGACTTGTACAATCAAGTTGACTTAAAAATGTAAGGCAGCAACTGAACTTAAGTTTTGAAGTTGAAATAGGTGGACTTTTTTTTACAGGGTGTGCAATATTATTGCAGTTTGAAAATGACATGTTCCTTTTCAAGGGGACTCAATGCTGTGTCAGAAGGTTGACGGTTTGGAAATGTATGTGGAATATCACTCCAATCTCATTGGCCAATTATAGTCTCGTGATGATGGTGCATCCCGGAGGCTATAACTCCAGGACCAAACATTATCAGCTTCTGTGTCTTCTGTAAGTCTTCCTCTTTGTACATTTTGAGTGTTATTTGGTGTTGTTTGTCATTATTATTTAATTAACGGCGAATAAGCAGCAGTTTAAGATCTGCGAGTTTCCCTGCCTGTGCTACATTACGGGAGGTGACACACTCTGTGTGTGTTCTGCTTGGGAGTGGAGCATTCACAGTCAGCTCTCGAGGGGGCTGATTGTGTTCATTGTGAAAGGCTACCGCTGAGAGGCTATCTTTGAGGAAAGAGGCCAGGCACGTGCCCAAACACGGGTATGGGGCGATGCTTAGGGTTGAAGAGACACTTGCAAGTTATCTCTCCTCTGAGTCGGCATCATCCCTAAAGGCTTTGACACTACCCGCAGAGCCATATAGAACTACATTGTTTTTGGTGGGTAAAGCCTATGTGGGATGAAGTCAGGCAGGGGCATGTCTGCCCACAATGGCTTTACTGCAGATATGTCAGGCCAACCTGCATAGGGACTTGGATGAAGGTGAGGGGAGGGGCCCGGATGCTAATAAAAAGCCGGGCTTGGCTACATATTTAGCTCTCTGCACCCCAAATAGACAGCCCACTCAATCGGCCATTCTATGGCAGCTATGGTGGCCATGCAGAGGCACTTATGGTTGAACCTCTTTGGAATAAAGGAAAGAGAAAAGTTCTTCCTCTTGGATGCTCCGCTTTCCTGTCCTGGCCTCTGCTAAACACTGTAAACACTGTTGCGTTCCAACGGTATATCCCCCACCGAGTCCAGGTACTTGGGGTTGCTCCCAAAGAGCAGCCCCAGCCAAGCACAAGAGAAGAAGTGGCCCACACCAAGTTTAAGTGTGCTCACTACTTCTCTGTGTCCTCTGGTGTTTTGGGGAGAAGCTGTTTCCAGTTAGATCATTGCCCAGTCTCTGCCAGCAAACATTGCAGATCTGGGATGTTCGCTCCCTCCGAGGAGGGTATTGGAGAAGGATGATTGGTTGTTCCCTGCCGGCAGGCCGTTTCAGGGCATTGGGCATATTACTCAGCCTTCAACAGAGGTTAACCTTGAGAGACTGAAAACCCTTTCAATTTATCTGGCAGCATGGCAACTTCTGACAAATGTGTCTCCATGGGTCCTGCAAATTATAGAGAAAGCGTACTGAATTTGGTTTGGTTCTCTTCCACCCTGCTTTAACGAAGGACTTTCCACAGTGATCAGCTCAGAGCAGGTGTTAGAGCACGAAGGAATGCATCCAACTTGATTACTTTGGGGCTTCTTCACAGGAGATCATTGTAGTGATGGCTCAAGACTAAGGCATTTTCCCAAGACCAAGGGGTTACATGCAGATGCGTTTGTACTCTAGTGATGTGGAAGAAGCCTTGGTTCTTGGTTCAAGGCCCTGTGCTGGGGGCATCCTGTCATCAGAAAACACTAACGACAGACACTTCCCTCACGGGCTGGAGTGCACATAAATTGCCTGGGATGATGGCTGTATTTCTAGCACTAAGATGCTGGATCCTGGATCTCAGAGGCCACCATGCCCTTGTCCACTCAGACAGCAACTTGATAGTCTCATACATAAATCACTGCGGTTATGCCCTCTTGGTGTACCAGATCATCCTCCGGATCCAGGGCAAGCTGCTTTCGGTGAGTGCAGTTTATATCCCTGGGCACCTAAATTGGGGATCAGACATCTTGTCAAGGCCGGGGCCCGGGGAATTGAGACTCCACCCAGAAATGGTGTAGTTGATTTGGAGGAGGTTCGGCCAGGCAGAAATGTATTTGTTTGCATCAGTAGAAACAATGCATTGTCTTCTCTGGTTCTTCCTTAAGCATCCAGTTCCGTTGGGGCTGGATGCCATGGTTCAGACGTGGCTGAGGCTATGTCTGTATGCATTTCCCCTGATTGCTCTGCTCCTGTGAGTTTTAGAGAGGGTTCGCCAGGACGGGGTTCATCTACTACAAGTAGCTCAGTTCTGGCTGGCCAGAGTGTGGTTTATGAACCTGATGTCTCTCCTGGATGGCTCTCCATTGGAGATTCCCATCCAGAGGGATCTTCTGTCTCAAGCACAATTTATCATCCCGACCGGAGATATGGAAATTGAGGGTTTGGCCCCTGGGGGGGAATCAACTGTTGAACTCTGGTCTCTCATCTGGGAAACAAATTAGTATTTGCAAGAGACATCCAAAACAATACATTATACTCTAAAAAACACTGGGTTAAAAACAACCCAAGGGCTGGGTAAATAAAGGGCATAACACGTTCGGTTAAATTTACCCAGCAAATTGGGTGTTTATTTAACCCAACATTATGAGTTGATTTAACCCAGCATAGTTGATTCATTTTTACTATCAATTTTTACTTTTTTTTTACTTCATACATGAATTAATGTCTACGAATTAACTTAAATCCTCTAAACTTTTTAAAAATACTCAATACAACCACTGGCTTGCATGATAATTCCTTTATTTTCAATCATATTTTACATTATAGTATATTTTACATCATTTTTAATACATATTGCCAACATTTATAGGTGACACTAGGTGTACTAGTGTCTAGGTGACACTAGGTGACTAGGTGCCTAGGTGTACTAGACACTAGGTGACTAGGTGCCCCTATATATTGCTTTGCATAAAATTAAACGATATACCTTACTGACTTTTTCACAATAAGGAATAGATAAAATAAAATGTACACAAACCTGTTTTTACCGAAGACATGCACCGTTTTGATGGAGCTGTACTGCTCTCTTCTGAAGAGGTCGCAAAAAGCCTGCGATAAATCCCTGGGTTGTTATGTCTGACCCAAGAGCTGGGTAACACAAAAACTACCCAAATACTGAAAAAAGAACCCCAAAAAATTACCCAAAATGCTCAACCCAGGAATTGGGGAGAAAAAAAATAACCCAAGATTTTTGTAATGTGTAACCTTCATATCCTGTTAAGAATGACTTTGCTGTAAATGTATAGTCCCAGAAACTCAATGATGTGTGGGTAAAAACAATTCATTTTCGCATCTCAGATGCGAAACAGCACGTGGTAAAAAAATAACCAAAAAGGACCATCTTTGTTGATTCCAGCAGAACATTCCTATCAAATAAACAGGGCCCGGTTTCCCGATAACGCTCACTCTTAGCCTGCTAAGAAGACTCGAAAGATATATCTTAACAAATTTGTTTATTTTCCTAAGTGTGTTCCCCGAACTATACCTTAGAAAGCTGCTTATATACCTTCTTAAGTGCGACGTGACCAGGTGCTGTCCGTGGCCATGGTGCTGAATTGTTTGAAATCGATGGCTCGAGAATCAATTATTCTCTCGTGCAGGGGCTGTTTATGTGAAAAAGCGGTCATCTTTATAAAAGAAGCACTTCAGAAATAGTTGAAATTGCAATTTATTATGATTATTGGATATTATAAAAAATAATCCAAACTATAATAGCCTATAATAGCCTAACCTACATATTTTAAAATTGTAACATAGCCTATTGCTGCCACAATAACCTTTTCAAAAATTTACGTGCCGCCTTTTCTTTCCCATTTTTGTTCGCTGAGGTGGAGCTGCGATGAAATATTGTTCTTGTGTAAATACTTTCCAGCATTTCAGTAATAAAAGTTTACATCTTGCGTACGTTGCTCGGCAGTGATCAAAAAGGATTTAAACCGTGAATTTTGAATCTCTTGTAAACTAGGATATGTGGATTCAGACGGCAATTAAATTACCACACGACCTGTTTGTCAAAAAAACAGAAGGTACTAATTTGGCCAGGGATTTTTACGCGGATTGGGTGAGAAAAACACTGATATTATGGATTCGGACGGCACTAAAATCACCGACTTACCCCTGTAAATGTTTAAAATACCGGACGAGCCCATGAGAAACAATATTAGCGTCCGAATATGACTTAACTGACAGTAGCCTATGCTTTCACTGGCCTTTAAAAGAGCGTTTTAATTCAATTAATAATATTGTATAATAATATAATTAAAAATCTAACAACAATCAGTGTAATGACAATTTTATTCTTTGCATGAAAACACTTGAATTAGCCTAATTTAATACTGTCTGGGTGTATTAAAACTTCAGAATTATATTCATTTAGACCTGAACAATGCTAAGAGAGAGCTACGAATGGTCCAGACCAACCTTACGAAAGTGTGACTTACAAAAGATATACTTAGCGTACGAACGTTTCGGGAACCGTCCCATAAGGTTAAGAGAGAGGTTAAGGAATAGGTTAAGAACTACTTAGAGATAAGAACGCTTTGGGAAACCGGGCCCAGATTTATATCCTTTAAAAGACTCACGATGAGACTTGAGGTAGAAAATAGGGACTTTAACATTACTTTCATCAACATTTTTTTTTTTTTTTTTGATTTTAAAAGTAGTTTTGGATAAAGATAGGGATAGAGTTTGTTTCCAGGGCAAAAGAGGCTAATTCAGGAACACATGCTACTATGCAGAATCAGGCCAAATCAGACCATGTAAAACTGTTAGTACCAAAAACATAACGCTGGCCAGTTCATAGACGACAGACTGAGCGCCCAGCTCAACCTCACTGATGAGTCCTGCAATAAAAAATACACCAATATTCATCTATGTCCAATATTGTTATGACATTAAAAGAAAATCAATTAACTAAATACATTGATAGTTTGCAAACCTGCCAGGAATCCACCAATCTCATATGTCCACCACTCCACACAAAGCATAAGCATGCTGGGAAGAGCCAAGCAAATGAAGGCGCCCCATTCCTGCAGACAGTCACGAGACCAGCCTAATGGTGTGTGCGAGGCAGACAAATATCAGCAGGATATATGAGACAAATACAATTTCAGATAAAAAACAAAACATGAACAAGATAATTAAATACTTGAATTTAAGCCAATTTTATTATATTACTTGTGCCGTATAACATGACACCAATTGAATATGAGGAAACTAGTCGTGGACTGTTCAATAAAACTAGTAAATTCAAACAGGTGTGCTGTCAGGCATTTTTAGGATGCAGAACGAGTAAACAGACCTCTGCAGAACTGAACAGCAGAGACTCACCATCCCAGGTGTCTTTATGCAGGCCCATACATTGGATGCACACATAGAGAACCATGACCAAGGAATACTGGGAAATTGCATTTGCAGCAGCAGATCCTCTGTGAACAAATCAGGATAACACACAAATGTGAGGTGAATGCAGAAAACAAGAAAACATGGTCTCTAAATATGAGATAAACTGAATCCAGACAGGTTCTTACGCCACACCAAGATCTAGCAGATGAAGGAAGATGTAGTTTATTAAAGCGTTGAGGATGTTCCCTGCTACTCCTGTGATGACCTGAGGCCAAATAATACCCTAAACAAATATATAAACAAAAAACGACCCTCAGCCTCACGGCAATATATACTCAAACAGCAGAGCATGGTGCAAGCAAGGTCATGTGTTTTGATTACAGAGGAAAGCATATAATCATTAATATAAATGTCCAACTTAGATATGTCACAAATGCATAAATTTAAGAACTTCAACAAAATGGAGGTAACCTGATTCAGAAGATACAATCCCTGCAGCTGATACATAAATACAGCCTGAAGATACAATAGGAAATAAGAAAAAGGTTGTTGGAAAATGGCAGGACAACTGAAATAATAATAATAATAATAATAAAAATAAAAGACTGTCATTATTTACTCACTCTCATGTCATTCCGAATCAGATTTTTTTCATGCATTTTTTTTTTCTTTTGTGTGAAATTTAAGTTATTCACTGAAAGCCATATGTTTAATGTAGTATTAGCTTTGAATAGATGATGATACAATTTTCTTCTTCTTCTTCTTCTTCTTTTTTTTGGTGAACTTTAAATGTCCCTTTAAAGACATTTTAAATGTTTTTAAAGATGTTTCTTATGCTCACCAAGGCTGCATATTGTGAAATATTATTAGTATTTAAAACAACTGTTTTCTATGGTGATATATTTTAAAATCTAATTTATTCCTGTGATAGCAAAGCTGAAATTTCCGCATCATTACTCCAGTCTTTAGAGTCACATGATCCTTCAGAAATCATTCTAATACTGATTTGGTGCTCAAGAAACATTTCTTGTAATTATCAATGCTGAAAATGGTTGTGCTGCTTAATATTTTTGTGGAAACCATTATGCATTTTTAAAGAATTCTTTGATGAATAGAAATTTCAAAAGAGCAGCATTTATTTGAAATGGAAATCGTTTGTAACATTTTAAATGTCTTTACTGTCATTGTAATCAATTTAATGTGTCCTCCTTGGTGAATAAAAGTGTTAATTTATTTCCAAAAAAAAAAAAACCTTACTGACCCGTAACTTTTAAAGGGTAGTCTACATACAAGAAACTACTAGAGTTAGATAAACTACAAGCTAGCAATATTCAAGATAAGCTGAAAAAGCTACAAAAGCTTTTGAATGTTTGTCTAAGTGGTATACTGTTTTTTTTTTTTTTTTTATAAAGTTACAGTATTTGCAGTAAGATCCTTTTTTGGTGTGCAAAAGGGTGTCACTCACAGGCAAAGCAGGCATGAATATTTTTACATAGAGTTGTGACAGACTGTTGAGAGGGAGACAGAGAGAGAGAAACAATCACACACAGTTAAAGGAACTCCACAGACACTGGCTTTAGGTCCATGTGACTGCCACATGTCCAAATGATATGGCATCATGTTATTTCACAATACTATCATTTCCTTCTATCACAAAATGTTGACAACAGACTTTATCAGCACACCAGACTCAGGTAAGTTTTGCTAAACAGAACCATAACTTGATGTGTGTTGAATGCGTCAGACCTGGCCACACTGGGACTCTGCCGGACAGCCAGCAGGATCGGCTCTGTGTTGATGAGAAGCGCCCAGCAGGGGAAACAGGCCAGAAGGAGGATGAGAATCCCTCTCTGCAGTATCACACCCACCCGCTTCAGATTATTACCCCCAAACGTCTGCAGGACACAATTCACTTCAAATGACACCTGAGCACAAATGACACTCACATTACTGAACATTGACTTTCATACCTGAGAGATGAGTGTATTGCATGCAGACGCCAATCCAGATCCGATGGAGATGCCGGACACATTAATAACCTGTGAGCAAAAAGGACGTATTTATAAAGGCGATGGGTGTTTTAATGAATGTCGCTATAATAAGTTATTTTGTGAACTCACAGCAATAGCCAGAGCCACACCGGCCAGTTCAGTTTTCCCCAAGTGTCCACAGAACACAGTGCTGATGAAGCTGATCAGAAAGATCATCAGCTGAGATATAAACTGCATTAAGAGGGGAAACATTCAACAGTATATAATAACAGCTAAAGTTTTGCCAAATATCTGTTAAAATTCATTACATAGATTCAAATTGACTCTACACAGCATCTTTAAGGGGTAGTTCACCCAAAAATGAAAATTCTGTCATAAGTACTCACTCTCATCTCGTTCCAAACCCGTAAGACTTTCGTTCATCTTCAGAACACAAATGAAGATCTTTTTAAAGAAATCTGAGAGCTTTCTATCCCTCCATTGACAGCTACACAACTACCACTTTGACGCTTCAAAAAGTTCATAAAGAGCTCATAAAAATAATCCATATGAATTGAGTGGTTTAGTCCAAATTTTCTGAAGAGACTCGATCGCTTGATATAATGAACAGATTTAATTTAGGCTTTTATTCACATTTAAACATTGATCAGAAAACATAAACAGAAGTTCAATCTTGCTTGATGCAGGTTCGAACCTCTAGCAGAAGCTCAAACATGCTGCGTAACACATGAGAATGAACCTCATATTAAAAAAATAATTTATACTGTATGTATATTGTATATGTGTGTGTGTGTGTGTATGTGCTATTTGTTTGGCTCAACAAAGTTCTTATAAGGTGCAGTTTAAATAAAACACAGAACAATTGATTTAGATCACACTGAGTATAACACTTAAACTTTTGACAAGTCAATTTAATAAACTCACCACTGGTCCAGACAGTTTTAGCAGCTCTATAATTTCTTGTTTATAATTTACTGGCAAAAAACTTAATTCAGTAACAGTCCGTGAACTTGAAGTCAACTGAGCATCATTGCTTCTCTCATGTTTTGAGTATTCATTTATCCGAGTTTCTGTGTTAATACTGTCCGTTTCCATTACTGAAGCAAGTCCCCTGTAATCACAAAGCATTAACTTTTACTTAGTTAACCATAAACCTAATACATCTGGATACAAAAACATACATTAAATAAATAAAAAATATATATATATACCTTAAAGGACTACTACAGGCAGACCTTTCAAGAAAAAACTGTCAGACATTAGCTTCTTCCTGTTGTAATACAAAAGGTTATAACAGCAGTCACTGAATGTGCAGGTCAGGTTTCATTGGAGTGACACCAGAATCCCGACGAAGAACCCCAAAATAACATCCACTAAACACTAAAAGCTCCCTCTGCGCTCGTATCAGGCAATGCTGATAGTCCTGTGAGCTGTTACATTTGCATTATGAAAACCTTGCAGTGCAGATAACATACATTTTACTAAAGGACTTTTATATCTAGGACGCGTTTGTTTCTAGAGATCAAGCACTCATTTATTCACTGAAAAAATGGTAACATCTAACTGGTCTTATTCAAGTTATCATATTATTTAACATCACTGAACCAACATATATACATTCATTTACACCAACAAAAATGTTTATATATGTTAAATTAGATAGAAATAGTTTTTTAAGGTAACAGTTTTAGGTTATCTCTTTTTACAGTGTAAGACATAAAAGGAATGTACATCAAGGTACTTTTTTAGTAGTTTAATCATATGCTGTGTATATCTAGTTTTATAAATGTAAAGGAAAAAGTGAACAACTTATATAGTCAAATCAGAAGCAGTTTCCAGAGCTGATGATGTCAAGAGTCCAGGCTGGACTCTAACAGCAGAGACCAAAATTGGGTCATATTATTATTCAATTTATTGTTCCAAAAGGGTCAAGCTTAACTGTAATTGATGAAAAAAGGTCCTTAAATGATAATATATTCAGCATGGCTTCTGTGCTTCTTCTCAGCAGCCACTGGAGGTCTTACTTCCCCCCTCTTTCAAGTTTGTAAAAGGCCTGTTGTGTTGGTTACACTCAAGAATGTGAGGTGCTTGTGATCATTTAACATAATCCTGAGATGGTCCTGTGAATATTACTGATGTTCAAATGTAAAATGTTGAATTCAGGGGACAGAGACTCTGTCAGATCATATTAAAGGGATAGTTCACCCCAAAATAAAATTCTGTCATTTACTGTCCCACAAGCTGTTCCAAACCTGAATGAGTTTCTTTCTTCAGCTGTATGCAAAAGAAGATATTTTGAATGCGTGTAACCAAACATTTGATGGTCCCCACTGACTTAGCATTTATAAAATAATAAACACAATGGAAACCTTCAAGTTTCAAAATGTAACAATTTCAGCAGCTCTTCTTAATAACACTTTACATTAAGGTCCCATTTGTCAACATTATTAAATGCATTAGCTAACATGAACTAACAGTGAGGATTTTTTTTATTCATTTATTAATCTTATAACACTTCATAATAAGTACACAGTAATAAAGTACTTACAAATCATTAATAATAAATGAGTTTATAGTTAATTCATAGTTAATACATTGTAATCTCTGCATTGTTAATATATCAGGCTATACTCAAATAGTGAGTTCTTCATTCACTGTCACTGTAATTAAAACAATTTATTATTGTTTAATTAGCTTGTAGTAGAGGAATTGTAAATTGGTTATTAGGAGTAAATAGTTCTCACTTTAGATTAAGTCATGGAAAATGTCATTAATTAAGTGCTTTAAACCAACCTTTATTAGACATTAATTGCATTAATCTTCAGTGTTCATTAAAATGTTTACAAATAGACACACAAACACACACACTTTACTTTAGGGTCTGAATCTAGCTATTATCTGGTTGCTTATTAGCATGCATATTACTAGGATATTGGCTGTTTATTAGTACTTATTAAGCACATATTAATGCCTTATTCTGCATGCCCATATTCTACATCCCTTAATCCTACCCAATGCCTTAACTAAACAACTACCATACAAACTATTAATAAGCAGTAATTAGGAGTTTATTGAGGCAAAAGTCATAGTTAATACTAATAGTTAGTTAATAACAAGAATTGGACCCTATAAGTGTGACCATTTCTTTAAGGAACACTTAATAATAATAATGCAATGCCTAATAAAGTTTGGTTCAAAGCACTTAATGAATGACTTTCTCATTTTCCATGCCTTAATCTAAAAAGAGAACCATTTACAGTTAATAAGTTAACAAAACATAAACAAACATTATCTACCTTTACATATGAGCTAATTAAACAATAATAATTGTGTTAATTACAGTGACAATGAATGAAGAACTCACTATTTGTATATAGCCTATTATTAATATATTAACAATGTAGAGACTATTAACTATGAATTAACTATAAACTAATAGTTTGGAAATTATTTTTAAGAACTGTATAACTATATACTTATAAATAGTTACCGTTCATCTTTGTAAAAATACAATTCTTAATTGTTATTCATGTTAGTTCACAGAGCATTAACCAGTTAACAAATGCACTTTTGATTTTAAAAACCTGTTGGTAAATGGTGAGATTAACATTGACTAATAATATTATTAAATGCTGTAGAATTATTCTTCATGGTTATTTCATGTTAACTAAGCGTTACCGGTAATACTGTACAATAAGTTTTCATTTGTTAACAGTTACCGTATTAACTAATATTAATGAACTAACAATGAGCAACACATTTGTTACAGTTTTTAGTAATCTTTCTTACTGTTAGGTTCAAAAAACAAAAAACAAAACAGTAATTCATTGTTTGCTCATGTTAGTTCTCAGCGCATTAACTAATTTGAACAAATACAAGTTTTTAATGTATTAGTAAATGTTGAGATTAACATGAACTAAAATGAATAAATGTTGTTGAAGTATTGTTCATCGATTCTTGTAATGCAATGAAGTAATGCAAATCTTTATTTTGGATTTGGGTTTCTGATTTTGTCCAAAATGCATACATAAACATGATACAAATATGTATAAGATACAGCATGTGGCAGGTGGAGGTGGAGCTAGCAACTGTGAGACAAGACATACTGCTCGACAGCAATCTATTTCACTCTGCCCTTACCTTCTTTTGAGGCTATTTTATCTTTCTCTCCAGTCATATATAGACAGATACAACATTAGGAATTTTGGAAAAAGCCCATTTGAAAATGACTTTATACAAAAATGTTCCAGTGAAAGAGTAACTGGCAGCAGGAGCATGTTAACTGCCTCATTTGGAGGTGGTGTTGCCATGGGATGGAGCCTGTGGCTGCTGTTGCTGCTGCTGCTGCTGCTCAGCGAGTGCTTGCTGTAAGCGCGTGCGCTTCCGGGAGTAATGCTGCCAGTGTAGGATCTGCTGTTCGTCTATGAACTTGGCACACTGCGCATTCACCAGCTCCTTTCGGAAGTGTTCATACTGCAACAGCTCTAACATGTGCAGACAATGAGGATATCTAAGGGGAAAAAAGATCAAGATTTAAACTACATGAGTCTAATATGTCAATCATATAATCACCATGAGAGGAACATTAATTTACTGAGAAACATCGCAGATGAGATCGGTGGGGAAAGTTACATTTAAAAGTAATGCATTACAATATTGCGTTACTCCCTAAAAACTAACTAATTACATGTAATGTTAAATTATTTGCGTTACTTTTTCCTCCATCTGACTGAGGCTCAATCTCTTCCAGCCTATAAAACATACAACTTAATTTTCTTTTAAAAACACATTTTAAATATTTTTATATTCTGACCACTTAGAATATGTCCTGATACCTACAACTATACATATATGCATTACAAAAGATCTCCTAACATTACGGGTTACATATCCGCTGTACAACACTTTTTATTAAAAGCTGAAAGCTGTTTTTTTTTATGTTTGTACTTTTTGTCTGTTCCCATGCATGCATGAGTGTCTACATCATGGAAAGACGCATTACTTTAATCATATATATATATATATATATATATATATCACTGATTCTTGAGAGTCGGGACAAAACATGTCCCACATAGAAAAGTCTAATTTATAGCTAAAAATTAAGAAATTCATCATGATTGACATACTTACAAAGTTAAATCTAAAGGAATTGTATATACCTATCTGATTTTTAGAATAAACTTTTTTATATTTTTGAGGAAAATTTGTTTTAATGTATGGTCTGTGGTTAGAAGGTCCATGTTATTGCACTTGTCCTCAGCAAGAGGTCACAATATTAACCATCCCAAAAAACTTTAAAAAAGCTCTACAATTGTGAAAACATATATATCAAATAAAAAATAAGGGGTATAAATATAAAAAACAATGCATTATGTGAACATCAAACAATATTTTCCATAAAAATCTGCCTATTAAAGTTGTGTCCTCAGTTTCTGTCAACTCCGTCAGATTTTTTCATAAAGCTCTTTAAATCAGGAAATAGCATGGTCAGCTATATCCCTGAGGACCCCTTTTCATCTCCCTGCCTGTGGTGAATGCAGCACTACCACACATGCTCTGGTACAGTTGACATTTTTTTATATTTTAGACAAACAATGTCAATATTCCTATGGTCACAGCTGCACCATGTCAATACCATCTTTCTGTTAAGATACTTTTTTTTAAACCATAGTGGACTGAATTTAAGCATTTTAGTGAGGTTATTAGGACAGCTAGCAACTGAGGAAAAACTACCTAGCTGCAGTGTACAATACAGATTTTGGCAGGAAAATACATGCCCTTACGTTAACTCCGTCAGACGTCAACTCCGTCAGGTTCTATGTCTGACGGAGTTGACCTGTAAGCTGACGGAGTTGACAAATCCACCAATAACCTCTTAATGTGCGAATATAATATTATTTGTGAATATAGTGAAGAGTTAAACTGTTATTTCAGGGTTTTTTTTACACATAAATGCTCATACATAGCATGCATTACATTATTTAACCATACGCATCTGACTTGTAGATAATGGGCAGGCAGTGGTCTGCTTATTATTGTGTAACGTGTAACTTTGCCAGCACTTTAATATATATATTTATAAGTAGAGACAGAGATAGAGACATGAGAAGCCAGTGTAGGGCTGAGCGATATGGCCAAAAAAAATTATCATTATACATTTTTTTTATATCAGTCGATATCGATAATTATCACGATAAATGTCAAATCTTTATTTCAAGTTTAAAGGCAGATTTTTGCTCCTAAGTGAAAGTTGTAGAAAACAGAGCGTTAATTGTGGTTTTAAACTACTCTTTATTGTCAGAACATATCATGACAAACAGGTGAACACTTCACAAATCTGAGGTAAAACATTCAAACATTTTTTGTCAACACCATCAGTTTTTCCGTCAACACCGTCAGTTTTTCCATCAACACCGTCAGATCTTTGTCAACAGCTTTGGATGTATGAATGTTTTTGTTAATTTTTTGTGGGAAAAAAATATTTTTCCTTCAGTTTATGTTGTTTTTGTAATAAAGGACCATCTGATCTACATCCTCTTATGTTTTATCTTTTTAAGGAATTTGTTTTTACAATATTGAAATTAAAATCAAAGTTTGAAAATGCAAATATTTAGAAATCTGAGTTTTCAGAATAGTGTGAAATCACAACTTAAGTTTATATATTGGATTTTTTTTTACATATCAGAGTAACTAAACACTATTACAATATACTTTAGAACTTTAGATTCTTGTTGGATTTGAAGAATTTAAATTGTATACTTTTTAGTGTGTCTGACGGAGTTGACACAAATCCAGTTCTGAAGGGAAACATGTTTATTTGTTAAAAATGTGTTTTTATTTAGAACCTGTTCCTTTACATGGTTAAATAGCTAAGACCTTTCTCTGCAGAAACATATAACTCTAATTGATATAGTGTGTATTTTTTTAAAAAGTTTTTTAAAACGTGTTTTGTCCCGACTCTCAAGAATCAGTGATATATATATATATATATATATTAGATTAGTAAAAAAAAAATGTACAGCATAAGACTTACTTCAGGAATTTAGCATATTCTGGTTCTTTCCAGTAAAGTAGATACTTCAAGTAATTGACAAAAGGCTTCTCTCTCAGGTAACCTCTTTGAGCCAGAACTGCAGGATAAAAAGCAGGATCTTATATGACATATTTAACTGCACAACGCATGTGGAAAAAAAAAAAAACTTTACAAGACCAATCTACGAAATTGAACCATAGAAACAAAAATTACCTTAGATTAGTGATTCAAACTGCTATAGATGAACCAATAACTGAAATATCTGAATCACTGTAACAAAGTATTTAAAATAAGCTTGTAACAATGTCAATGTTTGTTCTTACAGTTCAGATAGTTTGGGTTCGCTAGGCACTGAACAAACTCCAACTCCAGCTGGAAACGGTTTCTTGCCTGCTCTTCTGCGAAAGTATGATTTTTAAAATGTTATTATTATTTATATAAGGTTATTTTATTATTATAAACAATGTTTGAACGAAAATGCAACATATTTCGGTACAACCACCCCACGTATGAATTTATTTTCGCATAATGTAAATGGCATATAATACACAAGAGTAAGTTAATATTGTCACAATCAGATCAAACTTGTTTGAAGTCGTGCGAAAGAATATTAGTGAAATAACACGTTCATAGTCAACATCAACAAATTACAAACCTGTTTCCATAATCCCAGCCATGACAGACGACGGGAGAGAAAACGATGTTGAAATATCTTGAAAATGTATATATTTAAACGGATCTATAGAGAGATTCCTAAACCAAAATATGCCGTTTTTGTTTGGGAAGACCTACGGAGACGCCATATTTACCAGAAAACCAGTGTGCGTGTGTCGTAAAATTTCCCGTCGTTGTGCAAATGAGACCAGACAGTACGGTGTCATGACAACGGCCCTGCCAGTTTTTCAAATTTGCATACAGCTTTGAAGCTACATTACAGACATAGACATGAAGTTAAACTGCTATCCTGTCAAACAAAATTGCGAAGATGTCACTAGTCACAGATAAATTAAAATAATGTAATTTGTGTAGCGTATAATGGAATAATGGAATCATCGTGCGCATGCGTATTTACACTTTCATGACGTAATCGAAACAGCGCATGCGTGTTCAAACAGGTCTTACCACATTAGACATAACAGAGAATGAATAACATTGTTTATCCTCCAGCTCGCTTTTTTTCGGCTCCTGTGTTTGGAGATGTGAAATGGCGTACAGTGAATACAGTGAAAGTAAAGCTTGGCGAACAGTTAATAAATTATATTTTATTAACAAAGTAAAAGCAGTCTCTTTTAAAATAATACATAATGGCTATCCAGTAAAAGTAGGCTACTGGAACACTTTAAATTAGATATTGATAACTCTTGTAATTTCTTTAAAGGTGAAAAGGAAAATATTTAGAAAAAAATCCACCATTGCAAATTTTTTTCATTTGCATTGTATGGTCTGAAAACTGAATTATGAAGCATTACACAGACCTGAAATGTTCACCTATTTTTAATTTTCCTCTTGACAATAGATGCCACTAAATCTCATTTGAGCACATTTCTAAAATGGCTATGTTTTTTTTTCTAATTTTAATACTTCATCTGGTCATCACTCATCAATATCCATCCTTTAGGATTTTACCAGGCATTATAATAGATTCAATGTGATTACATTTAATGCAGTTCAATTTTGACCTACACAATTTGCATATAAAATATTTATTATATCTTTGTTTCCGCAGTTGTTTAAATGTTGATATTTTTAGGTCAAAACGTTCTTGTCTGTCAGTCATATAATGCAGGTCTATGGTCACCACCTCAAAGAGCATGCACAGAGAAGTCCAAATTAAACAATTCCCCATCGTAAGTACACATTGATGGCCTAAGACACGAAACGAGTGGTTTGTGTGAGAAAATGAACAGTATTTATATCGTTTTTACCTCTTGTACACAACCACGTCCAAGTGATCTGTAAGCCAGAACGCGCGCACACGTCACACACCAGGAAGCGCACGCGCCCTCAGATCACTTGGACTTACGATGGGGAATTGTTTAATCTAACCCTAACCCTAACCCTAACCCAACCCTAACCCAACCCTAACCCTAAACTACTGCACAAACAAAGACACCTACATCTTGGATGCCCTTGAGGTAAGCTAAAACATACCAAAATTTAATTTCAAAGTGAACTATCCCTTTAATATAATGTAAATTTGATTTAAAAAATAAAAATCACAAAAGTATACTGATTTAAAACATTGGCTATATGCAGGTGAAGGAACAAACAGTGTGTTTAAATGTATTAGTAGGAATATGGAAAAAAAAAAAAAACTATTTGACTATTCTGTCAAACTGGCCTGCATGTTTAGAAGTCCACTGTTTAGATATTTGTGTTTAAATATCCACATAAATATTATATCATTTTATTATGAATTTATAAAAATGTGCATTAAAAAACAACAACTGAACTGCACAGTCACGGCACAAGTGATGATACACTATCATCTCCAGTGAAACCAGCCACTGGCTCTGACCCTGCCTGGCCTCCTCAGTTGGAAACATGGTGAGAATAGTGCTGAATGGTGCAGTTTGACAGCAGACAGAAGGAGGGGTTCAGTCTCTCACACATCTGTAGTGTTTGCCCAGCTGGGAAAGGTGTCTAAACTGAAGATAGCTCTGCCCCAGCTGTTTATGGCTAAGGTAATGCAGAGGATGCCGATGATATTCATGACAATCCCTGTCCTGGCCTGCGGATAAAAGCGAATATTTGGATAACCAACATTATTAGTTCTACATTCATATCAATAATGTTTTTCCAATTTTATTTCTTCATTTCATTTCATCTAATTGACGAAGCATTCCATTTGCATCAGATATCGCTGTGCATTTTGGATTTAATCATTTACAGTTGTGTGACGGTTCATATTTAAAAACATTTTTTTATTAATGGCTAGCACTCACCATGTCAGACACTTTCAGGTATCCGTATGAGAAGACTATGGCATTTGGAGGGGTGGCTACTGGCAGCATGAAGGCAAAAGATGCACTGAGGGTGCAGGGGATCATGACATACAGAGGGTTGATATGTATAGACTGGGACTGAAAAAACAAACAAACAAAAAAACAATGAGTAAGACCAGCTTATTTTACTGAGACATATGGAATGGAATTTAATGCTATGTATTTGGTCCCTTTGAAATATGTTTGAATAATAATTAAATATAGGCCTATATATAGTAATAATGAGAAAATACATAGGTAGAATAGTTAAAATTATGTATTTAGCTGCACTCCGACCAGTCCGACACAGCAACATCGGCTCAACCAGTAGCTGGTCAGTAGCATTATTGCAGTAGGCCTAGTTATTTTTCAGATTTGTTTTTCTGAAGTTTTGAAGTTTTTCTGTGCATGTTCTAGCTTCCTGTGTTTAGTTGTGATAGGAAACAAAACTTGTCGAAACTTTGACTCAATTGAACCAATTTTCACAAAACGATTTTCTGTTTAAGCACTTGCAACGCCACACACTGGTGACCCCTGCTGGTCAGAACGCTGAACACCTTTTCACAGAAAAAACTAAACAAAACACCTTTTACAAACCAAATGCAAATGTTTTATTAAAAGTGTAATCTATTAAATGCAATTAACAAATCATTTAATGGCATTCAATATTAAGTGTGTTTATAATATGTGTTATTTCATTAAAGTCCCCCTGTAGTCAATCATGTTATCCCTTAAAATTCATCTTTGATCACCAAAATGACATTTTAAGCGGTTTTTCTTTGAAAAAAAAAATTCTTCATGCCCTAAAATAGCTTGAATGTAACTCTACACTCCTGCCTCACTTTGTATATGTGGATCTATGAATATATTAAGCCCAGCAAATTAGCCCCGCCCCCACTCAATCACACCAGCTCAGAGATCCAATCATAGATGATCATACGTAACGTGATTGGTTACAAGGTGTGATGTCAGAAACACCAGTGATTTCAAACTGCGTTTTTAAGACTCTCTTTGGTTCACTGCAGATTTAAGGACTCAGCAATGGTGTTGACTTATGAATTTACACATGGTTTGTCTAAACACCACAAAGATATATAAACAATACAAAAACCTTGATTTTCACCACAGGGGGACTTTAAATTGTAGGGATTGTTCTATGGAGAGCTTGGTTAATCTGGCCAATTAGAGACCAACTAAAACTCTTCCTTTTTATTATACAAATGTGTAATTGAAAATTTAAGACAGAAATATCATCCCCTAGCGGCAAACCACTGAAATGTATCTATCACATCATTAATGTTTAGTTCCTGTTTCCTTGGTTGCCCTGGTTTCTGTATATGTAGTTACTGACCGTTTCGTCACCTATGCCTAGTCTTGAGTCTTCGTTATCTCTGTGAATTATATTGTTTATTAAAAAAAGCTGCAAAAATGTCCACGTCTACACTTTCTTCCTACCTGAATCTTACAGCACACTTTTAAATAGAACATTTCATTTACAATACAATAAAATAATTTCTTTATTGCCAAGTTTGCTCAAACAAACAAGCAATTTCTTCAGGGAACAGAAGCTTTCAATACGGCCTGTATAATCGGCCAATAGCAGACACAGCCTACATGTTCAGGACATATATTTGAAAAGTCATTATTGTTGATAGTTGTTATTGTATTAAAAAAACTTCTACTTTCTACAGTGATATGGCTCTGAGCTCTCAAAGCTCAGTTGTGTTACAGGTAACAGAGGAGAATGAACAACGCTGGCACACACAGAGGAGCATCTGCGTATCTGCCTTCAGCAACGAGTGAATTAGCGACGAGTTGAAAGCCCTCGATCTTCCCCCAATGCCCGTTCTTTCTCATTCTTCCTTTCTCTTTCTTTTTCTCAACCTGACAACAATGACACATCTCCATGGTTCTCCCATATGAGCCACTTCAGCTTACAAATCCCTCCATTCACAGGCTCTCTTGCATAGGCTAATTCATGAGAAGAGGGCTGGACGTGCCAACTGCACAGCAAGGGACAAGAAAGGTGAAACCCAGTGAGAGATTTATGGAGGAAGAAGCTGTGCTTATTAAAAGAAACCTTCACAATTACGCAACTTGTTCATTTGTGTCTGGTATAATATAAATAACAGATAAAATCATTTTATTGCAAAATCAACATGAAACATGTTGACAAACACTAATAATATTTCAATCAGTGATTCAGATCTATACATTGGCCACTACACCAGCTAAATAAATACAATTAAGTTGCCATTAGTGAATACACACACACAGCCATTCAAAATTTGGGGTCCGTAAGATTTTTTTATTATATATATACAGTATAAAATATAATTTTGTCCAGGCAATGCTGAATTTTCAGAAGCCAATACTCCAGTCAAAAGAACAGCATTTATTTGAAATAGAAATTTTTGTAATTTTGTTTCAATCAAATGAATGTGTTTGCCAAATAAAAGTATTAATTAAAATGACTTAAAAAGTATTAATTAATTACTAAAATCTTCCTGACCACCAGCTCACTCAGATTGTTATTCTAATTATATAATGTGTAAAAAAAAACAAAAAAACCCCAAAACAAAACAAAACAAAAAAACGCTTAAAGGCCCATTGAAGTGCTTTGAAACACACAGCATTATTCAATGTGTTGACATAATTTCCACTAAAACAAGAAGATGGGGGCGGGACATATCGAACAGCTCCTCCTCTTTTTAAATTAGCCAATAACGTTTTGTTTACATAACAGACAGCTCAGCCAGAGTCACTGAGCTTGGTAAAGCTGCAGTTTCCTCCTAATCTCTAACAATTTCTATTCAAATGGGTCCGATACGTTTTTCTGGTCTGCACCAACTCGCGCGTATGATCCACTCTTTGTTATCGTGTCTATGGACCGGAGCACACTGTGTGTGACTTCATTCACCCCAATGGAAAGCATATTTACACTGTCAGAATCGTTCCCTATCCCCTATAAAGTGCACTGTAGAAAAAAAAGGGGATTTATAGGGGACGGGACGCTTCAGATTCTAGAGAGCATTTGATTGGACAGCAAATCTGATGAGAAGCTGAAGTGCAGCGTGATGTCATCAAAACCATTGATCGACATTGGCGGATGTGACACTGTACGTTTTGAATGCTTAAATCTTCTAAATGTGAATTTTGTCACTGTTTTGGAGCACACTAGCTTATAGATGACAGTAAGGCTAACATCTTCATACTAAAAGATTTCATGGGGACTTTAAAACAAAACTGACCAGTGATCTTAGACTTTTTGGACCAAACTGAATGTTAGTACTTAGTTATTGAAAAAAAAACAAAAGTTTACGGCTAAGAAAAATTTGAAAAAGTCATGCAAACTGCCAAACTTCATTAAATTACACAATGTTGTGGTCAGAAGTTCTTTGTCAGACATTTCCATAAAAGCCAGCAGACTTTCTTTCCATTTTATTGACTGCGTCCTGCACACCTTTCTGCGACTACAAAGGTGTACGAGGTATTTATTTGTGAGCTTCACAGTTTAAGAATATAAATCATGGAGAATATTAGATGCGTACGTACCATAGATGCGAGTATAGGCAGGAATAATGTTGCTGTGGCGACATTGCTGGTGCATTCAGTGAAGGTAGCTATCATCAGACACACGACAATGGCAATCGCCCAGGGAGGAATACTCTGAAGAGGCGACAACTGATCTCCAAGCCATTTTGACAGCCCTGAGACCTGAGCATTGACCCAGATAAAAGTAAACAAAAACAGAAGGCATGACAATTGAAGCTGACCTTTTATATGGTGTTTAATTAAGAACTGCAGATTATCTTTAGTCTTTCTCATGTCCTTTCATTAAAGCATTATGTGTTGGCTTTCAAGCAGCTCCCTGTTTAAACCATTAAGATGTGGGTGATATGACCAAAATCTTTTGATTTTCAACCACATTAAGGAACAACATCACAATAAAGTGATCCTGCCTGAAATCAGAGATGTTACTAATTGAAATAAAAGCCATACCCTATATTTCTCAACACTGTTGTGTAAATGACTACAAATTACATTTGGAAAATGTTCAACTTGGATCAGTCTCTTTAACAACTGGCAAAAAAAAATTTTATCACCAAAGACAAATTGTTGTCACTGTATTGATAGTGTACAAGAATTGAACACTCTTGCTTAGAACAAAAACATCATGTTAATCTCTGGTCACACTTTGCATTAGGTGTCTTTAACTACTACATTTACATTTACATTTAAATGTATTAATTTTGCAGACGCTTTTATCCAAAATGTCTTACAAATGAGGAATACAGCAAGCGATTCACCATAAAGAGGCAAATACAAGAAGTGCTCATAATACAAAGTTTCAGACATTGCTTAGAGTAGCATGAGCAAGAATAGGGAGCCATTAAAGGAAAGTGCAAGCATACATTTATTTTATGATGAGGTTAAAGGGATAGTTCACTCAAAAATGAAAATTACCCCATGATTTACTCATATGACTGTATATGTATAAGACTTTCTTCTTTCAGACGAACACAACAATTTAAAAAAAAAGTAATTGCTCTTCCAAGCTTTATAATGTAGTGTATGGCAGTCCTGATTTTGAAGTCCAAAAAAAGTGCATCCATCCATCATAAAAGTAATCCATAAGTCTCCAGGGGGTTACTGAAAATATCCATATTTAAAACTTTATCAACTAAAATAACTAGCTTCCAGCAGACGGCCTATGCAAGCCTATGCGGCCTATTCTATTAGATCGAAACCCTCCGACATTTCTCTATAAAAATTCTCGTTTTAGACTTCTAATTCATGACCGGTGTTTTGTTTTGCTCTATCCTCTGCGCTTCTGCGTTCATCAGTATGTAATGCATCAGGAAAGAAGTTACTCTTTCGCCATAAATCGATGCGTACGGCCGTCTGTCGGAAGCTAGTCATTTTAGTTTATAAAGTTTTAAATATGGATATTTTTCTTAAACAAATGCATCGCTTCGCTTCAGAAGGCCTTTATTAACCCTACGGAGCCTTGTGGAGCACTTTTATGATGGATGGATGTACTTTTTTGGACTTCAAAATCTCATCCTCCCTTCACTCCCATTATAAAGCTGGGAAGAGCCAGGACATTGTTTCAATATAACTCTGATTGTATTCACCTGAAAAAAGAAAGTCATATACACCTAGGATGGCTTGAGGGTGAGAAAATCATGGGGTAATTTTCATTTTGGGGTGAACTATCCCTTTAAGTCAAGGAAGAGATGAGTTTTCAGATGTCTTTTGAATATTGTCAGGGATTCTGCAATCCGGATGAATTACAGAAATTAATTGCAGATTTTATTACTTGCAGGTATTTATTAAATAAGTATTAAAAAATAAATAAAAAAAATTGAATAATTTTAAATAACCAAACATGTATGTTCACAATAAATGCATTGTATCAAATTATTAATTTAAAATGTTAATATATAGTAGTTAAAGACACTTAATATACAATGAGAACAAATCTAATAATTTCTTTTGAACACATTTTTTTTTAAAGAATCACTAAGACTCACATTGAACAAAAGCAATATTCAAATCTTTTAATAGAACAATACAGACCATACTATAAATACAACGTACTAGCTAGATCTACATTTTAGAAGAACATTATTATTGTCATATCGCCCAGCCCTAAATCTTGCTCCATGGTAAAGCAATGAGGGCTATAAAAATATATCTGACTTGAATATACTCTCAATAAAATACACAAAGACAGATTTTGAAAAGCATTTTTTGTACCTCACTGCCCTTAGCCAGGGCAAAGCCTCCCCCCAGCAGCAGGATGATACTCCAGGGCATCTTCTTCTGTGTCACACTCCATGTCAGCAAAGCTGGAGTCGGGCCACTGTCTTGCTGGGGCACTGACATAGACCACAGTCATATTTATTCCTGTTATTTATTTATTAACTTTTTCATTGACATTTTTATAATAAAACAACAACAACAACAACAACAACAAAAAACAACAACATCAACATCAACAAATTCTCAACAGCACTCTACAAAAAAGGGGGTATTCAGATAATGTGGAAAAACAAGATTTGTACAATGATTAATAATTGATACCAACAAATATTAATATATATATTATCTATATTATATATTATACACACTATCTACACTATCTAGCTTAATAGTCAAACAAGACAGGTGTTAAACTGACCTGTGTCAAAGCTCTGTGCTCTCCAGATGCACAAACGTGGAGGTTTAGAGGGGAAAACAAAAAGCAGGGCAGCTACAAACACCGCCACTGTGGCATCTGTCACAAACCTGCACAGAGGTGAGCCATGAGGTTGAACAAGGGGTTAGAGGTCATTACACAACAGATGATTTAAAAAAGTGTTTGTGTGCAGATTCTATTATGTTCTGTTCTTTTTTGGTTCAGACCTTTCACCCAGAGAGAATCTCAGTTCACAGTTTTAAATCCTTAAAATCTTAGTATGTGACCGTCATCAGGAAATGTACACAAATGTTGTTTGCAATGTGGGGCAACTTCATTCACATTTTTGCTGGACATTTGACCTACAAATAAAGGTACACGTCACAGCTGATAACAGGAGAACACGCTGTTTGTGTTAACCAATGGTTCAAATTGACAGCTGAAATTGACATTACTTGGTTTAATTTTAGAGGTATTTTGCCCATAGACCTGAGGTCATTCTGGTTTTTTCAACATTATGTCTATTTTGTCAAGTTTTTGTTCAGTTTGGAGGATCCTTAAAACTGGAAATTGTCTGGAGTTTGTTTACCCTCAAAAGGTATCAGAGGACATTTCACAGTGCACAAAATATGTAATTGTGATTCATTACAATTAAAGATAAGCAGGGTTTGGTTGAAAATCAAGCCACATTGTAAAGTGATGTTACTTCGCAAAGGTATTATTATTTTACAATGTTCTGTAGAAAATGAGAATGCTGTTCTTGCAATTGTTGCCTCAACAAAAATGAGCATAGTTTTAACGGTAAGAGACTGTAAAAATGCCACAGTAAAAACCTGTTAATTGGTTAACAGTAAGTTTTTAACTTAGCTTGAAAAAAAAAAAACCTACTTGTGATGAACTTTGATTCTACATCTGGCTTTTTCATTAACATCTCATTAACATGTTTTGGTGGTTGTCAGTATATTATAAAGGTACAAAACAGAATTTACTACTTCAGTAGGTTGGTATTTAACATTACGAGTTAATACACACACACACACACACACACACACACAACCTAAAATTGCTTAAAAACATACTACATCACTAACACCACTAAAATGGTTTCTGTGTCTTATCAATGATAGTGTTTTTATCCTTACTCTTTTTCAGCATTGAAAAAGTTTGTTGCCCAGCCATCCACAAAGCCTGGATCACGAGTAAACCAAAGCACCACCAGGAGGGTGAAGAGGGCAAGGACACTCAGCTCCCCAAAGGTCATGGGCCCAAGACTCCGGTGCTCCTCTTTGATCACATTATAGGCAGCAATCTCCTTCTCTGTCTTCACCGTCCCACAGCCCCATGTCTTTCTGAAGCTTCATTTACACATTAAATGTTAGAATAACCTACTGTATTTTATATGATAGCATAAGCATGATCCAGCTGAGTTTAATTCATTAGGAAATAACACTCACTTTAAACCCAGAAACACAATCTGTAGCCACAGCCAGGCCAGTATGAGCATGATGATCATGTTGGGGAAGGCAAATCCAAACCATGATGCAAAGTTTATGATGTCAGGGTTGTCTGGGAATAGTCTGTAGGTCAAACAAATGTTGATTTAATGCTTATTAAAAAATAAGCAAGAGGTAAGAATGTAATATGGTACGTTTCTCTCGTGCCTAGGGGAAAAAGCTCTAACGTGAGGTACCTACTGGTTCATCTGTCCCATAAGAACGAGGTTTGGTCCAGTGCCTGTGAGCGTGGCTGTCCCACCAATGCTGGCTGCGTAGCACACACATAGTGTCAGGCCTTTACACATCTTTAGTTTTTCTTCTGCATCTTGAGAATGCTGGTCGGATTCAATTGAGAAGCTGTGGCCATTCAGAACCACTGAGCACAATAAAACAGAAGTTTTGGGACATTTTATACAATTTGAAACCTTTACATCTCGCCTGTACAAAACATGAATATGCCATTAGACTGCGCTGAGAAACTTTACAATGTTAAATATTTTGAAATGATACCAGTAAACTTTGGTAGCCCTAAAATATTACAAATAAAAACATTTTAGGGTTACACATGTAACCCCGGTTCCCTGAGAAAGCATGTGTGAATTAATGCCAACTTATTGGTCGACGGCAGTCCGATGGCATCACATGGAGCCTAAGACGTTCCCTTTCGAGGGAACTCAATGCTAAGTCAGTTGCTGCTATGGGAATGTTAATACCCACTATACACCATGCTGACCAAAGGCTACCTGTGTGCTGTGAAGGTCACCAAGCACAATATTGCCAGGCTTAAGCACTGAAGGACTCAATGGGCCTTGACCCAGAGAAACCTAAATGTGTCAGCAACCAATTAGGACACATTAGTGACACTACAGCCTTGTTCCCTAGAAAGCTCAGTACAGGCACTAGGAAAAAGACCCATACCCTCCATGCTTAACCGTTAATGAAACGGGGACTCCTGCATTAGACCAGTGCGAGCCAGAGCTACATAGGGATAAGGAGTCGCTCTCAGCAATTCTACGAATAATCAATCTAGACCTGAACACAAGCCTAAGGGAGCTGCGTACTGAAGGGAGCTGGAGAGGCAACAGAGAATGGGTCGCTAACTGTGATAACCCACTACATTCTATCAGTCTGCTCTTATTTCTCACAGCTAACTGCTTAACACCTTCAGCTGTGCTGGAGAGAGGAACACCGAAGAGTGAGAGGGTTGCCGCTACCCCTCCTTCATTAAGCAGCTACCTAAACAGTTCACTGCTAAAACCTCCAGTCATTCTGGAGGGAGGACAACCATAAAAGTGTGGCACCTAAACGGTGGTCCTACTTCGTACAGTGAGATGTTCAAAGATGGCCGTTGTCATGGTCCTACAACCAAAGATAGCCTGCTGCTAAAATTTAGCATGATCCTCTCACAGTGTGTTTGCTGCTAAGATCTACGTCAACTGACTATCCAATACAAATGCAATATTAAATGGCGTATTGATCAACACAACATGGAGCTAAAACTTAAAACTACTTTGCTCCATTTGCAAAATTGGCATGCCAAGTTGGCCTCTTTTCCCTAGCCATGACTGCGTCCATATTCTCCTCTTTGACTTCCTTCTCTTTTTTTCAGTGCACATAAAAACCACAATTGCCAAAATGTGATTCATCTGGCTCTATTTGTTTACCACTAGTGCATGCTGATCACGTTTTATTCTTCTAACTTGCGACGTAGCCTACGATACAATCAGTGTCGTCATTGTACAGTCTACATACATGTCATACCTAAGTTTATTAGATCCATGTCGTACAGTCCCAGCAAACATTTGGACGTTTAATGACCATTGAAAATATGTCCATAAGATGGTTGAAAAATAGTTCCAAAATGAAAGTTGAATGAACATCTTTGACGTTATCTGTTCTGTGTTACAAATTTTTACCGATTTATGTTTACATTGCCATCAAACCAATGTTTGCTGCTGTGTGATTTGTAATGATCCTATAGGGTCTGTTTTTAAAGAAAACTAAACTAATACAAATGACAAAAACAACAAAAAATTACTAAAACTTTTAACTAAAATGAAAATGGAAAATAAAACTATATATATATATATATATATATATATATATATATATATATATATATATATAAAACATAATACATATTGATAAAAAATATAATAGTATGATAATAAAATAACACTAATTAGAACCCCACATCAGATAAAAAGTGCATACATTCTTCACTATTTATGTCTGAACTGGGTAGTCATATATCTTCAAGATATATGACGATTATTTCTCACCCTGGGTTTCATTTGGTTTCTCAGTATTTTTCTCTTCATTCTCTGGAATGGAGGTCTGCTCTTGTTCTGCTTTGTTGTTGAGCTGCTCGAGCACAGCTTGAACGATGGGCACCATCATGGCTGTTGTGGCTGTGTTACTGATCCACATGGAGAGGAAGGCCGTTACTCCCATGAAGCCCAGCATCAACCTGCAGAAAGGCAGAAGAGGTATTACTGAGACTGCTGTTTTCAATGAGCATATTCCCAGAAGATTTTAATTGCTTACAGAGCTGGTCGTACGCCCACGATGAGCAACACCCGGAGTGCGATTCTCTTGTGTAGGTTCCAGTGTTCAACAGCTACAGCCACCATCAGCCCACCCAGAAACAGCATGTTGGTGTCCTTTAGGTACTGCATACATACCTATCATACAGATATATAAAGTTTGAGTCACATACATAATGAAACACCAAAAAAAAAAAAAAAAAAGTGTACCATATTGAAGGACCAACAGAGTAAAGCATCAAAAATCTATATGAAGATCTTCATTCCTTTAGGATTAAGATGATAAAAGTATGATGAAGAAACATAACGAGTAAAAATGAGTGATGTATATAGTTAAAAAGAAAAATATACATTAAAGCTGCAGTCCGTAACATTTTTGGGTTAAAAATTATCCAAAATAAATTTTTGAGCAGGTACATAAGGAGCCATTGTTCAAAACTATCTTCTTGCCTTAGCTCGATTCAAAACAGTAAGCTTGTTATAATGTTTTTACTGTAACTCCAGTGGTACTGGTGGATTTCCGCGGGAAATTCTATTATGTCTTTGCGTCATTACATCACATCTTTACACATAAAGAAGGTGCCTCGGCTAGTTGGCTATATTGTGTTTGAGGATGTTGGAGGTGGAGATTTATAGCCTTTTCTCACAGCAATTGATATAAACTTATCAATTTGATGGCGGATCCAGAAAGGTTCAAATGACAATCACCAGTGACAACTGGAGATTCACCCGTTGTAAAATGCGAAAGACTTCGGACTTCGGAGTGGCTACAGAAAAAAAAAGACTGCAACCGGGCCCATGCAAAAACAAGGATAAATATCGGGGCATTAAATGTAGTCATGCAATGCTGATGTTGTTAACATTTGACGTGATATGATAAGCGATCTTTAGATTTAATCAGCGCGATTTACTGCAATGCTTTTTTTCCCTTAGTTGGTCAGAACAAAAGTGGATGTTACTTACTTGTTCAGAGGACATTTTCCTGTGAAAATTCTTATGTTGGTCATACTTCCAAAAGTAGAATCTGTGATTCCGAATGACAGCGCGGTGACTAACAGCCGCACATTCTCCTCAAAACATTGGATTCATCCACGCTGTGCCGTGCCGATGTATCCTGGAAATCCAGAGTTCTCGCGAGAGCACAAGTTGAATTTGGTCAGCGAGTTTACTCTGGCGTCAAGTAATGATGCTCATTAAATATGCCCTTGTATCTGAGCTGCACCAATCACATCAGGTTATCTGATATAGGCGGGCCAGAGGCGAGCCAAACAGATGACGACAGCGCTTTGACGTCGAAGTCATTAGAAAACATTGCAAGATGGCTATGGATGAACACCATTTGTTTGAAACGGCTTTGGCCGCTACAATGAACGAGTTAGACCTGGCTTTTTATCTAAAAGAGGAACAGAAGACGGAGCTTGAATCGTTCCTTTGCAAGAAGGGCGTTTTTGCTGTTTTGCAGACCGGATACGGCAAGAATCTAATCTACCAGTTATCTCCGCTGGTAGCTAAGCGTATGGGGCTTGTTGTGATTGGTCGTAGTGTTATCCAATTGCGTGCAGTGAGATTTTCAAATGCACGCTTGGTGCCGCCCCTCGAGCTGGCCGATTTTCATTAGTCAATGCCAGACCATTAATCTTTCAGATTTAGGTCTGGATTTCCAGGCTAGTGACGATGCACAACCCAAGTAAAGTTGATAATTCTGCGAATAACTGTAAATGCAGATTTCTAACAGATGGCGACAAAGAGGAAAAACTACGGACTGCAGCTTTGAGGTAGGAGACATTACTGAAGGTAAAGTCAGTTATGCTAATAAAATGACTTTGGTTTATAGGACCTGAAACCTACATCTTTGGACTCCATGATTCTGAAGAGCGGAAAGAGCACAGCAGGCAGGAGAGCAGTGATAGCCAGTGGAAGCACCTCTGTACACCAGTACACTGCCATCAGTGCAACTACATAGGCACATCCAGCCTCCTGCAGATGAAAAACACAACACAGTCAAAAGCATGAATATATGAATCATTCAAAAGTTTGGAGTCAGTCCGTTTTATATAAAATAACACTGAAGACTGGATAAATGACAGCTTTGCCATCACAGGAATAAATACAATTTTAAAACATATTAAAATAGGAAAAAAAGTCATTTTAAATTGTAATTATATTTTGCAATATTACTGTTTTACTGTGTTTTAGATAAAATAAATGCAGCCTGGGTGAGCATACAGTAGTGCACTGTAAAAAATTGCCAGGAATTTACAGGATTAAAGAGTATTATTTTACAATATGAAAAACAAACGCCTGGAATAAGGAACTTATCCAAACACTGTTAAACTTTTCATCAGGTAATACAAAATTGTAATGTGTAACTGTCGGCATTGTTTTATGCATTTTTAGATGTAGTTGGATGCTATGTGCTTTGACTTAAGAAGAGCCTGAGGTGCAAAGTTCCTTTCATTAGTCACTTAGAAACACTATACTGCAAAAAGATCTGATAACAATCAGACAAGTGTCAAAATAATGCTATAAAGACCATAACATATTACACATGATCAAATTACGAAACATTGCTACTGAGATGAGACTACATTGTGACATAGGCTGTTGTGATTAGGCTATATGACCTGCACCTCCATGCTGCTGCTGAATGAAAACTTATCTAGCCACATTTTGTTACTGTTGGTGCTGTTTTTAATTAAGCGATTTTGTAAAAATAATTATGTTTATGAAGTAACTAAATCAGGTTGGTCTACCATTTTGTTTCTAAACTAAAAAGTGAACATGAGCTATGAGAAATGTGACATGTGAGTTACATTGACCCAATATTCAATAAAGCTCCGGAAGGACACATTCGACACATGCGCACAACGACTGCACACCAGACCTAGGCAGTATGTAGTCGTGGCTCGTGTCAGCTACAGGACATCTGCTCTGAAGGACAAATAAGAAGAAAAGGCTGCTCCTTGTTGACCAGCGAATTTTGCTTCAATGAGAAATTGTGATTTGGGTTATTATACACATTATGTTGCATCAAAATGAAAATCACAATTGAGATTATAAAACAAACATACACTCAAGTAAATTGTTCAATTTAATGAATTAAAATGAGCTAAAGTAACACCATTTAAAATTTTGTCACAACTTAATTTAAATGTGTTCAATCCTAATCTATTTTACTTAATTCATTTGTGTTAAGACTACATGAATATTTTTTGTTGACATAATTAACTGGGCTCCATTTCCCAAAAGCATCGTAAGCCTAAGTAGAGCTTAGTTCATGGTGCTTTTGAGAAACGCAGCCCTGGCAGTGGATCTGTAGCTCCCAGCATGCTTTGCAAAGGACTACATTAGGAGAATAAATTTAGGGATTAAGTGTTATTTTATGTGTTTTTCAGTAAAGGGAAAGATGTTGGTAGTTTATCTTAATGCTTAATGTTGTGGGTACCATTGTGATAAACAGTAGTGTTTGTGCTAGGCACTCAGTATTCTACGCTTATACTTTTGACACCTGGCTTAGTGGATCCATTTAAATTGTGTATAATAATAATTGATAGTAGGCTACATATCTGAGCCTAAGTAAATTAAAGGGGTGGTTGATTATGATTCCACTTTTCTAACTTTATTTAGTGTGTAATGTTGCTGTTAGAGCATTAACATCTGCAAAGTTAGAATGCTCAAAGTTCAAAGCAAAGGGGGCGTTTTTATTTTCTTTTAAAGAAATTGCTTTTTAAGGGCTACAACAAACGGCTGGAATGGACTAAACGAGCCGGATTAAGTCGGTCATACACTGTGCGATGTCTGTGTGATTTCAGCAAGGTACTCTACCTACTCACACTAAACGAGTAGATCGCATGCGATGTAAAGCCAAAGCTCAGAATTTACGTGCTCACACTATACGGTCCGAACGTCGAGCTGCGACTTGACTACTCATCACACACTTTACGTGAGAAATATGCACGATAAACCCCCGTGCTGGGTTGCGCCAATAGATGATATCATGCATGTATCCAGAGATATTGTCAAAACAAGCATCAATATCAAGATGATTTAGCATTTCCAATTTATGTATTAAATTATTATTAGTATAATTGTATTATTATTATTATTATTATTATTAGGCTATTATTATTATTATAAGGGAAGGCCTTGGCTAGGCTACTTTAATATTAAATTGATAGGTATATAATTAATTTGCCACGCAATAATTTCATAGCGCATCACTGCATAACCAACGCGCTGTGAGGATAATAAAAGATTAGAAGCTATAGGCTACTCCTCATTGAAAATTGTCTAAAACAGTCTAAGACATTTAGGTCGATTACAATGAATTATAGGCATATAGCCTAATTGAAATTATTAACAGTCTATAATATGTTCGAACACTGCAATAATTAGTCAATGAAAATTAAAAACAGCTTTTTCAAAAACATTAATTGTTTAACAAATTAATAAAAGAGGCATGGTGTAGATACATTGCAGGTGGTTTGGAAGACGTGGGTAATATATGGTTAATCCATTTTGCAACACAAACTGGAGTTAAGCAACAGTAATTTTTAGCTAGTTTGAGCTACAGAACTTAAAGATCTCGCTCTTTTCGTTTTCTTTCTTGCTGCAGATGAAATGGTTAAACTTCTGTTTTTGCACAGGCGTATAGGCTACGCTCACTATAGTGAGGGGGAAAAAAACACTGAATTTAGGGCAATCGGTTCGTAGCTTTGCTTCAACTATGCTATATAGTCACGAGGAACGACCAAAATTTCTGACATGCCAGAAATTCATCCGACCATCCGATTGCCGGTCGGGAGAGGTTAATCGCCTCTCGTTTCTCCCTGTACACTGCAGGGTTGCCAACTTTGGGACTTTGGCTGGAGTGAGACTCTGTAAAACATCAGTGCGCGCGCGTAACCCTAACCCTAATCTTAAAAACATCAGTCCTTGTTTACTTAGCCTAAACCCTGATTTATGAAAAAAAAACAAAAAAAACTTTCAAAATGTACTATTAATTTATTGATTGCACTATAAAAAAAAAATAAAGATAGAGGTGATTAAATAACAAACATGTAAAACAACAACATCAAAACAATAAAAAATCTCAAAACAAAAGGGACAAATAATAGTTACTCCACCTCCCCAGAAAACCACAACACAAGTTTCACACATAAGGCCTGTTGTAGCCTATGCCACAGTGGCAGTGTTGGCCTGCTTCACCCCCTCTGCAGGAGGCTCGTATCTGAAGCAGGGTTCAATCCGTTCATGAACGTTCATTGCGTCTGTCACGTGACAATTGAACGAAAGACTCGGAAAGTAATTATTTATGTTCCCTGTAAATTATTTTTGACTGCATTATAATGATTTCTTAATTCAGAATATGATAAAGACTGCGTAGGTGGATGCGTCCGGGGAATTTGGCTGTTAAAAGTATAACATTTAAAGCCCCTTAAATGAACGAAATGACTCGAAAAAAGATTCGTTCATTTTAATGAACGAGATCGAACAAACGAGTGAGTAAAATGATCCGAACTTCCCATCACTCACAGGGTGCCATCAAGTGACAGTCTGTTCCTGGTGTCAGTCTTGTTTAGGCCTAGCCTAGAAATCTAGACGCACCCTAGCGGCAGCAAAATGTATTTTGCAGCCAGGGCAGTCTAGCAACTCTCCATTGACTTTCGAGCTGCAAAAACCTAAATTGGGTCAGGCCAATCACGTCGTGTATAGAGTAGGCGGGGCGGGCTTAACATATGACGACAGAGTTGCGACGGTTCCCTGGCTGCTACTTGAAAACAAAGAATGACGGCTGCTGGCGAACATCTTTCGAATCGGCTTTGTCCGCGACTCTGGAGGACTTGGAGTTAGGTTTTTCTTTGAAAAAAGAGCATAGAACGGCACTTAAGTCATTCTTAAAAAAGGAAGATGTGTTCGTAGTTTTGCCGGCCAGATATGGCAAAAGTTGAATCTATCAACTAGCTCCGCTGGTGGGAAAACGCTCTGGTTGGTTGAAGCGCTGTCCTATTGCGTGACGAGGGAATTTGAAAGACAGCCGTTTATCCTGCCCCTCGGATTGAGCCGTGTCTATGGTGAGTTGCCAGACCAATCTTGATGTAGGTCTGGCTTGCCAGGCTAGTTTAGGCCAATAACTGAAAAGATTCGCTCAGCATCCGCATTTGACTGTGGCAGCTCAACACAATCTGGGCAACCTTTGATCATTTTTTTGATCATCACACAAAATGGGGGAAAAAGTTTTTGCACTTTAAAAAAAGCAAAAATGTTTTTCACAATTTTAATCACATTTCCTGCATTTACATACCTTTAGGTACTATGGTGATACAAAATCCAGGAAATAATTAAGTTGATTATAATGATAAATTCTGCCAAAAAGAATATAGTAGGCTACTAAATTAAGTATAAGAAAAATATGTCTTACTTTCTTTATTGTTTAATAGGGGCCAATTGCCAAGGCTTGAGAGAATCATTTTATAAAGTCAAAAATGCTCACCATTAATGTTTTGTGTGCAGATAAAATTTAAATAATGTGAGACTCAATTTCCACTGTAAAAAAGAAACAACATAAAGACAGTATATTTTAAACAACTGTTTAATGCCATTTTTTTATGAATGAAAGCCAGTGTCACTGTAGCTACTGATGTCTCCATGAAAATGATTTTTTACTTTTGAAAATTATAACAACTTTTAATATAAGTGAACTTAAAACTTTCCTCACATAAACCCAAAAATAAATGTAATATTTACATGTGCCCTTCCTGTCTAACAGGAATGAAATATACAGAAATTGAATTAGGTTATCAAACAGTCCGCACTGCATAAATTATGAATTAAATTAGATGAATCCTTATTAAAGCTGCAAGCATTCTTTAGTCAAGAGCAGTTAGTGATTTTCTAACTACGACGAACGGGATTTCAAAAAGAGGGGGGGACATGTCCCCCCTGTCCACATAGGAAATTACGCCCGTGAAAAGGCACACCATTTTGTTATCTGCTTACATTGATTGTCATCCGAATTTTCAAACGCGCATCAGTGGGCTCCGACTCCGAACTCTCTCTGAACTTCTCAAACGCAACTGACGTATCAGGTGCAAGGTTTTCAGCGAATCAACGATCAGAGAATACTACAGTGAGAACGTTGTAGGCAGATATTACAGCTGTGGGCCTTAAACTCCTCTCCTGTAATTAATATGCAGTGGTCTAGTCATCAACAGAAAATTAACGGATTGAGAGGGGAGAAAAATGGATTTTGGCGTGACATTTCTTGCGTGTGCGTGAGAGCGTGAGATTGATGCTGAAAGTGTCACGCAAGATGCGTGAGAGTTGGCAACCCTGCTGCACGACAAACGACGCGCGACAAAGCTGAAAATCGCCCTGACCCGAAAAAGAATCAGAATTCAGAGTCAGAATTCGGCTCAATAACGGACAAAAATCGCACAGTGTAGGCTATGCCTGCCTTTAGTGACATCTCGAACCCTAAAATTTACATAAATCCCGCCCCCGGGAACGCGATTTATAGATTATCATGACAGAATATGCTGATCAATTAATAGAAGATAACTACACATAAGCTAGGCTACACAAATTCATCAACTAACCATTCAGAAATGCCCTGTTGCATTCTACATGTTGTCACTTCCTCTTCAGTCTCTCCATCATTGTCCGACTCCAGTTTGAAAATAAAAGGCTAAAAGTTTTTTAAATTTTCAGTGCATGTCTGTGTGAGGTAAAAGGACACAAGCTGTTGAAGCTCCGCCATCTGTGCTGGGAGCAGTATCTCATTTGCATTTAAAGGGACAGACACACACACACACACACACACACACACACTCACACACACACACACACACACACACACACACAAAACGGGGCATTTTTGCTCACCCTCAAAAAGTGACAATTTTAACGTGCTATATAAAAATATCTGGGGGGTATTTTGAGCTAAAACTTCACACACTCTGGGGACATCAAAGACTTATTTTACATCTTGTGAAAAGGGCATTGTACCACCCCTTTAAATTAAAAACTAAGTTGGACCAACATATATTTTTTAATGATTTTTATTGACTAACATAATAATAATAGGCTAAAGTTAATTTGACCTAAATCAACTAAATTGTGTTGACCTAACTAAACTGGTTTATTTTGAATGAACTAAATTAAATTGTGTGGAAAAAATGTCTTCAGTTAAATTAAGTATGGGTAATTCAGGGTAATTCATTATTTGAAGTAATTCATTATTTTTTTTTAGTGCATCAAGGTGGAAATAGACTTTCATCATATCAAACAAAAAAGATTATATCAATTTTAGTAAGTAATTTTACCTTGCTGGAGAAATCAGATGATATCTACTGACAGTTATGCTTCAGTAAAACCTTGTTTTTTCAGGTTGGTTGAATTCAGTTATATATTAAATCACGTTAATAGATGTTATCACATGAAGTAGATGTTATCACATGAAGTACATTTTCTAGGTAGACCTGACAAACATTTTATTTAGTGTATAAGATTTGAGACGTTCTTGTAATTATTTGTTAGAACGAAAAAAAAACCAAAACCTTTTGACAGTAAAGGGTTAAGACAAATATAGGGCATTGTGTGTTTGTGGTGAAGGAATGTGTCGCCCCCAGTGTTACGCATGGTCTCGTACCCTTGCTCGCAAGGCACAGAGAAATCCGACTGAAAGAACCTTGAAAGATGTGTAAAAAGTCCAACTCAGGGTCTTTCTCGACTCTCTTTCGCATGTTTTAGACACGCTTGGCTGTCAAATCAAATCACTCACTGGCCAGTGAGAACTACACAGCATTTATATTTATGGATCTTCAGCTTTTCAGTTAATCACGTTTTTGCCTATTTAAAACATTTTTCATGCATCATAAAATTAGCCTCACCTTTGTTCCAATGACAAGTGGCAAAGGAAGGAGAAGGAATGGGGTGCAAAAGAGAATCAGTCCATTTTTCATCCTCCATATAACGTTCAGAATATGTGAAGCCATCATTAGGCCTGTGGGTTTAGGATAACTTTACAAAGAAAAGTCCCAACGGGAGGAAACTATGCAAAACTTCTGTGTACTGATCTGTGGACAGTGCAAGGGATCTCTCTCTCTCTCTCTCTCTCTCTCTCTCTCTCTCTCTCTCTCTCTCTCTCTCTCTCTTTCTCATTCACACACACACATACGCACATACACACTCACACACAGTGGAGCGCATAATTATGTGCGTGCGAGGTTTGTACCAGTTCTCAGTTCTTAAATATTAACCTATGAATTTCATCACCAAAGTTTCGTCAACATACCTTACTTGTCATAGTCAATCAATCGCATGCAGGTCTGGTTTATTCATAATAGACCTGACAAACGATTTAGAGAGGATCTTATGTCTTGGTCGGTCATCCTAATTACACATTAAAAATATAGCTATTTTCTGTCTTCTCAACAGATCCATGTAGGACCCTCAGGGACCAGGCTCTAATACAGTAGATATCTGCTCACAGAAGCACAGTGTTTAAGTGCTTCTTCTTCTATCTTTGACATCTCCTTTACTGTTCATAAATCCCAAAATTCATGATTGATATTTCTCACAAAGGTCTTTGAAAGTAAGAGAATACAGCCTGAATGAACTAAGTGAGATTGGATGGGGGAGTGCAAGGAGAAGCTCTTATCTAAGTAGAGTTGAATGACAGGGAGATAAACAGACGGTACACTGCTGCCTTTGCCGAAACTCTACACAGAACCAGCAGGGAGTCAGACTCACAGACCTGCTGAGAGACTGACAATAGTTCTCTGTGAGAGGGAAAGGATGAGGTTTCCTTAAGTCAGTGAGTTGTGGGAAATCCTGACGAACCCAAGTTTTGTGTTTCAGGTGAACTTTTTGCTGTGGCAAGGCTGTAAAAACAATAAAATAAAGTGAAACATCAATAACAAGACTGATCAGAACAGTCCTAATAAAGGGATTGTTTATTTATAATACAGCCAAATTATGTAATAAAAGAAAGTTAAAAGTGGTGGATCAAACTCGACTTTGGACAGGTTTGATTTATTCCCCAATGGTCACAAATGCATTCAAGGACATATTCATGTTTTATAGATTTACAGCATGGAATTGTGAAATATTTAACAGACAAAACAAGACAATACAAAGTACACCATAGTGTCAAATGAACACTAAACCAGATCCAAGTCTCTTTTGGGATACTGTTGCACAGCTTGGTGGAACAATTTATTGGTCATTCTTCTTGTCAGTATTGCTCATCTGGTCTATAACTGGAACTTGTATAGTGTAGAAAGTTTTTTTATACTCCTATTCAGTTCTAATTGGACTCAAATTAATTCATTCAGAAAATAGTATTGGATCTAAAACTGGAATTTGAAGTATTGGAATTAAATTGAACTAAAAATTAAAACTGAATATGTACCCAATTAACAAACCCAGTTAACAAAAATATGTTCTAAGAACGTTTTATGTTCCCATGAAGATATAAAAAATGTACATTTCTCTAAATGTTCACATTTTTAAATGTAAAAAAAAAAAAAAAAAAAATCTTGGTTATGCAAACGTTAAGGGAACACTCCATCTTATCATTTCGCAAACATAATTTGAACTTTACTTTTTGTTTAGAACTTTGAGAGAACCTTGCCACAAAGTTCTGAGAACGTTCTCTGTTAGCTAGGAGAGTTGGAAGGCTTTAAAGAATTCATAGCAGACCCGGTTGTATAATTGCATTAATCTTGCAATAATTGATCAGATTTTATTTAAAGTTATTGATTGAATTCAAAAGCAATTTTTGCAAATTCAGAATGATTCAATAAAATGTATTTAACAGATTTTTTAAATACTTTCTCTAATGTGTCTTGAGCAAGAAAAATAAACTACTTAATACGATGCGTCAACAGGCCACGTGTAATGTTGGGTTCAGAGGCTGGAGGCAGAGCCAGGGGATCCTCTGGGTTAGGCGGAGATGGTGGCCTGAAGCACCGAAGTGGATCCACACATTCAATGCAGGAGATGAAGAGGGGCAGAAGGTTACCAGAGGAGGCGGGGCTGAGGAACTGGCAGTTAGAGGAGGTGGGAGAGGGTGAGATCACAGAAGATACAGGGCTGGACGGAACCAGTGAGGTAACAGGCAGTTAGGGGCTGGACGGAACCAGCAGGGAAACAGGCAGATCAGGGCTGGAGGGAACCAGCGGGGACAGGAGAAACATGGGAATTACCTCCTCAAACAATAGTCCAAAAAATGTTCCAGCAACTATCCCTGGGATCACGGCAAGCCCTCAAACTCCACTAACACTCCCTCGGCAGCACACAATGTAGCGGGCTCACGCACCTGGTCAGATACACCTTGTGGATCAGGGTCCGGGGCGACGACTCCTTCCGTCCTGTCTTCTGGCTCCGCCGACGAGATTTCGGGAGGGAGATTGATGGAGGGAGGAGCCAAGGTGGTGATTTGAGCCTGACCGACTGAGTTGATGCAGGGAGATGGTGAGGCCCAGGCGACGTCCAATGGGTCGAGAGACCCAGAGACGTCACTGGACCTGGAGACCAAGGCGGAGTACCAGCAACGAGAGGCCGAGGTGGAGCCAGTGGGACGAAGGAATGAGGCGACGCCGGTGTGAGTGAGGACCCCGGTGTAGCCAGAGAGATGGAGGACCCAGATGGAGCCATGGAAGTGGAGGATGGAGCGCAGTCGACACCAAGTGTCCATGACAACTGATGACTGGCGGGAAACTAGGAGCAAAGGAAACACAGGAAACAGGTAACTGATAAATGCAAATTAAAAGTCAATGAAAACAAAACTAAACGCACAGATTGTGACAACTTGGAAAACAACAAAGTGTGCAATATGCCGCTGAAATATTTTGCTAAGCATTACTGAGCAAAGCTGAGCAAAACTATTCCATATTTCAGAAAAAAATACATAATTTTTTATTTCTATGATTTTTCATGACCTGGAAATCACAATGTTAAAATTCCCTGATATTTCCAGGACCAGTGTATCACTGTATCAATGGTTTGGACGTTTTGACTATTGACTAGAGCATATTATGAGACAGCTATCATTTGCTCAGTCAGTTGCCATCCTGAGACGACAATAATGTGTACAAGCATGTCTGTACTCTGTAAAAAATGATTATACAAAGTTATAAATAAAACAAAGATTATTGGAGTATGTTTTACTACTTCAGTCTTTTAACTTCAAAATAAATTGGAAATAATAATAATTAAACATGTAACTTGATGGTTATTTGTAAAAATAAATAAATAAATAAATAAAATAAACAAGCAATTTCTGAATGAAAATTGTTTGTGTGTGTGTTTGTGTACCTCAAGAGACCCATATGCAGACAGATTCAGTCTGTCTTCTAGAGCATACTTCTCAAACCTGTCATGGGGACCCCCACCATTGCATATTTTGGATGTCTTCCTCATCAGACAGAGCCAGTTCAAATCTTGCAGACTGTACTAATGAGCTGATGAGTTGTTTTAGGTGTGTTAGATGAGGAAGAAATTCAAAATGTGCAGTGGTTATATACAGGGGATATATAGACACCGGTTCCCACAATCTTCAGATATCTATTTGTTTAGCTGTGGCGCCCTCTAGACTCTTATGTAGTGCATAACATTTTCAATGTCCTCATTTTACTATTCTATCTAAAGCATCTAGCTAAAATCACACAGCTATTGGGCATTAGTGCTATTAGACATAAATTACACTACTGTTGTATGGTGGGTTCTGAAAGTGACCTGTTGATGAACACTGTTCATTTAAGCATCAATGACGAATCATTAAGATTCTCTCATTTATTTTGTATATTGTAATATTATATATTTTAAATGGTACAGAAATATATTTGTGATAATTTCAAGACCAAAAGTTATGAATATTTTAATAACCATTAATGACTTTTTGCAGGTTGAGGCCTTGTTCTAGATTAGTATGGTGGGCATTGAGTCTAACGGGGTGGGAGTAAGAATTCAAGGTTTTGTGTAGGTGGACAGCTACAGGGTACAGGGTACACTGGACAAATAAAGTCCATTTGAGGCTTTTGAAACTACTTGCAAACATTACAAATTCTAGTAGTACAATTGTGATAGGATTAAATAACATCCTGGAAACTTTGCAATAAATGGTTTGTCACTTTAAAGTATTAGATACATATAATTACACAAATCATTATCAAAGTTAGCTGGAGATAATCTATTTATATAAGTTTGTTCATTAAATAAATGTTGTTTGTTCATTTTTCATGGTCAGGGAATTAACAAGTATTTTAGTGCATTAATTTAACAAGTACTTTTGTTTGTTCATTCTTTTTCATATAATTGAAAATAGGACTAATTTTAATATTGTTTATGTCCTTGGACACAATCTCATTTAACAAACAACTGAATTATTGTTTGTTCTTTATTTTTATTTTTTATTTTTTATTTTTTTGTGATATTACAGTTTTGGATTTCTATCACAAACTGAATAATCTTTATTTTGGTCGTGATTTGGTGGGCTCCTTGACCCAGGATCACATATATTAATATTTACATTTAAAACTAAATGGTGACAGAAGTCAGTGGATGATGAAACATTAACCAGCAGCACAGTGTCTGAGAGCATTCTACTCCAGTCATCTGTTCTGGATCTACATCATTCACTCTCCCTGTATTTATCACCACTTTCCTGTCAAAATCGTTGTAAGTTTATCTTTTTTTTTTTTTAATAAGTTGTCAATTGCCTAAATTTTTCATTGTCATCTGTGGCTTATTCATAAATAATCTGAAACACAGGCGTGCACGGTAGAAACAAGTTATGATAAATGTGTAAATCTATTTTTGCATAGCAAATTTTGCTAAATTATCTCAAATCACTTAATTTTAAAATAATAATATATACATTATATGAATTACATCATAAAGTGTCAACAAGAAGTTTAAAATTAGTATATTTTAAGGTGTAGCACGTGTAATCGTATGCTTTTTATGTGTTGACATGCAAATATTTTTGAAAACATCTTTTAATTTTATGAAGATATAGTCTAAGACAACTGACACTAAATTAAACATAAACATTGACACTTTTTAGAATTTTACAAGCAAACTGAAAACATAATATTTTATATTAAAATTATATAGTATTATTTTATAGTATAACTATTATATTATTAAACATTTAGTACACTGCAGTAAATACCAGGATTTCCAGAAGTTACTAGTTAAAATATAATACTCTTTTTTTTTTTTACTGTTAAATCTGGCTTAGACATTTTTCTATTTACTCTTATGATGTGCTATGTGGTCTCTTTTAAAGGGTCCACGACCATTTGTTTAAAAGAAACTTTTAAAGGGTTGTCAAAATTGAACAATGGTAACAAGGAGCAAAATATGTCATTTGCATCCACATTTATTAATTTCGCAGTGCATGCCGAAAACCTAAATAACTATAAATCTGTAATTACAAGAAATGACTAAATATATGCACAATGCATAATGTTGCTATTTCACAATAAACATTCATGGTATACAGGTGTTGTTTAGTAAATCTTTTTAAATGATTTTATATCCTTTTTGTAAAAGTTTAACGTTACATTACAATGTATGGTGTGAGATCTTTACCTTTGTACATATTTGGCTGTCCCTAGATACTTTGTGTAGAGCTGGAATCACATACAATGATGTTCTAATGACATACTGTGCAATAGCATGTTACTAATTATTGTGGTGTAAAAACATCTGAAGATATCTGATCTGATCTGTTCTGTGTCTTCCAGGCCAAAAGTAAGAACATGAAGCACTGTCTTTTAGTGCTTATATTGCTCTGTTTCTTTAGGTTTGGACTGATGGTAAGAAAACTCTCTGAGATATTAAATTATTCGCCAAATCTTGCTCATCCACATTGTTTGTTTCAAAAATTCCACTCTAGTTCTTTTAAAAAGCACACAGTCTTTTTACAATATTTTCTGGCCCTCTCTTCAATCCAGGCTTCTAATGAAACAGACGTTGGCGAAGGGAATTGCAATGATGTCTTAAGCCTGGAGGCTCAACGAGCAGTTGGTGGTGCAGTGGCTAAACTAGGATTGGCACTTTTAGAAAAACTACAGCCTGGGTCTGAGCAACCGAATATAATCATATCACCTCTGAGTATTTCTCTTGCACTTGCTGAGCTTGCTTTAGGTGAGCATACACAAACACAAACAAATCATTGCCAACCATGCAAAGGGTGATTTTATACATTTTATGTTTTTATGTGTGTGTGTGTGTGTGTGTGTGTGTGTGTGTGTGTGTGTGTGTTCATTTAAAATTTTTAGGTGCAAGGAACAAGACAGAAGAGAAGTTGTTGGAAATCCTTCAGGCAAAAGAGCTGCCAAATTTTCATGAAACTTTAAGCTGTCTCCAAGAACAACTAACTGCCAAGGCTGTCAAAATGGCTTCTCGTCTCTACCTCATACCAGGTGAAAAACTGATGGTTTGATCAAGCTAAACCTGACATTACTGGAAGATTATTTTGAGCTTGAGGTTCAGAACAAACCATGTGCTGATGTAATATGCAAGTTTTGTTGGGGTTACTTGTGCTTTTTGTAGATTCTGTAGTTGCTTTTATCTTTGAAAAGGTTTTAGGGTGAACCAGGACTTTGTGGACAGAGCTTTGAACCTGTACAAATCCGAACCTGCACATCTGACCTCCATTGAAGAAGTCAACCGTTGGGTGGAGGAAGCCACCAAAGGTCACATAACCAACTTTATGTCCAGTCTTCCACCTAATGTTGCTCTAATGTTGATTAACGCCATTCATTTTAAAGGTTAGTCTGCATTTAAGCTGTCATAAATAAGATAAAACATAACAGAGGGATCAGTAACATAATGCTCATTATTGTCCGGATTTATTAATTTATTATTATTATTAGAAATACATTAAAAATAAATACAGTGACTTGAATACACATTTTCTATGATGAGCACGTTTTTAATTTCAGGGTTAAAATTAAAAGTATTTTTTGGAGAATGTAAAATATCAGGGTGATACAACTGTCCTGATATCATAATGAAGAAAAGGCCTCTTTAAAAGAATGAAATTCTTGAAAAGAAACCTTATAGTAGTTTTATAAAATTATTATTTATTGTTATTATTAATACTTCTCAAAACTTATGATACGTATGAAGTAATACATCATTGTATAAAATAATACTTTTGAAAATATTTTTTGAAAATTATTAAAATGTGTACACTCACATGTATTCAAGGTGTAAGGAAAACATGTTCCCTTTTGAGGGAACTAGATGCTGCGTCATTGTATTGATGCTATGGGAATGCCTAGAGTGTGCACCGGTGTCTGAAGCAAGTGTGAAATCACTCCAAAACTATTGGCTTACAGAGGTCAGGTGAGAAATCATAGCGAACCATCAAAACCATAAAAGGGCAAGTACATCACGAATGAGAGTCAGACATCTGTGCCCCATGGTTCGGGTTCCATGTTTACAGAAGCAGTGCGGCGGCTTTGATCACGAGAATTGCAGGTTGAATTGGTTAAGCTGAGCTTGAGACAGGTGTTCCCCTTTCTTTTGCTCTGTCTCCCAACTCTGTGTCCCATTTTGGATCTAGAAGCTCTGCGAATTCTTCCGATCCAAATAGAGAACTATTAATAAAATGAAAAAATAAATGTAACGTGCGCCATAATTCCTTTGCTATAACATTCGAGGGATGACGCTCACAATGTGTGTTACAAGCAAACAGATCAGGAGCGATCTGTGAATGACATTTCCCACTGTGTACATATGTGCACTATGGGGAGTTTCAGATTTAGCTCCGCTCCCATTTGACTTTCTTCCCGAGGGTGAATCAAGAGCAGGGGTTTCACTCTTGTGACCATCTGTGAGCCATAAGGGTTACGCGCCACGCTTGGGAGGGTTTTGCCGTCACAGGATTATCACGGTGGATGCCTCTTTTGCATGCTGGGGTGCGGTCTTGGATGGCCATCCAGCTCATGATCTCTGGCAGGGCCATCATCTCGTATGGCATTCAATTGCCCGGAAGATGAGGGCCATAGCAATGAAATCGCTAGGGATCGATAGGCCATTTCTGAGGGACAACCATGTGTTGTTCCTGTTGGCCCCTGTTCAGGTTGGTGCAGCAGTACCTGCTCTGGACCAAGAACAGACTGCTCTCACTTGGGGCAGTCTATATTCCAGGGCATTTAAATATAGGAGCAGTCATCCTGTCAAGGCATTGGCTGAGGCCCAGGATCGCTCTGCTCCTGAGAGTTCTGGCGAGGGTCCATCTGGACGGGGTACGCCTTCTACTAGTTGCAACATTCTGGCCAGCCTAAGTATGGTTTGTGGATTTAGTGTCTCTCCTGGAAAGCTGACCTTGGGAGATTCCAACCAGGAAGGATCTTCTGTTCCGGGTTCAGGGGACAATCTTTCACCCCCGGTAAGAGTTTTGGAAGCTGTGAGTCTGGACTCTGGGGGATACCAACTCATAGATTCTGGTCTCTACTAGGTGACTTTATGCTCATAAATGGCATCTCTTTTCATCATGGTGTGAACAGTGTTATCAACCCAGTTGACTGCCCAGTTGGTTCAGTACTGGAGTTTCTTCAAGAGCGTCTCTTAGCAGGACTTACCCCTGCTACCCTAAAGGTGTCTGTGGCCACTGTTTTGACTTGGTACATGGTACATTAACATTGATGGGGCTTCGGTGGGGAAGCATGTCCTGGTGTCCGGGTTCCTGTGTGGTGCCAGCGAGATGGGATCTCTCTATTGTTTTAGAAGGGTTGTCGGATGCTCCCTTTGGAGTCAGCCACAGAGAAGCTTCTGACTCTTAAGGTGGCTCGGCTAGTAGCTATAACTTGTTTTTTAGAGGGTAGGAGATTTGCCTCCTCCTGTCTTGATTCTGCCCATGGGCTGGTCAGGGTGATATTGCACCCTAGGCTGGACTACATTCCAAAATTGCTTTCATCACTATTTCATCCTATTGTTCTTCAAGCCTTCTCCCCTCCACCATTTGACTCATCAGAGCAGGAGAGATTGAATGGATTGTGTCCATTCCATCCCCTTATTACTTATGTCCACCAGTCAGGCCAGTTGCGTAAAAATCATCAACGGTTTGTTTGCTTTGGGGAGCAGTTTCAGATATGGATTCTCTCGTCTCTAGGAATCAGAGCACATTCTACTTGTGTGGCTACCTCAAAGGCATTGGCAAAAGGTGGTCTTTGCATGACGTTTGTACTGTGGCAAACTGGTCCTCTCCGCACACATTCATCAGGTTTTATAGTGTGGATGTGAATGCGACCCCAGGATCTCAAGTCTTTTAGTGCTGATTCTTCCTGTAACAACAGTTTTGTGCTTGTGCATACTTTTCACAACCTGGGGTGCAGGCATCTTCTTATATGCCAGCATTGATATTAATGTTCCCAAATCGTAAATGTAATGATGCAGCATCGAAATTCCCTTTGAAAGGGAATCTAAGGGTATTTAACCCGATTCCCTGAGATGGGAACGAGACGCTGCATCTTGTTGCCATTTTTCAAGTACGCCTGTGTGGCTTATTCAGACAATTAGAATCTGGGGATTCCATCACGTAGATGAGCTTTTATGGTCTTGCACTATGCTTTGTCACCTGACCTCCATCGGCCAATAGAATTTGAATGATTTCAAACATGCTTCAGACCCCGGCTCATGCTGAAGCCGCTCCTATAGTGCCAACGCAATGACACAGTGTCTTGTTCCCATCTCAGGAACCGAACCGGTTTACATTCGTAACCCTGAGACATTATTACTTTTTACCTTGATGGTTACACCACATAACATTTTACAGTTATTAAAGTTTTACTTTTTATAATTTTTAAAAGCCAAATGAAACAATGTCTGAGAACTTGACAGATGTTTAATTTAGTTTTTTTTTTTTTTTTTATTCTTTTATTTTAAGATACTATTATTAATTGACCCAATAAATTAAAAAGAAGTAAGTGGAAATGTAGGAAAAGGAATTCAGCTTCATGTTCAAAATAAGCAAATAAGCATGTCTTTTCTCTTAGGAGAGTGGCAATCCCGCTTTGATTCCAAGTTCACTGTAAAGGATATCTTTTACATTGACAAAAAAACCTCTGTAAAAGTGGACATGATGATGGGATCCAAATATCCACTCAGCATGTTTGTAGATAGAAAAGACGGCACACAGGTAATCTAGCTGTTTTTTAAAATTTTGTATCGTAATTGGAATGGATCAGTATTTTGTTTTAAATTTAGCCAAAAGTTTGATATTCATACTGCCTTTAGGTTGCAAGGTTTCCTTTTCAAGGAAATATGAGTCTTCTTGTGGTAATGCCAATGCCAGTGCATGGAAATCTGTCAAACGCGGCTGCCAAGCTCAACATATCGGGCCTGTATAAACAGTTTCAAAGTGAGAAGTCCATGCATGTGAAACTACCCAAATTCAAACTTGAGTTCAAGCAGGATCTGCAACAAGCACTCACAAGCATGGGTAAGATAAAAAAGAGCTAAATCTACATGTTCTCGATTGAGATTTGGTCAAATCTGCCCTTATAAGGCGATGTCCTTTGATGTCCATGAAGTCGATCAATGTTGTTGTGAAGTGAGGGTTAATAATTCAGTAAAACAAAACTGTCACCCACACTCATCTATTTCATTTAGGTCTGGGTTTGCTGTTTACTGGGCCTGATTTATCCAGAATCTCACCAGGTGCATTAGTGGTTTCGGGTGTACAACATGCCTCAAGCATGGAGCTGAGCGAGGAGGGGGCTGAAGCTTCAGCTGCGACCGCTGTCACTCTAGTACGTACCGTTCCTACTTTTGCTGTCAACATGCCGTTCATCTTCGCACTGGTGGATGATGCCTCTTACACGCCTCTCTTCCTGGGTATTGTTACCAACCCTAACCCTGGAGCGACAACGGAACAAAGTGATGACCCAAAAACTGAAACTAAAAGCAGCATGAAGCCAAGCAAAGTGCCCCTGAGTGATGGGACACTAAATGATGGTCCACATAGGGAAAATATGCTAAGTTACATGCTAAATATGTGGAAGGACACAGTTCCCCAGCAGTTCCTTGGACATCAGGAGATGGAGGATGGGAACTAATGAGAGGATGGATCTGTCCATATTACAGAACATATTTTGACAACTGTAATGTGAAATGCAGGGTGTTGCTGTTCATGGCCTGCCCTATGATTGATGGATGCCATTTTGAGTTTGAATGAAAAATGTGGCTGTTCAATGGCATCTACCCTAAGGTTTATGTAAGGGATAATGTATAGTCAATCGGTCACTACTGCAAAATAACCTCAGACAGGGTGATCAGGAGCCCAACATGGGTTCATTTTGCAATAATGATCGATTGACTACATTTTCTCAGGTATTGCATGGCTATTTGCCAAATAAAATAAATATATGGACATGAAAAATTGATTTGAGTTGAAATTATTTTATAGTGTGTTGACGCTGGCAAATGGCCATTATTTTGAAATATTTTTCCACTAGTGCCACAACTGACCAATCAGAATCAAGTATTCTATGGACCTAATGCATCTCAACCTGGGGCACGTTCAAGTTCAAAACGGTGCACAACGTTTTGCTACGGTTTCCGGGTTGAACGTCATGTTTCCTGGAAACGGCGTGCACCGGTGTGCAACGGGGTTTGAGATGTTTTCTCTTGTTTGGTGGGTGTGTCAGAACTGCAGTCCAATCAGCAGCAACATACATAAAGCACACGGTATTAAAGTGAACTGGCACAATGGGTTCAAGGAAAGTAATTTACAAATGTGTTCGATGCAGCTCGGTATACGCAACAACTGAGGATATTAGAAGACATGTTTGTCTAAGTTTTATTGTAAAAATATAGGATATCAACATAATGATGTAGTTGTTTATATTTTTAGCTTCATTGCAAGTGTATGACATTTGGTATAGAAATAAACAATGGTAATTAAGTGCTTTTCCTAAAAATGAGAAAGAAAATACAGGGTATTAAAACAGTATGAACTACAAATAAAGTCAGTATGTGAGGCTAAATAGATGTGTTTTAGTCTGAATTAGGTAAGATGTGTGCTTCCATTTCAGTTTCAGCAATCCCTTCACTCGATTGGGATGTTCTCTTTTGTTCTGGGCGGCAAGTGCAGGAGGCTAACTGTAACATCGGGCATATTTTGTAGTATTAAACACATATTTATACCGACTCCGAAGTATAGGCTCCGAAAATTCTTCACAAAGAACACAAAGAATGGCCTTCTCAGCTGCCATAGTTGCAACTCTTGCGTCATCAGAACAGTGTGTTCAACGCATCACCGTTTCTGTTTAAAAAACGTTGCGCAACGTTTTGTCGGGGCTGAACGCAGCCCTGGTATAACCCAATCCCCCTCTAATTATTAAACATGTGCAGATAAACAATTGCACATATAATTACATTGCTATAAAGCTACAATATAAAACTATCCGAAATAAATGTAGGCCTAATCGAAGTCTGTTTCTCAGTATTATTATTTATTTATTTTTATAACAAAATGCTAAAAATAAACGAAACAATAGTTTTTTTTTTCTAATGCTAAAGTAAATGGTTCTGTATTATGACCTGTACAAAAGTAATAACTTAGCACATATAAATCACTTTGCACCGAAACTGATTTTTTTTTTTCGTTGTCACACATGTTGTCAATGATCAGTACGAATCCGAACAAATCTTTTGGTGAACGGAACAGATTCGAGACTCGAGTTAACCTTGCTCAACTGAGACTCGCTTCAGGCCACATTCTAGCGTCAGCAAAGGGCGGGATTCTTCACTGAAACAAACACTGCTGATGCATCTGCTCGAGCACAGTTGGCGAAGACAGTTGTGAGCTGAGAATCTGCACGAGACGACAGTGAAGTAGAAAACAGGTCAGACCATTTTAAAAATCAATATATACGTGTTGTAATCTTAGAAACAGTTATTTCATATAAATTGTAAAATGTATTATTATTATAATTATTTTTTTATTTTATTTTTTTTGTAGCGCTTTTTTTGTAGTTCTCTTCTTTAATAGGACTGTTCTGGTTGTTTGTTAATTCAGGATATTGTATTATAAACAAAACATCTCTTTTTTATCTGCTTTTGGGGATAGGAATCTTCTGTAAAAAAAAGAGTGTAAAAACTGCTACAGCCTTTAATTTCAATATCTTTCCTCCTAAAGTTTTTTTTCCCCTCCTAATGATTATTGTTTATTTATTTTTTACTGCATGCAAAGTTTTACAAATATGTCTTTTTCAGATTGTAGGTGTGGAATGTGAAGCTCAGTGGATATGGAGTAACGCTCAGCTCTTTTACTGCGTGGCAGATGCAGTGAGGGAGCCATTTAGATGAATGTGAAAATATGAGTGTTAGGATTTTTTTTTTTTTTTTTTCTACTGATGAACAAGAATTCAGCAAGAAAGTTTAATGGCAACCAGATGTGCTGAAGGAACATGGGAAAGTTTTAGGCCTTGTTGGAAACTGCTGCAGGAACAATTCTTGAACCTGTTCCTAAAGTTGTTATTATTATTATTATTATTTTGTAGCGGCAGAGTTCTCTTCTTTAATAGGTATGTTCTGGTTGTTTGTTAATTCAGCATATTGTATTATAAACAAAACATCTTGTTTGCTTTTGGGGATATTAATCTTCTGTAAAAAAGAGTGTAAAAACTGCTATAGCCTATAATTTCTATATCTTTCCTCCTAAAGTTCCCCCCCCCCCCTCCTAATGATAATTATTTATTTATTTTTTACTGCATGCAAAGTTTCACAAATATGTATTTTTCAGATTGTAGGTGTGGAATGTAAGCTCAGCCTAGTGGATATGGAGTAACGCTCAGCTCTTTTACTGCGTGGCAGATGCAGTGAGGGAGCCATTTAGATGAATGTGAAAATATAAGTGTTTTTTTCCATTGATGAGCACGAACTCAGAAAGAAAGTTTAATGGCAACCAGATGTGCTGAAGGAACGTGGGAAAGTTTTAGGCCTTGTTGGAAACTGCTGCAGGAACAATTCTTGAACCTGTTCCTAAAGTTAAAAGTTTTATGCAAAGGATGGGGTGTTAACTTATATTTTCCGTTTTATTGCAAATATTTGTGGATCATCATAAATCATATAGATCATAAAAAATGAATTTAGACCAAACAATTTTAGGAATAAAGAAATATTATTTTGAATGGATCTATATACTGTAGTATTAAGTAGATGATATTTATTATTATTATTATTCGGTCATTCTGTTTGATCAGAAAATCAGTTTATCTATAAAAATATATATACAGTATATTAAGAGGTTGGTGTCAAGAGTTTTTTTTTGTTTTTTCAGATGATAAGCAACAAGATCTGCAAGTTTTTAATCTGTCACAAAACATGGAGTTGCCATCTCTGATTCACAGCTTCTATCTTTGTATTTATCAGGATGAAGAAGGTAGTCCTGCTGTTTTGTTTATGGAGTCTTCTCTCCCTCTCACATGCTCAGTTGGTAAGTACTTCATGAGTCCTCAGATGCTTTCTCTTCTTATGTCATTCCACTGTCTGTAACTGTCCAATCCTGCTACAGACAGATAGAGCGGAGCCTGAAGGTGAGGAAGAGGTGGTTGACCTTTTTACCACACCACGCACCAAGCTGGCTGCTGCAACCTCTGATTTTGGCTACAACCTGTTCCGTCAGCTGGCAGCACGTGACCCCAAGGCCAGCGTCTTCCTGTCCCCCATGAGTATCTCTGCAGCATTCACGCAGCTTTCAATGGGTGAGGCTCTGCTCCACTATGGAAGGTTATGCTTTTCTTGCTGCGGGGACAATCACCCAATTTTTAAGGCTTGAGTTCAGCAATCTTAAATTTGGTATTATCTGTCATAGGGGCATCTGAACGGGCAGAGAAACAGATTTACAGGGCTCTCCGCTATCACACCCTGCAAGACAGTCAGCTCCATGACACGCTGAGAGACCTTCTCTCCTCACTCAGGGCATCTGCCAAGGGCTTCAAGTCAGCAGGACGAATCCTTTTGGCTAGAAGTGGGTGTTTGTCATTTTGAAATGGGTGTATTTGCGTGTGTTCAAGAGTACGACAGCATTTTGGTGCCACGTAACCAAAAAAAAAAAATCGAAGATTACGAGAATAAAGTCAAAATATTTTGAGAACAAAGTTAAAATTACACAAATAAAGCAATATGGAAATAATATTGTAGCGATACAAGATTAAAATCATGATATTTTGAAAATTAAGTCATAGCATTGTGAGATTGAAGTTGTAATATTTTAAGAATATAGTCAAATTTATTACATCAAAGTCATAGAAATACAAGAATTGCATTCATGTAAGTCTTAGCAATATGTAATTAAAGTTGTAATATTTTGAGGATAAAGAAAAAATCATAAAAAGTCAAACCATTGTGAGATTCAAGTCAAAATTACGAGAGCAAAGCTGTACCAATACGAGAATAAAGTATTTAATTTATTTATTAGGGACTTTATTCTCATAATTTTAACTCTCTTCTCAAAAAATTACGACTTTACTCTTGTAATTTTTTTTATTTTTTTATGTGACCCTAAAGTGCTGTTGTACAAGTGATAGAGAGAAGAGCTGTACATGTGTTCTTTCATCCCTGTGTGTTTCAGATCTCCGTCTCAGGCTGGAATACCTCAATAGTGTAGAGAAGCAATATGGGGTCCGGCCTCAAACTCTTGGTGGTGGAGCGCGGGACCTCAAGACTGTTAATGATTGGTTTAAACAGCAGACTGGCGGAAAAGTGGAACAAGTTGTTCCTTCCCCTCTTTCTCGTAAAACAGCTTTGCTGCCTGTGGGAGCAGCCTCCTTCAAAGGTAAATTGACTCTGATTCTTTCTCCTGCTATTTTATATGTCTCATACGCCCCTTTCACACAGATATTCCGGAAAATACACGGATAAAGTGACCCGGGATTTGACCCGGGTTCGTTTGATTTTGGTTCATTCACACTGCCAGTGATTTTCCGGAATCAGAGAGTGCGTTCACACACAACCTGTAAAAATTCCGTAAAGACATGTGACATCGATGTGACTTGTAATGTGTCAGCAGCGTCTTAAGTTTGCTTATGAGCTGCAATTTCTCTCTCTAGAAACCACGCTTGTGCATTTTTTCTCTGATTCGATCATAAACTTGCGCATTACGTACCGTTTCACAGCTGGCGAACGATCCCGGCTTCAGCGTCATCACTACAACACGGCATTATTACGGCTTTTGTTCACACAGCGCGCGTTCCGGGACTGAACACGGCAATGTTACTAGGTCCCCAACCCGGCATCGATCCCGGCATCAATCCCGGGTCGTGTTTGCGTTCACACAGAAGGCGTTCTGGCAATTTGCCGGCAATTTGCCGGGTTCAAAGCGCTGTGTGAAAGGGGCTACAGAGTATGTACTTTAACAGAGACAGTATATAGGGGGAGGAGATGGACCACTCATAGCAAAATGAATGTGAGCATGAAAATGTGCAATGCATATTAACTTGGCCAACCTGAAAAAATAAAAAAATGTTTTAATTGAGAGCTATTGGTTTATTGTGACATTGCTGTGACATTTAAAATGTTATTGAAAATGAATCTTCATTAAGTGTTTGAAATTTATGTCTTTCTCCCAGCAGTGATATGTGTGCTTTTTATTGACTCTTTTTTGCAGGTAAATGGATAACTAGGTTCAGCAAAGCTAATAAGATGGAGAACTTCCAAAGAGATGGAGAAGCGCCAACTCTCATTCCCATGATGGAGCAGGAGAATTACCCAGTGAAGATGGGTATTGACCCTGACCTTGGCTGCACGGTATCAGTATCTGTTGTATTATGCATGTACTATTTGTCAGTTATCAATTATTATTGGTGCTCTATGATTAATTATGGATTTTATTACTATCAATGTTTATTTTGTTTTTATTTTTTTGCTGCCTAATATTTTAGTGAAAAACGTGATACATTTTTTTTCTTGGATGAATAGAGAAGTTTATTTGAAATATAAATCTTTTGTAACATCATAAATGTGTTTACTGTCTCTTTTGATCAATTTATTGTGCCCTTACTGAATAAAAGTATTTTTTTCTTTAAAAAAAAAAAAAATCTTAACCTAAACTTTTAAATGGTAATATATCATGGTTTCGGCAAAAATATTAAGTAGCTCAATATCTCCCTCTCTCTCTCTCTCTCTCTCTCTCTCTCTCTCTCTCTCTCTCTCTCTCTCTCTCTCTCTATATATATATATATATATATATATATATATATATATATATATATATATATACACTCACCTAAAGGATTATTAGGAACACCTGTTCAATTTCTCATTAATGCAATTATCTAATCAACCAATCACATGGCAGTTGCTTCAATGCATTTAGGGGTGTGGTCCTGGTCAAGACAATCTCCTGAACTCCAAACTGAATGTCAGAATGGGAAAGAAAGGTGATTTAAGCAATTTTGAGCGTGGCATGGTTGTTGGTGCCAGACGGGCCAGTCTGAGTATTTCACAATCTGCTCAGTTACTGGGATTTTCACGCACAACCATTTTTAGGGTTTACAAAGAATGGTGTGAAAAGGGAAAAACATCCAGTATGTGGCAGTCCTGTGGGCGAAAATGCCGTGTTGATGCTAGAGGTCAGAGGAGAATGGGCCGACTGATTCAAGCTGATAGAAGAGCAACTTTGACTGAAATAACCACTCGTTACAACCGAGCAGGGCTGTAGTACTCGAGTCCGGTCTTGGACTCGAGTCCGGACTCGAGACCGCTTTTCTATGGTCTCGGACTTGTCTCGGACTCGCTGGTATTCGGACTCGGACTTGTCTCGGTCTCGGCCACTGGTCTTGCCAAATATGGCTTTTAGTCTCGACCGAGTCCAGGTTTCTTTATGATGTTCCCAGTAATCACACATAGGTCGCCGCGATATTAAAACAATATATTATTGGAGGGAAAGTGAAACACTGGCCACCTAATAACTATAGGCATTTCGGCTCTTTTTCGTGAGCCGGCTCGTTTCACTCAGCTCACTGAAAGAGCCGGCTCTTTTGACTCGAACGGCTCTTTAAAAAATAAATGTTTAAATAAACTCGCTGAAAGTCCACCGCTAGTGCAACGTGAATATTCATATTTTTAATTGTCCATAACACCCCGAAAACTAGCCTGCTTGCCTTGCACATCTAATTAATGGGCAAAGTTTTCCGACTTTTTTCTTACCTTTCTTTCTTTGCCTCCACGAGTGGTAGGCGCAATGACTGGCTGTTTTAAAATATAGCTAATATCGAAACAAAATAACCCAGCTCATAACTTGCAGGTTTGCTTATTGGCTAACTTTTTTCATTTGATTGCTTCAGCCGCCACCCGTCCGAATTTAATTAAAATATTATTTTTCGTCACGTCATCCGCCCGATCCGCGGTTTATCCGCATCTCTTGTGTGTGTGTGTGTGTGTCTGTGAGTTGTCTCGGTCCTCCCTCATGCAGTTTAATTGGTTGACATCGCGTGTATGATTGACAGGAACAGAATGTAAGGCTGATCAGACAGTCGAAACGAATGTGTAGTGCTCCTTTAGGCCTGTATAATTATAATTTTGTTGTTGTTCTTTGAATTAGTCAATTATTTTAAATAAAATTAAAATTATTCATTATTACATACTGATTTAATTTCTATAGGCTAGCCTATATTTTTTAGCAGACTTTTTTTTTCCCTGTCCTGGACTCGGTCTTGACTCGGACTCGAAACTTTTTGGACTCGGTCTTGACTCGGACTCGAACCTCTTTGGACTCGGTCTTGACTTGGACTCGACTAGTCCTGGTCTTGGACTTGTCTTGGACTCGACAAAGGTGGTCTTGACTACAGCCCTACAACCGAGGTATGCAGCAAAGCATTTGTGAAGCCACAACACGCACAACCTTGAGGCGGATGGGCTACAACAGCAGAAGACCCCACCAGGTACCACTCATCTCCACTACAAATAGGAAAAAGAGGCTACAATTTGCACGAGCTCACCAAAATTGGACAGTTGAAGACTGAAAAAATGTTGCCTGGTCTGATGAGTCTCGATTTCTGTTGAGACATTCAGATGGTAGAGTCAGAATTTGGTGTAAACAGAATGAGAACATGGATCCATCATGCCTTGTTACCACTGTGCAGGCTGGTGGTGGTGGTGTAATGGTGTGGGGGATGTTTTCTTGGCACACTTTAGGCCCCTTAGTGCCAATTGGGCATCGTTTAAATGCCACGGCCTACCTGAGCATTGTTTCTGACCATATCCATCCCTTTATGACCACCATGTACCCATCCTCTGATGGCTACTTCCAGCAGGATAATGCACCATGTCACAAAGCTCAAATCATTTCAAATTGGTTTCTTGAACATGACAATGAGTTCACTGTACTAAAATGGCCCCCACAGTCACCAGATCTCAACCCAATAGAGCATCTTTGGGATGTGGTGGAACAGGAGCTTCGTGCCCTGGATGTGCATCCCACAAATCTCCATCAACTGCAAGATGCTATCCTATCAATATGGGCCAACATTTCTAAAGAATGCTTTCAGCACCTTGTTGAATCAATGCCACGTAGAATTAAGGCAGTTCTGAAGGCGAAAGGGGGTCAAACACAGTATTAGTATGGTGTTCCTAATAATCCTTTAGGTGAGTGTATAGTGTGTATGTATGTACAGGTGCTGGTCATATAATTAGAATATCATCAAAAAGTTGATTTATTTCAGTAATTCCGTTAAAAAAGTGAAACTTGTATATTATATAGACTCATTACATGCAAAGTGAGATATCTCAAGCCTTTATTTGTTATAATTTTGATGATTATGGCTTACAGCTTGTGAAAACCACAAAATCAAAATCTCAGAAAATTAGAATATTACATGAAATCACACAGTGATACCATGGTCATTGAACCATGTTTTGGTTATTTTGGCAGTGTGGGCAGGTGCAAATCCTGCTGGAAAATGAAGGAAGCATGAAGTGCTCTGAAAATGTCCTGGTAGACGGCTGCGTTGACTCTGGATTTAATAAAGCACAGTGGACCAAAGTCCTCTTTTCTGATGAGAGCAAATTTTGCATCTCATTTGGAAACCAAGGTCCCAGAGTCTGGAGGAAGAATGGAGAGGCACACAATCCAAGATGCTTGAAGTCCAGTGTGAAGTTTCCACAGTCTGTGTTGGTTTGGGGAGCCATGTCATCGGCTGGTGTTGGTCCACTGTGCTGTCCACTCAACGCAGCCGTCTACCAGGACATTTCCAGAGCACTTCATGCTTCCTTCAGCAGACAAGCTTTATGGAGATGCTGACTTCATTTTCCAGCAGGATTTGCACCTGCCCACACTGCCAAAATAACCAAAACCTGGTTCAATGACCATGGTATCACTGTGTAATTACTGTGTGATTTCATGTAATATTCTAATTTTCTGAGATTTTGATTTTGTGGTTTTCACAAGCTGTAAGCCATAATCATAAAAATTATAACAAATAAAGGCTTCACTGTAAAAAAAAAATTACATCCCCAAGTCAAAAATTTCAAGTGACTGATAACATCTAAGTTTTTCAATTAGTCTGACGTATTATTTCTCATTGAGCCAATGTTAACAGACTATTGCAACAAGAATTTCACTTGGGCCAATTGAAAAATTTAGATGTTATCGGTCACTTGAAATTTTTGATTTGGGAGGGTTAGAAATTTTTTACAGTGTTGAAATATCTCACTTTGCATGTAATGAGTCTGTATAATATACAAGTTTCACTTTTTGAATGGAATAACTGAAATAAATCAACTTTTTGATGATATTCTAATTATATGACCAGCACCTGTATGTATGTATGTATGTGTGATGTATAATAATAACGAATATGTAATATATAATTTAATACATAATGAAAGGTAGATGTAGACCAGTACCAATACAATAAGTTTTCCATACATTCCATACAACTGCACACAAACATCACACAATTGTATTGTGAACATGCCACATTTGAACATGTGGAAATATGAAAATGACTGTAGTGCTACTAGGGTTGAAGGCAGTATTTTTGGTGGATAACAAGTTAAAAATTGGACTGTTCCTCACAATTAGCTATTGTATGACTTCAGAAGACTTGGAATACAGAGCACAAATAATAGTAACTTTGATAATATCTATTTATAAAGTTCTGTCATGAAACTCTAGATGGCGCAGGCTGATGGGTCCTTAACTCAATCTGCTTGCAATCACATCATTCTCTATAGGGCACAGCTGATTGGTTCCTGCTGTATCAGTAGCCAATGGGCTTGCTGCTCTACCTTCAAATACTGGTCAGCATTTTCTGTAGCAGTTGCAGCCTGCTTTCAGAAATCCTCTGAATTTCATCATCTAAGATAAGTGAACGGTCTTTCTTATGCTATATCGCCATGCATATTGCGTGGTCTGCTTTATTAATTCCTTATGAATTAACCATACACAAGGTTTAAAATCATCTATCATTTTAACAGTCCCGTTTTAATGCTTAGAGTGAATTTCTTAGCAAATAAGCAGCTGTCAAAGCATTGCTGGCATGTGAACTTGTAAAGTGAAATACAGCAGCAGCATAGCAAATTCAAATAGCAATGTTAGCAAATATGTAATCTACTGGGGTCAGGGGCAAAATTAATTTAGCCTATGTCACAATATGAGGTAAATCCGGCCCTAATCATGTGTAATGCCGTCATGTTCATTCATTCATTGATCTAATGGTATATTCATTATTGCTAATAATGCCATAATCTAATCTGCAGAATGGAGTGTTTTATAGCACTAATATGAATGATTGTCACAAGCGGTTGCCAATAATGTGAGGAAAGGATCTGGGTGCAGCAGTAAACGGTCCTTTTATTCAAACAAATCACTAGAAACAAAATACTTTTCTAATAAACAGGATCAGAACAACCGGTTAAAATGCAATGTAAACTGACAATCAACTGAAAGAAACACAGAGCTTAAATACCTAAGCAAACTAATCATAAAACGAGACACACCTGAATCAAACAATGAGAAACCAAGGTAACTGAACAGAACATGAAATTGATTGAAAACAAATACACAGAACTGAAATACACAACCAGTTTTGGTGGTAGATCTTCTGGGGGGGACTGAATCATCACCTTTGCCATCTCCTTTGTTACCTGCGTTATGGGGGATTTTCAATGACATCCACTTGGCTTGTATTGTTCAGTCTTCATTGTCACCTGCTCAATTGAGGGGTAATTTATGTATGCTATTTTGTACAGCAGCAGCGTGTCTTGTACGTATTGGCAGTAGCAAGTCCCGTCAGCAGCAGCGATTTTTTTTTTTTTTTTTTTTTTTTTTTTTTTTTTAAAGAAAAGAAAAAAAGAAAACCGGCCTGCATCTGCTATATAACTCCTTTTGTGTTCTTTGATGTTTATCTCACCTTCCATTGATTAAAGTCATGCAACATACATATATGAGAGCACATAATGTCCGAATTGGAAATGGAGTTTCTATTTTTTATAGAATATGGCAGTATTTATAATATTATGATGATTATCCCTGTACATTACTTTTCAAAATTCAAATGCCCTTGTAATATTTTATTTGAGTAACTTCCCCTCCCTCTTGCAACTACGTCCCTTCTCTTGACTTGTTTGCCTGTTTGGATTTAAATAGGCAAATGCTTAAGAGTCTATGATTGGATCATTACAGTGATTATCATGTTTCTAGCATGTTATGAACAGTTCTTTTAACCCTAATTGATGGAGTGTGTAGCTTTTCTTAAACAAGCATGTAGCAAGACACATCATGGCCATATTCCAGATTGACAAAGCCAAGATACATCAGGCTCAAACTGTGAAAGAATGGTTGGGAGGGAGCATGAAGAATAATTTTCACACATGAATTGGCACATCTGAGTCCAGACTAGGGCTGGGCGATATGGCCAAAAAAAAATATCACGATATTTTTTTTTATATCAGTCGATATCGATAATTATCACGATAAAAGTCAAATCTTTATTTCTTTAAAGTTTAAAGGCAGATTTTTGCTTTAAGTTGTAGAAACCAGAGCGTTAACTGTGGTTTTAAACTACTCTTTATTGTCAGAACATATCATGACAAACACTTGCCAAACAGGTGAACATTTCACAAATCTGAGGTAGAACATTCAAACATTTGTCATTTTTCCTTAACAAAATAAATATATTTATTGGACAATTAATTTCTTAGTTTCTGCATGTGCTTATTTTTATTTGGTAAAATGTAATATTCTGACTGTTTGAGTTTTATTAAACTTAACCATCGGTCATCCAGTATCATGCATTTAGATCATGACAACCACAGATGAAACCAGGCATAGCCTATAGCACCTCACTATCATGGCAAAATGTAACTTTATGGTTTCTATGGTATTTGTATGAAAAACAGTAGTCTAAATACATTATTAAATACTGTAATTATATTCCATTAGTCCTTTAATACATTGTCTACATTAATAATATAATACAATTCAATATGTATATCCTACATTTCATGGTGCAGTTAATATTACTAGGCTAACAGTAAATCCGTGGTAAATGATGGGAATTTGTAGACGGAAAAGCCTTCAGACTGTATCGTTGCGCACAGTTTGTCAGCGCTGTTTCATCTGCCTTTAAGCTGGTTTAAATCACTGAGACATTTGTGTTCCTCGCTGAATTCAAGCGCTTCTCACTGGATTTCGTGACCGAGACCGATCAGAGTTAACGCATCTGCTCTAACTTTAGTGAGCTCGCTCGCGGAGCCTCGCACTGCCATTTGGACTTTGAGCCGAGCGGATAAATGGTCCGTGTGGCGCGCGGTTCAAATGAGTTTCGTTCCGCTTTTGGCGCATAAACATTATCGAACATTTATCGACTTCTTGATATCGTTTTATCGAGAAAAATTATATCGCGATAATTATCGTTATCGTTTTATCGCCCAGCCCTAGTCCAGACCTTAAAATAATTGAAAGTCTTTGGGATGTGCTGGAGAAGACTTTACAGAGTGCTTGACTCTTGCATTGTCGATACAAGATCTTGACCAAAAATTGATGAAAATAACGTCACAACTTTTATTTCCATCAAGAGGTGCATACATTTTTGGTCAAGATCTTGTTAGGGTTAAAATAAATGTCTTCAAAAATATAACATGCTATAAACATAATTCACTGAATACTCTTAAGTATTTGCCTATTTAAATCCAAAAATCTTTTTTTTTTTTTGGCAAGTAAGTGTATGTCACAATAGGGAAGAAAAGACTATCAAAACTTCTGTTTCATGCCAACTTTGAAGGTGCACTCAGTAAGTTTTTGTCAAGTCATCATCATCATAAAAAAAGGTCATCATGGAATTACACTGACACCCAGTGGTGTGGCAGCACCATGCATTTCAGTTACCAATGCAACTGTAGAAATGTGCAGTCATTCTTTCTCATTTTGAATTATATATTGGTAGGTGTTGCCTTTTTAATTATAAACAGCAGTAAATACTCTTAATGAGCTAAATTGGCTGATACCTTTGCCTTTTTGTAAGCCTAAGGAAGGTCAGTTGACCTAATGATGCAAGTTTGAGTATTACTGTATGTGGGATCTATACTTTATTTATTTGCTATGTGCTCATCTCATACAGATAGCCCAGGTTCCTATGGAGGATGGAGTGAGCATGTATTTCTTCTTGCCTGATGAGGTGACTCAGAATCTGACTCTAATAGAGGAAGCACTTACAGCTGAATTTGTCCAGGACCTCTCCAATACCCTCCACGCAGTGCAAGTGATGCTTACTCTTCCTGTTATCAAACTCAGCTACAGAACAGACCTGCTGCCTTCCCTGTCTGACCTGGGTGAGAGACAACCACCATTCCACAGTTTTTGCTAGCTAATCAGTTTGTTTTCTTATAAAATTGTTACTGTAAATAGTTACTAATCATTTTCCTTTTTTCAGGTCTGTCTGAATGGTTGGCAGAGACTGACCTTATCAAAATCACCAGTCAGCCAGTCAAGTTAAATGGCGTCCAACATAAGGTTGTCATGGAGACGGCTCCAGAGGGTGCAGAGTATGCCAGCACCACCCCCACCGCCAAAGGCCAATCGCTGGCTCTAACGTATCGCGTGGACCGGCCTTTCCTCTTTCTAGTCAGGGATGAGCCATCAGGGGCACTTCTTTTCATTGGGAAAGTGCTGAACCCAAGTGACTTGAAAAGGGTATGAGAAAGACATACACATACATTCATAAAAGCAAACAAATGAGAGACCAGCGACTTTATATGAGCTCATTTTAGCCCAAAACTATTAACAAGAAATAAATATTTTACATATCTTCACTTACATGGGCATTTGGAGCAAAAAACATCAATACAAACTCAAACATTAGGGGCTTTCACACTGGGTAGTTCTAGAAACTTAGTTCTAGGAACTAGTAAATAGGGTGGTTCCCAGAGAACTAATGGTTCCCTTAGGAACATTTTCCTGGTTGCATTTGCACCGCCAGTAGGTACTCTGAAGTGACATAAGCCGCGCTTGTTTTGACTTTTATTTTGACGGTGAGGCGAACCTTTATTTTGACGTCGCTGAGAATGAGTCTGAGCTAACAGTGCTCGCATTCTCAGTCATTATAGTTTACTATCTGTCTAACAGTCCTGTCTAATACATTATTAGATAGAAATATTATACAAAGAAAGTAGACAGTATATGAAAAGGTATTAGCGTATGCCGTGTGGTTGATGTCCAGTGTTGCTAGCTGAGCAGAAATACAAAATCATGTTTGGCTTGGTTCCCTCAAAGCTGCGTTGGATTTTCAACTTGGCGTAAAGGTTAAAGCCGCCTTTCCACTGCACACGACATTCGCATTCGATTGTCGCATTTCGCCCCCTGGTGTCAGTCGCACGGACCTTTGAAATTGGTCGTGATGCAACCGTTACCCTCGGCTATTCACAATGGTAAAATGAATGATTTTAATGAATGTAATGCATGAATATATCCACACAAAACAAATGACCCTCAATACATCTAAAATAAAAAATAGTCGATTTTATAGAGCTAATCAATATAAATATTGATTTAATAATGATAAAATATTTTTTTCAGCCATAATTATTAATAACCGCCATTTTGCAGGAATAGCGTTTACGTTAAAGTATTAAAATATTGGTAATTCTAGCTTCACACTCATAGTTTTGATTAGAACACATCACATCCGGTCGACCGGTCGCATAAGGTCTAGTTTAGATATTTCAACGCATCCGAAGCTCAAATCGGATCCGAAATTTCCGCATACGCACATGATCGGAACTCTCCACAGCTCCCATACGACTCTCCTTTGGAAATGAACGACTTCCGGTCCGACGGCTGTCATTTGTCGTGTACAGTGGAAAGGCGGCTTAAGAGTTCCATCTATCACTGTTTTCCATGTTCGTGGAGTTAGTTTCTGGAGTAAATACATGGGCTATAATCTGTGTGTTTACACTGCTTTTTAAAAAAATGACGTGTGCTGGTGTTTTGCGTGCGTTCGGCCAATCAGTGTACATTAACATCACTGGTAGTTCCGGTAGTTTTAGACCCTACTGTGAAGTAGGAGCTAAATTTGTTCTTCCAAAAGAAGTTCCTAGAACTAAAATTGTTCCTAGTTCCTGCGGTGCATGAACACGTCAAAATCTGGGTACTTCCACTAATAGTTCTAGGAACTATGAAAAGGTTCCTCCAGTGCGAAAGCTCCTATTAGTATGTGTACAAAATTCACAGTCAAGCTATAGTTATGATGTTATGGTCCATTTGTGCTTTTCATTAAGGATATTTTATCGATAAGACTCAGATGTTCTGGATCTTAGCCATGCAATCTAAATTAGTTTTGACACATAAGGACTGACACTCATAAATCTGACTAACTTTTCACATGTTAGAAAAAAATCCCTCGGGTATTAACAGCTGCTATGTTGTTTATGAAATTGAGTATGCATCTCAAAAGCATGTTATAATGGCAATCATCTTTTGTATAACATTTTATTTGAGTGTTCGATACATTATGACTTATGACTTTAATTATCAGTCCCTCAGCAATGTTTAAATTAACCTCAAATTAAGTTCAGTTGACATTCCTATATGTACATTTACTACCATCAAGATTATTCTCAATGTGTATAGTATGTTGGCTAAAATAAAACAAGTAAATGATAATAAAAAAAACACTTGCAATCAGTATCTTCTTGTCCCTTGAATTTTGTTTATTCAAATGCTTTAACAAGTGAAAAGATAGATAGATAGATAGATAGATAGATAGATAGATAGATAGATAGATAGATAGATAGATAGATAGATAAAATGCAAACACTGTTTCTTTGTAACTATTTGGTTTGAATTTAAATAATCCAGTTCTAAGTTCAGATTTTTTGTTCGTGTGAGCATTCAAACCACTGAAGGCAAGGCCAATGAACTTCAGTGCAGCTGCTGACTGTCACTCCCTGTATTTTCAATAGAGCCACTGTTGGCATGACAACCTTAATACAGATAATCTTCTTCTGGCTTCACACTCAAAATATGTTGAACTGTGAACTGTGAACTTTGAATTGGAAAGACTGAAAGAGGAATTTACTGAATTGCAGCCATCACAATTTTTCTTGAGGGTTCTACCTTGCATGTCAGCTTCATTTTGAAGACTTAAAAGTTAGTTGAAAGACAGTTCAGTAAATAATGACAGACAGTTCAGTAAATAATGACATACAGTATATCGATTTCAACAACAGTTGTTAACATTAATAAACTAAATCAGGTAACATGCTAACAATAAAAAAATACTTCTAATGCATTTATTAATCCTGGGTAATGTTAATTTCAATATTTTATTAACACATTCAGAGGCTGTTTACACGACACCATTTTCAACTATATATTCAACCATTTTTTGGTCTGAAAAGGCAAGCTTTTAACAATGGGATTCAAAGTTCAAGTTTTCGAAAACGATATCGTCTCCATGTAAACTACAAAAACCTGAATTTGTGAAAATGATGACGTCATGCGCATACCAGCTACTCGCCAACTACTGGCCTGTGTGGGATTACAAATTTAAGAAAATGGCTGTTTCTCAATTCCAAGAACGCAGAGAACGGACTTGTGTTCTCGTGGAGACCGGTCTTGCCAAGCTTCCTTGGAAGAACGAACTCGGAACCGGCCGCAATGACTTCTGGGACACCAGGCGAGTACTAGCTCAAGTCTGCATTCGATGCATCCTCGGTATCAAGAACACATCCGGGTTCTTTCATGCGTCCTCTGTACTTGCGTTCTTGAGAATTGGGTCTGAACTTCGACGGTTAATGATGACGTAAAACGAGAACACAAGGACGCAAGATCGCTGAAGAACGCATATTGAGAAACACCCTATGTTTAAGATCTGCTGATCCTACTTCCTTACATAACATCACATTAAAAAAACTAAGGTGAACTATACTGTATTGGGCATTCAAGGTGAACATGAGGGCAATCCATTTACTGATTAGATTTAAGTTACAGTTTCCTTTGAAGGGGTTTTGTCTTTAATCTTCCTACTAAGAGATGAACTATGTGTGAATGTTACAAAGTCTTAGTTCTCGTGACCATGTGTTGTTTATACATTTTGGGGGGTACCATTATCTCAGTTGGGGGTAATTGACTCTATTGTCTTTAGATGATTAGACTTAGTGGTCTTAGTGGACCTTTAAGGACTGCCCACTGAATTGCCTTTAAGATACCATGTAAAGTTCCCTTAGTCAGATTTTGTTGGACGAATTGCAGCCGCGCTTAATAAGGAATAACTTTGTTTGAACGTGATCCCAACGTCTCCTGGTCTCTGCTTTGAAGAAAAAGTTTCCTACACCTGGTAGCGTAATACAACGTTTTTAATCGTTTTCAGGGATTTGTGTGAACGAGGATTTAGTTTTGAGAATATCACTGTCTTGTAAATGTACCATCAGCCTTAGTTTTCATTGTCACCTTTTGTCACCTTGAGTTCTAGTCATTTATTAGTTGTCATGGTTTATTACTATGCTAATTAGTTCTCACCTGTTCTCTGTTCTGTTAATCATCATCCTCCTGTGTATTGAAGTTTCTTCAGTTCATTGTCTTGTGTTTATATTACATTGTGTATATATAGTATTCTTGTTTGCTCTGTATTAAATATATTGTTCATTCTACATCATCCTTTGGATTTTACTACATGCCACCCTGTGACAGTGTTGGTCATTAGTTAATATAAGTTAATGCATTAACTAATGTTAGTGTAGCTAACCTTAAAGGAACACTATGTAGCTTTTTAACCTTCATAATATATTTCCAAGACCCTTGTGATGGTACATCGACTTACAATATGTTGAATGACGCAGACGGGGTCTGTATTGCTTTTACTGGCACTACGTAACTTCGGGGTTTGGGTAGTAACCCGAGCACAAAAAGATCTACAAAATTCGACTGCTTTATGGCATACATCACTTCCCCCACCACTTCCTCAAATTTGGGTGAGAGGCCAACCAGCGTTTGTTTTCGGCTTTTGTGCGTATGTATTTGTCATGGGGGCTGTTTACACCTGGCCACTTCATGCGTTTTCTCAGATCGGATAGCTATCCGATCTTGAAAAGACCAGGTGTAAATGCCCTCCGAAAAGCATTCAAGACGGATTTGAATCCGATCGCTCAAACCACTTCAGGAGGAGGTCTGTGCCTCATTCCAGACAAAACTGGACAAGTGTAAATGCATCTGGTTGTTGAAACCACATATGTAAAATGTACTCCTCCCAAAAATGCTAAAAAAAAACAAAAAAAAAACGTGTGAGAGCGTGTGAAAAGCTATATGTTATAGCCAGATATGACGACGCTACTGGAACACGCATCACCGCAGATGAGCAACTGAGCATATTCATCAAGACAACGGGCAAACTATCGCAAATCAAAATGAAAGTAAGTCGCAGACGCTTAACACAATCATCATCATTAAAAACGAAATGATCTTACCAGGGCTGTTACTGCTCTCTCTTATTGCGGTCTTTGATTTTGAAATTTTAGCCGATGATCAATAAAATGCAGTTCATATCTGTTGCTTTCGGTGACGTGCTTGCACTCCATTAAATCCGCATATAGCGCGGGAATTGAAGACCGGATTTAAATCCGTTTAGCAAAAACACATTTATGTGACCAGGTGTAAATGGAACCGTTTTGATAAATCAGATAGCTATCCGATCTGAGAAAACGTATGAAGTAAATAAATCTCGTATTTGTAAACTTGTTTGCATTCTATGTTGTATGTTGTTGCGCTTGCTTGTAGTATGCCATTTTTTTTTACATGCTGTTCATTCATCCATTGCTGATAATTAGACCAGTCCAATAATTTCCACATATGTCTAGCTAGCTTTCGATTATAAGAGCTGTTAACAGACTTGCTAACAAACACTCATTTCTCTTAGCCTACGTGTTTTTTGCGTTATGTTTTATTGCCTAGCTTGCCTCACGAACTAGTTTGCCAGCTGAACTCAGGTGTTGTGAGGTGTATTTATCACGTAGTCCTGAGGGATATCAGACGCTGTTGACGTTGATTCTTGCGATTATCATGAGAACAGTTTTCAATATCTAACATAATTATCAGGACATAAATAAGCCTAACGTAGAGGTTGTAAATAGTGTAAACGAACACAATTTAGGGGTGGGAGATATTGACAAAAAAGAATATCTCGATTTTTTTTCAATATCTCGATATCGATATTCAGACGATATTTTTGCCATCCTTCAAAGAAATGTGTGCAAAGAACTAGCAAAGAAGGTCCAGTTGGTCTTTTGACTGGCTGCATTTGACCTATTATTGTAGGCTATAGAAAAAAAAACAATAAAGGAGCTAACTAAACAGAATCTGAGGTAGCCCCTACTTTTTCCACTTACAAAAAAAACAAAAAAAAAACGGAACTAGGCACCTCATGCAACAGTGATTATTAAATCAAACAACAATATTGTTGATGATAAATTCAAAGTAAAACATTTTCTTTTAAAAACGCTATTAATCCATCCATTTTTCCCCCCAAACGATAAATCCATCCATTTTTTCCAAAAATTGATGGTTTGTCTTTTTAAAAAAGTATTTTTTCTTTTATTTTTCGTGTTTGCATTTATGAGGAAAAAAACAATATTACGTGACAGTTCTCCATTATGGACTCGAGCACTCTGAAAGCGGCACTAAAAGACTTTCAAACTTTCACAGAGACCTCAAAACAGAAAGCACAAAGCCTTTCTTTAAAACGAATTTTGTTTTGTATTAATTGTATCTTAATTTTAATAAATTTTCCATTAACCAATTTCCTGGATTTAATACATAAAAAGTAAATATAGGCTAGCAATCACAACATAAGGTGCTTGAACTGGAGATTATATCATCATGAACCGAACCGTAGCCTACTCGCCTCACAGGCCTAAAAAATGTTAAATATATTTACAGAAAGCTGGTTCTAAACAAAATCATCCAAAACAAAATAAAACTATGTAGCCTAATACATGTGCATTTCTCGGTGTGTACATACCATGGTACACGTCCCATTGTACTATTAAAAATACCATGGTTTATGTACCATGGTGCATATCATATGTGTACCATGGTACCATCAATATACCATGGTACATGTACCATGGTACTGTCAAAAATACCGGGGTACTAGTACCATGGTATTTGTACCATGGTACTACCATGGTACAAATACATAGTAAAATTTCTTATGGGTGCATTTCTCCGGTGCGTTCACTAGCCTACTGCGAAGATCGCGAGTCAATAGCCTATGGTCAACTTCATCTTTGCAGCCGACACAGAAATTAATAAACAATTAAAATGTCTTACTGCAATATTTTACATATTCATAATCATTACTTTTGCTGGTTCTTTGAGGCAGCTTTTTAGGTTTATGGCGTTTTGGAAAAGAGCTCTTCACATACAAACACCGTTTCACCAAGGCACAGCGGCCCTTCAGCACATAAGAAAAAAAAAAAGAGAAAAAGCACAGACTTACTAATTACGAAACTTTGATGTGGCTGAACAGGTGAAACAGTCACAAATTCCTCTGCAACTCAAAACTTCTCCGTACGAGTCAGGGCTGGCCCGCGGCATAGGCGGAATAGGCAAATGCTAGGGGCGCCACTCATCAGAATGAGTGAACGAGTGAATTTTTTTTTTTTTACATTTTTTTTTTTTATATAATACTATTTAAAAAAAAACATTAATTAGAAATACTACCAAATAAAGCAAAAAAAGTCCGGCTCATCAATCTTCCCCCGAACCCCGCCCAGCGAGTGCTTGAAGTGCGTCAGAAACATAGCGCGCGCGTGATCAGTTGTTGGTAATTTGTTGTGTAGCGTGCGCGACGCCGCATCCAAGACAGCATTTCTTTTGTTAACACACAGCTCGTAGAAACCAAGCGGGAAGGAAGTCGACCGGAAGTTGAAGCCGGCCGCGTGCCACCATCTTGTAGCAGAACTTCACCTGCAGTTAGCATCCCATTGACTCCCATTCATTTTGGCGTCACTTTGACAGCGAATAACTTTACATCTGAGGCGTTTGAAGACTCCATTTGTCCATTATTTATTTCTAAAGAAACACGACAATATATAAAATGCTCCATTACCTTGTAGCTTATGTTATGGCCCCGTAGAAGCAGTTTTTGTAAAAGTAGGCTAACGATTGCGTCATAACCAAGCGACTCTCTGTCGCACAGTAGAGAGATTACCGTATGGACGGGAGGAGAAGCTCGCGGGCAATCGGGGGGACGTAGAGGCAAAATGACAATATAATTAATCAGAATACCTAGCAAAAGTTGCTCCTGCTCCAAGCTCATGGACAATTCCTACTCACACTCTCCGTCTCTGCAAGATTCGGAAGGGAATGATTCAGATTTTTCTTGGCACAGCTACTAGAAGACAGACGGGTTGCTCACGTGGTCCGTGTAACGCTTTGCTCGGTTTGAGTCTGCGCGTCAGGAAAGGAAGTGCTAAGAAATCGCTAAAAATGGGCTTCACTTGTCTCAATTGAGTTCCAATGGGGTCGCTGTGTCCATTTCTTTTACTGTCTATGGTAGAAACGGGCCTGGCAGCAGCTCGCGCCATATATATGCTATAAATGAGCATATAGTCTGCGATAGATACAGTGCCAAAAAGAAGAGAAGAGGATAAAAGGGGATAAAGACAGAGGTAAGGGGATAAAGACAGAGGTAAAGTGATGTAGTGAATGAACAGTTTATCTAATTGCATATGAGTAAGATACTATAATTTCATGGCAGTTATTTTTACCTTAAACTTAATGTTAGCAGTTGTTCTGAGTTCTCCAGAGGCCACAGACTGTGTGATTTTGTAACAATCATGTCAGTTTTAAGACGCATTTTTTTATTATCACTTTTTTTATTAATGTTTTACTCTACAGTTGTGCAGTTTTGGAGGGAATACAGTACAGGCCAAAAGTTTGGAAACATTACTATTTTTAATGTTTTTGAAAGAAGTTTCTTCTGCTCATCAAGCCTGCATTTATTTGATCAAAAATACAGAAAAATAATAATATTGTGATATATTAATACAATTTAAAATAATTGGTTTTCAATTTATTAATTATCATTTATTTCTGTGATGCAAAGCTGAATTTTCAGCATCATTAGCCTACTCCAGTCTTCAGTGTCACATGTGACATCCAGTCTATCACATGATCCTTTAGAAATCATTCTAATATTCTGATTTATTATGAGTGTTGGAAACAGTTCTGCTGCCTAATATATTTGATGAATAAAAGGTTAAAAAGAACTGCATTTATTAAAAAAAAAATATATATATATTTTCTAATTATATAAATCTTCTTTACGATCACTTTTTATCAATTTAACTCATCCTTGCTGAATAAAAGTATTGATTTATTTCAAAAAAAGAAAGAAATTACTGACCCCAAATTACTGACCAGTAGTGTATATTGTTGTTACAAAAGATTTCTATTTAATTTTTTTTTTTTTTTTACTTTTTATTCATCAAAGTATCCTAAAAAAGTATCACAGGTTATGGAAAAATATTAAGCAGCAGAACTGTTTCCAACTTTGATAATGAATCATCATATTAGAATGATTTCTAAAGGATCATGTGATAGACTGGAGTAATGATCCTGAAAATTCAGCTTTGCATCACAGAAATAAATGATAATTTAAAGTATAATAAACTGAAAACCAATTACTTTAAATTGTAATAATATATCACAATATTATTTTTTCTGTATTTTTGATCAAATAAATGCAGGCTTGATGAGCAGAAGAATCTTCTTTCAAAAACATTAAAAATAGTAATGTTTCCAAACTTTTGGCCTGTACTGTATATGGCATTTTTTAAATTTATTTGCCAAAATTAGTAATGATATTTATTTACAGGTTTATTAAAAATATCAAAGTTCACATTAAATCTGTATTGTAAAACGTGCTATAAAAGATAATGGGGACTTGACTTGAATGCTAGATGTAATGCTCTTGGTATTTGTGTTTAGGCTGTAATGTGTGTGTGTGTGTGTGTGTGTGTGTGTGTGTGTGTCTGTGTGTATATATATATATATATATATATATATATATATATATATATATATATATATATATATATATATATATATATATATAGGCTAAATAATCATGAACACAATGACGGGGTGAAATGGGTTGTGATGCATGGGGCACCAGGTAAAATCTTGCCTAGGGCAGCAAATTGGTCAGGGCCGGCCCTGGTACGAGTTATGAAGGAAGAGAACAGCATTACAGTTTTCGTCCTCTGATTGCTGTGTTGTGACTGAAAAAGTGCGTGCAGGAGCACATGCGCAAAACGTAGGTTTGTAAAATGACATGATAAAATAAAAATAATTCATATATCATTTTACAAAACGGGTTTGCGCATGTGCTTCTGCGCGCACTGTTTCGAATTTAGGCTACTATGAATGTGCGTTTTTGACGACACGGGACCATGGGCTGGGCCACTCGAAGGTTGCTTCTGGGAATAGCTACTGTATTATTATGGAATTCTGTATTTTCCTTGACCTTATAAATGCATATTTGGTCTCACAGTCTACTGCACAGTGTCCATTCATGTATGATTTTGAGTTAAAAACACATAGCCTGTGCATCAGAGCACACATTTGCATAATTGTAGATCCTGTAGTAATGATGACATTGGAACACATGTACTGAGATGAATTCTAAGAGTTTCTGAGAAGAAACCTGCCTGAATGCATTTTAACAGACTTTATAACTGGTTCCAAAACCTGGTCCTCAAGAACATAAGAGAATGGGCCAGGGCTTGCTGTTTAGCCTGTATTACATTTCTTTAGAGCCATGTCCGTAATGCCTTTTACAACCAGTGGATGGTGCCATAAGGAAGGTGATCATAAAACATTCAGACAAAACCAATAAATTATAAATTGAATTAAATAGCTGTTTTAGTCTTTAGTCTATATATTAATATAGTTTGTGAAACAATATTTTGCATTATGTACTTTAATTATTTTTTTTTATTTTTTTTAACTGTTTTTCAACTTCATACTTTGAAATTTGTATATACTATACAAGCCTATACTTGACATAGTATGAAAATACTATTGCATTGTGCATAAACATTATTTGTTTACACATACAAAGAAATCAGTAAAGATATAGGCTGTCTATATATGTCATTCTAACAGCCCATACATATTTTTAAGTTAAGGAATATAATTCATAGCAAGAGTCACAATTTGTTTTCACCCTCTTGACATGAACATGACATGAACATTTTTGTTTTGACCTTGAAATGTCTGTTACAAGGAAACATTCTGTTTCTTTATTTCCTTAACAGGAAACACAGGAAACTCCTCTTGAACTCTTTCACAACAGGATGAAAAAAGGAAACTGTCTGGATAGCTTAGTTAAAGCTGTGTTCCAAAAATAAAATCAGCCAACAAGAGAGCTTATCTAAATTACTGGTTTTGAAATAAAAATGGTAAACCAACTTCACCAGAAAGACCATGCTGGTATGAACAATGACTATGCTGTTTTTTTAAGCAGGGATTTTGATTTTTTATATTTGGGATAAATCAACCCATGAATGGCTGGGATAGAAGAAGAGGAAGAAAACACTTTACCATTAAGGAAGTGATCAGAGCTAAATTACTTTTAAGTATTTGGCATGAGTCCAATCTTATGTAAGTCACCAGAAATAAAACTGCATGCATGAGATTTCCAGGGAAAATGTGAGCTTTCCCTTTCCTGCTGAGCAAGTAATGGACAGCAGTGCCTTTTTCACTTTTCTCTTTAATCTGTCTGAAGTTCCTCTTATTTTCTGGGTGAAAGGGAGCTGACACACTTTTAAGTTTTCCATTTAAGCATAAATCCTGGATTTACAATAAAACCTGCCTTGTTAATGTACAATAAGTTCACTGAGTTGTGTCAGTGTTTTTTTGTCATATGTGCAGCATACTGTAGTGTAACCAAAGGAAATTCTGACCAAATTACTGTTTTCAAAGTGGTTCTGAACCCTCCCCCATCCTCCATTGGTTAAACAAATATAGTCTTGTGCGCAAAATCATGACATTGGTTGAGCCAATGTTGCTAAATTCAGATTCAAGTTTATGTTGGTCAGCAGTGTTGCCAATTTAGTGAGACTATACAAATCTAATGACTTTTTGGACTGCTGGATAATGTAGTCAGTCATAGTCTTTCCATTGTCTGACAGAAAATATGTAAAAGAGAACAGCTTTATTGGACATTCTGCTATATATTGTATAAAAAATACAGTGAGCACGGATTAGGCTTTAGTTACTTTCCATTGAAAACAGTTGGGATGTCAGGATGCTAAAAGCCAAGTAGGTCAAGTCAAGTCACCTTTATTTATATAGTGTTTTATACAATACAGAATGTTTCAAAGAAGCTTTACAGTGATAACAGGAAAATGATTCAATGGTGGATACAGAGTTATTTTTGCAGAGTTTTATTTTTCGCTCTAAAATAATAGTGTCATTGTTCAGCTGAATTCAGTTCAGTGTTGATTCAATTCCGTTGTAAAGGTCATCAATTATTAAATTAGTTCATTTCTGCTAAGACAGTGATGTCATAATCCAGATCCGTTCAATTCTTGTCCAATAGTCTCATTGCAGTCAAACCAATAATGCTGAATATGGAAAAACATGTTGTTTCCAGATGGTGTAGTTACGACACCTACCAAATTGGGACATACTTGGGACTGGCTTGCCAAGTCTTTGAATCTTTGAAACAAAACTGTCTGTTTTCATAAAGGAGCTAAAAGGCTCTACACCAGTGCCCCTTCCTCACAAAACTCATCATCCAGCGCAGTTTTATAATTGGTAAAATATAAATGGGTAAAATATTTCAAATCAAGCATTTCAGTCAAATAAAATTCAGACCTTTAAACAGAAGAACAAAAATTAACCCACAGCAACAGTTTAAATTCACAGTGAAATCAAAACAATTCTTGTTTTTAATGGGATATTGCAATATTTATAATAAGTGATTTATCTACACGTCTTTTTTTTTTTTTAAATCAACATGCCCTCATAATTTTTCATCAAAATAACTTCCCCTCCCTCTTGCATCAACAACTCCTCTCTTCTCTAATGACGTGTTTACTGGCGTGAGGGCGGGACAATAATATCACTCACATGATATCACAGCAATAGCAAACCCATAGACAAAAAATGGACGTAGTGTCTGTGACGTCAACCTTTTTTAGGTTTTTATGAAGAGCTTTTTTGTAGCCCAAAGTGGTCGGAGCCAGCCGTCGCCACTCAAAAATGGGCAAAGAGGCAGGATTAGCTGAGGTGACATGACGGCTAACAGACAGCAGACAAACGAATAGTAGTGACAGCAGAAGCAATCCACATGTCACTCAAGTGGTCACTCCCTTGATTATGCAGAACTTTTATGCTTAATATAATTTTAATGGATGAATTATAAAAAAAGTCACCCCCCTCACAGTAGTCATGCGGGCAAAATTAGCTAAACCAATTTTTGTACCAGGCTGTTGTTGTGTTGAGAAGTATACAAAAGGTGATGTTCAATTCATGGTAATTGCTACTATAACAGATGTAGTGTGGAACTTTACCACTAGGGGCTCTAGTGGTAAATTGTTGAGTAATGAAAAAGAAGAAGAATAAAGTTTGAGTGTTAGTTGTACACCACATGGAGTGTTTTTTGTGAAAGGGTGAAAACACCACAGCTGAAAACATGTTTTTTTTCTATGTCCAATTCCCGATGGACAAAAAGAAAGTCCCGGCCTACATTTTTTTCTTGTTCGAAAAAAACCTGTTTCACTCGGACAACTCCGAGAGAACTATTGCAACTTCCGCTTCAAGCAATTCTGTGAGGAAAACAAAGGACTTGGCAACCCTGCTAACCAGCCAATCCTTGATCCCTCAAATAAACAGAGAAATGTGAAAGAGGTTCACAGTGTTTACCCATTTTAAACATTTTAGCCTACAAATGTCTTACTTATGGTTGCCTCTGCATATTAAGCTCATATATTTTAACATTGAAAATATTACACAACCTTAAAACAGGAAAATAGGTAGGCTAGCTGACACAAGTTGACACTAAAAAGACACAAGTAGATTACATTTATTGAAAACACACTACTTGACTGTAGTCTATGTATGTGTTATGTGTGCATAGGAAGGCTTTGTTTGAGGTCATTTGACACATTGTTTTCGTGTTTTCGTCTGACATTCTTAGATGAATTTAAAGATGAATGCCAGACAATTTTAGGCAAACAGATAAAACATGCATTCCATTCTAATCGGGCAAAGATCTCAAAAGGGTATTTATATCTACATGTTGTCTTTTTTGTTTTCTGGCTTAATGTCTAGGTTTTGACTTGTTTTAGTCATACAGGTATCTGCGCTGATAGCCATAAATAGGTGATTCAAGTATGCAGCAGACTCAGATGCTGAACAAAAGAAATTGAGATAAATAGCAGAGGTGGGACTCTGGAGCAAGGCACACATGTTCAAGTCTCAAGCAAGTCTCAAGTCACAGTGCACACAAACCAAGCAAGTCAAGTCAAGTCAAGTCAGTGGCTCACCTCATGCAAGTCAAGTCGAGTCCTGCAAGGGTTCTAGTCAGGTCAAGTTAAGTTACAATACCAAACAGAAACAAGAAGAGTTTATATTGGCCTTAATCCCTCAGAAATTATTAACTTTCTTAATTATACATTTATACCGTAATATTATTTATAATAATCATATAATTTATTATAGTACATATTTATAATGAATACAATTTTGAATTATTATTAGAATAATTCTAAAAAAATGTTGAAGATAAAACAAAATAAAAATAAATGGTAACACTTTATAATAACTGCACACTATAAATCATCAATTAAGCATTAGTAAACAGTTAATTCATAATTTATAAAGCATTAATAAGCAGTTTATAAATACAGCTATAAATGCCTTTTTTCTTGATTTAAAAGCACATATATAATGTGTTTAATAATTGTATTGTCATACTTTATTAATGACAAATTTATAATTTCTAAATTAAGTATAGCATTATTTACAAACCAGTTATTTAGGAGTTGCCAGTGATTCATAAGATTCATAAGACACAGAAATTGTAAGTAAATGTAGTAAATGCAGGTAGTTATAAAGCATTTAGTAATGGTCAGTTAACTATTTTTGTGAGCTCATCTAAAGTGAGGACAAAGTTGATGCATTGTAAAGCCTTTATAAAGGAGATTTAAAGACTCAGTTATCTTCTAAACAGAAAAAAGATACAAACACAACACAGTGATACAGAACATAGAAATATTAACAGCCTTTAACCCCTTAACTGTCACCCCCCTTTTTGAGAATGGACATTAAATCTCCTTTACAAATGCTTTACAAGGCATAACTAGTCCTCACTTTAGATGAGCTCACAAAAATAGTTAACTAACAACTACTAAATGTTTTATAACCCTGAATTACATTTGAAATACATGTTAATATAACACACTAAGTAACTGTTACTATATGTCTGAATAATAAGATGGCTGAAATAAAATAGTTTATTAATCATTTACTTATAATTTATAAGTAAGTGATCTTATGAACCACTGACAACTCCTAAATAACTGGTGTGTAAATAATGCAATACTTCATTTAGAAATGATAAATTGATCATTAATAAAGTATGAAAATACAATTATTAAACACATTATAGATATGCTTTTAAAACAAGAATAAAGCATTTATAGTTGTATTTATAAACTGCTTATTAATGTCTATGAATGCTTTATAAATGATGAATTAACTGTTATCTAATGCTTAACTAATGATTAGCGTGCAGTTATTATAAAATGTTACCAAATAAATTCAAAAGTGTGATTCATTGATTATATTGGTTTTACAATAAATGTCATGTTTAACTTTGATTATCACCGGTAGAAAATTTCCACCCCACTATCCCATTAATGGGAAACTCAAAGCTTGCACACGTGGGGCCGTCATGCTGCCCACAAAAGAAACAGTCAGAAAATCCGAACATACGGATTCCACTTATGCCTAAAACACAACTTGTGATGTCAGAAGTAGCCTAGTGCATCATGGCGTAGCGTAAATATCAGCAGTATGTCGCATTACTCGCACAAGTTTTTGGGTGAACTACTCTTTAATGGGATATGCACATTACTTGCATATCCCATTAAAGGGATAGTTCACCCAAAAATGAAAATTAGCCCATGATTTACTCACCCTCAAGTCATCCTAGGTGTATATGACATTCTTCTTTCAGACGAATACAATTGGAGTTATATAAAAAAATGTCCTGGCTCTTCCAAGCTTTATAATGGCAGTGAATGGTCGTTTCTGTTTTGAAGTCCATAAAAGTGCATCTATCCATCATAAAAGTGCCCCACACGGCTCCGGGGGGTAAATAAAGGCTTTCTGAAGTGAAGTGATGAGTTTGTGTAAGAAAAATATCCATATTTAAAACTTTATAAAGTAAAATACCTAGCTTCCGGCCAAACGAACATACAGATTCCACGTAAAGCGCAGCTTATGCGAGTAATGCGGCGTACTGCTGATATTTATGCTACGCCATGAAGCAGTAGGCTACTTCTGAAGTCACAAGTTGTGTTTTAGGCATAAGTGGAATCCGTATGTTCGGATTTTCTGACCGTTACTTTTGTGGGCAGCATGACGACCCCATGTGTGCAAGCTTTGAGTAAAGTCAAGCAGCGCCAATGTCATTGCTGTCAAGGCTGTTGCCTAGCTGCAGGAGAGATTGTGGGGCATGAAAATATCATGTCGGCCTCCAGAATGAACCGTCATCTTTCTTAGCTCTTTTGAAAAGGCAAATGAGTTAGTTGAGAGTGGAATAGTCATTGATAATAGTTTTACTCCTGTCCTCCCACTTTCCATGCCATCCAAAAAAGTGCTGCTGTCTAATATTCCGTCTTTCATAAATTATGAAACTAGTGCGAATTTTGTCCCGATATAGTAAATTGGTGTCACCTATTAAAATTATACCAATTGGTAGTGGTTTTGTTTAGGTGATTCGATTACATGATCCTAAAAGATGATGAGGATCTAGATCTGTCACTGCATCTCAAAAGTTGATGATGATGTTATTTATGCTACAACGGGACCAGATAAAATGTTTCAGTAGTGGGGAGGTGGGTCATTTAATTCGTGTGTCATCTTTGCTTGATTTTTTCATTTGCGATATTATTGTCGTTCGATTCAGCTATGAAAAAGACACATTTAAGCCTGGCGCGTTTAAACCACCTCTGTCTGTTTCAAGCGTCGGCTCCCAAAGTGTGTCTAAAAAGTAAGATAATATAGGCTACTATACGCCCCCTTTCAGCGCTGCGCTCGTTGTCTTTTGACTCGATCTTACGTATTTATGAATGAACGGCTCGTTTTAAAATCTTCCCGGTCTACTGACATTTGTTAAGACATCTGCTTTAAACATTACAATCCTCATGATAATTTTAACTTTACATTAAGTTAATCCACTTCAAAACAGTTACACGAGTAGTTACATGACCAAGTATGGTGACACAAAATAAAACGTGGCGCTTTTCTAAGCGGGTAAAAAGGATAACTATAATGTATGGCGGAATAGCACTTGGGAGCACTTCGACTCGGCGCAATAATATCATCACTCCTGAAAAATCCTCTCTCCCTCTCACTTCTGTCATTAGAACCAACGTGACTTTTTACTTTACCACCATACTTGTCACCATACTTGGTCGTGTAACTACTCGTGTAACTGTATTTAAATAGGGAAAACGTGGAGGTGTTTGGTCGCTTCTAACTTCATCTCTGTTTGGATCCTAATGAATGAACTGGGCTAAGCTAAGTGTCGCCGCGCGCCACAGCGATTGAGTGAGATGTATCAACTCGTCTTAGTTAAGGGAATAACATAGTTTAATATGAAAAAAAAACGGTGGAGTGTTCCTTTAAAAGTCCCGTCGAAACTACCAATCTCTGTATAACGGCCGTTGGAGCCCTCTGCTGGTAGGGAATCGTAAGAATCGTAAGAGCTTAGAACGTCATGAGCTATCCAGTCATTATATAGATCAGAGGTTAAAACACACATTACTACTTAAACACATTCGACATGGATTACCATAGTAACACATTGCTTTCACTTACCCTCGGCCAGCAGCATAGACAGTAAAAGAAATGGACACAGCGACCCCATTGGATTCAACGGAGAAAAGTGAAGTCAATTAGAAGCACTCACTTCCTGATGGCTGAGCGTACTGCGCTCAACTACGACTCAAACTGAGCTTGACGACATAGATGTGACATGAGCAACCTGTCTGTCTTCTAGTAGCTGTGCCAAGAGAAATCTGAATCATTCTCTTCCGAAACTTGCAGAGACGGAGAGTGTGAGTAGGAGGTTTCCATGAGCTAGGAGCAGGAGCAACTTTTGCTAAGTATTCTGATTAATTATTTTGTCATTTTGCCTCCACGTCCCCCCGATTGCCTGCAAGTTTCTCCTCCTGTCTATACGGTAATTTCTCTACTGTGTGAGTCGCGTGGTTATGACACAATCTTTAGCCTATTTTTACAAAAACTGCTTCTACGGGGCCATAACGTAAGATACAAGGTAATGGAGCCTTTTATACATTTTCGTGTTTCTTTAGAAATAAATAATGGACAAATGGAGTCTTTAAACGCCTCAGATGTAAAGTTATTCGCTGTCAAAGTGATGCCAAAATGAATGGGAGTCAATGGAATTCTAACACCAGGTGATGGTCTGCTAATCAATGGCGGCCCCTGGCCGGCAGGTACAGCAGATTCCGCCATAGTCATTGCCTGGGTTACGGTCGTGTATGTAAGTGTGGGGTGGAGCTATCAAATTAGGAGCGAGATCATTTTGGGGTAGGGACGTGTTTGTTTTGGTGATTTCAAATATCATCATTGGCCAAAAGTGTTTTGCAAAAACTACTGATCCCACCTTTAAGGAATGCTGCTGATTGGGCTGAGGAGTGGGTTGGGGTCTCTGTTTTGAGCCACAACACCTCACTTAAAAGAGGGGTTGCTATTCTTTTTGCTAAGAGTTTCAGTCCAACCTCTTATCAGATTGAAGAAGTAGGTAAAGGTAGGCTTTTAAAAGAGCTAATTTTGGAAATTTTAATTTTGTTTTTTATTTGTGTGTACATTCCAACTGCACCAATATAAAGAATGTTGTTTTTAAATACTCTGTGTTCTGTTTTGCAAAAATGCTGTGTAGAAGAATATTTATTCTTGGGTGGTGATTTTAACTGTACAGTGTTGAACTTGGATAGAAATCATATTGAACCTCACTTTCCCTCTCGTAATCGGTTAATCTAGCTTGTCAAAACACGAGTTATGTGATGTTTGGAGTTTATGAGACACAAAAGCAATATACTTGGACTCATTTTCGTGACAGTGTGATTTTGCTGGCAAGACTGGACTGGTTCTATGTTTTTAAGCATCACTGTAACGTTGTAAGAAGATGTTTAATTACCCCACTAAGTATTTCTGACCACAAAATGGTGCAGTGTTCTGTGTTTTTAAACTCCATTAAACCAAGGAATGCATACTGACAGTTAAACACTACTTTGTTAAGTGACAGGTATTTAAAAAAAAATAGCCTATGTTTAAACTGTTTTGGGATGAATTCAGGACCACAAGGTTATCTTTTAAGTCACGACAGTGGTGGGATTTTGGGAAAGCCCAAATAAAGCGATTCTGTTTACAGTAAAAATGTCACTAGAGAGACAACTTTGAGTATGAACATCTTGGAGACCGACATTTCACAACTTCAAGAATTGGCTGAGTCAACTGGTGCCCAGGGTAATTTAGATTCTTTGTCAAATAAAAGTACAAAGTTGGCTAATTTTGTCTCAATCACCTGCTGGAGTAGCCACCAGATGGCACTCCTCACCAAACTACACACCATCTCGGACTACATTACCCATAACTCACTGCTAAGATTTATCAACCATGATTGTTTACAGCTGTGTCTCATTAGCTCATTAACTCACCCTATATAAGCATTTTATCTCAGTCATTCATTACGAAGTCTAATCTAGTGTAACACTTCAATTCTGAGCATTTTCCTGGTTTCAGCTAACTTGGTTTTTTTTTTTAATGTTAATTTTTTATTTAAATCTTCTGCCTGTTTTTTGTTGTTGTTGGGATTTCCTCTGTTTTTGTCTGTACCCCCGTGACCCTGTTATTAGTGATGGCAAAATGAGGCTTCCTGAATCACTGAGACCTCGCAGCCCATTGCTTCAGCCAAAGGTTCATTACTCGAAGCTTCATTCAGCATTGCTCACTAGTGACACCTAGCTACTGTGCAAAGACATAGCAGTCAAATTAATTAATTCTGAACCAGTGTCATCCCCCGATAAATAAACATTTGAAGAGTTCAGATGCAAAAGCCTCTAAGTGCCATCTGAAATTTTCTTCTAGAATGATCATTTTTATCAAGCTTGTATATTTAAGTTTAATAATTTCACTTAAATGGCAATGCAAATTACCTATTAATTGTCATATAAGTGAAATTACTTAACTTAAATATACAAGCTTTATAAAAATGATCATTCTACATGAAAATTTCAGATGGCACTTAGAGGCTTTTGCATCTGAACTCTGTATTTATTTATTTTCTTCTCACTGTTAATGTCTGTAACCTTTAAAAAACAGACCTGAGCATACATTTGTCCATTGCCTGGGTATAATATAAAATATGTATCTTTCTCTGTCTGAATTTACTTGTGCAGAGACAACTGTCACACACACACACACACACACACACACACACACACACACACACACACACACACACACACACACACACACACACACACACACACACAGTTAATTAATTATTCATAAATTGTTTGGATAGTGAAAGTATGAACAACAAAAGTGACACTGTGTTGAGTGCAGTGCTTATGGTGGAGGGAGTATAATAAAGTAAACTGCAACAGAATAGTCTGGGGTGGGAAAATTTGTTTCTGGAGTTTTTTGTGCAGTGAACTGTTACTAGTTTTAGTGCAGTGTTGTGCTTATGGGACTGGGGATGTAGAGGAGCAACCTGCAACACTGCAGTTTGGGGTGGGTGAAGGAAGGATTACAATAGATTTTTATTGAGAAACATAATTATTTCAAGTGTGTTGGGGTTTAGACGATTCCTCTTCTCGGACAAAATCTCTCCAGCCTTGGAAAAGAAGGAACAGAGGATGCAGGGGAACATAAAAATGCCAGTGCCAGCTGGTATAAATGAGGACACTGATGCTTCTGTTGATCCCAGACAGGGGAGGATTCCTTCTTTCTTGCTGGCTCCATTACCAGAAAAAAAAAAAAAGAGGTCACAAAAGCAAACAAATCCAAAAAGGCAATCCAGTCCAGATCCAAAAATCCAAAGCAATCCAAATAATCTTATCTTATTCATATAACAAGACTATAATATAGCTACTATAATTAATCATAACAATATACTATAACTATTCTTACCTGATAATGCAATAATATACAGCCCTAACACATATATGACACAATAACGACAATGACAATGATAGTTGTCTAACTCTCTGACTCTCTGACACTACTACAACTGCTTCTACTACTCCTGACAACACCCACAAGGTGGCGCGAGTTTCGAACCGCCTTTTCCCGGAAGCGACACTCAGACCGAACCGATGACGTATCCACACAAACCGAGGCCTCGTTTGTCATTAGTCACGTGATTTTCACGTTAACAACACAAGCCTCAAATCGCGGCTTCATCTGGCACGCCCATTTTTTCTCGACACAAGTCTCGGTTCAAATGTCACATCACTACCTGTTATTGTTTTCTTCTTCGTCGGTTCCCCTATTATGCGGTGTGCCCCAAGGGTCCATTTTAGGCCCTCTTCTCTTTTCACTTTATATGCTCCCCTTGGGTGCCCTTTTTTAAGAAATATAATATCTCCTATAACTTTTATGCTGACAATACACAATTTTATCTACCAGCTAAAACTGACAGTAGTGATACTTTGGACAAGATTTGCAACTGTTTTGAGGAGATCAAATGTTGGATGGCTAATACTTTTTTGCAACAAAACAAAAGCAAAAGCAAAATTCTGATTTTAGGCCCCTAAATGTCTCCATCTGTTTTTGATTTAGGTTCTCTTTTTGCCAGTGTTCAACCTCTTTAAGAAATCTTGGTGTTACATTTAATTTGTCACTAAATTTTGATAAACAAATCAGTACAGTGGTAAAGGGCAGTTTCTTTCATCTGAGATTGTTGCAAAATTAAAACAAAAAGATCTGGAGACTGTAATCCATGCTCTTATAACATCACGCCTTGACTACTGTAATTCCTACTGTGGCCTGCTTCAAACTGTAATCTCTCGCCTGCAAATGATACAAAATGCTGCTGCGAAACTTCTTACTGGAACGTGAAGGTGTCGAAAGGTGAAGATGCCATTAGGGGTGTATAAACATAAACATAAACATAAACATGTTTTATCTTCCAGGTTGAGTCCTGCAGTTGCATTCCTCCGGGAGTATTGTATCACCATGAAGCCACTGATGAAAGCTTCAAACATCCTCCAGTCAGAGTCCAGTGTCTACATGGGATGGCTGCTGCTAGTAATCCACCAGCTTCTTTCCAAACTCAACAGGTTAGAGACATCAAGCAAGACCAGCATGCCACTCATCAGAGCCCTGCAAAATGGCCTGCAGAAGTGTTTTGGACAGATGATGGAGGATCCAGAATGTTATAGAGCAGATGTTATAGAGGCTGGTAATTTCAAATTTAAATGATCTCATTTGTCTTGCATGCCTGTATAAGCGTGTATACCTTATTACAGGCCTAAAAAGTTTGTTATTAAAGTATCATTTGTTGTAATTTAGCTAATGTAAGTGTCGGTATTCAAAAATGCTCATATAAATTAAAGTAACTGTGTTCAAATTATTACAGCCTTGACATACTTGAAACAACATCTTAAAAACTACGGAGCATGAGAGTGTACACCAAAGAGAGTAATCTGATGACGACCGTTTTTTCTCCAGACCACTCTCCAAAATGTTGCAAAGTCCAGTTGAGCTTGATAGTTACCTTGCATGTGCTTCAGACAACATGTGCTGTGTCACTCCTTCCCAGCCATCAAGAAGCTGTCTATGAAGTTAAACACAGCTATGCCTGCCTCAGCTGCATGTGAACGGCTTTTTTGCTGTGCTGGTCTACTTTTCATATCCAAACAAAGATGGATAGACTCTGTGAACTTTGAAAATCAGCTTCTGCTGAAACTGAACAAAAGGTTCTGAAAGTGAACTGTCCAAGAGTTTAAGGCCCTTGCCCAGCTGTTTGTTTGCAGTGAAAAACTTATACTGTTTTTATACAGGTCAAATCATTTAACATTCTTCAAACAGACACAATTCTTGTTCTATGTGTTTATTTGTTTTAAACACAAATTGCCTATGTTTGTGAATATCCATTCATATTTCAGATTTGATTCAGTGGTTTCAATGTTTATTCATAAAATATCACCGGCTAAAAAGTAACTAGTACTCTGAATAGTTTTTGAGAGGGGTACTTTGTACTTTTACTTAAGTACATTTTTAACACCAGTACTTTTACTTGTAATTGAGTATTATTTCAGCAAAGTACCAGTACTTGTACTTGAGTACAAATTTTCAGTACTCTTTCCACCACTGGTGAAGAGATGACATAGAGAGAAACAACCTTAGAGTGGAATAAACCGGCTTGTAGTGTGATTGTTTGAAGTGTAATGCCTTCACCAATGGGTTGGTTATCAGCTACTGTGATGTTTGTGGATGGTACACATGGAATCGTGGGAATGCATAGCTTCTGAACCAGCTAATCATTAATTAAGTTAATTGCAGAACCGGAATCGAGTAGCGCTGCAACACATTTTTGAGACATTAGCATATGTTATAGTGATGGGTAATGTTAAACATTGGGTTAACATCCTTGGAAAAAATATACTCACTTAAAGGGGTCATATAATGGTACATGCACTTTTACAAGTTGATTGTACTGAAATGTGTGTTGGCAGTGCCTGTACACAATCATAATAAAATGATAAAAATCCATCCAGTGTTTTTTTTTAATCTTCTTATATGTTTTCCCCTCTCTCAAATCAAGCCGTTCGATTTTGTGATGTCACAAAATAGACGCCCCTCCCACGATTGTTGATTGACAGCAGCGTTTCAACACAGACCCGCCCTCGCTTGTGAGCGAGCTGTGAATCATAGTCCGCGCGGACCGGCGCGGTCATTGTTGATACTGGAGCACTGTCTATGAGCAGAATGGCGTCTAATTCCAAATTCAGACTGCACGATTTTAGCCCCGATTTTGGCTCGCCGACAGGTTTTGAGAAATCGCCGACAAATGCCCGAAATCACAGGCAAATCGGTGCTCGTTCACGCGAGTGACAATCACGCAGTGTGAATGAGCAAAGACGCGATCTGAGAGAATCACCGACGAGTCAAAATCCTGCTGTGTGAAAGTGTTCTGACTGAAAACTACATCGGCGATGACCGACAGCCAATGAGAGACCAATATACAGAGCTGCGGGGAGTTCGGGGAGGAGTTATAGGCCACAATATCAGTATTTTAATAGATACAGTATATTTACAATTATATCAAACAGAAACAAAGCACAAACATTTGCTTGACCAGCAGCAACAGCAGCACATTGCAAAATTATTTATTTACCCCCAACTCTTTTTGCAGAACACACAGTCCTTGCTCCCCTTGACTTCCCAGCCATTTCCTCATACATAATATGTTTTTATTTTTCTCCTTTTCGCTGCAAATCAGTGCACAGACAATTTGGATCGCAAGCTTCTTGCAGGCTATCATTTTTAATAACAATTTCAGTCTCGCGCGAGAACTGCGGTCTTACGCACGCGGGATTTTGCGCTATTTCCTCATCACTTCTCGCGTGTGTTTGGTTGCGAAACGTAGTTTGCGGACCAGACAGAAGTTGTCGGCGATTCTTCCTCCTGAAAGTCATGCAGTGTGAAACCTCCTGTCGCCGATGCATCGTGCAGTGTGAACACACCAGCAACTGAATGTTACCCCAGATAGTCACGCAGTGTGAAAAGAACAGTGACCCGACTACTTTGAAAATCGTGCAATCTGAACTCGGCTTAAGCGATTGTGGTGTTCTGTTCTTGGGTGCAATAAGGAACACAGCAGTCATTTTGATGTTCCTAAATCCGAACTGCTGAAGACGCAGTGGCTGAGTTTGTTTTCGAAGGGAATATTCCCCACGATCAACGTCAATGCTTTCATGTTTGCGCAAATCATTTCACACACCAGACTGCATCACAAACGAGGGTCAGTATAAAGCTGGTTTTGCTAAGAAGCTGCTCCTGAAAAAAGGATCGGTACCAACTATTCGTGTTCCTGCTGCACCTCCAGAAGAACTGAAGTGAGTGTAACGTTTTATTAACCTTTATATTAATATTTATATTAATCTTTGCAAATCGCTAGCACGCTTCACGATGAATGCGGCTAAGGTTTACACTCAGGGTACATTACGGCATGTTTTCTATGTACGACTTTCTCAATATAATTCATAATCCCACGTTTATAATGAACAACGCGTTATGGTTATTGTGTTATTGTGTTAAAAACGATGTACGCACAGAACAGAGGGGCGGGGTGAGCAAAGCTCATTATCATTTAAAGACACATGCACTTAAACGGCATGCTGAAAACAGAGCTGTTTTTGACCAGGTAAAATGAGTGTTTTCTTACAATACTAATGATAATTTTTAATTAAAGTATATTACAGACTTTTAATTTAGACCCTAAAGAATCATATTAGCTTGTACAAAAATGGCATTATATGACCCCTTTAAGCTTGGGGTGCTTTGTTGGGACACATACTGCATTGATGGTCTGGTTGCCTAGCATGAGTTTTTTCAAAAGTGTGAAGAAGAAGTAGAAGTGGTAAATGCTTCACTTCTCTCTGGGAGTTTTCCAAACTCCCTGAAAACTGCAGTTGTTAAGCCCCTCCTGAAAAGAACAATCTGGATAAGACCATATTAAGCAAATATAGACCAATCTCAAATCTTCCTTTCATAGGCAAGATCATTGAAAAAGTTGTCTTTAATCAGCTGAACAAATTCTTAAGCTTGAATGGATACTTTGACAATTTTCAATCTAGTTTCCGACCACATCACAGCACAGAGATAAAGATAATAAACAATATTCGCTTAAATTCTGAGACAGGCAAATTATTGGTGCTGGTACTACTCGACCTCAATGCTGCATTTGACACTGTTGATCACAACATACTTCTTGACAGGCTGGAAAACTGGGTCTGGCTTTCTGGGATAGTCCTAAAATGGTTCAGGTCATACTTCGGAGGGAGAGGTTATTATGTGAGTATAGGAGACCATACGTCTGAGTGGACATCCATGACATGTGGAGTCCCTCAAGGCTCAATTCTTGCGCAACTCCTATTCAACCTGTATATGCTCCCACTGAGCCAAATAATGAGAAAGAACCAAATTACTAACCACAGCTACAACAGTACCACAGTTACGACACACAGATCTACTTAGCCCTATCGCCTAACGATTACAGCCCAAATGACTCCCTGTGCCAATGCATTGATGAAGTCAACAGTTGAATGTGCCAAAACTTTCTTCAGCTAAACAAAGAGAAAACTGAAGTCATTGCGTTTGGAAATAAAGATGAAGTTCTCAAGGTGAACGCATACTTTGACGCTAGGGTTTAAACAACTAAAAATCAAGTCAGGAATCTCGTGTGATTCTGGAGTCAACACCTAAGTTTCAGTAGTCATGTCAAAGCAATAACTAAATCAGCATACTATCATCTGAAAAATATTGCAAGAATTAGATGCTTTGTTTCCAGTCAAGACTTAGAGAAACTTGTGCATGCTTTCATCACCAGCAGGGTGGATTATTGTAATGGACTCCTCACTGGCCTTCTCAAAAAGACCATAAAACATACAGAAAGGTATGTCTTATGGTCCAAAAGAGATCAGATGTGCTCCTACAGTAGTCACATTCAAATCCAGACTAAAAACATATGTGTTTAGCTGTGCATTTAATGAATGAGCACTATGCCACTGTTCGTCCGACTGTTTGCACTGTATTTTATTTCCTTTTTATTCTAAACTGTTCTTATTTATTTTGATTATTTTAATTACTTCTATGTAAAGCACTTTGAATTACGATTTGTAATTACCAAATGTGCTATATAAATAAACTTGTCTTGCCTTGCCTTGCCTTGCATAGAGAGCCTCGAGCTGGCCGTTTAACAGGGGTCTCATGGTCACAATCTCGTCAGTTTTGGTCACTAGACAAAGGTAAATGACTAATACCATTGATGTCTGCTTTCATGCTTGCTCTTTCTAAAAGTAAATTGAATCCCCATAGATTTGTTTACACTTGAATAAAATAACACTATCTCTAGTCAGAGGTCATGACCACTTCATATATAAGCTGACCAATATTAATTTCTCTGATTGCAGCTTTGGTTTGGTTAATGCCATGGTGTCCTATGCACACTTAGCTAGAGTAACATTACATTAAACAAAGGTAAGGGTGACTATTTACGTTGTTCGAGCAGCATTCCTTAACGTAAATTCCCCTTTTATACAGTCAAAGTACACTTGAACCAGTGCCAAGTGTTAGCTGGAGCTATAAAATTTCAGTTGGTGCTCCACTCAAAACTGGACTTTAGTCTGTTACTAACCTGACGCAGATTTGCGTTAACATAAGCCCTCACTTAATCTACTTGAGAAAATAATTTGAGAGTAAGTCAGAATAAATTCAAACGTAATAATTTATTATCCAGGTAATTGAAATAATAAAGATTCAAATCCAGTTCAGACAATAGAAAACATTAATCAATCAAATCAAACATTCATTTGGAAGCATGGATAATTTGGAAGCATTTACCTGACAATGAGAACATCTTGGTTACGTATGTAACCCTCGTTACGGAGACGTTACGTCGGATGACGACGAATGGGGTTTCGCTTAGAAAGCCTCTCACCTTCGAGTATACTAAAATGGGCCAATGGCAATAAAATGCCATGGGTCTGCGGAATTTGCATAGCGTAAGTCCGCCCCACATTGTGGGTATATAAGGAAGTACGCTGGCAACATGCAGATATGTTTCTTCGCTGAGGAGCCGAGACTGAACTCTGGCGTTCCAGCGTTCCAGCGGAAGTGGCAGGGATGACAACGAATGTGGTCCCCAGTCTAATCACGCCACCTCGGCTGTCTTCCAGTGCCCTGCGCAAGTCTGAGCTCCCTGTCGTAAGACTAGCACGTACGAAGGAGTCCTACTTAACACAGGAATACCAAGGTCTCAGTGGAAATATGCAATTATGCCCAGCCCGAAGGGGGGGACTTGGAATACACATATGACCCCGAGGGGCTGCATATGGAGTATCACTGGGGTGTCCAGCCGCAGGTGGAATATTTCAACCCCATGGGTGGCAGGGTGGCTTGCCGAGGGAAAGACACATGCTCAGAGAGGCTTACAGTGGAAATACACATGTGGGGGTCACCCAGAGCGATATACAGGGGCAACCAAAATGACCTGCTCCTCGTCCTCCCTGATCTTGCGCAAGGTCTGCGCAAGAAGGCTCACTGGGGGAAACGCATACTTGCGTAGGCCCTGTGGCCAGCTGTGTGCCAATGCATCCATGCCGAGCGTGCCCTCGGTCAGGGAATAAAACAGGTCGCAATGGGACGAGTCGTGGGAGGCAAACAGATCTACCTGTGTGTCCCCGAACTGATCCCAAATCAGCTGAACCGACTAGGGATGGAGTCTCCATTCTTCAGGGAGAGGCCGAAGCTGAGACAGCTCCGCAAGGTTCAGGTCTCCCGGGATATAAATGGCTCGAAGCGACCTCAGATGCTTCTGACTCCATATGAGGAGGTGGCGAGAGAGTTGCGACATACGGCGGGAGCACAGACCACCTTGATGGTTGATGTCGCGGTATTGTCTGATCGGACTAGTACGTGCTGACCCCTGAGCAACGCACGGAAGCGGTGCAGGGCGAGACGTACAGCCAGCAACTCGAGGCAATTGACATGCCAAAGGCGCTGGGGTCCTGTCGAGGAGCCCGCGGCAGCATGTCCATTGCGCATGGCGCCCCAGCCCGTGGTGGAGGCATCTGTTGATACAACAACATGCAGGGAAACTCATTCTAAGGGCACTCCGGCCCATAGAAAGCTGAGGTTCGTCCACGGGGTGAAGGTCTGATGGCAGGCTGGAGTCACTGGGACTCGGAGCGTGCCATGTTGCCAAGCCCACCTCGGGACTCGATTGCGAAGCTAAAGCTGAAGCGGTCTCATATGAAGCAATCCGAGCGGCGTTACTGCAGCTGCGGATGCCATATGCCCCAGGAGCCTCTGAAATAGTTTCAGTGGAACCGCACTCTTGTCCTCGAACTGGCGAAGACAAGTCAGCAGTGACTACGTGCACTCGCTCGTAGGCTGCGCGCACATGGCGACTGAGTCGATCTCCATACCGAGAAAAGAGATCCTCTGGGGCAGAGATTACTCTTCTCCCAGTTGAGCCGAAGGCCCAGACGAGCTAGGTGCCGGAGCACTAGGTCCCTGTGTTCGCAAGGATGCGATCCCCGTGCTCCCGGAGGGGAACAAGGGCTGCCTCGACGACTTTCGCGAAGATGCGAGGAGACAGGGCTAGCTCGAATGGGAGAACCGCGTACTGTTATGCCCGCCCCTCGAAAGCAAACCGAAGAAACGGTCTGTTTCGAGGTAAAATGGAGACATGGAAGTAGGCGTCCTTCAGGTCGATCGCTGCAAACCAATCCTGCGGCCGCACACACTGGAGGATGTGTTTGGCCGTGAGCATCTTGAACGGCAGCCTGTGAAGGGAGCGGTTCAGGATGCGCTGATCGAGGATTGGCCGTAACCCACCGGATTTTTTCGGTACAATGAAGTACAGTCCCGATCGCACCCTTCACCAGTAGGGTGGCGACCTCCGCTCTCATGACAGGGGCATTGCCACCGACCATAGTGAAGCGGACTCCCCTGAAGCGGGGAGGAGACCACGCGAACTGAATCGCGTAGCCGAGCCTGATGGTTCGAGCCTGATGGAAATGAATTCTCAGACCCCCTCACATCAACCTGGCTGAGCCCATTCCTGGACCACACCTGTGGACATCACCTGGCCCGGGATCACGCAGGTACCGATGTCGCCCGTAGAGCGAGGTCAGTAGTGTGCGTGGCAGATCGACCAGCCCGGACATGGGAGGCATAGCTTCCCTGCGTGGGGGCGTGGTCGAGTTTCCGCGTTCTGTCAGTGTTGGCCAGGGAAGGACCAGCGTTCCACGGCGGCCTGGTCTGACAGAACTCCCGAGTCAGCACTGCCCCGAAGGTGAAGGCGTCACACAGCACTGCATGCCTGTGCCACGATAGTGACAGAGAACATACAGCCCATGATCGCCACGCGATAGAGTGCAGCGAAGGCGGAGGAAGCCCGCGGGCCGCGATAAGTCATGGGGACTCTCGCGAGCCGGAGGCGTCCTGATGCACATCTGGGAGAAAGGCACTGGGAGCGAGTGCTGTAGAGCAACACGCGCCCAGGAACCAATCGTAAGCCTACAGCTCTCGGGGGGAGGGCGGCGCCACTCCAACCGATTCAGCGTCCCGGGAAAGCATGGCCATCAGCTCTGGATCTGACTCGACTAACGTTGACACTCCCGAGGGAGGCAACGCAGTTGAATCCTCATTTCCAGAGGAATCAAGCCCGCCTTGTGATGCTGTGAGTAACATGACACCATCTGCTGGAGCCCCGAATGAAAACACTGGGTCTCCGGAACCAGGCACACACGGAAGCCCCACGGTTTGCGATGTGGAGGGGGGCGTGGCCCGAGGAATGCTCGTCGGTATTGTGCCACACCGTAACCCTCAGATCTCCCTGGCCACCAGCCAAAGTATCCCCTATTGAGGAAGAGATAGATTGGGGTGTGGCAGAGGGGACTCTACCCACACAGAGATCATTGAGTCTCGATCTATAAACATCGCGATGGTCATGTTCCTGCAATGAAAACATGACTCATCCACGGGTGCTGCCGAGCGTGATTAAGCCCAACACGCGAAACAGCGCTGGTGATTGTTACGCCGATGAATCACGTGCCCACATCCAGTAAATACACGGGCGAGCCGTCTTGAAAAAGACGTGCCGCGTGCAACTCTTTTAGAGAGAGGAAAAAGCTCAGCAGAGAAACACACACACTGTCGGCAGATCACTGCACAGATCAGCAGCAGGCAATGCGATCTCGCTGGAACGCGCCGTCACACCAACACACTGAAGAGCCGCTCGTCTCGTAGAGGAAGATGATTCAGAATGGCTTGTAGGAGTGAAGAGAACTCTTGGCTCCGAAGCGAAAACATATCTGCATGTTGCCAGCGTACTTCCTTATATACTGTACCCACGACGTGGGGCGGACTTACGCTATGCAAATTCCTCAGACCCATGGCATTTTCTTACCATTGGCTCGTTTTGTATACTCGAAGGTGAGAGGCTTTCTAAGCGAAACCCCATTCGTCGTCATCCGACATAACTCGGAGTGACCACGAAAGGGAACTACACACAATGATCGTGCGGGAGATCTGTCTACAGATTCCATGAACCCTTTGCCACCTTCCTTTAAATATCCAAATAATTCATGGATTTACCAAATGGTGTTGTATTATAATAAACATTTGGGCATTTCACTCAGTGGGTTGTAAGTGAGGATTTGCTCAAATTTCTAGATCTTAACTGTGTGTTTTTTTTTTCTATGGTTAATGAGACCTTTTTACCAGGCGCACAGAAACATTTAAAATTATACCAAACATGGATCACACTTTTGTTCATCTTGATTGAAACAGTTTTGGAGTGTCCTGAGTTTATGAGATAAGGAGGAGGAGAGAGAGTTAGAGTGAGTAAAGGAACAGATATTGGCAAACAATAGTGAGGTGTGACTTCTGTCGTAACCCAGTGGGGTGAGCTGTCTTTGATTTGGATGTTAACATCCTGCGAAAGTGTTCAGATGTTGAATATCGTGAGAATTATTTTTTTTCTCAGTGAGTGGCCCTCTCAATTGGTTCAGACATCTTTGTACCAGCCTTACAGTAGTTATTGATTAGCAAATAATGAACTACCACATTCAGCTGAGCACTAATACTATCATTCAGAGGTGGGACCAAGTCATTGTTTTGCAATTCACAAGTAAGTCTCGAGTCTTTGCATTCAAGTCCCAAGTCAAGTCCCGAGTCAAGACAGACAAGTCCCAAGTCAAGTCCCGAGTCAAGACAGGCAAGTCCAAGTCAAGTTGCAAGTCCTCGAGTTTAAGATTCAAGTCTTAAACAAGTCATTAGTGCTTTTTTGCACAAATTAGTGTCTCAGTGTTAATTACTATATGAAATGTATACTAATTTATTTCAGGAAGGCTTTTAAAATATGTTCATGACTTAGCAGTTCAATTTCATATTTATTGCGATAAAATTTCAAAAATTTAAATAAAAAAGAGTCCCTGGTTAAATTATTTTGTTAACGTGACAGTAATTGTAGAACATTCCTATTTCCATGGCGACGTATCGAGCGTCACGTGACACTTTTTGGGGCGTGAATTCACAAAACGTAAATCCATCCATTTCTCCCGAAAAACATGAAAGTGAGTGGCTGGTGAACAGGGAGAAGACTTTATAGTTACCTATAGGCTAAAATGTGTGTTTGTTGTGGGGAAAAAACCCCCCATAATTTTCTCAAATTATAAATGGTTCGCTAGTACTTGTGTACTTAAATGCCTGAAAAAAAACAAAAAAAACATTATTTGGTTGAAAACTGTCTGAACGTGTGATAAATGACAACTGACACATGCTGCTGAACGCACTCTATCAAGCGCTCTCTGGCTCAGTGCCAAACGTGCGAAAGCAGCGCTAATCAGCGCTGTGATCATGCGTCAATGATACAGTGCTATACTACAGTGATTATTACAACTCTGATCTGTGGTTTTAGAAGGTAGGTCAAGTCTTTCCAAGTCACAGGGCTCAAGTCTGAGTCAAGTCGCGAGTCATTGTTGTCAAAGTCTAAGTCGAGTCGCAAGTCATCAAATTTGGGACTCGAGTCCAAGTCAAGTCCAAGTCATGCGACTCGAGTCCACAACCCTGCTATCACTTACTAATTTAATAATCAGAGTTCTCTTTTGAGAGGTCTCGTATTGCGTAAGTAGCTTACGCTATGGGAAAAACTCCTTTTCTCGAAAATATTGAAGCCAAATTTTTAAAACGCAGTGCAGCTGCACAGCAGACACATTGCTGAGTGTCTAGTGCAGTCATTGGCTGCGCTGCGGCAACTGCACAAACCTATGGCGAGGCGGCTCAGGCGCGCGAACCAATCAGGCCGCTTCGTGCCCAGACGAGTCAGAGCCCGCCAGAATGGGCGTGGTTTATAGCGTGGCCCCAGATTTCATTCAGCCCATGCTGGAGGTGTTCTAAATGTAGGTGGTGTGCCCACTACAAAGTGTGCACCCCTGCATATATGCACTGTTTCCACAGTAACACAAGCGCAAAGCAGCTGGGTGGCTGGGTCCCTATCACAAAGCGACCCGTCCCCAGATTCCATTCAATTCCTCTAGTTCACGCTGGAGATGTTCTAAATGTAGGCCGCGTGCCCACTATGAAGTATGCACCCCTGCACATAAGTACTGTCTCTCTGCCCGCTCTCCCCCCAGTTCACGTGGGAGAGGCTCTAAATGTAGGTTGTGTGCCCACAATAAAGGATGTACCCCTGCACAAAAACACTGTTCCTCAGTATGTTCGCCCTCCAGCTTGCACTGGAGATGTCTAAATGTAGATTGTGTGCCCACTATAAAGTATGCACCCCTACACATAAGCACTGTTCCCTTGTCGATTTTCCCTCCAGCTCGTGCTGGAGATGTTCTAAATGTAGGTTGTGTGCCCACTAGAAGTATCCACCCCTGCACATAAGCACTGTTCACACAGTATCACAAACCCAAAACAGCCCGGTGATGGTCCCTATGATAAAGCGACCCATCCCCAGACATCATTCAACCCCTAGCTTTGCGGGCCGAGGCCTGGGAGGCCATCTCCGGATTATCAAAATGGGAGTTGAACTTAATAAAACGAGGCTACTCGCTACAGTTTGTTCGCAGACCTCCGCACTTTATAGCCATGGTCGAGACAACAGTGAGAAGCGACGTGGCTCACGTCCTTCACACTGAAGTGTTGAAACTGTTAGCAAAAGGGGCTGTAGAGCCAGACCTTCTATCACAAAGCGAGTCAGGCTTTTGCAGTCGCTACTTCCTCATTCCAAAGAAGGATGGCAACCTCAGGCCCATCTTAGATCTCAGACACCTGAACAAAGCGCTTATGACGCGCCCGTTCAGGATGCTGACAACCAAACAAATCCTCGCGCAGATTCGCCCAGGAGATTGGTTTGTCTCAGTGTATCTGAAAGATGCTTAATTTTCACATTCAGATAACGCCCCATCACAAGCCATTCCTGAGATTCGCTTTCGAGGGGCAGGCCTATCAGTACACGGTTCTACCGTTCGGTCTATCTCTAGCACCCCGTACATTTACGAAGTGCATGGACGCAGCTCTCACCCCCCTGAGACAACGGGGCGTGCGAGTGTTAAACTACCTCTACGATTAGCTGATTATAGCTCAATCGGAGGCGCAGTTAATAACTCACAGATCCTAGCTCCTCAGCCATCTAGGATGCCTAGGTCTCAGGATCAGTGCTTCCAAAAGCAAGTTGTCTTCCAGTCAGAGCATTTCCTTCCTGGGAACAGTCATAATCTCTATACAAATGAGAGATAAGTAATAATCACCATTCAACGCCTAGCCGCGTCGTTCAGAGAGGGCGCTTGCACGCCTCTCAAGAGATTTCAGGGGATGTTAGGTCTCATGGCCTCAGCATCATCAGTACTCCAGCTGGGTCTACTGTACATACGTTCTCTTCAGCGCTGGTTAAAACCCTGTGTACTGGCTCACACGTGGCGATCTGGCCAGTTACGCATCAAAGTAAACCACGGCTGTATCAGAGCCCTGGCTCCTTGGAAAGCAGCCGGCTGGTACCAAACCGGCGTGAGTATGGGCGTGATTTCAAAGAAGAAAGTTATCTCAACAGACGCCTTCAACCTAGGTTGGGTGGCCCTTTAAGAGGGCAGGCCCATCTCCATCCTATGGTCGAGCCCAGAGAGGTGCCTTCACAACTGTGTAAGATTAATAAGGGAATTAAGATCAATAACTCAAAAGGGATTGAATTACAGTGAATAAGAATTAATATGCAAATTATTCAGAATTAATATTTAACACTTTATCAACTATTCGTCCACCGATAAGTTGAGATTAGGGTATTTTATCAATTCTGGACAGAATATTATCCCGTGGCCTACGGTAATAATATCATAAAATTATGATAACTGATTATGAGCAAGGTAACAGAATCTACAGTTTAAGGCAGTAACTTGTAAGCACACAGCACAAGACACTTGTATGTAAAATCAACCAAGACTTTATTGAACTACTCTAATACACACAAACTAAACAAACGAAAACACACAAACATTCATTCAAACAGTGACAGAGAAAAGTGATGTTATTAACGGAGGGTGAATGGAGTCCCAAATGTCTAGCGTTAGACACTATTTCTTGACCGCAACCTGAGAGAATCAATCTACTAGCACTTTAATCTTAGTTCGTTTTCTTAATAAGATTTGCACTAGTTCAGCCAGAATTAGGAGATATTGTGTACTTGCGTTTGGATGCTCCTGTGGGCGCGTGCGTTCTGTAACGAAGTTGCTGGATAGGGAATCTCTGGCGCTGATTGGCTGGCAGTCGGTCAATGATGCTTTCTGAGGGACAGCACTCGATGGTGAGTGGTTGGTTGGCTTTGCCGGGTGATGCTTCGTTCGCGGGATTTCCTGGATTGCGGGTTGCTATGCAACGGAGTTTCCTCTGAGTCTGGAGCGACTCTGAGAGGGTTTTCTTTGACGAAGTTCAACGAAGGATCTTACGGAAGAGTTGATGAGTTTTGAGTGAGCTCTTGGTGGTTTGAAGAGTATGTAAGCATACACGCTGGACGATGGAAAGGTCAGCACAAACATAGGCAAGAGCAAAAGTCACTGCAAAAGCAAGGCAGGCAAAAAGCAATGCATAGCTGCTTGTCATTATAAGCGTGTCCATCTGACCCGTCCTTCCTAGTGCGACAGCCAATCAGATATTGTCTGGGGCGGGACCTACGCCCCGTTCTCCGGTTCTTGCATGTAATTAGCGTAATGTCCACGTGATCGCGTGTGCCCAAACTCCTGAGAGTTTTAGTTAGCTTTAATAAGCAAACTTAATAGCTTCAATATGGTGCATCCTACACACATCTACTTTATATCAAAATTCTAGAAATCATTTACCCATCAAGTAGGTACCAAAATACATATACTTCCTATAGTTGAGGTGGAAGTAAATAAGGATTTAGCTGTGATAAGTGTTTAACACACAAAATTAACTTGAGTAATATAAAGCATACATAATACAGAGAATACACATGTATGAGGCAACTTCTGGTGATTAGTTCCTATAACTGAGGTAGAAAACCCTACAAATAGGCTGTAATGAAAGTTAAACACACAGAAAGAACTCCACAGGTTATATAAAACATACATGATACTTAAGATATATGTGAGGTAAATACTGGTGATCAATTCAGCTTATTGGAAGCAATTTTGAGACCATAGTTTGTATTAAACCACAAGTGGGTTAATTTCAGTCTATTGGTTTTGGAGACAAAAGTCTCTGGAATTTACAGCTGCAGAAAGGAGGTGTCCCCTGGTTTAAGGTTTGTGGTGATACGGACAACATGTCTGTGGTGTCCTATATATATGGCCAAGGTGGACTCGGGTCAAACAACCTGCACACCATGGCCAAAAACCTCATTATATGGGCTCATCACCACCTGCGCTCGCTGAGGGCGGCGCACGTGCCAGTGCCAGGCATTCTGAACCAGGGTGCGGATATGCTATCCAGAGACAATGTTCCCCCAGGGGTATGGTCGCTTCACCCACAAACGGTTCAGCTCATATGGAGCATCTTCGGCGAGGCCAAGCATTTTTCTCCAAGCACAGGGATTCGCTAGCCCACGATGGGCCAAGCCGCCCGCTGTATGCATTCCCTCTGGTCACAATGCTACCTCAGGTCATTGAATGGATCAGGGAGGCTTATGATCATCTTCGACGAGGCAGGAGTCGACCTCTTCGCCTCAGAAGACAACGCTCGTTGCCAAGCATTTTTCTCCAAGCACAGGGATGCGCTAGCCCACAATGGGCCAAGCCACCCGCTGTATGCATTCCCTCCGGTCATGATGCTACCTCAGGTCATTGAACGGATGGTTCTCCTAGTTGACTCGGCTGCTGGAAACAGCCCCATGGCCGATTCCACTGAGGTGAGACCTCCTCACGCAGGCGAACGGGATGATCTGACACCCCCATCCCAACTTGTGGGCCCTCCATGTATGGCCCCTCAACGGGTATCCGGGTATCTCCCAGAAGGTGTGCTGAAAACCATCACTGAAGCGAGAGCGCACTGAAGACGGCTTATGGCAGAGAAATGAACATTCAATTCACGGGCAACAGCTCTGGTGGACATTCCTGCAGTCAGCATGCCAATTGCACGCTCCCTCAAAACTGGCAACATCTGTGGCATTGTGCTGTGTGATAAAACTGCACATTTTAGAGTGGCTTTTTATTGTGGTCAGCCTAAGGCACACCTGTGCAATAATCATGCTGTCTAATCAGCATCTTGATATGCCACAATTGTGAGGTTGATGGATTATCTCGGCAAAGGAGAAGTGCACACTAACACAGATTTAGACAGATTTGTGGACAATATTTGAGAGAAATAGGCCTTTTGTGTACCTAGAAAAAGTCTTAGATCTTTGAGTTCAGCTCATGAAAATTGGGGACAAAAACAAAAGTGTTGCGTTTATAATTTTGTTCAGTGTATATCGATCAAAATGGACAGTTAATGTTTATTTATAATGTTGCTAAAATTTCTATTTAGTAAATGCTTTAATAAATGCAAATAAACGCAGTTCATTGAACTCTCTATTTATCAAAGAATCATGAAAAAAATTATCACCATTTCCACAAAAATGGTGATAATTAAAAACGGCAGCACAACCGTTTTCAACATTGATAATAATAATAATAAGAAATGTTATCTGAGCACCAAATCAGCATATAAGAATGATTTATGATAGAAGTGATATCTGATTCTGATCAATTTAAATTTATTTTTAAATCATTGATATACCTGTTTATCCCTTAACTGATCTACATTATAGAAGAACTATCAATCAAGAATCAGGAGCTTATTGTCACGCTTCAAAGAGAGGCGCAGAATGAACAGAGAGCAAACAGTTTATAATGGACAGTTTATACAGATGAGGATACTCAAAACACCACTTTTAACCGGCGGGCGACCAGGACATAAAACAACGGAGAGGATGAGTGGTGTGAATAATGCTGAGTGGAAGCCAAACAGGAACCAGAATGAAGATAACTCCAAACGATCTCCAGACGTTGTCAATTTCTGTGGAAACTTAATACACACATGGAACCCAGACAACACACCAAAACGAACCAGCAAAGACAAGGGGAAAAGAAGCACAATATAAAGGGACTAGAACACATAAGGATCAGGTGAGCACAATTAGTGAAATGAGGGCAAGACGAGAACTAAACAAGGGGGCGTGGTAACAGAAAACAAGGAGGCAGGACAAGAGGAGCACATGGCAAACACAAACAAAGACAGAGCCATGTGCTCAGACACAAAACCAACAAGGAAACATTAAACAATGACAAAACGGACAAGACAGTAAGAACAGGATCCTGACAGTACCCCTCCCCCAATGGACGCCTCCTGGCGTCCAAACCAGTCAATGGAGTCGAAGGAGGTACCACCGGGGATGGCGGATGGAATGAAAACCTAGAAGCTCCATACTGGCTAGGAAACACAGAGGGTGGGACTGGGTGGGTGGGAATAGGACCAGGTAAAAAATTCAAGGTTGACCAGGGAGGTGCTGACTTACGGAAACTGAGATGACCATGAAATACAGAGGGCGGGGTGGAAGGGGTAGGGACAGACTTGGTGGTCTTCCTGGGAAAATGAGCTTGCTGAAATGGCCGGGGCTTGAAAATAGCCTTGGGGTCAGGAACGGTTCTAGAGATAAATCCTTGATTTGGGAAGGAATTAGGAATGAACTCGGGGGCCATGACAATACTAGCAGGAAGGGTGTGTGTCAGGGGAGTGTGTTCGGGAGAAACCTGGACAGTATTGGACACTGACTCGGAACCGTTCTCCATAGCTGAAGGGATAAACACATGACTGGATACTAGAATGTCCCCAAGGGCTGTTGAGGTGTCTCTCAGGATATCATTGGCGTGCTCAGGGATAGACTCGAGAGTGTCCTCCTGGACAGCACTGGCTTGCTCAAGGACTGGCTCAGGAGCGCCCTCCTGGGCTGCACTGGCGTGCTCTGAGGCAGCATCCTCCAAAGCAGCAAGCTCCGGACTGACAAGAGCAGACTCAAATTGTTCATAAACTGATGCAGTGATCTTAGTTGCTTTCCTTCTTCGTTTCTTTGGAGTCAGAAGACGATCTAGGACTTGACTCGAAGGTGGGAGAGAAAGTTTGTCACTGCAACCAGACTCTGGAGGTGCTGGAACAGGCTTGACGAACTCTGGGGTGACTGCAGTGGTCTTGATTGACTCAGTGGAAACTACAGGAACAGTCTCAGCTGACACCAGGCTGACTAGAACTGACTTGACTGAATCTGGGGTGGCTGGACTTGACTTGACAGACTCAGGAGTCACTAGAGTGGACTTGACAGACACTGAACCTGGGGTTCCCTCAAGGGCTTCAGGAGCAAACACTGAACATGGCTGCGGGGCTAGAGCCGACACTGGAACTTGTTTAGGGGCTAGAGCCGACACTGGAACTTGCTCAGGGGCTAGAGCCGACACTGGAACTTGCTCAGGGGCTGGAGTCGACACTGGAACTTGCTCAGGGGCTGGAGCCGACACTGGAACTTGCTCAGGGGCTGGAGCCGACAGTACCCCTTCCCCAATGGATGCCTCCTGGCGTCCAAACTTGCCAACATGGGACCTCATTTTCTTCGGCTTCTGAGGACATGACAGTCTGTGCTTGACAGACTCTAGGTTGTCATTCTTGTCCAAAACAGATAAAATGAGCTGCTCTGAAACTTGAGCAGACTCATGGACTGTAGGAGACTCTGGACTGTGCTCAGGGGTTACCTGCGTGGCAATGACCGCAGTCTGCTCGGAAACAAACTCCATGACCGTTACAGGGAAAGCGGGCCGCTTAAGAATCACCTCTCGGTCCAGGACCGTGAGAGCGGGCTGCTCAGGAAAAGACCGCTCTGGAGTGACTGGAACGGTCTCTGCAGGCACTGGGGTGACTGTAACGGTTTCTGCAGACTCTGGGGTGACTGGAACAATCTCTGCAGACTCTGGGGTGACTGGAACGGTCTCTGCAGGCTCTGGGGTGACTGGAACGATCTCTGCAGGCTCTGGGGTGACTGGAACGGTCTCTGCAGTCTCTGCAGGTTTTGTGATGACTGGAATGGTCTCTGCAGGCTCTGGAGTGACCAAAACTGGCTTAGGAAGATCTTTAACTGACTCGATGGAGACAAAGACTGATACAGCAGTCCTAGCTGCTCTCCTCCTTCTCAACCTTTGTTTTTCAGTTGGATTCGAAAGAGCAAGAGCTTGACTCGGCGAAGAAGGATGGGTAAGGTGGTCAATACAGTCAGGCTCTAATGGTGGCAGGATCCTCCAATCCTTGCGATGCCGCAGGTAATAGGTGAATTTCCAAAAGTCCAGGATCCTTAAACCCTCCATCTCCCACTGAGGAAGGGGATCATCCAGTTAGTTGTTGAAAGCCTCTTTAAGGGCTGCATCATGGTAATCCAATCCCCTAGCCATTGTCTAGAAGAACTGGGCAAAGCATCCTACCTCACGGCCCTGCTGGCGTAGCGATGCCAACGCCTGCTGGAGTGCTAGTCTCTCTTGAGCTGTAGCGGGGGGAACCACACGAATGCTCATTCTGCTGGGTCCGATTCAGGCTGGTTCGTTATGTCACGCTTCAAAGAGAGAGAGAACCCAGGTGCAGAATGAACAGAGAGCAAACAGTTTATTATGGACAGTTTGTACAGATGAGGATACTCAAAAGACCACGTTTAACCGGCGGGCGACCAGGACATAAAACAACGGAGAGGATGAGTGGTGTGAATAATGCTGAGTGGAAGCCAAACAGGAACCAGAATGAAGATAACTCCAAATGATCTCCAGACGTTGTCAATTTCTGTGGAAACTTAATACACATATGGAACCCAGACAACACACCAAACCGAACCAGCAAAGACAAGGGGAAAAGAAGCACAATATAAAGGGACTAGAACACATAAGGATCAGGTGAGCACAATTAATGAAAGGGACCAAAGCACATGAGGATCAGGTGAGCACAATTAGTGAAATGAGGGCAAGACGAGAACTAAACAAGGGGGCGTGGTAACAGAAAAAAAGGAGGCAGGACAAGAGGAGCACATGGCAAATACAAACAAAGACAGAGCCATGTGCTCAGACACAAAACTAACATTAACAAGGAAACATTAAACAATGACAAAACAGACAAGACAGTAAGAGCAGGATCCTGACACTTATTAGTCAGAGGTTGGAAATGTTTATTTCACTTTTTTTTTTTTTCAAATTTGCTGTTAATTTACTCACCCTCAAGCCATCCAAGATGTAGGTAACTGTTTTTCAGTTAAACAGTAAAGAAAATTTGGTAACACTTTATTTTAGTGTCCTTGTTACATTTTACATGTACTTACCATAGTAATTACAGCAAATAAGGCATGATTACATGCAACTCAACCCTCAACCAACCCCTAATCCTACCCTAACCCTAGTAAGTACATGTTGTCAAATAATATTACACAGTAGTTAAATATATAATTACACTGTAACAATGACACCTTAAAATAAAGTGTAATCGAAGATTTTTAGCTGAAACCGTGGTCCTTGGTGATTCATATAATGCATGCATATATATAATGCATACAATGCATAATTCATATAATGGCTACCGTCACTTTGAGAGTAAAAAAAAAAAAAAAAAAAAAAAAACATATTACACGCAAAACAAAACCAATACCTGTGACTCTTGACAATAAATTCTTGTGTGTACAATGAGGTCTTATGAAGCAAAACAATTGGTCTGTCCAAGAAACTGAACAGAAGGTTCTCAAGGTTTGAGGTCCAGGAAGATTGCGCTCCAGACTGCCATGTAGGCACTTCAGGACTGTTTGCAGAGGCTGTGGATTACAGGTAATGATGTTGTAAATAATGTTCAGTTTCTTGGACAGACCAATTGTTTCCCTTCATAAGACCTCAATGAATCGTCAGCAGCCACAGGTATTAATTTTCTTTTGCCTATAATATGTTTTTTTTTTTTACTCTCAAACTGACTGTAGTCATTGACTTGCATTATACAAATCAAAGACGACAGCTAAAAATCTTTTTTACTGTTCAACTGAAAAAAAGTCACCTACATCTTGGATGGACTTAATTGCTGTACATTAACAGCAAATTTAAATTTTTGGGCGAATTATCCCTTTAAGCTTAGTGAATATTATGCAAGTAGAGACTTAAAGGGATAGTTCACCCAAAAAAGTGAAAAGTGTCGTTCCAAACCTGTAAGACATTCTTTCATCTTTGGAACTCAAATGAAGATCTTTTAATGTAATCTGAGAGATTTCTGTCCCTCTGTTGACAGCTACGCAACTACTACTTTGATGCTTGTAAAGTTCATAAATAAATCCTAAAACTAGTCTATATGAATTAAGTGGTTTAGTCCAAAATTTTTGAAGAGACTCGATCGCTTTATATGATGAACAGATTGAATTTTGGCTTTTATTCACATATAAACCTTGATCAGTGAATATAAACAGAAGCTCAACCGAATCTGCTTGATGCACGAGAACAAACCTCTTGCGGAAGCTCAAATGTGCTGAGTAACACGAGAATGAACCTTATTGGTTCTCGCACGTCAAGAGAACATGCTCAAGCTTCTTTACCACAACTGACATAAGAGTTGATGAATATTTATATGTGAATAAAAGCCTAAATTCATTCTGTTCACCATATAATGGGATCATGTCTCTTCAGAAAATTTTGGACCTTAACCGCTCAATGTCTTTATATGGATTGGTTTCACGATCTCTTCATGAACTTTTTAAGCATCAAAGTGGTAGTTGCGTAGCTGTCAATGGAGGGACAGAAAGCTCTCATATTTCATTAAAAAGATCTTAATTTGTGTTCAGAAGATGAACGAAAGTCTTACGGGTTTGGAACGACATGAGGGCGAGTAATTACTGACAGAATTTTCATTTTTGGGTGAACTAACCCTTAACGGCAAGTAGAGACTTGCCTTATAAACTTATAAACTTTGAGTTCTTGTGCAAAAAATATTAAAATAAATAGAAAAGATGCACAGTTGCATTATTATTGCTAACACTAGATTGCCAGATGGTATTTTAGAGCAAAAAAGTGTTCAATACAGTAATTGTCTATACATCTAAATCAGTACTTTCAACTTTTTATCGCCTAAGAATTTCATGTTAAAACCCAACAGAAAAAAATATCAGTGGCATAAGACCATAAGACATATAGATATGTATACTACTTAGTGAGAGAGAGCGTGCGCTTATGTCTGTACTGTCTACAAAATGAGCTGGCCCTGATCCTGCATGGTTCTGGACCAGATCCAGAACAGAGCTGGACCAGATCTGGACCACACTTGGGCCAAATCACCATAAAGGAATCCACATCTGGTCCAGATGAGAAAAAAAATGGATCCATGCCGGTATTGGCCCTTTGTGCCAAAAGACACAGGCCCGAGTCCGTTGCGCGGATTTTTGCTATCTGGGAAGCTTGTTTCTGCCACAGAATAATTAAAAAAAAAGAAAATAATTGCAATTTTTTTCCCTCACAATTCAGATTTTATTTTCAGAGATATAAACTCACAATTGCGAGGTTTATATCTCACAATTCTGAGAAGTCAGATTTGTGAGATATAAACTCACAATTGTGAGAAAAAAAGTCAGAATTGCAATTATCTTTTAAAATGTTTTATTCTGTGGTGGAAACAAGCTTCCTTCGTAATCAGCCAGAGGTAAGTGTCTAAAAGTAATGTCCATATAGCAGTTTTAATTCAGTTAGAACACAAGCCATTTGTGAAATTTGAAATGTGTATTTTCATTTCAGCCTTATAGTATATAGTAATGTATAAAAATTACATAAAAACTTGATTAAACACATGTACAGTATATTTATGTGAAGGTATATCCCATATATGATCATGTGACTGTATGATAGTATACAAATAATATATATATATATAAAATCAGATTAAAAAAAACACACAAACAAAACAAAAAAAAAACAGATATAGCACATTTTACATAAAAATGTGTTAATGTGCGTTCAAAATTGACCAAAGAGCTTGTATAAACGCATCACAGTAGAAAAAAGAAAAAAACTTTTTTTCTTATTTATAGACATACTTGGCTCTTTGTCTACACTAAGTAATGAGTTTATATTACACTACTCAGATATTCACATTGTTAGCATATAAAATGTGTCAAGTACAACTGAGTGCTCACAAAGAATATAAACTCAAAGGAAAAGCTAGGAAAATATTTTAGGCTTACTGCCAGAGATTTCAAAGAGCATTATTATTATGATTGATTAAAGCTGTTTGTAGAAATGAGTGTGTTCACAGTCTGGTGTCGTCCTGTGTTAGAAACTTGGCCTGTTTGAGTAGTTGCATTATGGCAATCTGATAATCTCCACATTTCTTCGGTATTCACCTTCTGTGTTTACTCTCTAAGGACCATTTGTGTGTTACAGCGTCCAGTTGAGTTGCTAACCATCTGTTTGGCATCTTTCATTTCTTGGGAACTTTCACTTTTGATCTGGTTGTTCATTTTCTCATTCTGTTTCTTGGTTGATTTTATCCTACGAAGCACCATAAAAGACAGGAAGAAACAGACGAAGCCACCAAATATAAAGAATATCTGGAGTCCCAGGAATCTGTGAACCAAAAAGTATTAACAATTGTAAGTTTACCTTTCTAAAAAAAAACAGCCTAAGCTGGTGTGATGATATATTAACCGAATAAGGCTGGTCTAGTTTAATGGTATTAGAGGGTATTATATATATAAATTTAATAATAAATTTTACCTGTGTCTGAAAAGGTCTAAATCATAGTAATGACATGATGTTGTCTTATTGCATTTCTTTCCCCACAGAATGCATGCGGTATCGATTGCGCGGCCGTACAACACTGGTGCTGGGAGAAATGCTGTCAGGAAATAAAAGTTAATTGTTAATACTTGCAATTAATATAACAGTATATAATAAATAATCAAAATATAATCACTTATCTTTACCATACACACATTCATGACTAAAAAAATAAAATATTGTCTTAACACACCTCTTCCTGTTAATCATATGATGGCTGTTGAGTTATTAGGCTACACTTTTTTTTAAAGATCACTGCAACTTTCACAATACTGGGAAAACTTGTTATATAAACAAAGACAGATAACACTAAGCTAAACAGGGCAGGTCTGAATATGCCCATTAAAAAATGTATGTCGAAAAACATCACTTTTTATGTTATCTTAGTAGATAGTGTACAAAAAATATGACATGTCCGTTCGGCATGATTGAATTTTCTTGCTTACCGAGTACTCTAAACAGCATGAATTGAATTCCCAAGGCAAAAGACTTGTCTTCTGGAGTCACAGTCCTGAACAAAAGCCAACAAACCATATTTAGTCAAAACATCAGTTAATAACTCTTTATTTCAATAGTCCGCTTCAGAAATTCTACTTACTTTGCAACTACAGTACATGTCAACTTGCAGTCATTATAATTAGTAGTCAGTATTAGTAGACTGTCTGCTTAATATCTGCCAACACTTTATTTTGATGGTCCCCCAATGAACATTCACGAGTTCACACTTACAAATAAGTCAGATAAAATAAAAGGTATATGTATTTTGCATGCTGTCCGAGGAGAGGGCTCTGAACTCGGTATTTGGCCCGAACCCAGAGTACTCCCCCCGAATATCCTGGCTGTGGTAGTAGCTTCCTCCCATGCGGATAGACGTGGTAATGATGACGAGTTGACTGGATAGATTATTTGAACAAGCTCCTCCCAAACTTTGTTAATGAAACATCATTTATATTGACTATAAGCAACTTTGCTAGTACATACATTTATTCTACTAAGAATTACAAAACCCCCCATATGGATTGCAATTTAGCATTGTAAGACTAATTGTCATTGAGTCCTTTGATCTCCAAGATTTACTAACTGCTTGCGCCAGTGCAAACCCTCTTTTTGCAGTAAAAAACTACTGTCAGGATTTACTAAAGACATGCAGTGAAAAATTAGCATTGAAAAGGCGTCGGCAGGGTTATTTTTGCGGCTGACTTTATCGCATATGCAGTTTTCCTTCAATTTACTGGTATTTGCACCATTATTTACCACCCCAAAAAAGCATGTCTTAAACCAGACGCTAATTTGTGCTGCTCTTGGTAGATTGCGTTGTTCATTGTGGAAATGATTCGGCTGCATCTGTGTTCTTTAATTTCTGGGTCGTTAGTAGATCACATGCAGAACGTTCCACTCCCATCTGTGATTTTTTGGAATTGCGCTCCCACGCTAGTTTGTCCTGTTTAGTAAATATGGCCGCAAGATCTGATTGGGACTAAACAGTGTTTGAACAAAAACATCTGGGTCTAACCTCTAGAGTGGTTACAGAATCCCTCAAATAGTCTGCAATGTAAAACCAGGGTGCTGGCAGATGGAGTCCCTGGACAAGGCAAATGACCTTTTTGCAAAAAGACACAGTAAAAATTCCTAATGGCTGTACACCTCTTAAACTCTCAGGTTCCTTACCCTAGGCCCAAGGCCCAGATAGGTTAATCTTCTAGACAGGCGGTATGATATAGTCATGCATTGGAATCTGCCCTTTCCTTTGACTCCCTACTTCAAACTTCTCTAGGTGGGTTCTAGGTTGGGGAAGCTGTTGTAATTTTCCCAAACCTAATCTAACAGTCTACTAATACTCTAAAGAGAGTTAGTTGACATGTAGTTACCAATTAATGAGAGTAAGTTGACATGTAGTTGCAAGTTACTTATAGTTAGTAGAATGTCTAAAGTGGACTACTGAATTAAAGTGTAACCCATCAGTTTATACATAATTTTACGACATTTTGCATATGAATAAGACGTCACTTCCATTTCATGAATGCTAGAGTATGAGCTATTTGAAATCTTCTTTAACATATCCATTGAGGATTTTTCTGAAAGTAAGGGCTGTTAAAGAGCCTGAAGTCTGTTATGTCAAAACGCTGATGGCAGTTTTTCGTGATGTTGGCAGGGCCTGCACAGGCAGGTTTTTCACTATGCTAGAATGATACTATGACGTATTATAGCTGAAGGGCAGAGGTGCATGATAAATGAGCAATGTATCTGCCTTTAAAAAACAAAATAAATGAACACATTAGTCATTGCAGAGATTTAAAAGGTCAAACAGAGTTTTGATTAAGTGCTCACAACTTCATTTTAATTGAAAAGATTCTGTATTTTAGAAACTGACACTATTCTTACAGTTTTTTTTTTTTTGCAATATTAAAAAATACTTCAGTTAATGTGAATTGCAATTTTGATTTCATGCATAATTCTTGCACTAAAGGAAATAATGTTTATAAATTGCAGTTAATGGAGTTCATTACTCTAATAGAATTTCAATAAAAGCATTACTAGCTTTATAAAATAAAACATTTTTAGTATGCTGTAGCCTGTAGGTAGCAACTACGCAAGTATTGCACTACAACAAGCTACAACCTGTTAAGCGAGTTCACCTCGTCACTCTTCCTTTCAAACAAAACATGTGCCACCATGTATGTTGCCATTCATTTTTAAAGTAGCAACATTAATTCCATTGATGTTCTTCACATGAATGTATTTTTATTTGATTTTCTAAATTTAAATGACATGACATTATTACTCACTACACCTAAAACCACCTGTCTTAAGGCCATATTGCAATACTTAATGAAGAGTATCAATATAAAACATATCAGTACAATGCTATAATCTAACAATTTTGGAAAGTCAGACCTGATTCTCATATTTTAAATAAATTTAAGTAATTGTCCTTATATTTTTTGTAACACACCACTGATGTCAACAAAAATGTTTTGGATTTTTAGACATTTTTTCTCACTATGTCTTTGTCAGATATTGATGATGCATATAGGTTAATCCTATTTTTCAACCCTTTTTTTATAATCATGAAGATTCTCCTCTTTTTCAAATATTTCAACATAAAGTGATGCTAGATGTTAACTTTCAATACAGATCATATTTACATGCTTTACACTGAAAATAAAGGGAAATACCTGAGGATCATCATAAAGGATGTAGTATGTGAAAGTGAAGCCACAAAGCATGTGATGGAGGACAGGATCATGAAGGGAATTAAGCGATTAATACAACTTTTTTCACATGGTCCTGGTGACGCAAAGCCTGGATGACCATTTGATGCCACACATCCACAGTCTATGTAGTTCTGTGGGAGATATTAGAAGATTCAATGTCATACTGAAAAGTGAAATTTAGTAGTTTGATTTAGAACTATTGTAACCATTGCTGTTATTCTCATATTTGCAGGGAACTTTGGAACTAAGTTAGTTAGTAAAGTCATAAAGTAATAAACAAGCAGCTTTGTTTCTGCTGCATTATAAATGTGACACAGATGTTAAACAGATTTCAACCTATAAATCCAGCAACACTATCAAAGGAGGTTTGCCGTAAAACATTTATCTGAAGCTTGTGAGTTATCAGGTGGAAACTTTGTTTGTTTTGAGAGCAACTAAAAGGAGAAAGTATGCAGGAAGTGTTTGGGCTTTTTCATTCTATTTCAAAAAATATGTCATGAAACTCTGCCACACACACTCTTAAGTAAACATTTTACAGATTGAAAATGTCCAACAATTTGATCCAAACATGATATTTTTGAGACACAGAGGTAGATTGTTTAAGGATTCTTCTGTGTTTTCCAAAAGCAAAACACCTAAATAGTCTAATGGCGTGTACGCTAATATTAGTCTCTCTGTTTATCCCGAGGTTTACCGCAGTCCGCCGGATCCAGGCCGTATCCAGATCTGATGGAGGACCTGCGCCTGGACACAACGACAACACAGTCCTGAAGTGTCAACTAGTCTCTCCCCTGTGAAGGCCTCCTTCCCTTCCCTTTACCTCTGTACAGATAAAACGTTGTCGGGATAATTCCGGTTCACGTGGCTATGCGGAAGTGATTCAAAATTCTATAATATAAATTTTAAGGCCAGACAAGTAGTTTGTTGAGGGTTGGTTTGTAAAGAAAGACTACACACCTGCGCACAATATATATTCAAACGCACATACCTATAGACTAAACACATAATACGTTCTCACAGATTCACGTTTTTAAAGTTTGCGCAGAGAGAACTTAAAGAGCAACTTGCAGGTTGGACACCCCTATATAGCATAGTGTATGTTGATGATAAAACAACTAGATTTTCATAACTGGAGCGATATATACAGTGCTATGCATAAGTTTAGGCACCCATGCTAAAGTTGACTAAAAAGAGGAATAAAAAATCATCTTTTGGAAATTGAACTTAATGCCTTAATTTAAAAAATTAGGAAAAATCCAACCTTTAAGGACACCAATTTTCTTTGTGAATGAATAATGTATCGTAAATAAATAAATGTTCTTCCTTAAAATACAGGGTGCATAAGTTTGGACATCCCTATGTTAAATTCCCATAGAGGCAGGCAAATTTTTATTTTTAAGTATTTTTAAAAAAATTTTTTTTAGGATACTATGCATCCTGATAAAGTTCCCTTGGCCTTTGGAATTAAAATATCCCCACATCATCACATAGCCTTCACCATACCTTGAGATTGGCATGTTTTTTATTTCAGTTAGCCTAATAGCTAGTTTGATTTGCATTGCTCTCAATGCAAATCAAACTAGCTATTAGGCTAACTGAAATACAACCATGCCAATCTCAAGGTATGGTGAAGGATATGTGATGATGTGGGGATATTTTAATTCCAAAGGCCAAGGGAACTTTATCAGGATGCATAGTATCCTAAAAATTTTTTTTTTTTTAAAACTTAAAAATAAAAATCTGCCTGCCTCTATGGGAATTTAACATAGGGATGTCCAAACTTATGCAACCTGTATTTTAAGGAAGAACATTTATTTATTTACGATACATTATTCATTCACAAAGAAAATTGGTGTCCTTAAAGGTTGAATTTTTCCTAATTTTTTAAATTAAGGCATTAAGTTCAATTTCCAAAAGATGATTTTTTATTCCTCTTTTTAGTCAACTTTAGCATGGGTGCCTAAACTTATGCATAGCACTGTAACTATGCCATTAACGATATTTTGAGATAAATTGTGATAAAATAACTTCCGCATCTATAAAGCACTAACCGGAAGTGACGATCGGCGAGGGAGTCCGGTCAAGTTGAAGCTCAGGTTACAATGGATGTGAATGAAGAAACCGAGTTCTCCGAAGTCGACGAGCATGCCTATGATGGCCCACAGGCCTATAATTATGATATATTAATTCTCCGGAGTGAAATGTGCGCCACAAACGACCGAGTGTGTTGTGACAAACGCGGCAGTGAAGTCTGCTCTCTTCACCTGCACAAAACGCACCCAAGAACGAAAAGCCTTGTTTTTCCTAGAAGGAAAATGATGGACACGATGTCCTGACAGGCTGGAATTCGTGCAACCAGCACAAACACAATAATTTACCATTATGGCTTCTCTAAAACTCGATCTAAAACTTTCTCTGTCGCTCACTACTGCTCTGACTACATCTACACCCACAATGAGAGCGCTGAACGCGAGCTCTTATTTACCTCGTCCTATGTCAAATGACGCGTTGCTAGCGTATTCCAGAGCCTAGCACATTTTCATAAAAATTTCTACATCCAATTAGATTTCATTAGTAATTTCTACATATGTGTTTTTAAAAAACCTCTTCAGACAATATCAAGTATTAATTCAGTTATAAATTCAACCTGCACATTGCTCTTTAAGGGTTTTCTGTTAGAACGGTGTCATGTTAGCGGTCCCTAAGTTAATAACTAATGATTGTTGCGACGGAAGTGAATCAATCAAAACTATCTTTAGCTGGACAATACCTTTATTCTAGAGTTGCTTTAAAGCCAAAATCTCTGTTACTTTAATTTCCTATTATCACTGTAAAGCTGCTTTGAAACAATCTATATTGTTAAAAGCGCTATAAAAATGAAGGTGACTTGACTTGACTAATGACCATCCTATTATGATCTGGACACATATTCCTACATAAACACTGTCCCTTTTTCTGGCTGCTACCATGTTATTTTTATTGTGGATCTATTTTCTCAGTGGGCAGAGGCTGTTACTCAACTTGTATAGAGGTTGCTGATCATGTTTTCGGAAGACTGAGACAGTTATTTCCCCACTGTGTTGTTTATAGTAATGTATCTGCATCCTCATCACTGCAGTCTGCCGGCGTGTTCTACATTCACTTCCAACAGAGTTGTCGGTATGCACTTAAAACAAGTAATGGTCTTGGTACATTGAGCAATGGGTTGGTTTGGCCTGTCTAAATGTTTAAGTCAAGTCAAGTTTATTTATATAGCGCTTATTTTCACAATACAGATTGTATCAAAGCAGCTTCACAGTATTAAATTAAAATAATACATCAATGCTTGTTTCTAGTGGAAAACGTCCACGTTTGGTAATGCTGATCAATAGTATTGTTGATTGATTAATTAAATTAAATATCCCCAAATATCCCCAACTGAGCAAGCCAAAGGCAACAGTGGCAAGGAACCGAAAAACTCCATCAGGTGACCTAATGGAGAAAAAAAAAAAAAACCTTTGGAGAACCCAGGCTCAGTTGGGGGCCAGTTCTCCTCTGGCGTTTATGAACTAGAGGTCGGATTTAACTGTAAGATTAAAAGTATTATATGAATGCCTGGCTGAAGAGATGCGTCTTTAATCTAGTTTTAAACTGGGAGAGCGAGTCTGAGCAACGAACAGTATCAGGAAGTCTATTCCAGAGTTTTGGAGCTAAATGTGAAAATGCTCTCCCTCCTTTGGTGGATCTGGATATCCTAGGTATGACCAAAAGCCTTGAATTTAGTGATCTTAAAGAGCGCGATGGATTATAGGGTGATAGAAGATCCGTTAAATAGACTGGAGCTAAGCCATTTAGGGTTTTATAAGTCAGTAGCAATACCTTGTAATTAATACGGAACTTTATAGGTAACCAATGTAGTGATGATAAAATTGGTGTTATATGATCATATTTTCTTGATCTAGTAAGAACTCTAGCGGCGGCATTTTGGACCAACTGTAGCTTGTTTAATGAGGACGCAGGACAACCAGCCAACAAAGCATTACAGTAATCTAGTCTCGAGGTCATGAATGCATGAACTAATTTTTCTGCATCAGAAACTGATAGCATGTTACGTAGCTTAGCAATGTTTCTAAGGTGGAAAAAGGCTGTTCTTGTAACATATGTTTAAAGTGTTGTAGGTCTGGGAATGTTTTTTGTGTGTGTGTATACTGGATTACAGACTGACTGATGCTACAATCATTTTGGTTGATGAAAATTATATAATATTCATCTCAATGGCAAAAAGTGTTCCAATCTACCTTTTCTTTTATGGTTTTGTGACATATGTTTTTTGATCTAATATATAGGAAACCTCCTGTATGGCATCAACTTCAGATACATTCACTCCTACGTTTTACACATCATTCTTTTTGAACATTTAAAACCATTAAATAGTTCCTCCTAATTCTTAACCCTTATTTTGGTTGTAATTCACTCCTATAATGACTTATGTGGTCCTGTCAGTGGCATTTATAATGTGTTCCAAAGAAGAAGAAAAAACATACAGGTTTGTAACAAAATGAGTGTAAATATAAATGATGACAGAATGTTCTTTTTTGGGGATCATGTTAAACCTCCATTGGGTTCAGTAATTTATTACTAAAACTATTTCACTTCCTTAAATGAGTTCAGGCCATGCACTGTTTTTTCAGAGCTCCAGCTATCAGCCCCCCTTTTGTGCTATCAAGAAAGTACCACGCAGTTCCAGTAATGGAAGTAAAAACAACTTACCAAACCTTTAGTTGCATTGTATTGTTGATATACTATCTTACATCCTGCATGACAGGGAGAGCGAAACTCCACTCCGTTTGAGCCACACACAGGATTGAAGGCTTCTTCAGAACAGGAACATGCATTGCTGCACTGCTCAGAGTCAAATCTGGGGAAAAAAGGAAGCAAAATAAAGCAAAAATATAATGGATTTAACAGGGTGCCTTGCCACAGGATGTTAAGCATTTGAAGAGCATTACCACTTGCTCATGAAGAAACAAAAATACTGCTGTAAATCCATTAAGGAATGTATGAGCAAGTGACAGAGCATATTTCAGCCTGCAGTGCAGAACTTTGTAATGGCAAACAGCTGTCAGAGGGTTTACACAGATAAATATGCTGAAGTCATGCTATTTAAACAGGAATCACAGGGCTTAATCACTTAGACTTTGGCAACCGCTAATCAAATATCTTATCTATTTGTTCATATATGTATGCAATAAGAAAATGTAGAGGAAAACTCTATTGCTCGATAGTTTTCTACTTAATTCGTAGCTAGGGTTCTATCACATTTGACTAAAGTATCAACCTTGTCTAATAAATATTTACCATGTTTCCTTAGGAGAAATAAAAACAGAAATAGACCATTGTTGGCAACATATAGTAAGCATACAGAGCTATAATATGAATGCTGAAGGCATAGCTCTGATTTCTCTTTCATACAGACTGTGGGGTCAGATTCATATTTCGCCAAAATTGAGTTATGGCATAATAGCACTAAAAAATGCATAATATTTAAAGCATGTAAGGACCAAACACAACTCACACATTGATTCCAGAAATGTTTTGTGTGGGGCAGCCAATGAAGAGAAGAGGAATTGCAAACATAAAGCTAACGAAAACTGCTACCGTACACATCGCTGCTGAGGACCTGACATTCAGACCCAACTTGCGTAGTATAACCCCTCCAGCCATTATGCCTAACATGGCTGAAGGAATATTTATGCCACCTGTGAAAGAAAAAAGAAAAAACAGAAAAAAAACAGATGTATAAAACATTTTATGTATAAAAGATTTTCTTTTAAAATATTAAAATATATTTATTATGTGGCATGCACGTAAGGAGAAATATTTGTTAGTGTTTTTCTCTTCAGGATTGACTGAGAGTTTAGGTGGGTCCCTGGTATGGTACAGGTTGAAAAACCCTGCACTAAGGTACAATACATTCCATTATTAATCCCACTGAACAATAAATAATGAAAGATGTTACTCTCAGACAAAAAGTTTCTATCTTCCCTTGCGTATTTCCCTTGACTTTGCCTTTGAATCAGAATTTGTTAGAGTGACATACTGTATTGTGTGCGGATTAGTAGCAGTAAAGATTGTGAATGAGTAATTTGTACCCTTGAACAATACGATATGCTTTCACTGGCCACACAACACACACCACATATTGATATATGGTTTTGGGTGGGGTGGAGCAAATTATTTTTTCTTGCATGAACACCTTAAAAAAAAGGCGTGCTTAATTTCTTTCAATAACTTACCCATCATAATATTAGAAAAGGAGGCAGTTTGTGCAAACTGCTTCTCTACGAATTTGCCCATGAAAGTGGCAAGTCCCGCAACCATGGCAGCAAGATTCACCTGAGCCAACACTACCAACAAATAAATTGGGTTCCGCAGAGTCCTCCTGATGATTTTGGGGAAGCCTGAGGAAAGATAAGAGTCACCAAACTATTTGAAAGAATCTGAAGAACATTTCTACATTAAAGCACAAAAAGAACATCCATGAAGACAAGAACATTATATTTTGGTAGATTAATGAAACAGCATGGTTTCATGAAAACAGTATCCAAGGATCTTTAATATTTTGATAAGTCAGTGGTTGTGAGTTGGCTGTTTTAGAACCCATATTTTACATTGGACATCAAGTGAAGTCAGCATAATTTATCCTACAGTATTCTCATTAAAAATCAAACACTAAAATTACAGTATTAATATTACCAGGAAAGTTATTTTCAGACACATTACACAAGTTCCAAAAGATTGTAGAGTTTGATTGGACGCACAACTTTTAACAACAAAACATATGGAACAATTTTTTTTTGTGCAGCCCACCCATTGAGAACAAATGTGATACGTTCATGATATACAATTGTTACAGGAACAGAACATTTGAATTATTAATTTGTAGTTGAGGTTTCACTTGATGGTCTCTTTAACACATTCTGTTGACTATAAGTAACGTTACACCTACATGTCTACTAACTCTCATTAGAGTGTCAGTAGAGTATTAGTACTGTAGACTGGTAGGGTTAGAATAAGTTGACATGTACTTCCAAAGTTACTTACAGTCAGTATAATGTCTGTAATGGGACCACCACAATAAACATTTAGCAGATATTAAGCAGACAGTCAACTAATGTTCTAATGAGAGTTAGTTGACGTCTAGTTGCAAAGTTACTTATCAACAGAATGTTCAAAAGGGACCATCAAAATAAAGTGTTACAGTAGTTGAGACAACCAAGTCATTATTTGGCTTCTAACATCTGGTTCTGAGTAAGTAGGTCAAAGTGCATAGCATAAAGTTTCTTTGCTTCACTTAGCGTGTTCTAAAGTAGGCCATAAACCTGCATCTTACTCACTAATCACTTAGAATCCAGTTTGACCAGATACTGAATATAATGAGATTTTGTGGGTGAGTTTGTGGAATTATCTCTGAACTGGCTGTTAAAACAATGCAGACAGCATGCAAATAAACAACATTACCAGCAAGCGCAAATTAATTTCCCCAGGTTGATTTTTGTTATTTGAACCTGGAAGTACTTAATTTGTGACTAATAAAATCGCTGACAGGTAAAATGGCAAACACACTTTTTAGGAACTCAGTGAGAGAAACCTCTTCCATTGTGTCAGTTCCAGGCTTCTTGTCTTCCATAATTTTCTCTGTTGATGGCTCTGCAGGAGTTTCTTCGATTTCCTGAGGAGATTGAAATCTAAATTTGTTTTTGAAATACCAACTGATATGATCAAGACTGTAGTGAAAAACTCTGGAATATGAAGTAGCGATGCACATACTGCAAACTGGTTTACACCAGCAAACCATCTTAACCTGTTTAAGATTTTATGAAGCCTGTTTATCAATATTTTAAAATTTGAGGTTTTGCTTCCAATATTAGAACATGCTCATTTACAGAGTTCAGAAAAAGAGCATTTAGTGCAAGAACATTCCTGTTGAACACACACTTTGTGTTTTATGTGAGGTTAGCATATTGAGCAAGAGGGGCAAGAACAGGCTGAGACAAGCTCCTTTTGTACTCAAGTTTCTTTCCTTGTTTGTAGTTTCTTTTTATATACACATGTTCTGTGAGACTCTAGTCGGCTTCAGGAACAAAGCCAGAAACTTAAATTACAGCAGAAATACTCACATTCATCTGCTTTATATCAGAATTTACAAAATAATTTCTAGAATCAAAAAGGCCAAAGATATACATCACCTCTCTGGATATCTTCTTAGGGAAAAACAGATATGGCAAAGAAGTCAGGAGAAGGAGGGTGGCAGCTATCAAGAATCCCAACCACCAAGCTCCAACCCATCTGGGGTCATCATTTTTTATGTCAAGTATTTTATCTGAAAAGTGGACATGACAGCTGATTCATCATAGATTTCCCACATACGAGAGACATGAAGCCAAACTTACTATGATACATCAAGCAACACTGCTAAAGATGTTTAATCTTGAGGTCAAACTTTCTTTTTAAAATCAGTATAGCTTGTCAAAAGGCACTCGTCTAAACATGTTTAGTACAGTTGCTAAAGTATTTAATTATAATGACATCTCATGCCGTTTAAGCGCAGTAAAGTGTGTAAATTTGACTTTACATTTATGAAAGTGTAGACATGGCATATTAGACTCACCTGAAGAAATCTTCCCAACATCAACAAAGAAACGAAGGAGGACAGATGACATCAAGTAGCCAAATGCCGGCCCAATTACAGTAACCGCGAAAAGTATGCCTGTAAAAAAAGATAAAGTTGGATTATTTCTTGAATGAACCACTGTATTTTGGGAATTGATGATTAAACAAAACTCAATATTTAATCAAACCAAGGTAGAAGGGTGAACTCCTCTTTTCTGCATAATCATCTATGTAGGAAATCCCAAAAGGTTGTATGGGGACACCGCCAATGCCCAGCAGTAACTGACCCAGTAGAAATATTGGATACACTACAGTGTCAGTCTTGTTTGTATAGCATTTCTGATTAGATTCTTCGTCAGGGGAAATGTTCTGTGGTTGGCAAAGACCCGAGCTGTTGTCTTTGGTGTCTGTACAACAAATACAAATAGGTTAAATACAATCAGTTATTAAGTACATCCAGTTGTTAACTACAAAAATGGCTAATTTAAAAGAAAAATGTTTACTCACTGCTATTAAAGCCTGTGTACTCGTATTCTCCACCAATGAAGTGAGGTAGTGCTATAAGGAACACCCCCATGCTAGCGATCATTGCTCCGATTCCAATACATCTCGGCCGATGTACGCGACTCCCAAAGAAACTCACAAACACGATGAGAACCGTGTTCCCCACCTTTGCTTAAAAACAACAAAACTTACATTGCATGATCTGATATAATAGTTAAAAATTATAGTTATAATATTAGTCTTTGCAGATGCAGTACCATTTCATATTAAGACATATTAAGGCCTGAACTTGTAACCTTAAAAATGAAATAATTGCTAACCAGGTGCTAACAGATGTCAGAAACAACTTGAAAAGAAGGTATTTGCCTTCAGGCAATTCATGATATCGTGTTAGCACCATTGAAATATAACATTTTATCCTTGCCTCATTGAAGGCTGCTAGTAGTCCTGACATCTGACTGGAAAATCCATATCGTCTCTCAATAGTGGTTATGGAGCCCTTCAGATAACCAGACACCAGGAGCTGAGCAAGCTGTAGCATCCCATGACACAGTACAAAAAACTGACACACAAAGAAAAAAGTGATAAAAATGTAAATTCTTTTGGTATGCATTCTGTAAATATGCCATAAAAATAAATCCAAAACCAGCACAAACATTTCAGAGTCAATAAGCAAAGTATCAATATAGGTTTTTGGCTATGATAGTGTCGTTATTTATTGCAAAGGTGTTTTGTTTTAATCTTTGAATTGGTTTTACGTGTTAAAGTAAAGTCAAGTCTACTTGCAAAGTCAAGTTGTGTATGTTCAAGTTCATAAGACTTTTAGCCATTTAATAATCATCACTCTGATTGTTGAACAGCTATTTCAGAGCATTTGGTAATGGGATAAACATAAGAAGAAGAAGAAAAAAAAAGAACAATATAAGGATGTGCAGTGAATATAAGGAAATTAATATTGTCCAGGCCAAATCTATGGAGACTAGTAAAGTCAGGAAACTTAACTCAGCTACGCCTCTAATAAAATAGCGCATTGTAAAAAGAAGCTTCCATTGCTTCATCTAACATTTCCAATATCTAATACGGCTGAAATTCTTACAGTGTTTACATTGTTTTTAAAACACTTCCAGAAACAAACTACCGAACCTGTAGACTGGCAAATCATATCACAGTGCAGGTAGATGCCCAGCGTCATGTTAAATTAATTGATTGTCACCAGTGTTTGGGGTAATGCATCACAAGGTACCATGAGTTACTTAATCAGATTACTTTTATCAAGTAACTAGTAAAGTAAAACACTACTTAAATAACAAACAAGAGATTCGAGTTACTTTTTCAAATAGTAACACAAGTTACTTTGTTTTCCCATTTATTGACTGACACCTCTCGTCCCCATTTTGAAAGAAATCGAGAGTAAGTGCAGAGGCGATGTGTGAGCTGTGTGAACATGATTCTTATTGTAGTTCTTGACTGAATGTGAGCATTTACTCATTTCACTTGCACAAAATGTTTCAGTATTCCTAAAATGAATAAAAACAGTGAAACGCAAACTCAGAATATAATTAAATAACACATATATACACGTATACACACACACACACACACACACATACATATACATATATATATATATACATACACACACACACACACACACAAGTATTTGCTGCTGACCTTCAATGATCCAATTCAACCATATTAATAAGCACAAATAATTTTAGATAAACATTTTCTGTTAAAAGTGTTCTGTTTTCAGTTGAAAACGGTGTCGTGTAAGCGGCCCCTAAGTTAATAATGATTTTTACAATGGAAATGATTTAATCAAAAACTTACTTAACAATGACAATGACAATGACTTACTTCTAGAGCTGTACAGCAGCAAAAGTAAAAGCCAAAACAATCTTTGTTGCATTAATTTCCTATTATCACTCTAAAGCTGCTCTGAAACAATCTGTATTGTAAAAAGCGCTATTAAAGTGAAGGTGACTTGACTTGACTTGACTTGAGCTGTACCATCTAATGTACAAGCGTAAATATACGTGCAAACATAAGATAAGGCATTACTTTCCATCAAAGTAACTAAGAAACTAAAGTAATTAAATCGATTTTGCCGCACTGACCAACAGAAAGCTGCTTGGTTTGACAGTGTGTGCTGTGCTTCATACATAACTAAACTATTGTCGATAGTCATTAGATAACGGACGTTTTTGCAGTGTGCTGTTTTCTTCATGAATAAAATATCATATGTTAAATATGGTTATCAAAAGATGTGTCAGTGGGTAGACTAAGCTGTAGCCTTTTTTTCCTTTAAAGGGTTAGTTCACCCAAAAAAATAAATTCTGCCAGTAATACTCACTCTCATGTTGTTCCATTGAGATATTTTTGATAAAATGGTAAGGCGATTTGGACATCCAGGAAATGCACAATTTAGAACCATTTTAAACAGTACATCGAGACTCTGTGTCATCCTCAGTTCTCGCGCATGCGTCATGACGCTCTTGTGAACTCACTCAGAGGCCCACACAGAAGAAAATTAATAGTTTAATAAAGCCGTTATTTTGGGGATTTTTTGCGCACAAAAAGTATTCTAGTTGCTTGATAAACTCAAGGTTGAGCCACTGTAGTCACTTGGACTATTTTAACAATGTCTTTTTTACTAACTTTTCTGGGCTGGCAGATGAAATTACCTAGCCTAGCAGCCTATGAAGCAGTGAGACAGCTCTCAGATTTCATGTGTTCTGAAGATGAACGAAAGTCTTACGGGCTTGGAACAACATGAGGGTGAATAACTACCGACGGAATTTTATTTTTTATTTTTTTTGGGGTGAACTATCCCTTTAAATCATATTGGTCTGGTTAATATTATCTTTTCCTAAGGTGGGGCAAGTTGTGTCACTGGACACCTTTATTTTAGAAGTCATATTTGTATGCAATTAGGGATATTTACATTTTGAATCTTACCTTGATATTGTTAAAGAGACCCATTGATCTGCGACGTCTCTGTGTCTCGATAGCTGTCATTTCGTGTTTTTACAAGATACAACACATTCTGGAGAAATAAAATCATAACTATTAAAGGTATATTTTGCCTTCCTCAGCAAAACAAATATGGATTTCTTTACAACTTGATTTTTTATCTCTCATTTTAATCTAGAAATGTGGAAAGTTACAATCAGTTACAAGTTGTTTTCTGCAAGCTATTTAAAATGAACAGGAAATGCTTGTGTTCTTAAGCTAACTTGGTTACATGTAGTTGTTTTTTATGGTTTTTTTTTTTTTTTCTCACAAGAAAGCAGCCGTTTCGTCCCCGTTTTTTTCTTAGGAACTTGGTGAGCAGAACTTCATGCTGTCACTGTTGCGCAAGACTTAGGCTACTCCAAGGGGATCTTGGCAGTTAGTGCTTTGTGCTGGTTTTGATTTAGCACTTTCAATTCACTTTGAATTCAGCTCCAGAATAGTAGTATTGAGGAGAGTGTGCATAATATCATCCATACATGTTCTATTACATTAATACACATTATTGAGTATACTCAGGATAAGAATATATGAACTGAGATTAATTGATTAAATTTAAAGAATACATTCATTTCTACTGTAAGTATAAAAACAAATATCTATAGCAAAATCAAATATATTTCATTTATATCCTCAACATCTCTATGTCCACATCTTGATAAGTCTGACTAAGTGTTGTCCTACACTGCCCAGAGTTCATGAATTAATGAAAGTGTACTTACAGCTTGCTGAGACTGAAGAGTTGGAGATATAGTCTAGCTACTTTCACTTTAGGACGTTAAGTGGGCTACAAGACGTTGCTGAGCTGGGCGGGCTTTCAGGATTGTGAAATCTCAAAAAGCATTTGGACGTGATTTCATGTGAAGTGTAAAAAGAAGGTGAAAGAAAGAAAGAAAGAAAGAAAGAAAGAAAGAAAGAAAGAAAGAAAGAAAGAAAGAAAGAAAGAAAGAAAGAAAGAAAGAAAGAAAGAAAGAAAGAAAGAAAGAAAGACAAACCTCTCAAACAAGCATCGAATCATTGATTGATCACTGACGATTGTTAACCGACAACATGCGGTAGCTAGTCGTTCTGTCCTTATTCCAAACTTTGTTCTTGAATTTCCTAACATAACCAGCAGATGGAGACAAAGTACAGCTTTAAAACCAAACTCATTTTTATGAAATCGCCACATTTACAATAAAATACCAAATAAAAAAAAAATCTACCTGTTCGATTTTAGATCATATTTAGGCCTGGATTTTCTTCTGATATTGGTGGAAATTCTGGAAACAGTCTACATATGAGAAAATTGCTATCAGATCACCTGATTTCATTGCTCACTCTATATGAAAGACAAGACAATTGGTAATACAAGACCAGTTTTAACTGGTCATTAAAATGGCAAGATTACAGAAAAGACTTTCAGGAGCTATATTACTTCTAAAGGCATCTATTAGAATGCTGCATATTTTTTTTTCAATTCAAGGTATTGTATTGCCATACATTTTTTTTCTAACTATCTAGAACTAGGCCTTATGCCTACATGTTATTTTATGTTCATCACAAATTAAAAAATAAATAAATAATAATAATATAAAGATTAACTTTACTATACCAGTTATTCAACTGTATTCATGTTTTTTATATACAGGGTTATATTCTTGCTTTTTCTCTTTATTTTTTAGTTGCATGGTATTATGTAACCAAAGAACATGGGGGCAGGGACAGAAATTACCAGGGAAGTGACCAAATAGGTACGCATATTGAAATTGTGGTGGCAGAAAAATGCTCTCATTTGATATGCATTTCATAATATTCTGTTAGTGCCTCTGCCTCTACACAGGTTGGAACTGTCCCAAATGGCACCCTAAACACTCACGGTCTTCATTTGAGTCCGCACTTTCGTGACATATTGCTGATTTGACAGTGTCGGGCAATAGTGTACTTCGGAGTTCGCTTCAGTGCGGGCTCGGAAAAAGTGAGCATCGAGGGTGCATATCACCGCAAAGAGGGTGCTCGCAATCACACCCTTCTGAAACTTAAAATGAGAAATGGGGCAGGCTTGGCTGAAGCACCCCTAAAAAGGGCCGAGCTGCTCATAACATTTACCACTAAGCACAACGCACGATGATATACATGGCAGTCAAAACCATATGCAGAGATTAAAGTTGATTCAGCCACTTACTCTTAATTTTTCACTGCCACACCAGCTGTCCGTACCCGGCACGTACGTTTTAACAGCTAGTGAGTAGAGTTGTGACGTTCGCGAACGAACCGATTCTTTTGAATGGGATGGGAGCCGAGTCGCGGCTGGAGGGGAGCCGTTCTTTCTGTCGTTCTTTTTTTCCTATGCGTGTTTCACACAGATGCACACAAATTAGCTCCTCCGCGAGACAGAACAGTTATAGGGGGAGGGGCGCACCCAGCGCAGGGGTGCTACTGCCTAACAGCAGATGATAGTTGTGCACACATCCTTCACGTGAGTACTCCAGTGGAAAAAAAACCGGTACGTAGACATTTCCATTTTATTTATTCTAATTTTATCTACAGTATATGTCTAATACTTTAAATATTTTTTGTTATCTATCAAAATGTTCTTTTGTGATACTGTTCTTGTATAGAAATTTTTCACTAAAAGCTGTTTTGCACAGACATTCATTGCAGCCCACTTTGTTATTGTTCATTTAAAGAGCATCTTGCATGTAAAAAAAAAAATCTAAATGAATATATAACCATGTATGAAAATACCATATGAAAAGATAATGCAGGATTTGAAATTTTTTAAAACGACATAAGGACACCAATTTAGTAGATAAAGTGAGCGTTTCTTTGCCTGCTAGTACAAACCGCTTTTTTTCAACATCGCGTCATTTTACGTCACACGAGGGAGATGTGTGCTGTGCTCTGCCGCAGCTCAGTCAGTGCAGAATAGGTTGGTATTCAGTAAGAGCGGTCGTGAGTCAGTGTGTTTTCAGTAGTTTTTGTATTTCAATTTATCATCGTCATGGTAATTTTTGTGTTTGTGGAGCTTGCAAAAACTCCAGCCTGTCAGGACATCGAGTACACCGGTTTCCTAACAAGAAAAAGGACGGTGCTATCTTTCGTGCCTGGGTGCGGTTTGTGCAGGTGAAGAGACGGGATAAACTTCGGAGACTTCGGAAAACGCGGTCGTGTGTAGCGTTCACTTCAGATCGGAGGATTATCGTCCCGGCGATATGATGGAGTTCAACATGGGATACCGAAGTAAGAACCGGGTGAGAGTCAGAGCTGGTGTATGGCGGGTACTCCGTGCCAAAATCAAACATCCGAACGACCGACCGACCGATCGAACGTCTATCCGAACGTCTTGAACTTTCAAACGGGTGACCCACGTGACGACCTGACGTGACGTCAGCGTCTTCGAATTTGCAGCTTTTTAACCATACAAGTATACAAGCTGATGTGTAAAGGCTATAAATGGACATGATAGGCAATACATATAAATATTGTACCCCAAAAACAACTTTCCTGAATTCTGTGCTTGTGCGGCTATGTGTTTTACTTTCAAAGAGCAGAAATACTGCCTATAAGCTGACATTCAATAGTCTTGACCATATAATCATTTTAACTAGTTTTTATTGTTAATTTTATTGCCCAATGTACAAAGTTCCCACTGTCCATAAAAACACTCAAAAGTCGATTATTTTATTTTTTACTTTTTGATCCAGAAGGTTTTCATATTAGATTTATATATTTGGACTGAATGATAATGAATGCTCTGCAGTGTTTATGATATTGAGCTGTGTATGATCTGAAAGCATTGTTTGATTTTGAGCACAGATAAAATGGTTTTGAGTAAATTTCTTTATTTTGAAAAGCATCAGATGGTCTCTGAATGTAGTTTGAAGATTTGGTTTTGTATTTAAATTTTTGAGAAAGTGGGTGATGGTTCCAAGAAATGTATTTTAGCAATTCAGGAAAACTGTCCTATAGATTAAAAACATGCATTATTTTTTATACATAATATCAAACAAAGTAGGCCTAATAAAAAGTAAATCTAATCAAGCATGATTTTTTGTTTCAAGAACTTAGAGATCTCAACACTTACTAAATTATCATAATCTTTTACAAATAATCATCATAAATGTTAAAGTGGAAAGGTTTATTAAAAACATATGTATAATAGTTCTAATATTACATTTAGACAAGATCAGCTGAATATATATTATTTTGTAATTAAGGTTCTTTGATTTTCATGTCTCCAACTTATAAACAATGAGCCCCAAAAAATGTAATGATCATTTAAATAAAATCATATGTAACACGTTCCTACATGTGCTTACGTGTTGTTAACGCGTTCCCATGGCGACCGGTCGGAAGCGCGAGTAACTGATCGTCTTCCCAACGTGTTGTTTACGTGTGAAGACACGTTGTAACACGTTTTTTTATATATACCTAAGTTTAACTTCTTATTCTTCGATTGTATCCTCTAACTAGTCTACATTTGATTACTGCAATCAATGACTGATTTAGAAAGTGATTTAGAAAGTTATGTATGGTGTAGTATTATTAAAGTTAAATAAAGTTAAATTAAGGCTAAATATTATTGACAAACCTGACATGCTTAAACGGTTATTTTGGAAAAGCACGATATTCCACATCATTTTTCTCCATCTCCCATTAAATCGGGAATAGATCTTATTGAATAGAAATACGCTGTAGCGTATTCAAATGCAGCAAAAACTGCAATCAGTATCCCATCTGCTTTACCTAAATATAAAAATAATAGGAAATGAATTATATAGGCTACATAAAATATGCTTACCTTTTATCAGACATATTGGCATTTCAAATACAAAGCCGGCCTATATGTCTACTTTATGATACCCTTAAGAGTGTAATGTAACCCAGACTTAATTTCATGAAGTCTCTCGTCTCAGGGGGACATGAGGGAGGTCTACAGGTTTTCTAATAATACAAAGCTTAATGCTAAATCCTGAAGTATCAACAAAAAAGGTTCTTAATATGACAGTTTTTTCAACTTGTCACATTTGTTAGAAAAGTATTTTTTTATTGTTTATGTTATAACATTTTCAGTAACAATAATTAATATTGTAGATCTTTCCCCCTGAAATATCCTGTAATTGGACCACTAGGAGGTGCTCTACAATTCATTCACAGGTGACCCCCAAAACAGAAACCCTTATTCTCAGCATAACATAACACTTATTAACAAATGACAAATTTTATTCACCTCACAAAACAATACAAAAACTCTTGTAGCCCAAGAGTCAGCACAGTCAGCAAAGTAAATTTCAGAATGAAGATGAAATCATGGTAAAAATGAACAAAGTAGCCTAGGCAATAGATTATATTGGATAATCTTAACTGTGTCTTTCTCAATGTGTTATTACCATGAAAAGTCAATGGCCAACTAATGACAACATGGTCCATGGCATTGAAGACTTTGAAATTAAAAACCCTTTATCTTTTAACTTTTAACTCTTACTTGTAAAACAATCAGTTTGACAAATAAAAAAATAAAAAAGGAAAAATACAACAACGTTAATTAAAAGCATACCACTGTAGCCTATACAGTTACAATAGGTGAGTCTGGTGTTTGAAACATTAGAGTCATGAAATACACAGAAAGTCATGATATAGCCTACAGGTGGCAACTTGGTCAGTTCATCACTTAGCCTACAATAGGCTTATTCAGGGAAGTGCAGGAAATGGTTGAGTATTATTTTAGTTATAACATCTGTAGGCATATTTAGTGCCTATCATGTCCATTTATAGTCTTACACATCAGCTTGTATACTTGTTAGACTTGTAGTCAAGACCGCCTAAACCGAGACCAAGACACTACCAAGACCAGAGGGTATCGAGACCAAGACAAGACCAAGACCAAGACAGACCAAGTCAAGACCAAGACCAAGTCGAGACCAAGACCGAGACCGGAGGGGAAAAAAACAGACTAGTGTTGAAGCTAAGCAATAACTTGTATAAATTCAAGAACAGCAGCATAGGGTTCAGCCACAGTTTACATTCAATGCATATTAGATGGTATTACTTAAACTACACAGGCAGAACAATACAGAGACAGACCATGTCATGTGTGTGACTGTGAGCTCACTGTAAATGTTTTTGCAGATTGGGTGAGATCAACTATGTGTAGCAATTGCATGACGGCTGTTACTGCACTATTAGAGGATTGAGACTCCCTTAACTTTTGTGTACTGTTGAGGACTGACATGACTGGTACTGACTGGTTCATCTGACAAAACATCAAACACCTCCAACACCATCTTGCTCCTCCAACAACTGTCTAAAGAATGAGATTCAAATTAAAGATACACAATTATAAACTTGGATTAGGCCTAATGTTTAGTCTACACAACGGAGATATGCAGATGATATTTAAAACACCATTTATTTTGTCTAACACCAACAACACAAAATACACACACACACACAGATATCAAAGACACAAATTCATCTAAGCAAATGCCTGCCTATCTCTGCTGATTTCGGAGTCTCAGACTCCAAATGAACCCATTCTGCAACTTTTAAATACTTAATTACATTTTTAAAAACGAAATTATACGCTTAAGTGCGGGATCCGAAAGTTGGTCGTTTTGTCGCTATGGTTACACACACAACACACACACACACCGTTGGCGGTGCGCTCAAAGTCATCTGTCAGTTGTGTAGTTGTGCAGTTACCCAAAATGAATGACTCCTGAATGAGGTTAAAACCCATCATGTTACTGATATGTGTTTTTTAAACCAAGTGATCAAAGTGCTCGTTGCCGCTGCGATCAGTGGCCGCGGATACAGTGTTTTCTCGTGTGGCTCGAGCACACGCCGCACTGTCAGCACTCGGACGCGCGCTTCAATCCGTTCCGTTGCGGATAATAATGTTGCATTATCGAACGTTGTGTCATCGTGGATATTGTAGTATTATATTGCTAAATCCCCCGACCACTATGTTGGTCTGAGACAGCGAGACCTAGACAAGACCGAGAGGTCCGAGACCAAGACCAAGAGGTCCGAGACCAAGACCAAAGACCGTCAAGGCCGTGACAAGACCGAGACCACGTAAAAGTGGTCTCGAGACCAAGACCGGTCTCGAGCATAGACTGTAAAAAAATATGGACGTAGTGTCCGTGACGTCACCCGTAGGTTTCTGAAGAGCATTTTTGAAGCCTAAAGTGGGCGGAGCCGTCCGTCGCCATCTTGGCCTTGCGTCACTCCCGGATAACAGAAAATAGGCAAACAGGCGGGGCGTGAGTGGAGCTGAGGAGCCTGGTCATAGATATGAGCCTGGCTATCTGAAATCACCTAGCTCGACGTGATCGAGTTAGCTGATGATGTAAAACCAATTAAAAGTTCCTGTTTTTGCCCTTTGAAATATTTTAATAGTTAAAATACATGGCTACAAGTGAGACTGTGTATTACTTCGAGAGTGTTTGTGTGTGACAGTGATTTATGTGCATACATGTCAGTCACTCTTTCATGGTCCGTCAGCGCGGCATCGCTCAAGTTCGTAGAGAGCTTATTCAGTCCATTTTAAATTCTGATTTTGGCCGCCTCTCAAATGGGTTAAACCGTTAAACCATAGATATATTGCCTTTGAAGTGCAAGTAAATGCGCTAGAAAATCCGCGCTCATTCACGGAGAAAGCGCCGACGCCTGCATGATTTCATCTGACGGTAACTTACATAAGCATATTATAATCCATCTGTTCCGTGAGAGCAGAACGAAGAGCCTTTATTGACGTTTTAAATTTGAAAACCCCAAAAAGCAACGAAATTGTCAGACATCCATTAGTGCATGTTCACAGAGGAAAACAACTGAAATACAGCGCTGGTTGTTCTCTCGAACGATACTCGACGACAACGACTGAATCCAAAGACGTGGGCTTTGTACCCAAGTATTAAATTGTATGAAATAATCCCGAAAAAAAGCACAAACACTGCAGAGAAGGCAAGTTCAGCAGTAACATTTGCTGAGGTGAAGTGACGGCTAGTAACAGCAGACAAACGGCTAGCATTGACATCAGCGGGAATCCACCTGTCACTCAAGTGGCCACACCCTTAAATTTAAATATTAATCAACTAAACGGATGAGTTATAAAAAAATTCACCCCCCTCACAGTTGTTATGAAGGGCAAAATTAGCTGTATAGACCAAAGCCACAGAGAGAACCAGGCTGTAAACATGTTTTTTTCTGCTGTAAAGTTGGTAATTTTAACATGAGGGAGATACAGATTTGACTCACTTCTGCAGCCAGGCCAAGCGGCCAGTTAATGAATTGCAGTTTAACTCACTTCCGTGTTGGTTTCAAGAGAGAGACGGGGAGGTTGCCGCTTGGTCTCGAGACATACATCACTAATACTTGTATGGTTAAAAAGCTGCAAATTCGAAGACGCTGACGTCACGTCAGGTCGTCACGTGGGTCACCCGTTTGAAAGTTCAAGACGTTCGGATAGACGTTCGGATAGACGTTCGATCGGTCGGTCGGTCGGATGTTTGATTTTGGCACGGAGTACTCGCCATACTGGTGCGGTTCCTTCAGTGCACGCATCTTCGGTTTCTCCCGCCGGATGTAGGCGCGAGCACAACATCAACTGGCAAACGCAATGTAAGCGGAACGAAACTGAGCTACTCGTTATTGTGTTTGTGTGGACCGTTTATCAGTTTGGACTAGTGCAGCGCGAGCCTGATCAAGCAACACTGTAACTGCGAGATCCAGTAAATAAAGCATTTGAATTCGCCACATTAGTAATAACATCGCTGCGAGATCTAGTGAGAAATATTCACATTTCTCCGTTATTAACGGATCAAACAGCGCTGACGTGGAAACCAGGAATAAACATTGTGCAATGAATGAACGAACTATCCAGTGTCCACAGATCAGCAACATTCACCATGGCTTTACTGTAGTAACACTAACTGCAACCATGGAAGTTTGGCATTTTCCACTAAGGCCCAGTATGCATCCACCTCCCTGCAACACTGACTTTCCTCAGCTGTAAACATTGCCTCGCATTTCCCACACAAGCACCTATGGAACAAAAAATGTATCAGGAATAAATCTCTCTCTGTCTCTCGATGAGAAACCGCTAAGTTATATCACGTAACGTTAGTCTGGGCGGATATTAATGAGCATGACAAACGCCTGATCAAAGCTTAGTTTCTGTTATTGTAAGTTCCAATATGTTCTGTCTAACATTAATCCTGGCCTGTCCCTGCTCTCTTGGCAGCCTAGCAGGCTCATAATTGTATGGCTGTGGTCCGTCAACAATTTCCTCAGCGTCCGAAATGTCATTGCGATCCATTTTTCCCTGTTGTTGTTTGAATCGACCGCTCTCCCTCGTGCTACGTCACGACTCTCGCCCGTCACGCCCATTTTCAGATGCGGAAGTAAAATTTTCTTTTAAAAGCCACTGTAGCGTATTTATAATTTTTTTTAAAAGAAAATCTAGTTCCTACATTATTTTTCTATACATTGACTTGTTGGGTCTTCTAACCTGCAAGATGCTCTTTAAGACTTGAAGGGGCTGATGTCCTATTTGCAAAGTTTACAGTAGTAATAGTAGTAATAGTGGACTGTATGTAGACATTTCCATTTTATTTATTCTAATTTTATCTACAGTATATATTTAAAATATTTAAAACTGTTCTTGTGTGATAACAATGTTCTTGTGTGGAAGTGTTTGTAGTAAAAGCTGTTTTGCACAGAAATTCATTGCAGCCGGCTTTGTTTTTGATGTTTATTTGTGAGTAGGTATTGTATGAATAACATAAGTCAACGTAGCTTTACACATACACACACTTTGTACTAAAGGTAAATCCAAAATAGTGATGTCACTGTCTAAGCAGAGGGATGTTGTGCAACCCTATGGAATATATTCCACACATGACAAATGAGGTAATAATCAATATTTCAGAATAATTCAATTCAGATTGAATTGGTGTGTGATATCTGAGTTTTAATTATTTGACTACAAATCTCACCTCATCATTCCTCCCAGTGATTATTTCCAGGATAAACTGAGATGCCCCCAAGCTGGCTTCTTAAAACTGACTAAATATTTAAAAAGAGCCAAAAGAGCCGTTCTTTTGAACAGCTCTTTGAAAGGAACGGATCGCCAAGATCCGGATTCCCTCAAAGAGCCATAAATCCCATCACTACTAGTGAGGGTTGCCAGATGCCACAGCAAGGTTTTCCAGCCCAAAACCTTGTCAAAAACCGCGAGAATGCAACTGAAATCACATAACTCATTATTTACGCTAACGTTACTTGCTCTGGCCAGCGTAGCGCAAATCGCTCTGAATCTGAAGGGCTACATTTTATTTCTCCATTTAATAAACGAACTATTCCGTCAGATAAATATTTGTTGTTAAAGAAATATAGTTACATTTTCAAGCATTTTATCCAAAATTTAAGCACTTTTCAAACCTTAAACACATCAAAATTCAAGCACTTTCAAGGATTTCAAGTAGCCTACCCGTACGAACCCTGCACATTACTCACTAGTTACACTAACGTTACTCATTATTATTACACTGCTTACATCACATTACTCGCTTAATACACTGCTTACTTGTACTGAAATTTTGCTCTTCTCTCTTTCAAAGTAGCAAAGTGATCAATTAATCTCTCATTTAAAGGCATGTTCCTGACTAGTTCCCTCTCCATGGAAAGCATAGCCAGTACATTCAGACGATAGAATTAACTGCGTTCGCCATGACATTGTTCAAGTTCAACTGGGCTGCGTTCAGCCCATAGACTGTAAAAAAATAATAATTCATAGTTATCACGAGACGTCACACCATTACGCCCACCTGGAGGGCAAAATAAGGCTTTCCTCCACTGCCCAGTCATTTTTATCAGGTTTGTAGTTAGTATTAATGTAGTAAAACAGTGTTATTAAAAGATCAATTCCAATATATACCGCTTATTCATGATGCATACTTTGTACAGGTAAGCAGATGAACACAGAACAAATTATTTATAACATATTGTTTGTCTTCTCCCCTTTACAGTATTGTTTGCCATCTAGTCCTGATCACAGAGTTTAGCTCCAAACCCAATTAAGCAGACCTGAGCAGCTGATCCAGGATCACCAGAAACTCTGCAGGACTTTGGTCTGGACACCAGTGTTGTAAGTTCAGAACATATTGCAGGAGATATCAACATTGTCTCTCAAGGTCCACTTACATGCAGAGGTTTACTCCATCCTAGTCCAGCACACCTGAACAAGCTAATCAAGGTGCTGGGTGCATATCACTCAGGTCTCTAGCTCATTAGTCAGTGGTTAAGGGCCGTCTTTATCACAAAATCCTTACAGTGCACTGAAACATTCGCTCCCTAAAAACTCACTATGTTATCGGAAGTCCTGAAGCTCAAAACTTTATCATAAGAGAAAGTTCTCTACAAAATGACATGTGATATCTGATTTTAAAACACAAACCAATATTATATTTCAGCATAAACATACGTCGCTAGACAGGTAATGTCTAATCAAGTAAACATTTACAATTTATCTATGACTGAAATCTTGCACAAATATGTAGAGGGAAAACTGAAGTGTATACTTCACATTTTGGACAACCATTGTTTTTTTACATTTACATTTTGGTTATTGTTTTCTTTCTCAGTTTAGATGCTGGAGAAAAAACAGCCAGGCTAAAGCATTCAAAGTGGAAACTTCTGTCATGGCTATATAATCCAGGATTGGGACGGTGGAAGGAGCAGAAGATCAGAGATCAGGCAGAGATCTACTGGTGCCCCTGAGGAACTGATTTACCTAATGCGTCAAACATTACCAAATATTTTCATCACTCACCTTCATGTCGTTGCAAACCTGTAAGACTTTCGTTCATCTTTGAAACACAAATGTAGATCTTTTTAATGAAATCTGAGAGCTTTCTATCCCTCCATTTCACAGTTTATGCAACTATAACTTTCAAGGTAGTAAAGACATTATAACAATAATCAATATGACTCCAGTGGTTTAACCTCAACTTTATGAAGTGAAGTGAATGCTTTGTGTGTGCAAAAAAAAAAAAACATTGCATCTTTATTCACAAAATATACATCTCTGACACATGTTCACGGAGCACCACGATTCATCAGGGTTGTGTTGGCGAGAGCCGGCCATCTCATGGTGCAACATGCGTCGGAGATACATCATTTGTAAATAAAGACGTAAAATATCTTCATTTGTGTTCTCCACAAAAGTCTTACGGGTTTGGAGCGACATGAGGGTAAGTAATTAATGACAGAATTTACATTTTTGTGTGAACTATCTTCTACTATTTTCTAATGTGGTTATAATTGGTCATTCTTCTGTTTTATAAACATTTTCAATATTTTTAAGATTTATTGTTTTGAAAAAATGTTTATACAGAAAAGGAAAATTTGATAAGTCACAGTAAAAACTTTAAAATTGTTTAAAAAAAATTGTTTCAAATAAATGCTGCTCTTTTGAAAGTTCTATTCAAAGAATACTGAAAACTATCGTAGTTTCCACAAAAATATGAAGCCGTACAACTGATAATAATCATATTATAATGATTTCTGAAGGATCATGTGACACTGAAGACTGAAGTAATGATGCTGAAAATTCAGCTTTGCATCACATGAATAAATTACACATTAATATATATTTACATGTATATTTATGAAAAGTTATTTTTATTGTAGTAATATTTCACAATATAACTGTTTTTAGGGTATGCTTGATCAAATGCAGGCTTAAGATGTGATCAGGAAAGTGTTTTTTATGTGAAAGATGTATCTGATGCGTCAATAAATGGTCTGCAAATCTTTTATGAATTGTTTTATTATGAATATTAAATATAATCACGAATACACGGTTGAAATTAGGCCTGAAAAAGACGTATTTTCAACTCACTTTACAACCTAATTTAGATTTATAATTTATGTTATACTTATATTATAAATTATAATATAGAAATTATATAAATATTAAAGATTTTTAATTAATTTTTTATAACCTTCCAGGAACGTTCCGTTCCCCTAACCTATAGGGAACGTTCTATTAACGTAAAGAAAACTTTCCTAGCTAACCAACAGGGAACGTTAGAATGTTTGTTCTGAGAACGTTCTGGGAACCTGAAAATAACGTTCTGGGAACCTGAAAATAACGTTCTGGGAACCAAAAATTGTTAACTGGCAATGAGTCAGTTTATTGTCAATAAAAGCCACTTGGAAGCATTCAGTAAACATTGAGTTGATATATGGACATAAAAAATAACCCACTTTAACATTTCAATTATTTCAAATGGCAACATGAAACATGCAGGGCTGGGAGAAAAAAATCGATTCACCTAGGTATCGCAATTTTTTTTAACGATTTTAAAATCGTTTTTTTTTTATTACAGAATATTACAGATATTAATTCAAATTAAATTGCTTTATTTTTGCCCTTGCTTATAGATGAGGTTGACAGAAGTTAGCCACTTTCGTTTCAAAAACGTTTCAGGATGAAATGTGTCGTTGCAGAGCTGCACCATTCATCTTTAAAAGACTGTGATCTCGATTCAAACACCCACGCGATCTTATTCCATTTCGTCTGTCCTATATTAAAACCTTTGACAAAATCATATCGCAACATTCAAATCTGTGTTGGCGCTACCGCAGAGCCAGAGAGAGTTGTCATGAAACCGCAATTTCAGTCAGCTAGCTAAGTTTGAAAACCCCGCGATCTATTGTGTTGTTGTTTGAGGGGCGGGCGCGTGCATCACTGAAGGTAGTGGGAGAGAGTGTCTGTCAGTGTTGCCAGATTGGGACGGTGATTTCCAGACCAAAAGCTCACCAAAACCATAGACAAAAAGATGGACAAAGCGTCTGTGACGTCACCCATAGACTTTCTGAAGAACGGGTTTGAAGCCGTTTATGGGGGGTATGGGCGGCGCCATCTTGGAAAATCTTGGGAAATCCTAACCCCGCCCACCTTCTGACGCAGCGCGCGTCACTCAGCTCGCTCTGCTACTCCAGTTATCTCTGAGCAGTGACGGACTGGCACCAAAAAGAGGCCCTGGCAATTTTAGCAGAGAGGCCACATTTGTCTTCTCAAGTCATCTGCAACCAACAAAGAAACATAACATTACACAAACAACACACTCCAATAATAGCTTAACCAAGACATGAAAAATAAATGTTTTACCTTCATGTGGTTACAGTAGCAGGTTGCGCAATAATTTGCTTTTCTCTGCCACTCTGTCAATCACATCATCTGTATCCAGTCTCATGAGGATCTCCTTCTCTGTTGCCATCAACATGAAGGCTTCCAAATTTTCCTCTCGCATTCTGCTCCTTAGACGACTCTTGATGAACGAGAAGCTTCTTTCACATGCAACTTGTGTGCAGGACAGGGTCAACAAAAATTTGTAGGCCAACTGTATTTTGTGGTATGCATGTGAAAAAAACTTCAGCTGCTGGAGGAGGAAGTAGCAACACACAGCACTGTTCCTGCAGGCTGTGCATCTTTTGCTAACTAGATCAATTTCCTCCATGTCCTCCTGATTGTCTTCTTCCTCAGAGGTAAGAGACTGTGACTCTCTGGTTGTGTACTCACTGAGAGGGGAATTTTTAATAGTGTTCCAGTGGAGGGCCAGACTGCACAACTCAGACTGAAAATGTTCAACTGTTGCATCTTCATCAAATGGAATGAGGCATTTACTTATGTCCTCAAGTGCATTATGAGGGAGTCCATTTGAATTTATTTCTGGAAAATGAAGCGGATCAAGTAGTGATAAGTCAGCATAAAGTTTCCCGTGCTGCAGGAAGCGGCGGTGCATACATTTAGAGACTGTATCAAGAATGATGTTGTGAACATTGATCCTGTAAGCTGTCAGTAAGTCTTCAGTTGTGTTTTCTTCATCGGTAGACTCTCCTGGCATTGTTTTTCTTTTTTTCATCCGTTTTGATGGCAGTGAAGCCTGCACTTCCATCTCAGAATCCACATTTTGGAATCCACCATTAGCCCATTTCACAAAATTGTCTGCTGCGTCTTTCACTGTGTCAAAGTCTCTGACAAAGTCTTTAAGTTTGTGGTGTGTTTCTGTCACCATGCGATGGGCAGTCAAGAGATCCATGGCATGGGTTTGGAGCAGTGGGGATTTCTTTAAGACTGCAAGGGAAGCTCGGCTTCCCCTATAATGTCAAAAAATTAATGGTCAAATAAGTACTATTGTGTTAACATTTTATTGACTAAAAATGCGTTAGAAAACGTTAATCTCAAAGACGAGTTCGTTCAGAATCAGCTACATACTGCAGGTCGGCTGACTCGATTTCCTTCTCATACCGTAGCGTCACAGTCAGTGCATTTCCCTGTTGAAGCTCAGCGTCCATTGACTTCAATGGGGCTGCTTTGAACAGTTTTTTTCAGCGCTTCGAAACTAGACGGTCATTGGATAAACGCTGCGATTATGTCCCGCCCACGGACGCTCAGCGTCTCTGGGGGTGAATGAGGAGTGGGCTGGCCCGGACTCCGGGCTTCCGCGTGATGATTGGAGGGGCTGCATCTCCTTTTGATTGACAGCGATTTCATACAATAAAAAGTCGCTGCCGCTGAAGCTATTGGAGCTCAGTCCCATCGCGGATTTTTCAAGTGATAGTCAAAAGATAAACTGCTGCTACCTCTTTCTTGGTATTTGCTTGTTGAAATTGCTAGCCATTTTTCATAATACATTTCACACAATTATACATTTATACCTTTATTATATTATTACTTATCCTATTATATTTTTTATAATATTAATAGTAATAATTAAAACAATAATTATAAATAGCCTATATATTATTAGTAGTATTATTATTATACTTTATTATATTGTTATTTATACCTTTATTATATTATTACATTTATACAATTATACCTAACTCTGCTGGCCATTGAGAGGACACTGGTCAAGTCACTGGAAAAGACGCCTAAGTTGGTACGACAGGGTCACAGAGCATTTTCTTGAAAAGGAACTTTGGGCAGAATTCACGTATAAATAAATGGACAATTTTTATGATGTAGACCGAAAATGAGCTTCCCCTCTTTGAAAGACCAGCAGCCGCCACTGGTTTGGAGATACTTTGACAAAGGCGATGTGAGTGTGAAAACACGCAGGAACAACTGTGCAGTGAGAACTGTCTCATATTTGAGGAGTGACTCAATGAAGGCATGTGCTTTTACACGTACAGCTGGCTTAAACTGTGAATTGTCCTGAGTTTTGGACAATGTTTCAACTAAGTCCACATACAAAGCATTCTTTGGCTGGGCAAAGGATCCAAAGATCTTCTTTAATGCAGCATCCTTTGAAGACCATCTTGTTTCCCCAATCAGGGAAATTCTTCTGTGTTGGGGGTCCTGACTTACACCTTCCCAAACATTCATTCTCTGATATGAGTCACGAAGAAATACTGCAATCTCATTAATCAACCCAAATAATGATGCTGCTGTTATCACAACCCCTGTGGTTTCAGACATAACCAGGTTTAGAACATGGGCATAACACCATACGTGCATTTGGGTTGGGACTTCTTTTGACAGCCAGGCAGAGAACCCCCTGTATTGCCCCTGCATATTTGCAGCCCCATCTGTTGAGTTTCCAATGCAGTTCTTCACATCAATTTTGCAAGTGGCCAACGTCTCCTTGAGCACTTTAAGAAAATCCTCCCCTGTTGACTTGCATTCAACAACTGCAAGGAGCTTCTCCTGAATGCTGCTGTCTGTTACGTAGCGAACTACAACACGGCACTGATCTTTTGAGGTTATATCTTGAGTTGTGTCTATCTGTACAGTGTACATTTCAGCCTGGATTACTTCAGTCGCAATTCTTTCCTTGATGAGTTGCCGGATAGCCTCCACAACTGAACATACAGTAGTTTTGGACATTAATGTCACTAGTGAGCCTCTTCCTTTGCTTGATTGGCTTTTTTGGATGCAGTCTTGAACATGCTGCTGCAAACAGCTGTCATATTTGCTAAGAAGCAGAACAATTTCAAGAAAGTTCCCATGATCTACAGACATGTCTGCTAATGAGTGAGCTGCCTAATTTTTACTTCCACGGTAACTGAGTGCGCGTTTTCCTATCAGTTTTACCACATCAATGACACGCTCTAGGACTTGTCGCCTCTTGCACACCTGTTCTCGGTGAGCTGACATCATATTTGAATCCAGCAGGTTAGGAATGTCTGCCTTATGTAACCATGAAAGGTAAGCATTCACACATTCTAGATGAATATGTGTGTTTTCATGACTGTTGAGCCTCTGATGTATGTGTCTCCAATCCTTACATCCTTGAATAAAGGCATTTGTGTCTGTCTTTTTAGAAAATGCCATACAAATTGCACAAAATAATGAGGGGTTTTCAGCATCATAACTCACCCATTTTCTTTGGGATCCATCTTTATGGCTGTAGCATTTCTTGACAGATTCCTGTGCATCAGAAGGCTGTTTTGGATGAAACTTGAAAAAAAATTCAAGTGTGGTGAATTTTGGGCGTTCAAAATAATTATATTCATCCTCCTGGATCACCTCTGTCACTGGAGCAGCTGGTGCTCTGCTTGTACTTGCAATAGCAGGTGCAGGTGTAACTGCAGCATCCATTTCTTGGCCTACAGCAGGGCTATTCAATTAGCTTCATTCGAGGGCCGGATTATCAAATCGAAAAGTTGAGGTGGGCCGGTGGGTTGGTTTGGGGGTTTTGCTTATTTATTGAAACATAACAGTTTCAATAAATAAGTTAAAGTAACCCTAAAAAGTATGGTATTTACTTGGAAATGTGGTACCCAAGAGTACGCAGATAAAACCATAATATATAAAAACTTGATAATTTACAGCTGTGTACAACTTTTCTTGGAACAAATAAATTAATTATACAAACTCGTAGCTGCTGGTGAGAAATAATATTTATTTTATTTATAATTGTTATGCTAAATGAAAATATTCTGACATTGAGACTTGATAACCACAGGCTACTCACTCCAACTGTATAAAAATGCCTAAACACAAGTTAAAAACTATATGCACCTTTACAAAGAAACTGACATAATTTCATAACAAACATTAATTATATATTCCTCTACCCACCTAATAAATCTAATGCAATATAAATCACTGTATTTATTTATTTATTTATTACTACATAGTATTCAATATAAATATTGCACTTTTCTGCCCAACCCATGGTAAATTACTACGTACATTCATGGTAAATGTTTGTAAGGGTGATTAGGTGATTTAAAGTCTTCTAATTTCGTTCATGCCACAATGTTTCTCCTGCTTTCCTCATCAGTCTTGTTGGGAATGTTGAGGCTGTTTCATCCGATTTAATACTATAGTTAAATCGTCGAGTGATTTGTGGTTTGTAACAAAGAGGTTTCTGTCGAACTGAAACGCTTCCCACTGGTTGTCGCAGCGCTGTTTAATAATAGTGTCCGGGACCGGGAGAAAACGCAACTATTTGTTGTTACTGTACTGACCAAGAAACCGCTTCAGATGATTCAGTGACGGAGCGGTCCGAATGAATCCGAATAATTTTAGACCGTTACTGACCGGCCACTTTGACGCTCTCGCCGGCGGCCGTGTGAACGCACAGTTATGCAAGCGCGTTTAGAAAGAATCGAACCAAAAGAATGATTCATTCACGAATGATTAGTTGCCTATCGCTGGTTCAGTCGACATAAATTCGGGACACATATAATAACTGCTGAAATATTCGCACGTAAAACGTTTCTCAGGTCAATCGGAGCATCAAACTAAATTAGCCGCACCGCCAGGAAAAGAGGAGGAGGGAGGTTGGTGCCGTCGGGCCGGATGGAGATGATTGGCGGGCCGCCAATTGAATAGCCCGGGCCTACAGTGTTTGCTGGTGACTGTTCTTCCTCCACTAATTCCTCCTCTTTCTTTTCCTCTTCAGACCGGCTCCCACTCTCGTCTGGCACCATGTCACCTTCACTCATGCTGCTAGCGGCAACAGCTGCAGAGCAGCTAGGAGTCCCACCGGGCTCATTGCTGGGCACAGGCTTTTTAGCAAATAACTCCACAATATTGGCGCTTTTCCCACTTTCAGCCAATAAAGCCTTAAGCTTCTTCTCTCTCTTTTTTTCTGCTCCACCCTTTTCTACTCGCCGTTTTCTCATTCCTCGATCCATTTTCTTTCACTCCGTGTTGTTGATATGCTCTCATTACCCATCATTCACTTGTCATTATCTATCATCTCATCAGGTCAATGATCGCGAGAAATTCCACTGACTAAAAACATTCAAAATGCCTTATAAATAGAGAGATTACATACATTTAGGCTATTTGTCCTTCACAGGAAAAATAGAAATAAAAAGTCATTATTATTATTTAGTTCATAGGGCTATTATTTTTCAGAGATAGGCCGTGGTGTTTGTTTATTATTCCGAGACTAAAATTTCTATATGAAACTCCTCCTAGAGCTTTAACTCTACATACTCCAAACTCGGCTCAGACACTCAAACTGATCTGACTCGCGTTGCTTTATCTTTTCAGACTGATCGGACTTACGGTTTTCCTAAAAATGACTTGCATTGGGGAGTTCTAAAAAATTCAAATCCAGATTCAAACTGACCAACCGACGAAAATTCAAATCAAAATACCTTGAAGACTAAACCAAACTGCCGTTCTATATACTATTCACCTTATTCCGCCCCGCCCACTTTTAATACTTCGCGCTTCCGCATTTTGTCATCCGACTTCCGCTAAACTGACACGGCACATCCGGTAGCTATTTCAGTAGTTAGAAGATTGTTTATAGTTAGCCAAAACTTTATCAAAATGACAAATAATGTTAATACCGTAAATGTTTTAAATTGGGAGCACGGAGAAAACTTCGTACGACTATCAGTTGGTCTCACATTGTCTCATCCATCGTCATTGTTAACGTGGCCAGAGGTAACGTTAACCTATGGGAATATTTAACTACGTCCTGTCAGAAGGAGTTGATGGAGCAGCAATAAAAAAATATTTGTAAATAATAAGGAATGAGAATATTTAGGGTTAAGGATAGGAGATTAGGTAATTGGTTAAATATGAACGATTAAATAAGTTGTATAAAATCAGTTGTAAGAAGTGTTTGATGTTTTCAGGAAGCTAGAGACACCTTCTACTGACCTTCAAGTAGAAAAATTTCACCATTTAAATTTCATAAGTAATAAACCAAGATGGTATTCATTTGCAAACTTGACGTGACTTATTTCTTCTAACTAGAAGACTTGATTCATTTAAGTTTTAAGGGGAATCTACAGAGCTCACATTATATTGTTTTATAATAAATGACTGACAGGTAAAATCTGCTCACACTGTAAAGGTTTATAAAAATAACTTCATAACAGGTAAAATCTGCTCACACTGTAAAGGTTTATACAAATAACTATTCATAACAGGTAATATCTGGTCACATTGTAAAGGTTTATTAAAAAAACTTCATAACAGGTAATATCTGGTCATTGTAAAGGTTTATAAAAATAACTATTCTTAACAGGTAACATCTGGTCACACTGTAAAGGTTTATAAAAATAAATGTTCATAACAGGTAACATCTGTTTTACAAGATTCACAAGGAGGACAAGTTTGACCTTTCTTTTATAGAGGAGATCGGTAATGGTGAAGCCAGTCTGCCATTACTTCATGGCCTGGACGAGGTTATTAAGTGCACGATATTGAAGAAAAATGCGATATGTGATAACTCATTAAACAATGTGATATTCGATACGATAATGCTTAAAGTATATAAAATTAACTTAAATTAGATTTAAAATTATATAACCTACATATGTGTTTCACATTCTTTTTGTAACAAGAAAACATCCCTTCAACTTGTGAAAGTGAACATCAGTGTTTTACTGTATAAGATGTGTTATTTTAACATCAGTGTAAACCACAGGGTTCAGGTTATCCTACATTAGGTCTATTTAACAACAGAAACTGAATAATCAAATGTAAAAGTAAAACACTGCTTAGTTTTTCACTGTATGAATTATATAAACTGATTAAAGCTTATTAAAGCAAAAAAAAATATTATGCATATTGCGATATATACATTTGCGATATTTTGATATATTGTGCTCTACATGTTGTGTTTGGAAACTGCTCTCTGAAACACTTCTCCTCCATGATGTGTCAAGCCAACGCGAAATCACCTTGCTTACAATGAACTGAGAAACACCAAACCTTTCAGCAAGATCACCCTGCAATAAATTAGTTAGTTCACCCAAAAATGAAAATTATGTCAGTAATTACTCACCCTCATGTTGTTCCAACCCCCAAATTGAGTGAGACAGCTCTCAGTTTAATCAAAAATATCTTAATTTGTGTTCCGAAGATGAACGAAGGTCTTATGGGGCTGGAACAACATGAGGGTGAGTAATTACTGACAGAATTTTCATTTTTGGGTGAACTAACCCTTTAAGACGCAGCTTCATCAGAATCATCAGGAGCTGATACCAAGTGTGTAGCTGAAAGCTGTTGGTGTATGAATTGGTAAGGTGCTCAGCAACTGAGTGGAATGCATCAATGTCGACCCTGTGTAGAGCTGACAAAGGTGGTCGTTTCTCAGCAGAGTTGAGATTTTGGAGCGTAGTTGTGGTCAGAGACAGATGGATCCTCCCATTGTGTTTCTGCATCACAGGTCTGGGGCATGTGGCTGTGATCCTCCTCACAGTTGTCCACTGCAACACTGACTCTCATCGATGTTCTATGGAAATAATAGAACCATAAAAATGTTTACATTAGTACTTAAAATAGATTTAAATAGTACTTTTTAAATTAGATTTAAATTAGTACTTAAAATGTAGATTTAAATTAGTAGGCTACTTAAAATGAGAATTAATTAATTTATGATGGCACTCATACTTAGAACAGTGTGAAAAAGAAAGATGCATTAAAAACGAGACAGTATACACACAATCTCCTAATTCTATGGTCAATATCAATATCTGAATAAGAGATGTAGCTAGCTGGCCTCCTTACAGGAATAATGTGAGCTATTGTAAGACTGTAATGTACCATAATACAGTGCCCTCCACAATTATTGAACCCCCTGGTAAATATGATCAAAATTGGCTGTAAAAAATAAATCTGCATCGATTATCCTTGTGATCTTTCATTCAAAAAATGTGCAAAATTCTAACCTTTCATTGAAGTAAAAGAATTGAAAGTGGGGGGAAATCACATTATGAAATAAATGTTTTTCTCCAAAACATGTTGGCCACAATTATTGAAACCCCTAGAATTTTTTACGAGTAAAACATCTCTGAAGTATATTCCCATTAATATTTACCTTTTTTAGTACACCAGGGTGACTAGGAACATGAAACTGTCCAGCTATGACTTCGTGTTTCACAGAAGTTTAAATATGAGGAAACACAAAGGCCAAATCCCCTTAATCATCCATCACAATGAGTAAAACCACAGAATACAGTTCTGATGCGTAGCAAAAGATTGTTGAGCATCACAAACTAGAAAGTGGCTGTAAGACAATAGCTAAAGAATTGAAAATCCCCATTTTGATCATCAGGGCAATAATTAAGAAGTTAGAACCAACTAAAGATGTTATGAATCTGCCAGGAAAAGGACGTGTGTCTATACTGTCTTAATGCACGGCGAGTATGAAAGTTTGAGTGGCCAAAGACTCTCCAAGGATCACAGATGGAGAATTGCAGAGATTAGTTGAGTCTTAGGGTCGGAAAGCCTAAAAAAAAAATTATCAAACAACCCCTACATCCCCACATGTTGTTTGGGAGGGTTTAAAAAAAAACCTCCTCGCTCATCCAAAAACAAATTCCAGCAAATGTAATTGTCAGACACGACTGGATCTTCAAACCGCACAGGGTTCTGTGGTCAGATGAGACTAAAACAGAGCTTTTTGGCAGCAAACACACTAGATGGGTTTGGTGAACACAAGGATAAAAAGTACCCCATGTGTACAATTTAATATACCATTGGATCTTTAATGTTGTGGGCATATTTTTCTGCTGGAGGTCCTGGACTTCTTGTTCAGATACATGGCATTGTGGATTCTAGCAAATATCAACAGATAAAAAATCAAAACCTGACGCCTTCTGCTAGAAATCTTATAATATGCCGTGGTTGGATCTTCCATCAGGACAACGATCCAAAACAAACATCAAAATCAAAACAAAAATTTGTTGTGGAGCACAAAATGAAGCTTCTGCCATCACCGTCTCAGTCCCCTGACCTGATGAGTGGGCTGAACTGAAGAGGAGAAGCACCAACATGGATCTGGGAATCTGAAGGATCTGGAGAGATTCTGTATGGAGGAATGGTCTCTGATCTCTTGTCAGTTATTCTCCAAACTCATCAGGCATTATAGAAGAAGACTCAGAGCAGTTATCTTGGCAAAAGGAGATTGCAAAAAGTATTTAATAAAAGGGGTTCAATAATTGTGGCCAACGTGTTTTGGAGAAAAACATTTATTTCATAATGTGATTTCCCCCCACTTTCAATTCTTTTACTTCAATGAAAGGTTAGAATTTTGCACATTTTTTGAATGAAAGATCACAAGGATAATCGATGCAGATTTATTTTTTACAGCCAATTTTGATCATATTTACCAGGGGGTTCAATAATTGTGGAGGGCACTGTATATTGTACTATCTTGAATATTCATTAATATTTTATTTCAGACCCTTAGGTCCATATCACAAAGTAAACGAAATATAAGAAATATGACATATAGATGGCCAATGGTAATCATGCAAGATTCGTTGTATTTTGTGAACGGCTCGTTACTAATCTTAAATGTATTCATAGAACGGACTTCATCTAACGTTAGGCTAACAAGCACATAGATAGGTAAGTTAGGAAACAACAGTTAGGTAAGTTAGCTTACCTGAATCTGACAACCTGTTCAGCAGCAGCACCCGTCGGGACTTTTTTACCAGAACATCGTAGCCGAGCCTTTACTCTGGGTAAGGGTGTTCGTTCGTCAGTCTGCTCCCCGTCCATAAAATGGTACGAACACACATAACACACATGGTACTAACACACATGGTACGAACACACAGCGCTTGGGTGAGCACTTCAAGTTTAGCGCCTTCCGCCATTGCCTCAGGTGCACCTCGTGTAAATCGTAAAGTACACCACAACATTCCGATCGCTTTAGCCTACATTGTGTTCGTAACACCGTTGGTTAAATTGTTCTATCCTCTTAATCCAATTGTTATGTCAGCCCCTAACTGAGCATATAATACTTAACATATTTTACCGTTACAACTATAGAATTACGCTAGAAACTAGCGTAGGTCCTTTCAGCCGGAAGTTGAAGTCCCGCTTAGCCGGAAGTAAGATGACAAAATGAGCGTAATGGCGTCGCCCTTGTTGTCATGGAAAATAAGGTGAATATGAGCCATTGAGACTCATTTAAACTAATGAACTCTAAACTCATACACTTATAAACTAATTGACCCTTCGCTAAGCCCCGCCCTCCTTAGTTACCGTTGCTACGCCTGTCAAGCTTTTGCGCCTGGCACGTCTATTACAGTATGTATGCACTGGTTTCAGACATTCCTAAGGAGATAATTAGTCATTTTTGGCGAACAGGTGAAAATATGAGAGAGCAAGATTGCAGTATGAATTCGAGGGCTATATCCACGACATAATATGCAAAGGATTAGAGAATAATTTCATCAAAATTGAAGTTAAAGCATAACGTTTAGGTCTCAGCGCACGCAGCAGCCGCCTCACACGCTGACCATTCAAATGGGAAACACACAAAATGAGGAACAGCTTTGTGCATGCACAGCAGGGTAAGTGACATTTGAAAATATTCTAATATTTATAAAACAAACAGCTTATCCATATGTATTGTGGAATAAACACATGACATTAGCCTGACCACTTTGCAATTCTCCCGCTTATATTTAGCGCGCCAGGCTAACGTTACTGCTCACACGTCGGACTAACTTACTGTTATGAACTGATTAAATTTGCATACCAACCTTTTCCTTGGAGATCTCTTGCAAGCCCCCTGATGTTCCCTCCTTTTACTAACTACCATTTACTTTTACTAGAACTAACACCGGGAGAGTCGCGATCGGATTGGGGTAACGTTACTGGTTTGGCCGTCGATTAACAAAATGCTGAAATATATTTTTAAGTAACATTAAGTTATGTCAGTGAGCCTCCGTCTTGCCTTTAATCACACTTGATCCACGAGCTGGACAATAACTTTATTCTAGAGCTGCTATAAAGCCAAAACACTTACTTTTAATTTCCTATTATCAATGTAAAGCTGCTTTGGAACAATCTACATTGTTAAAAACGCTATATAAATGAAGATGACGCCCGGCATTTCTCCCCTTGGGTTTTAGGTTTCGGGAAGGGAACAAAATCCACCACCCCGTCCAAACTTTTAGGATACCGGGTATCAGATTTGCACAATCGATACGCACACCGCTTCGGTATGTTTCCCTCACTCGAAAGCTTGCCAGACCTCCCGCGCATAGTTATGGTTGCTAAGCCACGATTGGCCTGTGGCGGTTTTCGGGCGTGGCTTAGCGAAGGGTCAATTAACTTATAAACTCATGAATTCATAGACTTATGAACTCTTAAACTCATAAATTAATAAACTCTGAACTCTTAAACTCATTTAAACTTATAAACTCTAAACTCATTTAAAACTTATAAACTCTAAACTCAAAAACTCTTACACTTATAAACTCTAAACTCATAAACTCTGAGTGTGTGTGTGTGTGTGTGTGTGTGTGTGTGTGTGTGTGTGTGTGTGTGTGTGTGAACACACAGACACACACACACACACACACACACACACACACTAAACTCATTTAAACTTGTAAACTCAAAACTCGTAAACTACTTTAAACTTCAAACCACTTTAAACTTCTTAAGTTTAAAGCTTTCAGCTCCCAAGCAACTCCATAGCAACCAAACTTGAGTACCCTAGCAACCGTTTTGCAAGACCTATATCTCTGTATCAGAACATCGTATTCACCTTATTTTCCATGACAACAAGGGCGACGCCATTACGATCATTTTGTCATCTTACTTCCGGCTAAGCGGGACTTCAATTTCCGGCTGAAAGGACCTACGCTAGTTTCTAGCGTAATTCTATAGTTGTAACGGTAAAATATGTTAAGTATTATATGCTCAGTTAGGGGCTGACATAACAATTGGATTAAGAGGATAGAACAATTTAACCAACGGTGTTACGAACACAATGTAGGCTAAAGCGATCGGAATGTTGTGGTGTACTTTACGATTTACACGAGGAGCACCTGAGGCAATGGCGGAAGGCGCTAAACTTGAAGTGCTCACCCAAACGCTGTGTGTTCGTACCATGTGTGTTAGTACCATGTGTGTTCGTACCATTTTATGGACGGGGAGCCGACTGACGAACGAACACCCTTACCCCGAGTAAAGGCTCGGCTACGATGTTCTGGTAAAGAAGTCCCGACGGGTGCTGAACAGGTTGTCAGATTCAGGTAAGCTAACTTACCTAACTGTTGTTTCCTAACTTACCTATCTATGTGCTTTTTAGCCTAACGTTAGATGAAGTCCGTTCTATGAATACATTTAAGATTAGTAACGAGCCGTTCACAAAATACAACGAATCTTGCATGATTACCATTGGCCATCTGTCATATTTCTTATATTTCGTTTAGGCTACTTTGTGATATGTCGACCTAAGGGTCTGAAATAAAGAATGAATGATTATTCACGATAGTACAATATATTATGGTACATTACAGTCTTACAATAGCTCACATTATTCCTGTAAGCAGGCCAGCTAGCTACATATTATTCAGATATTGATATTGACCTACATAGAGTTAGGAGATTGTGTGTATACTGTCTCGTTTTTAATGCATCTCTCTTTTTCACACTGTTCTAAGTATGAGTGCCATCATAAATTAATTAATTCTCATTTTAAGTACTAATTTAAATCTACATTTTAAGTACTAATTTAAATCTAATTTAAAAAGTACTATTTAAATCTATTTTAAGTACTAATGTAAAAATGTTTATGGTTCTATTATTTCCATAGAACATCGATGAGAGTCAGTGTTGCAGTGGACAACTGTGAGGAGGATCACAGCCACATGCCCCAGACCTGTGATGCAGAAACACAATGGGAGGATCCATCTGTCTCTGACCACAACTACGCTCCAAAATCTCAACTCTGCTGAGAAACGACCACCTTTGTCAGCTCTACACAGGGTCGACATTGATGCATTCCACTCAGTTGCTGAGCACCTTACCAATTCATACACCAACAGCTTTCAGCTACACACTTGGTATCAGCTCCTGATGACTCTGATGAAGCTGCGTCTTAAAGGGTCAGTTCACCCCAAAAATGAAAACTCTGTCAGTAATTACTCTCCCTCATGTTGTTCCAGCCCCGTAAGACCTTCGTTCATCTTCGGATGTGTGCCCAGATGTTACCTTGTTATGAATAGTTATTTGTATAAACCTTTACAGTGTGAGCAGATTTTACCTGTTATGAAGTTGTTTTTTAATAAACCTTTACAATGTGCCCAGATGTTACCTGTTATGAAGTTATTTTTATAAACCTTTACAGTGTGAGCAGATTTTACCTGTCGGTCATTTATTATAAAACAATATAATGTGAGCTCTGTAGATTCCACTTAAAACTTAAATGAATCAAGTCTTCTAGTTAGAAGGAATAAGTCACGTCAAGTTTGCAAATGAATACCATCTTGGTTTATTACTTATGAAATTTAAATGGTGAAATGTATCTACATGAAGGTCAGTAGAAGGTGTCTCTAGCTTCCTGAAAACATCAAACACTTACAACTGATTTTATACAACTTATTTAATCGTTCATATTTAACCAATTACCTAATCTCCTATCCTTAACCCTAAATATTCTCATTCCTTATTATTTACAAATAATTTTTTATTGCTGCTCCATCAACTCCTTCTGACAGGACGTAGTTAAATATTCCCATAGGTTAACGTTACCTCTGGCCACGTTAACAATGACGATGAATGAGACAATGTGAGACGAACTGATAGTCGTACGAAGTTTTCTCCGTGCTCCCAATTTAAAACATTTACGGTATTAACGTTATTTGTCATTTTGATAAAGTTTTGGCTAACTATAAACAATCTTCTAACTACTGACATAGCTACCGGATGTGCCGTGTCAGTTTAGCGGAAGTCGGATGACAAAATGCGGAAGCGCGAAGTATTAAAAGTGGGCGTGGCGGAATAAGGTGAATAGAGATGAGGTTTGGCTCTTTTGACTCATGCTAGCAAGCAGCACTTCCAACATGCTACACATGCTAGCAGTGAATAGCTACATGCTAATAACGATTAGTTAAGTGCTATATCATGCCAAGATCATGCTAAGAACTCTATAAAGACTCCATAGTAACCATCTGTGACAACTACCAACCGCCTAGTAACACCATAGCAACCACCCAGAATACCTTAGCAACACCATAGCAACCACCCAGAACATCCTAGCAACCGCCTAGCAACCACCCAGAATACATTAGCAACTGCCTAGCAACACCATAGAAACCGCCCAGAACACCCTAGCAACCGCCTAACAACACCATAGCAACCACCCAGAACACCCTAGCAACCGCCTAGCAACCACCCAGAATACTCTAGCAACCACCTAGCAACACCATAGCAACCACCCAGAACACCCTAGCAACCGCCTAGCAGCCACCCAAAACACCATAGCAACCGCCTAGCAACCACCCAGAACACCATAGCAACCAACCAGAATACCCTAGCAACCACCCAGAACACCCTAGCAACTGCCTAGCAACCACCCAAAATACCTTAGCAACTGCCTAGCAACACCATAGCAACCACCCAGAACACCCTAGCAACCGCCTAGCAACCACCCAAAATACCATAGCAACCGCCTAGCAACCACCCAAAATACCTTAGCAACTGCCTAGCAACACCCTAGCAACCACCCAAAATACCCTAGCAACCGCTTAGCAACACCCTAGCAACCATCCAGAACACCCTAGCAACCGCCTAGCAACACCCTAGCAACCGCCCAAAATACCTTAGCAACTGCCTAGCAACACCCTAGCAACCACCCAGAACACCCTAGCAACCGCCTAGCAACCACCCAGAACACCCTAGCAACCAACCAGAATACCCTAGCAACCGCCTAGCAACACCGTAGCAACCACCCAGAACACCCTAGCAACCGCCTAGCAACACCATAGCAACCACCAAAACACCCTAGCAACCGCCTAGCAACAGCATAGCAACCACCCAGAACAACCTAGCAACCGCCTAGCAACACCATAGCAACCACCCAGAACACCCTAGCAACCGCCTAGCAACCACCCAGAACACCTTAGCAACTCACTAGAAAACCCCCAACAACTTTTTAACTTTAAACTACTTTAAACTAAATTAAACTTTAAGCTAATTTAAACTTCAAACTAATTTAAACTTTAAACTACATTAAACTTTAAACTAATTAAAACCTTAAGCTAATTTAAACTTCAAACTAATTTAAACTTTAAACTACTTTAAACTTTAAACTAATTTAAACTTTAAACTAATTTAAATTTCAAACTACTTTAAACTCCAAACTATTTTAAACTTCTTCAAACTTTCTGGTCCGGCTTTCTCAAGCCAACTTAAAGTTTGTCTCGACGAACTTTTTAATCTAGTTCATATTTACATTTACATTTACATTTACATTTATGCATTTGGCAGACGCTTTTATCCAAAGCGACTTACATTGCATTCAAGGTACACATTTTTACATTTTGTCAGTTCATATACTAAGTCTGTTGATTTGCGACGGCCTATTGTTGCAGACACTCCGCTTTATTTATTTATTTAGCCTTTTTATATGGTTGTGACCTTGTGATGAGCGCCGAGCGAGCCGCTGGCTGTGCTGCCGGTTGCGGGCGGCCAATCCGCCAAAAGGCGGCCGCATCTCCGCTTTATTTATTTATTTAGCCTTTTTAAATGGTTGTGCGCCACAAGTTGTGATGAGCGGCGAGCGAGTCGCTGGTGGTGCTGCCGCTTGCAGCCATTGCGCCAATAGGCGGCCGCTTCCTCGCTTTATTTAGCCTATTTATTTGTTTGTGATGCGGCCACAACAAGTGATGAGACCAGGCGGCCGCAGTGGCATTTGCCCACATTGCCCAATGGCCAGTCCGTCACTGTCTCGTATATTTTAGGCAACGAAATATGTTATAAAACACATACTAACTCTTTTTGTTTTCATTTAAAGAAATCTTAAACATTATAGCCACACAAATGTGGTTCAGGCAACGCGTATTGATTATATTCACTGCACATAACGTTTGCCTATTTATAACAAAACGAAATATAAAACACAAACCTGCCTCTTTTCGTTTTAAATATAATATAAAAATATTAAACATTTTAATATGGTCCAGGCAATATGTGCATTTGTACTAAACAACAGATTTTGCAGTAAACACCTTTACAGATCATCTTCGTTGTATTAAAATTTAAAATGACAATACTCAACCCAGTCTCTTTTTGTTACATTTCACTTTTATCAATATTAGCCATTATAAAAGTATAAGTAAAAGGTACAAGAAGCTATACAAATAAAGCAAACAATTCAGTCAAACATACAAAGTCAGCGCTCTAGTCTAACAACGGTAAAGTTAAATAGCTTATAAAGTTATGAAACTTCCCCACAGCCAAAACAATTGCCCAGGGACCAAATTATAGATTCACAAGACCAAAAATCGCCCATTAGATATAGACAAGACAAATTATATCTCATGTTTAACCACTACAGAGACGCCAGAGTCTGCGGCAAACGCCAGAACGGCTAGCCGAGGAAAAGCTGTTCCAGGCGGGGTACATGCGCCGAGCGCCCGGTCATCACTGGATCTCACAACTGGATCAAATTATCATAAAACATCTTTAAATAAACCACAGATTTGAGCTTTAAACAACTACATTCTCGCCTGAAAAACTCTTAAAACTACATTTCATGATACAGAAACAGTAGTATTATATTTCAACTGTGTTAAAAAATGGCGCTTCTTATGTTGTCATTCTCCTTGGCGCAGCCTAAGCTGTCAATCAAGCTGTCAATCAAAGTTAACCACGCCCTTATTTGTCATTCATTCTAAATACGATCAGAGAATTTCTAATAGGAAGAGAATTGGCACTCTCTGCTTACTTCCGGTTTCTGGACTGGCTGCAGTAACACGTCTCTGTCCATGGAATTCTAATGGAACTGCAACCAAGATCGATACAATGGGGCTAATAGGAAGTACCAAGGCTCTCCGTAGACGGGCTCTGATACGATCTAAACTAATGAGTCAGAAAAAAATTCACCCCCCTCACAGTTGTCAGGCACTCGGAAGCTATCGAAAAATACAATAAAAGTCCATGGGACCAACCTGTAAAAACATGAATTTATGCTGTGAAAACGGACATTTTAACATGGGGTCTATGGACATTTGCTCCCTTTTGGGACCTCCCTCTAGCGGATTTTCGATGTATTGCAGTTTTTCGCACTTCCGGGTAGGCTTCATTTTACAGATCAATGCTGCGTTCCAGTCCACTTTTAGACACGCACTTGCGAACTTCCCTAAGCACTTCCCCTCGGGGGAATCCCTGCCGCCATTTTGAAGTGCGTTCCACTTCGTGAAGTGGACGAGGGAAGTTTATATGGACAGACCCTCGTTGCCTCGATTTTGACCGAGGGAGCGAGTCTACTTCATATGTACACTTCAGGCACCTATATGTCCCACAATGCAGTACAATTGTGACGTCACCACAAATCTCGTCTAATCACCACCACAACAAACAACTCTATGATATTATATTTTTTAAATTTAAAACAGCCCACACAAACCTATACATTTGGATGCTACATTAAACAAATTCTAAAAGGGAAAAAATGTAAATAACAAATCAACTCTTTAGCTGATTCCAAGTGATCAAGGGCTTAGGGCGTTCCAGTTCAGCCCATTGCAGTTTCCGCCAGTAGTGGGCACTCGTGCTTCGTAAGCAATGACGTACATCCGAGTGAACGAGACGGAGGGAAGTTAGCAAGTGAAGGGCATGACAATTTTGGACTGGAACGCAGCCCAGAATGTTACCGCTTGACCAAAACCCGCCCACTACAAGAAAAAAAACCCAAAATTTTACTGCCAAAATAATGTGATATAATTTCATTACCATCATTCAAAGTTGATATAAGCACAGTTTGTATCTCCTTAAAACTAAATAAATGATGATAAAATAAAATAAAAAATAAATAAAATAATAAATAATTTTTCCAGGAAAACAGATCAAAACAGGGCAATAATTAAGGAGAATTAGCCAATATGACTAAAATGTCCAGGTGGACACTGTCAAAACGGCAATCAAGAAATGAACCGATGACTTTAACCCTCGGAAGAACACATCGCAGAACATAACGCAGAATTTAGCAATCAAAACGGATTTATCGTTGATTCAAACCTTTTTCAGCAGTAGAGTGCAGTCTGGATGGTAAAAGTTGCAGATGTCTGGTTAGGCTAGTGTGCACATGACCATGGACAGGAGTCGTCCCATATTTGATTTCAATTCAAGTCAATTCAAGTCAAGTCATTCAACTGTGCTCTCTCCTCTCAGAGTTATATTCACCATTGAGTCATCTCCCACCACATGTGTACGTTTTTAGAGTTGCTCTATCCCACTCTTTACTGTAGATACAACTTACTGTATAGTAGGCTATCGTCACTTTGGCATTAGCGATCACTTGAATATACAGCTCAGTCGCATCTGCCTGCGGATCGCTGATTGGCAAAAAGTGCGTGCTCGTTGGTGATGTCAACACCAACGCCTGACTCTGCATGGGCGTGCGTGTACAGTAATGTCATGATGACTGATTTTATGGACTACATGCACACTTTAGTTTATTTTTTTAACCAATTAGACATTAAAATGTAGATGTTTGAAAACCGCCGAACTGACCCCAAACCAGCCCAAATTTTGTCCACCCGCCCTTTTTTACCCACACAATCAAATTCAAAACAGCCCAATTGGGCGGGAAACCGCCCAATCTGGTAACACTGCAGCTGGACTCAAATGAAGGTGTAGAACCATCTCAAGGATGATCAGAAGAAATGGACAGCACCTGAGTTAAATATATGAGTGTCACAGCAAAGGGTCTGAATACTTAGGACCATGTGATATTTCAGTTTTTCTTTTTTAATAAATGTGCAAAAATGTCAACAATATGGGGTGCTGTGTGTACAATAATGAGGGAAAAAATGAACTTAAATGATTTTAGCAAATGGCTGCAATATAACAAAGAGTGAAAAATTTAAGGGGGTCTGAATACTTTCCGTACCCACTGTATATAGCATGTGTGAAGTCAAGATATTGTGAACCATTTAAAAATAAGACAGATACAAAATGGATGTTATCTATTTGTCCCTGACATACAATCACCTTCATGGCATTTGTTTTATAAAAGTCAATTGTCCATCGCTCTTTTTCTTTTAAGCATGTTTTTAATTATTCAGCACAACATTAAGAATTCCTTTGTGTTCTGTGTAAGTATAGTTGCACAGAGGAACTCTTTTTTGTTTAATATTGCTTAATTGCGGAGGTTTTTTAAAACCAAATGAAAAGACAAAAGGATGGTGTGATTCAATTAACAAATTATCATTAGTCTATTTAGCTGCTGCTTATGTGATAACCCTTGTATGTGACCAGAGTTTCCGCTAGAAAAAAAATGGTGCCGGTCAAAGTGACCGGCAGAGGTTTCGTTTTCCGGACATTTTGATAATATGCCGGTCAAATATCGCCTCTCAATTAGTCAAGTTGAGGAAAACTGGAGGCAGGCTATGTAACTTAAAAAATGACATAATCAGGCCATATAGAATGCAACATGTTTATTAGCCTAATTTCAAATAGACGGGAAAAAACATGAACGTCTGATTGGCGTCAATCAACGCCAATTGTTTTTACTAGGGTTTCACATTCATAGTTTAACCCAAACCATTGCCAATCCCCCTTCCCCACATAAACTATCTGAAGCCTATTGTTTTTACTCAAGCGAACTTCCCAGTGTCTCTCCACAACTTGCAATGCGCATAAGCCGCGTAACCTTGTTCTCCGCAAGGCGACTTCGCTGCTTCGTCTTGATCCGATTCTGCAGCGAGAACCCCCTCTCTGCAGGAACACTCGAGACCCATTTTCTACTATGGTTTTGTACGTTTCTTCATTCGGATCTATTTGCGATCCATTCCATTCTAAACAAACAACGCAGTTTATATGCTTCGTCCTTGTTTCATTATTCATTAAGATAATAATTAATAAATGCACGCATAATTATCAGTGAACTTGATAAATGTTGCAGATATGTTTTGCTATGCATGCACAAACATGCCTTTTCAACTTATATGTGCAAAATTCAGAATAAAATGAATGTGCAGCAATTTGTACAAATAGAGAGTCTAGGTCTACTATACGTGTTGTAGCCATTAAATAAGCTCATTTAGTTTAATATTTATTAAAATATTATAATGTTATTTTTTTAATTTATGTGGATTATGAAAAGTGAACCGCACGTGTAAGATAGTATGCGCAATATCGAGAGAAATGGAGCAGGTCAGACATGATCTTGACCACTTAATTAAGTTTTTTGTTTTGTAGAAAGCCTTTTTTGAAGTGAATTTCATTTTGTATAAAATGTATCTTAATTTTAATAATTTTTTTATCAACCAATTGCCTAAATTTAATATAATTAATAATTTTTAATATAGCAGACGATGGGCCTACATGACAGCGCCCGCGCGGTCACTTGCATTGCTCGTGAACGGGAGCGCATCTCATCCTAATTTAACGAAACTCAGCGCGTAGGCCTCACAGACATGAAATATATCTTAAGAAAGCTTGAAATGTCTTTTTAACATTTAAAACGAAAAGAAATAGGCTACTCTCTGATTATGTAATCCATTATGTGCATTTCTCTCTATAGGCGCGTTCACTACGGAGATGGCGATCGTCAACTTCATCCTTACAGCTGTTGTTGCTGTTAATAAACTAAAAATAATAGGCCTATAATTTTAGTCGCTGTCCTCAGTGTCCAGAAAAGCGCTGAAATGGAGATGAAGGGGAACCCGTTTTTATTTATTTTTTTTTTTTTGGCTTATCCAGTTTTCTGGAGGCCCACCTACAATCAAAATCCTGGCGCCGTTAGTGCTTCGCAGCGGTCTGATATCAAGAAATAACAGACCGCATTCCACATTGGAATTCAACCAAGCCATGTAATAATGTTTAATAACTTTCAAACGGTAGAGCCTTTTCCTTTATAACATAGCCAAAGGTCGGTGTATTTTTGCTTTATACATTTTAGGCTTATTCTCAAATTCAGATTGTGTTAGGGGGGCGGGATTATTAGGCAATTTTAATCGGACAATTTGACCGGAGAGATTTAATTTTGTCGGACATTTCATTTTTTTTCTGGCCAATGTCCGGCAATTACCGGACAACGGAAACCCTGTATGTGACATATGACATATTTACCATAAACTCTAATTGTTCTTAGAATTTTCACATATGCCTATACACACAATAAAAGAATGAAATAAAATTAAATAAAAGTTATGATTTTCAAAGATTAGTAGAGTTCTTTTATGGACATGAATAAATAAATGAAATCACTTTGTATTAACTTTATTTCTAAAAACATTTAAGATCCGTTGTCTTATTTCCTTGGCTTGTAAACCATATATTATAGGGTTTAAGGCTGGTGGAATAACATGGAACATTAAAGTGGATAGTTTCCTAGTTTCAGCATATACAGTGAAACGATGGAGAAAAATCCCGACACATCCAGATGCCAGCATGATTATATAAACAGTCAAGTGAGTGCTGCAGGTTTTTATGGCTTTGCTGTTGGTTGCTTTGTTTTTGCCTTTGAAGCAGATCATCGCTATTTTGAGGTATGTTAATGCTACACTACCTATTGATGAGGCATATAAAACCACAGTAAAAGTTAATCCATACACATTATTAATAACTGTACTTTCACAGGACAGTTTAAATAACGAAGCATTGTCACAAGCGTGGTTTTGAATCACAGATCTGCAGTGAGACAGACGCACACTAAGGCTAATCAGAATTCCCACCAGCACTACTGCAGCACCCCAGGCTCCTGCCAAGAGTTTAACCACCATGCTATTGCTCATTATAGTTGGGTATCGCAGTGGATTGCATATGGCCACATATCTGTCGAAGGCCATGATTACTATCACAGTGTGAGATACTGTACCATTCAAATGTAAACAATAAGCTTGAATAACACACTCCACATATGTGATGTAGCGCTCAGAGGGGTCTTTTAAGAAATCCCTCAACAATTGTGGCAAAAGAGCAGTTGACCCCAAAACATCGTTCAATGTCAAGTTGCAGAAAAGAACATACATAGGCTGGTGTAAATCTTTGTCTGCTGTGATCTGAATCATCATCCCAATGTTAGATACCATTATAAATATGTAAACCATCAAAAGAAGGATAAATGCAGGAAAACTTGACTCAGTTGTAACTTGCAGTCCCTCCACCAGTAGCACACTGTATCTGAAAGTCAGGTTGTCCATCTGTAATCTAAACAAAACATACAGGTAAAATATATAATAAGATATAAAACTATATTTAACAAAACATATAATACAAATTATAACACCTTACAGGAGCATAATCTTCTTTTCTCTGAATAAAGATTAGTTTGCTTGGTCATTTTATATGTGTGTCAAGTTCTGTGTTGTCATCCTAAGAGTGCAAAAAATCTTTGCTGTGATTGGTGTATTGCTAGTCCATTTAGTTTGCTGGTCACATAGGAAAAGGCACGATTCTGCTCCAAAACATGTTATATAATATTAGCAAGTCACTTAAAACTCATATTCATGTTACATTTGTTTATTTATCTTTTAAGAATGTTTTGAAATAATTTAGCACAACATTGAGAATTCCTTTGTGTTCTGTGTAAACATTTTCACAGCGGAACTCTTTCTTGTTTAATATTGCTTAATTGCAGAGGTTATTTAAAAACCAAATGAAAAGACAAAAAGGATGGTGTAATTCAATTTTGATGACCTGTTAAATCTTTTTAGCCTTTATTAAAACTCAAAACTTTCCCAATGAACACATGGTAACTCTCATTTACCTAATATATACTGGATACTATAACATAATCCAATCTTATTGCAACAATAACAAATTATCATTAATCTATTTAGCAGCTGCTAATGTGATCCTGAACAAAACATACTATATGCTATTGGTGAGTCATTTAAAACTAATATTAAAGGTTAGTATTCGTGAAATATTTAATTGAAGTCCTTCAGAACATATTTGTCAGGCTTGTGTTCTGTTTAGTTCTTCACGTTGTTTCTGAGTAACATATTTTCTTGAATTTTAGTTCTACCAGAAAGACAGGCAGGTGAACGTTTGCATGGTATTTATTCTGTAATGTTTTAACAGATGGTAGTGAGTGCAGCTACTGTGATTTGTATTTAGTTGTATAGAAAAGTTATTTGGGGTAGGCCCGTCCTTAGTCCAAATCCTGGGGATGCAGATTTGGCTAATCCTGCCTGAAGATGAGGGCAGGGAAGGAGCCTACCCCCCTATGGATGGACAGGGGCCAAACTGGTGGTGGAAGGTAGGATGGAGGGGAACGTCATTATCATTAACTGTGAACATGGAATGTCTCGGTTACGTATGGTAACCCTCGTTCGTAGAAAGGAGGGAACAGAGATGTTCGACAGAGGAGACCGACAGAAATGGGATCTTCGCAGAGAGACCAATCTACTTCAAGAGAAACTAAACGAGCCAATGCACATTGGCATGGAATAATTTGCAGCATGGGTATATAATGAGCAGAAGGTGCAACGCATCTTAGGTTTTCGCTGAGGAGCCGAGCCAGAGTCCTGGCCCCACAATGATAGTACAACAACATGGCGACGGGACGAACGTAAATGAGACGTTTGTCGGAGGAGACTGACAGAAATGGGATCCCTACTAAAACGCCATGTCGTTGGCCCAGTCCCCTGCATAAGCTTCACTTCTCTCCCTCTGTTAGGGGCAGAAGCTTATGTGGGGAGTCCGGCCACTGATGTACTGCAAGAAAATCTCAGTGAGAACATTGGATAACACTGGGAAAGCGTGCCCTTTCCAGTGGAAGGGGAACGGTGCAGAAGTGGCGACTTGCCGTGAGGGAGGTAACGTGGAGAATACACATATGGATTAGCCAAGGAGGTAGTACAACATATGGAAGTCTCTGGGGTGGTTCCAGCCTAATCCTAGGGGGGAAGTGCACCGGCAGAGACGGCAAAGCTGTCTCTGCCAATGGAAAGAACCGGCTAGCCGACAGGGTAGCCATACCGTGGAAGAATACACATATGGGGTCACCGGAGGGACCGCTACATGTGGACATCCAGCCTAGAACAGGTTCCTCAGTGCATACGAGTGTTAGGCCTGGCATCAGACGCTACGCAATGTCTGACTGCCGCAGGGGTGATGGAGGAACTCAACAGGGTTATCCGGTTTCGGGGAACACTACTGGAGCAAATTGACACATATCTGGCCGACCAGGCAAGAAATATGTAGCAAGCCCACACTTGAGCGGGTTCCCCGTGCTACTGGTCACTTGGGGCAAGTATACGGGAGGACACTGGCTCTACACGAAGGCTATAGAATCTAGCGAACATGTTGGGTGTCGCCCAGCCCACAGTTCTAAATATATCTGTCAGCGAGGCGCCTAGAGCCAGCTCCCAGGAAGGAGCAACACTTCTAGTTGAGTGTGCTCGCAACCTTAACGGGCAAGTCACGTCTTGGGATTTATACTCCAAGACAATAACATACATTATCCAGTGAGCTAACCTCTGCTTGGAGACAGCCTTTCCGTTCTGTTGGCCTCCGTAACAGATGAAGAGCTGGTCTGAGGTCCTAAAGCTTTGCGTTCTGTCCACGTATAACTGCAAGGAGTGGACAGGACAGAGAAAAAAGCCAGGGCTGGGTCTGCCTCCTCCAAGGGCAGCGCTTGCAGGTTCACTGAAGGGCGTGGTAGAAACCTTGAGCACATATCCGGGCTGCGGTCTCAAGACAACGTGAGAGTCAGCTGGGACGAATTCTAGGCACGATTCATCGACCGAAAACGTTTACAGGTCCACTACCCTCTTGATGGAGGGTAGTCGGCTGACTGCAGCGGTTCGAAGGGAGGTCTCTGCAATGCGCTGAGCACCCAGGTGAGACAGGTCCCAAGAGGGTATAAAGGAGGGACGAGGCAGATTTAGTCTCTTCGCTCCCATCAGGAACCTGACGATCAGGTCATGCTTACCTTCAACTGCATCGTGATGCAAGGCAATAGCGGCAACATACACTTTTAGACTGGAGGGAGACAGCCTTCGCTCCAACCCATCTTGCAGGAAGGAAAGCAGAACTCTGATCGGGCATCTTCGGGGGTCTTCCTGGCGGGAAGAGCACCACTCAATGAATATGTTCCACTTCAACGCATAGAGGCGCCACGTAGAGGGGGCTCTAGCGGAAGTGATGGTGTCTACCACTGCCTGGGGTAGATCACCTAGAACCTCCGCGTCCCGTCCAGGGACCAGACATGGAGTTTCCAGAGGTCTGGACCATAGGGTGCGCCATCTCTGAGAAAGCAGGGCCTTCCACAGAGGAATGGGCCAGGGAGGAAATGATGCGAGGAGTACTAGTTCTGGGAACCAGGTCCGGTTGGTCAGTTGGTTCAACTAAAAAGACCTGCTCCTCGTCCTTCCTGACTTTGCACAGGGTCTGTGCAAGAAGGCTCACTGGGGGAAACGCATACTTGCGTAGGCACCGGGGATAGCTGTGTGCCAGTGCATCTGTGCCGAGGGTCGCCACTTTCCCGGAAGCGTAAGCTGTCATGAGAGCTTGTTGGCTACACGATTGAGCACACCTGGGATGCGAATGGCACGAAGCAACCTCAGATGATTCTGACTCCATAGAAGATGGCGGGCGAGATGCAATGGGAGCGTAGACCACCTTGTCAGTTGATTCTTGTCAACATTCGCAGTGCTGTCCGTGCGGACCAGTACATGCTTGCCTTGAAGCGGCTCATAGCAAGGCGTACTGCTACCAACTCGAGCCAGTTGACATGCCAATGCATCCCGTCCACAGACCCGGGACTACATGCCCATTGTACGTGGGCCCCCAGCCGGTGGCAGAGGCATCCGTGAATACCACAAATGAATTGTTCTGGGAAACACCTGCCCGTAGAAATGAAGGGTCTGACCACTGGCTGAAGATTTGGCCACAGTGCGGGATAATGGAAACCTGGTACGTGCTGCTCGGCCACACCCATCTCGGGACCCGGCCATGAAGCCAGTGTTGAAGCGGCCTCATATAAAGCAACCCAAGCGGCATTACTGTGGCTGCAGATGCCATATGCCCCAGAAGCCTCTGAAAAAGTTTCAGTGGGGCCGCTGTTCTGCGTTTGAACGAGTTCAAGCAGTTCAATACCGATTGGACACGCTCCTCTGTGAGGCGCGCTGTCTGGTTGACCGAGTCCAGCTCCATACCAAGATAAGAGATGGTCTGCGCAGGGGAGAGCTTACTCTTTTATATTGAAAATGCATTTCTGCATGAGCATGTTGAATGGGAGCTTGTGCAAGGCCCGGCGAACTGAATCGCATAGCCAAATCTGATAGCGGTCTGGGGAGCGCTAGCCATGCCCCCAGAGACTGCACCAGCAGGACCAACCACAGATGTACCTACAAGGTGGAGGGCAGGGTCCCAACTCGGGAGGCTGTGAGGCGGCCCAAAGTGGGGTATGGGTGTGCGGTGCAACACTCACCTGACTCCACGGTTGGACAGAGGATGCATGAGAAGGCTGAACTGTGTTCTCGAACCGTATGCTGCTGTCTGCTGGCGACTGAAGGGGATGAGAGTGAAGGTGTCGTAACGGCACACACTGTCAATCTCGCCTTCTTGTGAAGAGGGGAATAAGAGTGACGAGACATAGCATTGTGCACTGTCATTTTCGCCTTCTTGCCGAATCATCATCCTCAGAAGACTCCTCCCCCTCCAATGTGGCAAAGCCCCAAAAGTAATGACTGGGACTGCACGAGACGGGCCAGTGCACTGTCTCAGATGCTCCATAGTTTTCAGTGCACAGGAGGAGTGCCGAAGGCCCAAACACGCGAGACAGCGATCGTAAGCCAAATAAGTCACCGCATCCAGAAACACACACGGGTGGAATGACATCTTGAAAAAGATGCACTCTCACACCTGTGTTTGCTCTTTTAGGGAAAAACTTGCTCTCTCTCAGTGTTGAAGCGCACAGGGGGGATTTCCGTGGCCAACAGCGGCTACATCCCCGCTGTGCAGCCTGCTGAGGCATTCAAAACCGAAACCAACTCGACTGCTCTTAAGCGATCTCCACTGCAGCGCGCCATCAACACCAACATCTCGAGAGGCTTCTTCTCCAAAAGAGCGCTCGAAGAGTGACTCTACGAGGAGGATTGCAGAGCAGAACATCAGAGAGCTCGGCTCCGAAGCGAAATGCAAAGATGCGTTGCACCTGCTGGTCATTATATCCCGCGCTGCATGATGGAAGCAGCTGGCACAAATTATCTCATGCCAATAAGCATTGGCTCATTCAGTTTCTCTCTAAGTAGATTGGTCTCTCTGCGAAGATCCCATTTCTGTTGGTCTCCTCCAACGAACGTAGGAGTGACCGACTGAAAGGGAACAGAGAGTTCAGTGCCTATATACTCCAGGTGTCAAGCATTGACTGGCCAGACCTATTCATATGAATGAATGACGTGACATTAGAGTCTTCCTGATAGAATTTACACTAAAAGCTTCATTTCTACAGGAAAGACTCTGAGGGCAGGTGAATGTTTGCATGGTATTTTTTCTGTAAAGTATTAACAGATGGTAGTGAGTGAGCTACAATAATTTGTGTTTAGTTTTGTAGAAACGTTCTTTGGTGTAGGCCCTTAGTCCGAATGCTATGCCAAGGGTCAGTTCTACCAGAAAGACTCAGGAGATAAAATGATATAACAAAAGCATGTATTTATTAACAGCCTTGCAAACAAATATTTATAAAGTTATTTGGCGTAGGCCACGTCCGTAGCGTGCAAACCGAGGGTAGTGGAATCTGCATTTCCTGCCCGAAGACGAAGGCAGGGGCGCAGCCGACCCCCCGGGAGGGACCATCCTGGTGGTGGTGGGGAGGATGGAGGGGAAGGGACCATCCTGTTTGTGGTGGGGAGGATGGAGGTAATTGTTTGCGTCAGCATCTGCGAACGTAAGTACCGATCTTTTATACTGCAAGTATTAGAACATGATTGGTTAGATGTGAAGTTAATTAGTGATGTAGCGATTGAGTCTTCCTGGCAGAACTTACACTAAAGCTTTCATTTATGTGAATAAAACAATGAAAAGCCATGATAGGCCAATTAAGTGAAGGGCAACTAAAGGCCAGGTTACATAAAACAATAATCAGTCTTAACTGATAGCCACGATAGGCCATTGTAAGGACCATCCATTGGCCCAACGACGGAATCCAACGGCCTGGCGAAGGTTTAATACGTGTATGTCTTTTCAGCGCTCCAGTGAAGTTCACTTAATTTATTGGAACTTAGTTTTAGTATTACTTTAGCTCTATGCGTAATCTGACTCCAATTTCAAATGATAATCAAATTTAGATCGTATTTCTGATTAGAAAATAATCATAAATATTGATTATGAATTAATTTAGATCTTTGATTATTCTGAGTATCCCATACTTTCAGTTTTTAATTCATTATGGACCCAATGCCGCACAGAGATCACGTCGGCCAATTCGTGTTTCTCACGGACACAAACCTGTTAATTCTGATTTGAGTCAGAGGATGTAGGGTTTGCTAATACCCCTAAGGTTGGTTGCCTACTGCTCACTCGAACCAGAGAGTGTAGTTTAATTTAGCCATTTCCTTACAACTTGCTAAACCAGTGATAGACAGAAATCAAAAGGTCTTCAGATGACGTGCCTACTGCTCCGTTCATACATGCGCCTTTAGTTTGACCTACCTTAACTAAGATTTGCGGTAGCACCAGCCTCCTTAATATATTAAAATAATGATTTCAGAATACTTCAGAATAAATCAAGATGTAACATTTATTTGTCAGGTAAAAATGTATCATGCCAATTACAAAGTAAATGATTAAAAGCCAATTCAGAAAATACATGACATCATTTACTCAAAGATGACTCTAAAAGTAAGCAATGTTTTCCTGACAAAGACACAGTAATGTGTCAGGGCTTTCCAACCAGAAAGCACTAAAACATTACTATGGGGGATGATCCTGGTAAAAGAGTCCCAAAGGTTGCTCTGTTCCCTCGCCTTAAATACCAGATCAGAACAGAAGGGGGTTATACAAATGTTGTTTAGAGTTGGTTGGGCCAATCCATGTACCCCAGGGGGTAGCACCTGGTTTCTTGAGATATCGTAAAGAGATATCAGCCAGAGAGATACAGGATTCTCCTGAGTTCTCAATCTTTCTCATTAAACCAATGACTGCAATGAAATTAAGACCATTTTACCAATCGCACTGTGCCCTTTAAAATGACACCAAACATGTAAAGGAAAAAACAACATATTCACAAGATACATCATATGTGATATATAGACATTCTTAATGACCTTTCAGTGACTAAAGGAGGGAGAAGAGGAGGGAGAGGGGGATGCAGAGATAAGGAAGAAGGACAGTTTGGGCAGGACAGTGTCCTGTGCTCTCTCTTTGCTATCTTCTGTCCAGGGTGCATTTTACTGCTTTATTGCAGGGTGCGTTTTGTTTTAACAGGAAAATCAGTTCTTACACCATGCTATGCGAAGGGCCGTGATAGGCTGTGCTATGCGATATGCCAGTTATTTAAATAAAACAATGAAAAGCCATGATAGGCAAATTAAGTTAGGGGCCACTAAAGGCCAGGTTACATAAAACGAACAGTCTTGCCTCATGGCCACAATAGGGCATCCTATGCAAAGGGTCACAATATGCCAGTTTTGTGAATAAAATGGTGAAAGGCCATGAAAGGCCAATTATGTGAAGGGCCAGGATAGGCCGGGTAACAAACAATAATAGTCAGTCTTACCTAATGGCCACAATAGGCTGTGCTATGCGGAGGAGAAATCAAATATCAATGCAGAAATGTTCTCCATGAAAACCTGCAATTGCTGATAAAGCACAAATTCAAAAATAGTCAATGGTCAAGAGTCCAACTAAAGCAAACACTGTCCATGATGGTGACCTCAAACGAAACAATTTCAATAAGACATCAACATCTAAACCTCTGTTAATTCTCAATAAGAACTTCTGTAGACGTGTGACAGAAATAAAGTCAGTCTGGTTAGTAATAAGTGAAGCTGGTAATGCTGTTTGTGGAGTTGTTTGATCAGATCTTGAGAGAGTTAATGTCTTTTATCTTCAGTTTATCTAAGGCTGTGTCTGAATAAAGTTGTAGTTTGTGTTCTTATTACTCTTTCGAAAGATGATTGAAAGAATGTTTCAGGAACATCACACTAACCTTTAAATAACATTCTAGTAACATTAAGGAAACTGGATATTTTTATGTTCTTGGAATGTTAGAAATCGTTCCTATAATGTTGAATTTTAAATCAAAATGAAGTTGAAAGAACGTTTGAGGAACATTATAACTCTTAAAACGCGTTCCTCTAACGTCAAGAAAACTGGGCATTTTTCATGTTCCCAGAACCAACACTGAATATTTGGAGAACGTTCTTATAACAAAAGTCTGTTAGCTGGGTTAGTGCAGCTGGTTACAAGACCTACACATATAAAGGGGCACACTCTTGATCTTATTCTGTCCCATGGGATACTGTTGGGTGATATTGAGATATGTGACCATAGTTTTTCTGATCATAATCCTATTATCTTTAATATGCCGCTAGCACTAAATACTATAAATCTCCATAAAACTGCCCTTAAGACGCGGAGAATCACTGCTGCTACCTCTGCCACTTTTTCTGCAGCGTTTAAGGAGTTTTCCCACTATCCTGAACTTGCCTCACCAGAACTCAGTCCGGACAAACTACTTTATAATTTTAATTCTATCTGCGGTACAATTTTAGATGATGTCGCTCCAGTGAAAACAAAACATCAAAAGTCAATCCCTGAGCCATGGGTGAATAATACTACTCGGACTCTGAGGCTACGTTTACACGGAAACGATCTGAAGAGAAAACGCAAAAGTGATCACTTTTTATTCTGCGTTTAGACGAGCGTTATGGGGGGGAAATCTGCGTGCATACGGTGACGCAAAAGTGTGTGAAATTCAATGTAGTATGCACTCCAGGCGGCTAGGTGGCAATGTGAAGTACTGATCGGTGCCTTCACTGTCTAGCAGACTTTTGCGTTTTTACCGTTTAGACGGAAACGCGACGGTGGAGCGTTTTTAAGATTTCCACTCTGGAGGGTGGTTTCACTTTATTGCGTTTTTAAGCCCCAAAAACGCCGTCGCCGTCTAAACGAAAGGCACATCCGATAAAATATTTTTACGTTTTCACCCGCGAGCGTCCTCGTGTAAACGGGGCCTGAGACAGGCATGTAGAAGGGCCGAGAGGAAATGGAAAAAGGACAAACTACAGATCTCCTATGAGATGCTTAAAGACTCCCTTTTTAAGTATCAGAATGAGTTGAGAGTGGCCAAATCAGATTATTTCTCTACCCTTATAGACAAGAATCACAATAACCCTAGAATCCTTTTTAATTGCTGTAATCTATTTAAAAATATTGAATTTAAAAGATTTTTTAAGCTGTCAGAAACTGAATAAATGATTCAATGTCTCACTCATAAAGGCTTCACTTGTTTCATTACTGGATGAATCAGTGTTTTGAAGAATGAATCATTAAGTGACAGTAACTGTAACTGATAGAAACTTTATTTGAAGCATCAAATTAAGTAACCTGAGTAAGTAACTTTAAGTAAATCGCTACTTTTAAATCGCGTAGACACAAGTGTGTATATCCGAACTACAAACTTTTATCTCAGTATTTCTGTGATGGTTTGAATGATTGTAACAGTTTTTCAACTGCACAGTATCTGTATTTCAATTTTAATACTTATACATGATAACTGCTCTCTCTGGGCCAGCAGCAGTGCCAACGCAGAATTTAATGTTTGCTGTGGTCGTACTTTAAACATTGTCATTTAGGAATAAGTTTACTTGGGTGTTTAAATCAACATTGCAAACTTTTAATGGTTTATTGTGCACCACTTCCAATTTCTGTAAAAAAAAATAAAAAAAATAATAATGTAATATTTACAAGTATGGGGTCTCATTCTAAAATTAGCCTATCACTTACTTTTTACTTCCATGGTCAACTGCTCCTTCAGCTTGTCATCAACCAATACATATCCACATAACCCCAAAGGCTGGATCAAGAACAGCTGCTTTGACATAACAGGATCAGAGAATGGCAGGATTCCTTCATTGGTCTCTGGCTGAGACATTTTTACATTGACAAAGATGCCTTTGAATCTTCTTTGCAGTGATCTTTGAAGACTGTGGATTAGGTTGACCAAGTATTGTGTTCCTTCTTTCTGGTTTTCCAAGTGATTGTTGTGTGTCCATAATGGAGAGAAAATTAATGAAGTGCTTGTTGTCAGTGATAGACAGGGGCATGTTGCAATTAATGATCAGATCAGATATTATTGCTTCTGTAATGGCTTTTTGTCGAGGGTGGTTGACTGGATATGTACCCACTGAGCAAGCGACGTCTGTGGACGTACAAAACAGGTTGATATCAAGTCCGTCCGTCCAGGCCATGATCTGAACGTCCATTGACAGCCAGAATTAGTCGATTAATGACACTGAGAAATTATGTCCAATCTGGCCATAATCTAAACGTCTACTGACAGCCAGAACTAGTTCAGAAAAGACGTTCATACTGGCTATAATCTGGACGTCCGTTGACATCCAGAAACAGTCCATAAATGACGTGAATAAAGATGTCCAATCCGGCCATAATCTAAACGTCCACAGACAGCCAGAACTAGTTCAGAAAAGACGTTCATACTGACTATAATTTGGACGTCAGTTGACATCCAGAAACAGTCCATAAATGACGTGAATAAATATGTCCAATCCGGCCATAATCTAAACGTCCACTGACAGCCAGAACTAGTTCAGAAAAGACGTTCATACTGACTAAAATCTGGACGTCCGTTGACATCCAGAAACAGTCCATAAATGACGTGAATAAAGATGTCCAATCCGGCCATAATCTAAACGTCCACTGACAGCCAGAACTAGTTCAGAAAAGACGTTCATACTGACTATAATTTGGACGTCAGTTGACATCCAGAAACAGTCCATAAATGACGTGAATAAATATGTCCAATCCGGCCATAATCTAAACGTCCACTGACAGCCAGAACTAGTTCAGAAAAGACGTTCATACTGACTAAAATCTGGACGTCCGTTGACATCCAGAAACAGTCCATAAATGACGTGAATAAATATGTCCAATCCGGCCATAATCTAAACGTCCACTGACAGCCAGAACTAGTTCAGAAAAGACGTTCATACTGGCTATAATCTGGACGTCCGTTGACATCCAGAAACAGTCCATAAAAGACGTGAATAAAGATGTCCAATCCGGCCATAATCTAAACGTCCACTGACAGCCAGAACTAGTTCAGAAAAGACGTTCATACTGACTATAATTTGGACGTCCGTTGACATCCAGAAACAGTCCATAAATGACGTGAATAAAGATGTCCAATCCGGCCATAATCTAAACGTCCACTGACAGCCAGAACTAGTTCAGAAAAGACGTTCATACTGACTAAAATCTGGACGTCCGTTGACATCCAGAAACAGTCCATAAAAGACGTGAATAAAGATGTCCAATCCGGCCATAATCTAAACGTCCACTGACAGCCAGAACTAGTTCAGAAAAGACGTTCATACTGACTATAATTTGGACGTCAGTTGACATCCAGAAACAGTCCATAAAAGACGTGAATAAAGATGTCCAATCCGGCCATAATCTAAACGTCCACTGACAGCCAGAACTAGTTCAGAGAAGACGTTCATACTGACTATAATTTGGACGTCAGTTGACATCCAGAAACAGTCCATAAAAGACGTGAATAAAGATGTCCAATCCGGCCATAATCTAAACGTCCACTGACAGCCAGAACTAGTTCAGAGAAGACGTTCATACTGACTATAATCTGGACGTCCGTTGACATCCAGAAACAGTCCATAAATGACGTGAATAAAGATGTCCAATCCGGCCATAATCTAAACGTCCACTGACAGCCAGAACTAGTTCAGAAAAGACGTTCATACTGACTATAATTTGGACGTCCGTTGACATCCAGAAACAGTCCATAAATGACGTGAATAAAGATGTCCAATCCGGCCATAATCTAAACGTCCACTGACAGCCAGAACTAGTTCAGAAAAGACGTTCATACTGACTAAAATCTGGACGTCCGTTGACATCCAGAAACAGTCCATAAAAGACGTGAATAAAGATGTCCAATCCGGCCATAATCTAAACGTCCACTGACAGCCAGAACTAGTTCAGAAAAGACGTTCATACTGGCTATAATCTGGACGTCCGTTGACATCCAGAAACAGTCCATAAATGACGTGAATAAAGATGTCCAATCCGGCCATAATCTAAACGTCCACTGACAGCCAGAACTAGTTCAGAAAAGACGTTCATACTGACTATAATTTGGACGTCCGTTGACATCCAGAAACAGTCCATAAATGACGTGAATAAAGATGTCCAATCCGGCCATAATCTAAACGTCCACTGACAGCCAGAACTAGTTCAGAAAAGACGTTCATACTGACTAAAATCTGGACGTCCGTTGACATCCAGAAACAGTCCATAAAAGACGTGAATAAAGATGTCCAATCCGGCCATAATCTAAACGTCCACTGACAGCCAGAACTAGTTCAGAAAAGACGTTCATACTGACTATAATTTGGACGTCAGTTGACATCCAGAAACAGTCCATAAATGACGTGAATAAAGATGTCCAATCCGGCCATAATCTAAACGTCCACTGACAGCCAGAACTAGTCCAGAAAAGACGTTCATACTGACTATAATCTGGACGTCAGTTAAAATCCAGAAACAGTCAATGACTGACAGCCAGAACTAGTTCAGAACAAAATGACAAACAATATCTGTAAATTAATTAACTGACTGTTAATTTACGGACTCTATCATTAACTGTTAAATTGATCTTGCTGGTCAGACACCAACAGGGTTCATGATGCACACATGGCACTTTTAAGTCCTCCTGGGAAGTTTGTATTGATGAGGTTTTACCATTTGTTTTTTTTTATGTTTTAAATAAATTTATGAAGCCACTGTAAAATTTATCATTACATGTTATATTGTTATACTATAATACTGTCATATTTTGTGCAGGCATTAGCTTACTTCATCGTAAATAGAAAAGCCTGACAATGTAACTGCTAAATACCAAAGTATTGTGGTATTACATGTTTCTCACTGACACACTCATAACTCTTCAAGATCGGGCTTAAAGAAAATCCCAAGCTTCCTACTCATATTTTCATCATTGTGGTGGCGTTCATGTATGTTCAATTTGTAAATACGATCTTTATGATACAGGTATGTCTTGAATGCATCAATAGCTCTAGTTTAGGGACAATCCATACAAACAATCTTTACTAAACAGACTGTCACAGTGAGAAGATTTTTGTCCTTTATCAATGCTAAAGTCCTAACCACTGCAGTTAACACCATGCTGTTAAATAAAAGTCTGTAGACAAGTCTTAAGGTTAGGGTTAGGGTTAACCTTAACCCTTAATTTCTAACCCAGACCCGGTTTCACAGACAGGATTTAGATAAAGCCAGGATTTGTCCTTAGTTCAATTTGGGTATTTAATTATAGCTTTTAAAAATGTGCCTTAGAAAAAAAAAACATTACTGGCATGCATCTTGAGACAAAACAATGGCACTGCCATAAGATATGTCAGTACAAGTTGCTTTCAGGTAATACAGCTCAAACATGCATTTTAGTCTGGGACTACAGGCTTAAGTCTTGCCTGAAAAGTGTGAAATCCTGGGTATTATGTTGTAACTTGTATATAATTATGCCAATGTTACCAAAGTGTTGCGTTGGACAGAGGATTAACTCTAAACCAACAGGTTGTGTACCAGTGCCACACAGGGTGAAAAAGGATGTTGACATTATTAGGCATAAGAGTGTTTCTAAAGGAAAGGTCAAGAATTTGTGAAAGTGTAAAAGGGTCATTATGGGTCACATGAATGTAACTGTCACCACCATGATACCCATTCATTACATTTTCATATAGATCTACATCCAGAATTGAATATGAATATATGCAGTGTTTGCTCTGTTTAATATACTGTTTGCTCTATTAAATTGTGCTTTATCAGAACAGTGGTAAATAAATATTATATATGGTCAGTTACTGTAAGTTCTTACAGTATTTTTAATCTTTAATTTTGTTTAATTTTTAATCATGCTGCACTGAAAAAAACAATTTAACCAATTGATTAAATATAACAGCCCAGCCTACAAATACAACCAAATAAATAGCACATTATATATATATATATATATATATATATATATATATATATATATATATATATATATATATATATATATATATATATTCATATTTTCCTGTAATTGCAATGTTGCCACACTATTGGCTGTCTCTCCTAGCTGTTTCGAGCATGATTGGTTATTCTCTGTTTATTCTGACTGTCATCCAGGAATCTAGCCAATGACAATATGCGCGCCTTTACGAGTCAAGTTTGAATAAACGTCAGTTAGTTCAGTTGAGTGAGTCGGTGTTTGCTTTGCTGCTGCGCGGGATCTTCAATATTAGCCTATTCCGTGGGTTTTACATCGTTTAAAACATGGATTATTTTACATCGAAATGCTAAATGTTTATTTTGAGCGAGTTGCTGGGTGTTGCTGGATGTAAATGAAGAACAAACAAGGAATATGGACAAAGAATTTTAACAACGGACATATATTGCAATCTACTGAAGGTAAATAACTTTATTTTATACAAATTCTGCTACATCAAGATATAATTAATTTGTGAATCTAAACGCGATTAGAGCAATATTATTAGTGCATACGGTATTCCAATGTATTAATGTTATGTGCTGCTAGCATGTGTAACTTGTCTAACTTAGTTAATGATAAAAAAATAAAATAAAACTCAGCATGGGAGCTTTACAACGAGTGAACTGAGAATATTGTATCTTTAGACAGAAAACTGTCACAGTCTTACTCTAAGAATCTGCAAACTTTTGAATCTATTGTTGATCGCGGGATGGCTAACCGATCAGTTAAATTAACGAGTCGTAATATGTTTTGGAGCTGTTGAGTCAATTTTGCAAGCTTTTGCAAATGTCTCCGTTAGTAAGTAAAACAAATAACTAATATAGATGTGTATGTGTGTGTTTCCTTCATGATCCAGGCATTTTGGGAATAAATATTGTCCAACCACACGATGTTCAGATGCGGTGAGTATTGTCATAAAATACACGTGAAATAGAGGCAGAACATGTAAACTCTGCTCAAATGCACTGGTTCAAACCCTCCAGACAAGCTTTATCTTCTTGAGTTTACAGGCCTAGCTGACCCAAAAATAAATGTCTTTCAAAATGAAAGTATTTTCAAACCTGTATAACTTACTTTTGTGAAACACAAGAATTTTGGGAATAAAACAACTGTATTCATTGTATGACAAAAATAAAAGGCATTTTTCAAGATATCTTAATTATGGTTCTACATAAGAATCTCATACAATTTCAACATGAGGGTGAGTAAGCTAGGCTACATAATGAGATAACTTTTTTTTTTTTTTTTTTTTGATGAGCTGTTCTTTTAAAGGATAGTTCACCTCAAAGTTTAAAAATGTGTCATCATTTACTCACCCTCAAGTTGTTTCAAACCTGTATGAATTTCTTTCTTCTGCTGAACACAAAGAAAGATATTTTGAAGAATGTCTGTAACTTGGGTCCCATTGACTTCCATAGTATTTTTGTTTCCTACAACGGAAGTCAATGGGACCCAAGTCTGTCTGTTTACCGACATTCTTCAAAATATCTTTCTTTGTGTTCAGCAGAAGAAAGAAATTCATACAGGTTTACAGTAAATCAACTTGAGGGTGAGTAAATGATGACACAATTTTCAACTTTGAGGTGAACTAATCCTTTAAGGACATTTGCTAAATTAACCATGTTTTTTATTATAGTGTAGAAACTTGTTTCTATGTTTTTATGGTGGATTGATTACAATAATTTATTAAGTGAGTATAGGAGCAGGCTTCACTGCATATATTAATAAACTTTTAGAGTGCTGGCCTGGATAATTGTAATACGTAAAATAGGAAAGAGGCCACACTATGCATAAACTTTTATTTGCAAAAATGCGTTTCGGCGCGTGCAAACTGATGAAGGCACGCGCCGAAACCTGTTTTTGCAAATAAAAGTTTATGCATAGTGCGGCCTCTTTCCTATTTTACGTATTACAATAATTTATTACCATTTGGTTAGTGTCGCAAAACATTGTTAATTTTTAGTAAGGGTTCTCCAGATTTATATAACACTTATGGAACATTAAAAAATGGTCCTATGTTACCCGATCAATAATCCTATTAACACACTTTAAAAAAAAAAAAAAAAAAAAAAAATTAGATCTAGCATTGGACTTACGGAGCAGAATAGGCACCAACAGAGAAACAAGTCCATCACTAGTAAGTATCCACTGCAGTATCTGGTTATACTTTATTTCGATAGTCCACTTTAGACATTCTACTAACTATAAGTAACTTTTCAACTACATGTCAACTAACTCTCATTAGAGTATTAGTAGGCTGTAGTAGGCAGTCAATAGACTGGTAGGTTAAGTTTAGATGTTAGGATTCGGGTTAGGAGAATAAGTTGACTTGTAGTTGCCGAGTTACTTATAGTCAGTAGAATGTCTGTTAGGGGACCAACAAAACAGAGTGTTAGCAAATATTAAGCAGACAGTCTACTAATACTCTAATGACAGGTTGACATGTAGTTGCAAAGTTACTTATAGTTAGTAGAATGTTTAAAGTGGACTATCGAAATAAAGTGTTACCCAGTATCTAAATCCGCAGTCAATTTTAAAGGCACAATGCACTCTGAAATTAAAAAATGATCTCTTTTTTTCTTCTCTCGTGCCATTCCAGATGTATATCTGACTTTCTTTCCACAAAGTTTTTTTGAAAAATTATCCATTATTGTAAGCCACTATAATGCAAGTGCATACGCCAGAAACTTCATACAGCCTTTACTCACAGCTTGCTGTGTTGTTCACACAAGATGTTTTCTGCACTTATCATGTGAGCTTTACAATGCTCTTGGACTTTTTCGACCTTCAGCATTTTGGTGTCTATTCACTTGCATTATTTGACACAAACACAAGAGATGGATAATATTTCTAAAAGTCTAGTTTATTTTTTCTAAAATATGTGTTTTCATCTGAAGAAAGAAAATCATATACCTTTCGGTCGGCATAAGGTAGATAAAATGAAGGGGGAATCAGTTTGCTCCCCTTTACCTAGTATTATTTATAAACCTTACATGTGATTTAATAAATGTACAATTAAAGGGGTGTTCCAAGCAAGCATCTAAATCCCTTCACAAAGAGCCCTTCCACAAAAGGGTTAGCAAAGGGGGACATGCATGCGATGGTAAATTAACTGAAGTAATTTTATCTTCTAGTAATTGTATATTATATTTATGGTAATGTGACCTAGGATGGCAAGTTCCTGTGATTCATTTTAAAACTAGATATGGAGGAAGAGTTCAATTTAACATAGAATAATTGAGTTGTTTGTTTGGGTTTGCTATATTACACACATTTTCATCATACCGAAGTTCCATAGGTAAAACTTTTATTAATAGATGCGTTAATGTAACTACCTGCAGGGTTAAAAGAAAAGACGTCAAGAACACACAAACTTAAGGAACTTTTACACATCAACAATGTACTAAAAACGGAAGAGTTCTTTCTTTGTACAGATGACAACGTTATTAAAACGATTACCGTTTGGACAGATCCACTGTGTTAATCTACATGTTCCTTCTTTTGGTGATGCACATTTTTCTATCAGACATAAGTTTTAGATACCAGACAAAACGAATGAAATGTGACCCATGCTAATTAATTCCCCCCTTTTACCTCTCTCTTTTATCTTTCTGTGGCCAGGATCCATCATTCATCAGAACAGCTACCAAGAGAAGTGAGTATTCGTCCTCTACCTCCTTTGTCTCAATGTTATTTCAACACAATTGGTCTCCAAAGTACTATATGTATATGTTTATATTAGGGGTGTAAGATTAAGAAAATGTCATAATTGCGATTTTCGATGCAAAAATGATTCTCGATAAATAAAAAAACGATTCACAGTATGTAAATGTAGTCACTTTTCCTATGTAGGTATTAGGGATGTGCATCTCCATAACTGAGGCCGATACGATACGCATCTCGATGCATAGCCAACGATACAATACATTAATGATACATATAAGCAGCTTCCAGCTACCGATGCAATGCAATACGATTCACTATTATTACGATCCGGTGCGATTCGATTTCGATTCAACGCATTGCAAAAATATGATGCTATGCAATTCAATATGGTATAGATAGTTAACTTTTATTTCTTTTGTTCAGACATAGGGCAAATCATAAAGTAGCTTAAGTGCCATCTGACTTTTAACACATGGCTCTCTCACAATCAAAAGATTTGGTTTCCACAAAAAAAGCAGGTACTGTAGGCTAACTGACCAGAAAGCAGGTGCTGGTATTATGTGCTTCACGGGCCGTTTATCAGTTTGGACCAGTGCAGCGCGAGCCGATCTTGATTAAGCGACACTGTTGCTACACGACGCTAGAGATCCCCACTGAAGTAATAACATCGCTGCGAGATCTAGTGAGAAGCATTCATATTTCTCTGTTATTAACGGATCAAACAGCGCTGACGTGGAAACATTGTGCCATGAATGAACAATACAGTGTCCACAGATCAGCAACATTCACCATGGATTTACTGTAGTAACACTAACTGTAACCATGGAAGTTTGGCAGGAATAGTAGGCTTTAATGCTTTCAAGTTACATTACGTTGGTTTTATTTTGACATAAATAAAATTACTGCCCTCAAATGTTAATCTGAACTAAAATAAACCTTTGTTTATAACTACAATATTACATTAAATTTTTTTCAAGGAGCTGTTTTACATGCTTCTAAGAGTCAATTATAGCTTCATCATTCCTCAAAGTAAAAAAAAAAAAAATCATACTTTATGATGTTAGGTTTAATGCAAAAAAAAAAGTTACAAATATTAAATCAAGGAAATTTCTCTGGCATTTCTTTCTTTTTCCTGTATCGAAAACGTACCGAACCATGACACAAGTGTATCGTATTGAACTGAACCATGAATATTGTGAACCGTTAACTTGCACCCCTAATATGTGTGTGTGTGTGTGTGTGTGGGGCTGTTTAAACCTGGCCACTTGATGCGTTTTCTCAGATCAGATAGCTATCTGTTTTATCACAACAATTCCATTTACACCTGGTCACATAAATGTGTTTTTGCAAAACGGATATAAATCCGATCTTCGATTCCCTCGCTATGCAAATTTAATGGCGTTCACGTCACCGAAAGCAACAGATATGAACTGCAATTTATTGATCATCCGTTAAAATTTCTAAATCAAAGACCGCAAAAGGAGAGAGCGCAACAGCCCTGGTAAGATCATTTTGTTTCTTCACTTTTAATGATGATAACTGTGTTAAGCATTGGGGACTTACTTTCTCTTTTATTTGCGATAGTTTGCACGTTGGCTTGATGCATAACGTTAGATGGTCAGCGGCGATGCGGCAGTAGCGTCGTCATAACTGGCTATAACATGACATATAGCCTATAACACGCTCTCACACCTTTATTTAAGAGCGTTTTTTTGGGAGGAGTAAAATTTACAGATATGTGGTTTCAACAACCAGATGCATTTACACTTGTCCAGTTTCTTCTGGAATGCGACCCAGACCACCTCCTGAAGTGGTTTGAGCAATCAGATTCAAATGCGTCACGAATGCGTTTCGGAGGGCATTTACACCTGGTCTTTTCAAGATCATATAGCTATCCGATCACTAAAATCGCATGAAGTTGTAAATGGCCCCTATATGTGTGTGTGTGTTTGTGTGGAATGCCTTATATCAGGCTTGATGTAATTTTACTTGATTTGTGATATATTTCATTTAATTGATTCGAGTACTCAAATTTTCAACTATGTATCTCTGCTATAAGCTAAACCACAACAGTGGCATTTGTATTTATTTATTTAACATGTGGATTTTTTTGCTTTGATTGTAGCTGCTGTCATGAAATGGGACCCAGCTGCAACAGAGGCCCAAATAAATTCTGTAGCCGATCATCTGAAACTGCTTGCTGCTATAAATGAAGCTTGTGAACCTTATAGCAGCCATATTTTGTTAATTGTTATGTTATATTGTTTTAACAACATTTTATAGATTATTTAAAGGGAAATTGTGTTAATTTACAACTTAACTGTTCTGGCTTTTAAGTTTTATTGTGTTAATTTATACTTTACTCCTCCGGCTGTTAAGTTTTGGTCCAGCAGAACAAAATAGTAATAAAAATATATTTTGAAATTTAAATAGTTGATTTTTTGGAGTGATTAGTTTGGTTTACAGGAAAATGGTAAGCAGTTTATTATAGTTATATTGTTAAGATATACAAATGCAAGTATATACACTACACAGTTATTCAATTGAATATTCAATATTATCAATATTCTTTAAAATCTTATTTAGGTCTATGGTCTGTGTGTCTGCAGTTTCATGACACGACAACCATTAACAATGAGTAACTGGGTTTTTCTCAGTGAGAACTAGCTCAATCACTGCCACTGTTTTGTAAATATTTGTAAGTAAATATTTTTTAAAATTGGATCCTTGCAAAATGCACATATGGGCATTTCTACTACAGAAAACACGTCTAATACAACTTTTATTCTGGCTGCCTTTAGATGTCTAACAATTATGTCTGTAGCACGTCTTTAATTTACGTCTATACAATGTCCAGAAAAGACGTAAAAAAAACTTTCATTCTGGCTCCTGAGAGGACGTCTTCTGGATGTCTAAGAATGACGTCTTTAGCACGTCTTTAATTGACGTCTATACAATGTCCAGAAAAGACGTATAAAAAACTTTCATTCTGGCTCCTGTGTGGACGTCTTCTGGATGTCTAAGAATGACGTCTTTAGCACGTCTTTAATTGACGTCTATACAATGTCCAGAAAAGACGTATAAAAAACTTTCATTCTGGCTCCTGAGAGGACGTCTTCTGGATGTCTAAGAATGACGTCTTTAGCACGTCTTTAATTGACGTCTATACAATGTCCAGAAAAGACGTCAAAAAAACTTTCATTCTGGCTCCTGAGAGGACGTCTTCTGGATGTCTAAGAATGACGTCTTTAGCACGTCTTTAATTGACGTCTATACAATGTCCAGAAAAGACGTCAAAAAAACTTTCATTCTGGCTCCTGTGTGGACGTCTTCTGGATGTCTAAGAATGACGTCTTTAGCACGTCTTTAATTGACGTCTATACAATGTCCAGAAAAGACGTCAAAAAAACTTTCATTCTGGCTCCTGTGAGGACGTCTTCTGGATGTCTAAGAATGACGTCTTTAGCACGTCTTTAATTGACGTCTATACAATGTCCAGAAAAGACGTCAAAAAAACTTTCATTCTGGCTCCTGAGAGGACGTCTTCTGGATGTCTAAGAATGACGTCTTTAGCACGTCTTTAATTGACGTCTATACAATGTCCAGAAAAGACGTCAAAAAAACTTTCATTCTGGCTCCTGTGTGGACGTCTTCTGGATGTCTAAGAATGACGTCTATAGTACGTCTTTAATTGACGTCTATACAATGTCCAGAAAAGACGTCAAAAAAACTTTCATTCTGGCTCCTGAGAGGACGTCTTCTGGATGTCTAAGAATGACGTCTTTAGCACGTCTTTAATTGACGTCTATACAATGTCCAGAAAAGACGTCAAAAAAACTTTCATTCTGGCTCCTGAGTGGACGTCTTCTGGATGTCTAAGAATGACGTCTTTAGCACGTCTTTAATTGACGTCTATACAATGTCCAGAAAAGACGTCAAAAAAACTTTCATTCTGGCTCCTGTGAGGACGTCTTCTGGATGTCTAAGAATGACGTCTTTTAGACGTCTTCTAGACGACTTTTTGCTCGCTGGGTAGTAGTCTGGGGCACAATGAACTGTGACATGGATGGCTGCTGTAGATCGCTGCAGTGTATCTTGGATTTGAGATATTCATCATATCTGCATGAATTAAAAAAAATACAAAACCAATCAGGGAAAACTGTAAACATTAACATTAACTGTAAACATTAAAACAAATTTATTTTCGTATGCACAATTCTTTACATTTTTTAAAATACTGTAATTTAAGGAAAATCAATTGTAAATATAAATTAATTTAAGTGATGATCATTTACTGATGTATGCACATAAAGTTTTGGTTCCAGCAGTCACACATTTTCATATGTTTACATAGACACAGAAATGTAAATACTTGTATGTAAGTTACTGATAGAATGTAAAACTTAAGCATGTATAAGGGCTAATAATAACCTTATAAACTAATTATTGTTACTGGAAAAACTGCCTAATATGTAATTACGATGTAATTATTCTTGTCTGTATGACCAAAAAAAATAAAACTCTTAGAAATGTTTAGGTGCTAGTGATCACATCAGCGCCTCCATGTTAGCCTGTCATGCAGTATGGTATAAGCACAATGCTTTTTAGTTTCCACCAAGCAGCAACATTCTGATCTGAAAAATGAAGCCTACCCGGAAGTGCGAAAAACTGCAAAATATCGAAAATCCGCTAGGGGAAGGTCCCAAAAGGGAGCAAATGTCCATAGCCCCCATGTTAAAATGTCCGTTTTCACAGCATAAATTCATGTTTTTACAGGTTGGTCCCATGGACTTTTATTGTATTTTTCGATAGGTTCCGAGTGCCTGACAACCATGAGGGCTGTGAATTTTTTTCTAACTCGTTAGTTTAGATCGTATTTAGATATAAAATGTATGACAATAAGGGCGTGGTTAACTTTGATTGACAGCTTGATTGACAGCTGACAAGGCAGCGCCACAGAGAATGACAACATAAGAAGCGCCATTTTTTATTACAGTTGACATATAAAACTACTGTTTCTGTATCATGAAATGTAGTTTTAAGAGTGTTTCAGGCGAGAATGTAGTTGTTTAAAGCTCAAATCTGTGGTTTATTTATAAAGATTTATGGAAATTGTATCCAGTTGTGAGATCCCGCGATGACCGGGCGCTCGGCGTTCATGTACCCCGCCTGGAGCAGCCTTTCCTCGGCTAGACGTTCTGAGGTTTGCCGCTGTCTCTGGCGTCTCTGTAGTGGTAAACATGAGATATAATTCGTCTTGTGTATATCTAACGGGCGATTTTTGGTTTCGTGAATCTATAATTTGTTCCCTGGCCAATCGTTTTGGCTGAGGGGAAGTTTCATAACTTTATAAGCTATTTAACTTTACCGTTGTATGGTTAGACTAGAGCGCTGACTTTGTATGTTTGTATGTATGCTTTATTTGTATAGCTTCTTGTAACTTTACCTTTTACTTTTATAATGGCTAATGTTGATAAAAGTGAAATTTAACAAAAAGAGACTGGGTTGAGTTTTGTCATTTTAAATTTTAATACAACGAATATGATCTGTAATGTTGTTTACTGCAACATCTGTTGTTTAGTACAAATGCACATATTGCCTGGACCATATTAAAATGTTTAATATTTTTATATTATATTTAAAACGAAAAGAGGCAGGTTTGTGTTTTATATTTTGTTTTTTCATAAATAGGCAAACGTTATGTGAAGTGAATATAATCAATATGCGTTGCCTGAACCACATTTGTGTGGCTATAATGTTTAAGATTTCTTTAACCCTCTGGAGTCTGAGCTGTTTTCTGGGCCCTGGAGGTGTTCTGACATGCTCTGACATTTGTGCTTTTTTCAGTTATTGTAATGCCAAACCAGCAGAGGGAGCCCTCGCCTGAGTACTGACTGTGTTCCACTCCCTCTGCTTCTTCTGCACTCATTTCCTGTTTGACTGCTATTTAACCAGAGACCATTCTTGTACTCATTGCGAAGTATTGCCAGTTATCTGCCTTACCGAGCGTTATTTTCCTGTTTATCCTGCCTGTCTACTGTGTATGATTCTGCCTGGTCCTCTGTTTATCGATTTTCTGGATTATCCCCTTTGTTTTGGTTGCCTGATCGGACTGATGTTTTTGCTTGGACCTATTGCCTGCCTACTCACTCTTGCCTTTTGGAATTCCCCTTTGTACGTTGAAAGATCTGACTGCTACCTTGGTTTTGACCCTCTGCCTGCCTCATCGTATTTGTCTGTGGAAACTTTCTTTAATAAACTTCTGCACATGGATTCCCACTCAGCCTCAGCGTCCTCGTTACAGAATACTTCGCCTCCCCTGAATCCAGCAGAAGTTTCGAACCTGCAAGCAGCATTCGCTTATCAAAGCAATATGTTAAAGGAATACCAGGAACAATTAACCAAGCTCCAATCAGTCAACGAACATCTAACGCACTACATCCAATCACTTCCACAACCCACGCCAAGAACGGTAAGCTTTGCCCTTCCTGAAAAGTTTGATGGTACTGCTGAACAATGTAAAGGCTTCGTTCGTCAGATCAGACTGTACTTTGATCATCAAGGGGATAAATTTGAGTCAGAGGAAAAGAAATGTGCGTTCTTAATGACGCTGTTAATGGGGAGAGCTATCGACTGGGCTGCAGCAGTTTGGGACTCTGATTCACGGTTCAGATATTCAGTGGATTATTTCATCCAGCAACTCCGTGAAGTGTTTGAATACCCCGCCGGAGGCAAAGATGTGTCTACACAAATCATTAACATCACACAAGGTAACCGCACCGCTGCTGAATATGCTATTGAATTCAGAACACTTGCTGCACAGAGTGGTTGGAATGATATCGCTTTAAAAGCCATGTTTCAACGTAGTCTCAACACTGAACTGCAAACTGAACTAGCTTGTAAAGGAGAGAATTCCTCCTTTTCTGAATTTGTCACTCTTGCCATTAAAATTGATAACCTCATGAGACAGGCTCCGAAACGTAAGGGCAACAGGGGAAATCAGAGCAGTTCACAGATTCCAGTCACGATCGATGCACGCCCTCACGACGAACCTATGCAACTCAACGTCTCCCGACTTTCTGAAGGGGAAAGGGAGAGGCGTCGACAACATCAGTTATGCTTTTACTGTGGTGAAGCAGGCCATCGCAGTCTAGGATGTCCACACAAATCCCAAGCTGTTCCCAGGGTAAATATTGAACATTTCTCCTTACTCAGTAACAAATCATTTACTTTACCTATTACTCTCAGGATTGACACATTGTCTCTTGAATTAACAGCGATGATTGACTCTGGAGCCGCTCTGAACCTGATTAATAAGGACATTGTCACAAAGTATAACATCCCCATTCAACCATGCACCCCACCTATCAAAATCAAGGCCATCGATGACACACTTATTGGAGAGGGGATCACTCATCAAACAAAAACTCTCACACTTAATGTCGGTTTGCTGCATCAAGAGTCTATCACACTGTATATTGTTGACTCTCCCAAATTCGAGATCATCCTGGGACATCCCTGGCTATCTATTCACGACCCTGACATTTCCTGGTATCATGGTGAGTTGACTCATTGGTCCACATTTTGTCTAGATCACTGCCTTCCCACTAAACCCCAACCATGTCTCACAACCAGCATTGAAAGTCCAGATACCCTCAAGACTGTGAACATCCCCGCCTATTACTACAATCTTTCTGAAGTCTTTAGCAAAACCAAGGCCGCACAGCTACCACCACACCGACCCTGGGACTGTGCTATCGATCTGCTTCCCAATGCCATGCCTCCCAAGAGTAAAGTTTATCCTCTCTCCCAAACCGAAAGTCAAGCAATGGAGGAGTATATTGAAGAGGCTCTGAACTCAGGTTTTATTCGTCCATCTACATCACCAGCAGCTGCAGGATTCTTCTTTGTTGAAAAGAAGGATGGAGGACTAAGACCCTGCATCGATTACAGAGGACTAAATAATGTGACTGTCAAATTTCGTTATCCCCTTCCTTTAGTACCCTCTGCCCTAGAACAGCTGCGGGAAGCCACCATTTTCACTAAACTGGACTTAAGAAGTGCCTACAACTTAATTAGAATAAAGGAAGGTGATGAGTGGAAAACTGCTTTTCTGACCACCAGGGGGCACTATGAGTACCAAGTTATGCCATATGGGATGGCCAACTCACCTGCCATCTTCCAATCATTCATCAATGAAATCTTCAAGGACCTTCTCAACCAGTTTGTGGTAGCCTATATTGATGACATTCTCATCTACTCTAAGTCTGAGGCAGAGCATATCAACCATGTTAAAGTAGTCCTCTCTCGACTACTCGAAAATCAACTCTACGTCAAAGCAGAAAAATGTGAATTCCATGTTAATCAAACCTCGTTTCTAGGCTACCACATAAGTCACCATGGAGTAAAGATGGATGATTTAAAGGTTCAAGCAGTCACCGAATGGCCCCAACCCACAACAGTCAAGGAATTACAAAGATTCTTAGGCTTCGCAAACTTCTACAGACGCTTCATCCGCAACTACAGCACCATAGCGTCCCCCCTAACATCACTTCTAAAAGGTAAACCCACAAAACTCAGCTGGAATAATGAAGCCACCAATGCCTTTATCACCCTGAAGGAAAGATTCACGTCTGCCCCCATTCTGAAACACCCAGACCCCAGTTTACCTTTTATAGTAGAAGTGGATGCCTCTGACTGTGGTATCGGGGCAGTACTCTCACAGAGACATGGTCAACCAGGCAAACTACATCCATGCGCGTTCTTTTCAAGGAAACTAACTGCCGCTGAACGGAATTATGATGTGGGGAACAAGGAACTGCTATCCATGAGGGCAGCCATCGAGGAGTGGCGACATTGGTTGGAGGGAGCGGTCCACCCATTTCAAATCATCACAGATCACAAAAATTTGGAGTATATCAAAAGCGCAAAACGTCTTAACCCACGTCAAGCTCGTTGGGCTCTATTCTTCACTCGCTTCCAGTTTACAGTAACCTATCGGCCCGGCAGTAAGAACTGTAAAGCAGATGCCCTCTCCAGACGATACGACCTTCCCACAAAACATCTCACTCCAGAACCCATCCTTCCTTACTCTGTCATCCTCGCTCCAGTTTCCTGGGACATCATGGAGGAATTACAAGAAGAGCAACAACGTGAACCACTACCTGCTCACTGCCCTCATGACAAACAGTACGTACCACTATGTCTACGTCAACGCATCATGCAATGGATTCATACTTCCATTAGTGCAGGCCACCCCGGTATTTCTCGTACTATTCATCTGCTACAAAATTCATTTTGGTGGCCTGCAATGGCCAAAGAGGTCACCGCTTATGTAAAGTCTTGTCAAGTCTGTGCCCAGTCTAAAACCCCTAAAGAATCACCCTCCGGTCTCCTACAATCACTACCCATCCCACAACGCCCCTGGTCCCACCTATCCATAGACTTTGTCACTGATCTACCTCCCTCCGACAATTGTACCACTATCCTAGTCATTATAGACCGTTTCTCAAAATCCTGTCGCCTAATCCCATTAAAGGGACTACCTACCGCCATGGAAACAGCCCAAGCCCTGTTCCACCATGTCTTCAGAGTATATGGTCTCCCAGAAGATATTGTCAGCGATCGGGGCACACAATTCACTTCCCAGGTCTGGAGAGCTTTCTGCAAACAACTGGATATTAACGTTAGTCTCACGTCAGGATATCATCCTCAAGCCAACGGCCAAGTTGAACGCCTCAATCAAGAAATCGGCAGATACCTACGAACCTACTGCAGTCGAGAGCAACACCGATGGTCTGAGTTTCTACCTTGGGCAGAATATGCTCAGAACTCTCTCACACACACATCCACTGGCCTGACCCCCTTTCAGTGCGTCCTGGGGTTCCAACCTCCCTTGTTCCCGTGGTCTGGCGAACCTTCCTCAGTCCCAGCGGTGGACGACTGGATTCAACGTAGCGAGAGGGTGTGGGACAGTGCACACGTCCGTCTCCAGCGGGCCGTGAGAACACAGGAGTTCCAGGCCAACAGACGACGTCGCCCACATCCTCCCTACCAACCAGGACAACGGGTCTGGCTCTCGACAAAGAACATCAAGTTACGGCTGCCAAGCAGGAAGCTCAGTCCAAGGTATGTTGGCCCTTTTAAGATTCTTAAGAGAATTAATGAGGTCACTTACCAATTGGAGCTTCCTGATAACTACCGAATCTCTCCCTCCTTCCATGTCTCCCTCCTCAAACCGGTCCACCTGAATGCTGACCCTGGCCATGAGACCCCAGAACCACCACCTCCATTGGACATTGATGGAACTCCTGCTTATCAAGTGAATGAGTTACTAGACTCACGACGAAGAGAGGGTCAGCTCCAATATCTGGTGGACTGGGAGGGCTATGGACCTGAGGAGAGATCGTGGGTAGCTGCCCGGGACATTTTGGATCCATCTCTCATCGAGGAATTTCATCGAGCCAGACCCGACCGACCAGCGCCACGACCACGGGGACGCCCACGTCGAGCTCCAGGAGTCGCTCCTAGAGGAGGGGGTTCTGTAATGCCAAACCAGCAGAGGGAGCCCTCGCCTGAATACTGACTGTGTTCCACTCCCTCTGCTTCTTCTGCACTCATTTCCTGTTTGACTGCTATTTAACCAGAGACCATTTTTGTACTCATTGCGAAGTATTGCCAGTTATCTGCCTTACCGAGCGTTATTTTCCTGTTTATCCTGCCTGTCTACTGTGTATGATTCTGCCTGGTCCTCTGTTTATCGATTTTCTGGATTATCCTCTTTGTTTTGGTTGCCTGATCGGACTGATGTTTTTGCTTGGACCTATTGCCTGCCTACTCACTCTTGCCTTTTGGAATTCCCCTTTGTACGTTGAAAGATCTGACTGCTACCTTGGTTTTGACCCTCTGCCTGCCTCATCGTATTTGTCTGTGGAAACTTTCTTTAATAAACTTCTGCACATGGATTCCCACTCAGCCTCAGCGTCCTCGTTACAGTTATTTATAAACATGTTAATGGCAAAGGTGTAAATTCACTCTATATAGCACAAACAGGGCTACCAAAATATCTGATCAACATGCATGTATATGTTTGAATTTTTAAGAGAATAATGTTTATGCGTGGTTATTGGAAAAAATAAAAATGAAAGTTGCAGAAATAATGCCACAAAACACATACTAAATATGTGGCAATAAGACTTTTGACTAAAGGATATCATCGCCTATAGTTTTTTCTTCAAAATTATGTGAAAATAGTCTTGCTTTATCGTTCACATAAAACCATACATTGATTTAAATTGATGTAAAACAGGTTTTGCTTGGAAAGCCAATATGCGAGGGGGGCGTGAACGAGGAGTGGTTTACACCCATTCTGCATAATGAGCCATTCACTCAGGTGTGACAACTGACTGAGCCACAATGCAAGGACCATTTAAGATTTTGCTTACATATATCTTGTAAATATGTTTTGCTATTTTATTAAAAAGGTTACAATTACAACAATTTCAACAATATTTCAAGTGTACTCTTTCTTTGTAAAAAAAAGATTATAGGCCTACATTTTATCTATGTATTCATTACTTTGAATATAGCCAACATTGGAACAGCTAACATCTTAGTTGATGACTTTATTTTTGACAAAAATAGTAGGCTATTTTATATATAGAAATTGCTAAACAAAAGCTTATTTGACGAGGCAGTATATTCTACAGTAAAAACTGTACCCAAATCTACTAAACAAAATGTTGTCTTTCATATTTCACCTGACTGTAACATTGTTTTCATGAAATACGCTTACACACGCTTAAAATGATGATAATTAAGTGTAAAGATAGGTATTACTGAAAATATTTGGTGTTTGGGGTGAGGATTTGGGGTTGATCCATTTATAAAGTAGCTGTTTTTTATTTATTTTTCTGATGTGCACAAATAAGCGACAGGTATCATAAGATTTTCTTCTCCATGTTCCTTTTTTTCTATTCTTTTATTCGTTCATGCATGTAATAATGAATGAATGAATTAATGAATTTATGTATGACTTGTGCAATAAAAAAAATAAATAAATAAATAAATAAAAAAAAACGATAGGCTATTGACTCGCGATCTTCGCAGTAGGCTAGTGAACGCACCGGAGAAACGCACATTTATTAGGCTACATAGTTTTTTTGTTTTGGATGGTTTTGTTTAGAACCAGCTTTCTGTAAATATATTTCACATTTTTTAGACATGTGAGGCGAGTAGGCTACGGTCTGGTTGATGATCTCCAGTTCAAGCACCTTATGTTGTGATTGCTAGCCTATATTTACTTTAAATACAGGAAATTTGTTAATGAAAAAATATTAAAATTAAGATACAATTGATACAAAACGAAATTCGTTTTAAAGAAAGGATTTGTACTTTCTGTTTTGAGGTCTCTGTGAATGTTTGAAAGTCGTGCTTTTTAAAAACGCGCTCGCGTCCATAATGGAGAACTGTCACGTAATATTGTTTTTTGCCAGCTGTGGTAAACAGCGCGCATCTATGCCGTTCATTCATTCATAAACAGAAACCCGAGAAGGAAAAACTTACTAGTATTCCTCAGCTCGTATTCCTCGTATTCCTCATTATTCCTCACAGCGCTGCGTTGTAAACAAGTAATGTTCTGAATAAACTTGTGTTTTGGTTTTGTCGAGCTGATGGGGGCGTTCACAGGATTGCGTGGATTACCTCAGCCATTTGCGTTTGAATAGCATGCGCTCTCCGTGGGCGGAGTCACATTACATTTGAATTAGCTCTAATGAGGTCTATTGGAATCGCTCTCTTTTAATACAGATTTCACAAGATGAGAATATTTGTTTTTTATATAAATTACTTCATTAAAAAGAAGAGAATTCAAGCTTCATGCCTGTGTGTCTGAATGCCTGTTTGACTGAGTATTCGCTTTGTTATTGTTTATTTTCGGACGTGTTTCAGAATGGACTACACGGACAGAGAGTAGGCAGAACTCGCTTCGTGTTTATTTTTCTTTATTTGGCAAAAAGCACAACACTATGTTTTTATTGTGAGTATACACAAAAATAATACACATTTAACAGAATCGATTGATGTATGAAACTTGTTTTGTAAAATCAAAGTCAAAAGAGAATTTCGGGTCTCAATTAACTCATAAGGAAAAAAATCGAGCAGATCACGCCGGCGTGATCTCAGACCCCTGAGGGTTAAATGAAAACGAAAAGAGTTAGTATGGTGTTTTATAACATATTTCGTTGCCTAAAATATACACAGAGATAACCGGAGTAGCAGAGCGAGCTAAGTGACGCACGCTGCGTCAGAAGGTGGGCGGGGTTAGGATTTCCCAAGATTTTCCAAGATGGCGCCGCCCATACCCCCCATAAACGGCTTCAAACCCGTTCTTCAGAAAGTCTATGTGACGCTTTGTCCATATTTTTTACAGTCTATGGTTTCCACACGCAGTCCACAAACACTTGAAAATGCGCACATTTAATACAGACAGCCTACATGTAATATAGAGCGGCCCGCTCATTTTAAGATGCCCATCAACATTAAAATTCAGGCTACGCCACTGTTATAGTCAAATTCCCCAATACATCTATTTACGAGACGTATCAGTAATGATAATGGTCACATTTATAATAAGAAAAAAACATAATATGCAACCAAGGCCAAATTATGACAAACAGAAAAGATTAATTCATTACATTAGTAATCGTTATAGATCTTAGTGAAACTGACTATAAAGAGATGACTTTCTTACCTTTCCTTGTGGTTCTTGAAATGTCGAATGAAATTTGACGTTGTGGTTGTCGTGTCAGATATTCTTGCGTTGCATATTTTGCATCTGGCAAATCTTTTTTTATTGGCACGGTCCAGTTCAAAGTCCTTATAGCCAAACGAGACTATTTGTGGAGCTCGGCTACTGTCTGCCATGTTTGGCGCGGTTTGAATTGTGCAGCGTTAAAGGCACAGATGCTGATTAGTGGTGCTGACGTCACAATAATTATTTTTTTAATGAATTTTATTGCTGTTTGTTTATTATAAGTTCAAGTCATTGTCGAGTCTTCCACTTCAAGTCAAGTCTCAAGTAACTTGTTCTCAAGTCAAAGTCAAGTCAAGTCATTTTCATACTTTAATCAAGCAAGTCCTGAAAATCTTGACTCCAGTCAGACTCGAGTCAAGTCATGTGACTCGAGTCCCCCACCTCTGGCGGCAGCACTATAGATCCAGTCTTATGGGGGAAGCATCACCCCAAGCTGGAGCAAGCAAGGACACATTGCAACAAGCGTGTTGCTGTAGCCAATTTAACAGTGTATGAGATCTATTGGGGGAAGCTTACACCCCTAGCGGCAGCAAAATCTGATACAACAAGCATGTTGTATAATCACAGAACTACTGCTAAAACTAATGTAGTTTGGCAGGGGAAGCATACACCCTACAGCAAGCTCTGACTAGCGGCAACAAAACTGATACAAATAGCATGTTTGTATAACCATAGGACTAGTATTAAAACTAGTGTAGTCCGGTCGGGGAAGCATACACCCTGTAGCTTTGAGTCAGATGCAGTGCGCAGCTAAGCTATGAATACAGCATGCCACTCATGAAAATGATTTCTGCTCACGTCCTACGGATTCTATCGGCTGTGGAGGTGAAGATGACAACTCCCGATTCCACACTCCTTCACAGGACCATCAAGCTACGATGTTGTTGTGTTGAATACCAGACCTCTGTGGTGAATGTAGGCTACTGTGTATTTTGCACAAGTGATATCTAATAGCTTTAGCCACAAGCATGTGGTAACTTTAACAATAACTGGATATAATAAAGAACGAGCGTGTTTCCAAAAAATAGATAGACCACTCTTGTCCGAAAACGCTGAAGTGACTCAACTGAATAGTGACTGTTTACTATGTTTTTTTAGAGCTGTGCCACAGCAGAAATTATTCTGTTTGCACCATGAATTTGTAATTATCACCGCAAGCTGCTTGAATCTGTGCTGCATAGTGCTAAAAGCACAGTGTGTGCAACGCGATCAGTTGCGAATGACAAAAGATAGTAACACGCATAGTCAATATGATCGCATAAGCCTAGTTAGATAAGCCCAAGCCACAAGCATGTTGCCAATACCCTGATAGCTTTTAGCAATGAGCATTGAAAAGGAACTTAGCTTCATGAAGACTTTCAGATGAATGGAGAGTGAATCACGTCGAGTCCTGTGTCAATAATGCAGTGATGCGAGCAGCAATGTAGACTGAGGTCACTTTCAATCAGGCAGTTTATGACCAATGCAGCGAATATCATGTTCAAGTTCACAAATTTAAATTAATCTGAGATGAAATCCTTGTGAGGAAGGAATTCCTCTCGCTAAATTCCTGATTCCTTGTGAGATGATGTGGTTTGCCTGCAAAATTTCACCATTTAATTAGCTCCTGAGTAACGCGATAGCTGCTGATAATACTGAAGTAGCTTATATATGAAAACAGTGATAGGCGTTGTATTCCTATAGACCTTATGCGCCAGAGAAACGAGGGTGCAGCCATCTTTAGAATACTGTTTTGAACTTCCGTTTTTGCGGCCGCTCTGTATATTTCTATGGCATTGCTGTCCAGGAGTAATTCGCTTTTGAAGTGGAATTACTTAATGTAAAGTTAACGAAAGGAGGATTGTAATGTTTAAAGCAGATGTCTTTACAAATGTCAGTAGACCAGGGAGATTTTAAAACGAGCCGTTCATTCATAAATACGCAAGATCGCTGTGAAAATACAGACCGGAAGACAAAAGACAACGAGTGCAGCACTGAAAATGGGCGGGGCTACATAAGGTCTATAGGTAGACGTGGATAAACTGAGAGTCAGCTGATGCGAGCTTGACTAACGTGACCTGCCAGAACTGACGCTACGCTTGATCATTATTATGGTTATTATTTATAGTGAATAAATCTAAAGCTTTTGAGACTATTATTTTGTTATTGAATTTGTCATTAAGATGTGACCATTTCTTCTTTTTATGTAGGCTTACTAAATAATCTTAATATAAAAAAAGGGAGGGAGTGCCCTGGCGAGAAAAATGTTAGCGCGTTGTGCTAGCGATAACGATTTAGATTAAAGCTAGCGATGTCAGATTAATGTGACAGACAATATTAGATATCATATTTGTTTTGATGATTAAATTATATTAAAGGGGTGGTTCGGGATTTTTGACATCGGACCTCATTTTTAAGTCAGCCTGGTTGTTATTCATCAGTGGAGACATTTTTTAAAAAAAAAATTCCAGTCCTTATATTTGGATAGTTAGCCGATGCTAGGCTAGCGCGAGTCAATGGTAGATCTTAGCCAGCCATTAAAAACCGTTTTACCCACTCCACAGTGCACCAAACTCAAATCAATTATAACACTAGACTATCGATGCAAATGTCCGTTGAGAGAATAATGTTAGAAATCAAACTTACCTTTCATCACATTGCATTAGTTATAATTTGTTCCCTGTAATCATAAGCCTTGTCTACAGCAGCAGCGGAGTGATATTGATTACCTAGGCAACCGAGTGAGCCGGTACACACATGTACTACACACACTGTAGTGCGCTTCTGTTCTGTGTTTACTTTTTTGCCGCATTACTAACCGGAGCAAAGTAAAATTCCGCAGCTGCTGAGAAACTAGTTACTTTGGGATCATTGAGATGAAAGGTAAGTTTGATTTCTAACATTATTCTCTCAACGGACATTTGCATCGATAGTCTAGTGTTATAACTGATTTGCGTTTGGTGCACTGTGGAGTGGGTAAAACGGTTTTTAATGGCTGGCTAACATCTACCATTGACTCGCGCTAGCCTAGCATCGGCTAACTATCCAAATATAAGGACTGGATAATTTTTTTAAAAAAATGTCTCCACTGATGAATAACAACCAGGCTGACTTAAAAATGAGGTCCGATGTCAAAAATCCCGAACCACCCCTTTAAGCAATTCAAACAGCAAGGAAAGTAGAGATTAGAGATTAAAAACTAAGCTATATGGAGCAAATGCAATCTGCAGACAGGAAACTGCTGTGCAACAGTGACAACAGACCATCTGGAAAACAACTGTTTAGTAAATTATCTGATTGCTAGTAGATTTCATGTTAAAGGGCATATCAGTTTGTGCCAACTAGAGTTTCATGACTGAACTAGATACAGGGTTGGACTGGCCATCGGGCATACCGGGCACTTTCCCGGTGGGCCGACGTGCTTTTTGGGCCGATACATCTCATACTCATACATAATTTTTATTATTATTTTTTTTTTATTTTTATTTTTTATTTTTTTAACGGCCCATAAAATGTGTACATCGGCGGCCCATTCGTTTTGTTTTGTTTTGCTTAATTGGCGGCGCTGGGTTTGTGCCGGTGTAATGCATTGGTCAAAAAAAGTCAGTAGCTGCGTCCGAAATCGCGTACTATGTGAGTAGGTACTACATTTAAATTAGAACGTACTTCGCGACCGTTAAAAAAGTACGTTCTATATAGTATGAATACGGGTAGTATGAATGGAGTCCGGACGTACTACATGCGCCATGTTGGTATTGTCACGTGACATGCGCGGTCACATCAGCGCGAACATTTAAAGAGCCCATTCCACTGACTGCACCAACTTTAGAGCAATGTTTTTAGTTCTTCTAAAACACACACACACACACACACACACAAACCTGTGAACAATGACAGATGTTGATTTTTGGTAAGGAAAAAGTAATTTATTTGCTTGTGATATTACCATCAATGAATAAACATGAATGAATCAATAGTATGCGTGTGTGTGAGATATATATATATATATATTTATATACACATACATAAAAAATGGATCATATACATATAATACATACACATTATATTTATAAATAAGGCAACACAGAAAACAAGTGTCATGTTGATTCAAATTGTATTATAAAATAAACTATAAACACGTTTACAGATTGTGAGCCCTACAAACTACTGCGCCAATTCTTCATCTATATTTTAAAGATGGAGCTGACCTCCACCCCAACCTCCGACTTTCACAGTAGTCCATCCAGTCACTGATTGCGACCTTGGGTGGGAAAAAAGGACATCAAGGTGCTGATGTTCAGCTACATATCACATATTTGATTTTTTTTTTTTTACAAATTATTAACTTTAAATTTAGGTAGGACAAATTCAAGTGGCAATCCAAAAATTACCCAAGGTGTAAAGTTCCCATCTTGAACACATGCTTTTAAATAAACAGATTTTGAATTATTTTAAAGTGATGTCCAACAAATGAGATTGTTAGTAATAAAGTCCCTTTAGATCTTTTAGAAGGTTACCTTACTGAAGCTGTTGACGTTTATTTTCTTTCCTCAAGATGACACTTTAATAAAAAAGTTTTAAAACTTTTGCTTTTGGTGGTGCTTTAAGCTCTATTAAAAATAATTACATTTTTGTGTACCTCTTCTCTCGGATCAGAACTTTGTGCCAAAGTTTTGTGATTTTATTTTGAGCTTTGTATTCTGTATCCATTTAAAAGTTAAATAATATACAAAAATAAAGCAAATACATTTTAGAGGTGTCTGGTGTGTGTATTACTCTATAGTGCGGCACTCATATTCAGACAACATTTTTCAGATATACCTGCAATTTGCTTGTTTCAAAAACCATCTGGAATCTGCCACAAAATAAGTGCACACACAACACCCTTTAAAAATATTAATTACTCAATGCCACATATTAAGCAGTTTACAACTGACAATCTAACTACTGTAAATCCTAGGGAATTAAGTGTTTTGTAATAAACTGGCTAAAAACAGCATGACAAAATGAACTTACTAACAAATAAATGGAAAGAGAGTGTGTAACATTTGTTTTCTTTATTATTATTTTTTTTAGCAATTATTTTTAAAAGCTGAAGGAATCTTTCCTCTCTCTCGTCGCTCTTTCTTTTCTTTCCTCCCTTTCATTAGCCACTCTCCACTCTACAAGAACACAGGTGTGTTCATCAGCCCCCTGCAAAATCAATACAGAATTTATCATTAGTGATGAACCATGGGCCATCTATATTATTATATTAATATTAATGTTACATGGACAAGTTGAGGTAACTTACACTTGATAACATAACAGTAGCTTGCTACGTAGCCAACACATATTACATATCAACACTGGTAAAGGAGAAATAAAATCGTTGTAAAATAAAAATTAAATGTTTTGTAACTAATCTCATTTAACTGAGAAACAACGTCGTTGTTTAAATAAAACAGTGTTAACTAGCTGACAGGCATTAGCTTGTTCTGTTCGGTAATAATAATGATAAAATTGTCATTTAGCAGCCAATTCACAAACTTGTACCCTCGATTTACATTATTTAAACTTTTAACAAGTCAATCGTTTACTTATATGATGTTAAACGAATACAATTTTACCACAAATAAACAAAAAGTGTTTTGTAAAGTACTTACACTTGAAAACAGCCGCATCTCCGTTTTCCGCCATTTTCAAATATAACGACGACAACTCCTCTCCCGTGGCATCATGGGATAGTAAAGTGTCCATCGTATGCGCACTTCAGAATCTCGCCGGATGTAGTAGGTCATCCGGGTACTTCTCGCCTACTGTTTTTCGAATTCTATGATTTCGGACATACTACTCTGCTCGCGTACTGTTTTTCGCATACTATATAGTAGGGAAGTATTCGATTTCGGACGCAGCTTCTGAGTTAGTTTTTTTTTTTCTGACAGACCAGCCCATGAAACACGTAGATCAGCGGCCCATTCCCACCCAGCACCAGACGTCATTAAGACGTTGTTTTTTGGGCTAAATCAAGTCGGCCCGTCATAGTCTTCATTTAGCCCAAAAATAGACGTTGAAAATTGGGCTTTGTTTGGTCCGTCTGATTTGGTCCAAATTTAGCCCAAACATAGACGTTGAAAATTGGGCTTTGTTTGGTCCGTCTGATTTGGTCCAAATTTAGCCCAAACATAGACGTTGAAAATTGGGCTTTGTTTGGTCCGTCTGATTTGGTCCAAATTTAGCCCAAACATAGACGTTGAAAATTGGGCTTTGTTTGGTCCGTCTGATTTGGTCCAAATTTAGCCCAAACATAGACGTTGAAAATTGGGCTTTGTTTGGTCCGTCTGATTTGGTCCAAATTTAGCCCAAACATAGACGTTGAAAATTGGGCTTTGTTTGGTCCGTCTGATTTGGTCCAAATTTAGCCCAAACATAGACGTTGAAAATTGGGCTTTGTTTGGTCCGTCTGATTTGGTCCAAATTTAGCCCAAACATAGACGTTGAAAATTGGGCTTTGTTTGGTCCATCTGATTTGGTCCAATTTTAGCCCAAAAAAAGACTTGAAAATTGGGCTTTGTTTATTTAACCCAAGACGCTCGTCTGTTTTGGACCACATATAGCCTAGCCCTAATGTAGCATAAATACAATTAAAGTATATTGTAGCAAGTGAAGAAATAGATTGTAGAAATAGTTTCAAAGTTACGTGTCACTGCACATGCCAGAAATACATTAGCACTTGTACGTTCGCAAACCATATAGCCTACCTACATGATTTGGCATAAAATTCCTGGCCAGTCAGATCCCAAACAAGCAAAAATCGTTTCCGCTGATCAAGAATGTGGAGACCACGGTGGACACAGCAGTAGCCTAGTATCGACATAATATCTCGTTATTTCGACAAAATAAGGGGACATTCTAATCTGCATTAAGCCACATTAAGCGTTCTTATAATGGTTTTCTATGGGAGGAAAATGCTTAACGTGTAATTGCGTTCATGCTCGTCTGATTTTTTGTACATAGCATTATGATTTTAGTATCATAATAATGATTAATAAATGCATGCACAATTATCCGTGAACTTGATTTGAACAAATGCCTTTCAACTTGTGTGCAAAATTCAGAATTAAATGAATGTGCAGCAATTTGTACAAATAGATAGTATGTAGGCCTACTATACTGTTTTAGCCATTAAAAAAGTGCATTTAGTTTCATATTTGTTAAAATATTATAATGTTATTTTTATTTTCCATTTATGTTGATTATGAAAAGTGAACAGCACGACCGAGTTATAGGATGCGCAATATGAAACATGCGGGTCAGACATGATTTTGACCGCTTCATTAAGTTTTGTTTTGTAGAAAGCCTTTCTTTAAAGTGAATTTCGTTTTGTATAAATTGTATCTTAATTTTAATCCATTTTTCATCAACAATGCCTGGATTTAATTAATAAAATATAACAGACAATTGGAGGCGCCCGCGCGGTCACTTGCATTGCACGTGAACTGGAGCGCATCTCATCCTAACTTAACGAAATTCAGTGTATGCCTCACACAGACATGAAAAATACATCAAATACACAAAGCTTGAAATGTCTTTAAACGAAATAATTCAAAACGAAAAAAGAAAAAGGCTACTCTATGATTATGTAATCCATTAGGCCTATTGTGCATTTCTCTAGGCTCGTTCACACGGAGATGGCGATCGTCAACTTCATCTTTGCAGCCGAGTCGACACTATCAGAGAAAACACTTGTTTATTAATAAAAATCAATACACGCGTCACCGGATTTACAAATGCACACCTTGCTTGTTGCACGCACACATATGTCGAAATAACGAGATATTGTGTTGAAATAACATATCTTTTAGAATATTTGATTGAATGCTGAATGTTGCGCTTGTTCAATTTAATGAAATTAAAACTTTAATTGTGATCAATAACATAACTGAACATTAAATATTTAGTGGCCAAGTTTTGCGCAGCTCCCCCCGTCAATGATCTAGCACCCCCTCAGCACATGTTAAAAATTCTCTGGTGCCGTAAAGCTAGGCAGTGTACAGATCCTCCCTTTACAAATTAAGCACGTAGACCCCGATAAACAACAGCACTATTAATATATTCACATATAGGCTATGTGAATATTAATATATTCACATATATGTGAAGCACTGTTAAATATATTGAAATACATTTTGTATAGCCTATTTGAAATACATTTAAAAAATACTTAAAAGCTTGTTCCTCGTGTTACATCTGTAAATTTGCATAGCCTATGAGAAAATATGTTCATAATTATATCATGTAGTTTTTGCTATTTTATTTCTACACCACGTTTACCATTTCTAAGGTAGACCTATATATTGTATTATAATGTAGCCTATTATAGGCTATAGCCTATGACTTCAAACATTGTTTTACATTTTCAATGCTTTCATATTTTCATTCCATTTACAGTTTGCGATGGCCACAGGCCTACTATCCACTTAATAATACATCAGGTTTCAGGATATTTTAGCTATTTATCAAATAATTCACTCCATCAATCTAAATGGATGTAAATGCTGCGTGACTTCTACGTGTTTTAATGGGCGCGCGTGCTGAACATTCAAGCCGCATTTGAACTGGAGCGGAGGGCGTTACCATGGAAACGAGACGGCAGCTCAACTGACAATCAGCGAAACTCCGTCTCTCACTGTTGTTTTAACTACTTTAAGGTAAGTTCAGTCCATAAAATTACACAAATAGTACATACAAATGTTTCTGAGACTTTCTTTCATGTAAATCACTCCCCAGATAGCATGTATAATCGGCCCGAGCTCGGCTGCCCCGCGGCGCCTGCGGCTCAGACTCGGCATCGGCGTGTGTTAACCGGGCCGACTGTGGCCCGCAGCTCACTCTGGCACATGCATTTTTGTTACGGCTGTAAAGCACTGGGCCGATTCATGTTCACCGTAACTGGTCGGCTCTGCTGTATGATCTGGACCACTTCTGGAAATGACTCGGCTTAGGTTAAATCAAGGATGGTTTTAATTTAGCAATAATTAACATAAAAAATATTTAAAAATTGACGTAAATTCCTGACTGTATCTTAGGATGTTATACTCGTCGAATGTCGTGACTTCCAAAACAAAATATCTGCGGTAAATAATAATAATAATAATAGTGTAATTTTGCACAGAGCATTCTTTAATATTTATAACCATAGCAAAAATATTTAGTTGTCATGAAGATCATTCTTTACGCGTATTTTAAACATGATATCTATGGGATGGGTAGCCTACATGCATAACGTCTTGTTAGCAACATGAGTCTAAAATTAATTTTACTGGCTATTTCAAATGTTTACCAGCAGTGACGGTTAAACTCTGGGCGTGGGCGCTCGGCTCAGATGCGTTTACCAATAGGTGTGTTCGACATCGGCTGCGGCTGGATGCAACCGATCGGCGAGAGTAGCCGCGTGCAGGCGGGGAGGAGCTGCAAACGGAGACGTGAAGTCGGACACTTTCTGGTTCCCGTAGTGACTGCTCACGTGGTATTTGCATACTTTACCACAGCTGAAGTGAAATAAATGCAATATTTGACAAATAATACACAGATTTTTCAGATACATTTTTATTCAATACTTTATGTAGGCTACTGCTTCATACAGCGTCTGTTTGAACAAGAATAAAGTTCAACATAAGCTGTTATAAATGAAGTGGAGTCTACGTTTTTAATCTGTTTTATTTGATAAACATGACACAATATAACATGACAACGACATGAAAAGAGTGTTTACTGTTATAATAAACTGATTTGAGAGCTTTAGAAGAACTAAAGGTGTTCGAATAAACACGAAACACACGTGATCGTTGTCATGCAGTGAATCCGGCCAATCGTGGAACAGCTGTGTCGTCATCCGCCCTCGTGCAGCCCAATGCAGCCGCTCTTGAGAAGCTGCGCTGGCTGAGTTCTCCGGCTACTCTCGAATTGCCCTCGCGGTACTTTGATGGCATACGTCACAGTCACGTGGCGTCGGCGCTGCATCAAGTCGGACAAAATTTCTAACCGGCATGCACTGCTTCAAGTCAGCCGCCGATCGGTCTGCGCAGAGCTGCATGAAGTCGAACAAGCCTAGTATGAAGCCGATTTCAACAGTTGCTGCAGCGAGCGTCAGCACGCAAGACGTGTGCACAACTTTCGGTGAGATAAAACTCAACGCCTGACTTAAAATCATCCCCTTTCGATCCTGCGCCATTACGGTGAACCTGAGGTAAGTCTTGTGTTCAATTTCCTTAAAAAGCATAAACATTTCAACAATAAATTCTTATTTGAGTAAAGTAACGTTAGTGCAAGTGGGGGTAATATGAAAGCTACTTTTATGGCGCGAACGAAGCTAACATTGACTAACTTAGCTGCGCTGTTTTTGCGCTAGCAGCTCATATTTTCGTTCTGCTAGCTTGTCAAAGAATTAGTCGCTAGGCTAGACACCGTTTTTATTGAATGCAATTTACGTGAATAATATTTACGAGCACAGTCTGTGATCTGTGGAAGTGGAACAAATGTTAGCTGGCTTAAGGCCAATTCATACCGCACAGAGAAACGCCAACAAACACGTTTTGTCATAAAGTATGTGGACATTTTGATCCTGTAAGAAAATATTTATTTTAATATATAAATAGAGGAATGATGTGGGACTTTGGTCTGTTGAAAGCTGGGTCATGTCTTTTGCTGAGTGAGATCGGGACTCTATTATGAAATGAACTGAGGACTCTTATAACATTAGAGGAGCTCTGCGCCGGCGACCTCACAGTTGGGGATTATGATTACGCTGACACGTTTGCTCCTGTTTTTACATGTATACAACAACTTACTATGCACAGTCCTGTAATTCCGATGTAGGCTATATGTTCATGCTGCAAATATTTTGTGTATTAATGTTCTGGGTTGTGAAGATCTATGTGCAGACCTATTTTTTACAGTCTAATGGTGCAGACCGTCCGCCATTTTGTGAACGCTGTGTATGGCGTCGTGAAGTGCATTTAATGGCCTTTTGCACAGGGGCCTGTAACAGATGCACTCTCGACATTTAACAATATATAAAACGAGAAGAAAGTTGTGTCTGAAAGCTGCAATCTTTTACTTGTATTGCTAAAATGAATGAATATCTCGTGTTTTTCCGTGGGTGCTTGAGTTTGTCGGTGTTCGGGCAGTGTGAACATGACACTTATTTTTCATAACATTCTGAACACAACGGCCAACTTTTGGTGACTTTTTTGTTGGTGTTTGCTGGCGTTTGTCTGCGGTGTGAATTGGCCTCTAGTTGTACTTATGGCGCAAACTGAAATCGCACTTTATAGCTAACATCAACATTACCTTTGGCTAAATGTGGTCTGTACAGGCAGGTTTGAAAAGTTTATTAGCTAACGTTACCTTCATTAGGGCTGGGCAATATGGCTGAAAACTGCATTATGATATAGTCTAAGCGTTTCATATCTATCGATAATTATTGATATTTTTATTTATTTATTTAAAATAAGGACCAGGAGAAAAATATAATTACTTTATGACAGTATATTTACATTTAACATTTTTTATTTTAAACTTAACCTTCCTCTGATTATAATCCCCTCAGTTATAAAGGCGGAAATGTCAACACAACCATGGAAAGCAACACCATGGAAGACAAAAAGCAGGTCTTCTCGGGAGGCTGTGCCTACAGGTAGGAATTCTACAAAGTGATCTCTCTCGGTTTACTCTGATCTACGTACAATGTTTTGCTACTAATCGGTTATGCCTGCTTTTTCTTGTGTCTTACAGCAATTGCTAAGGAGATCCTCATCCAGCTTGATTCTATCAGAGAGCAGCAGTTGCTCATCCTGATGCAGCTCCTACAAATCTCCAGCAGTTCCAGACTTCATGCCAGACCCAACACATTTTGGGCTCCCACTTTCAACTATTGAGGAGCTACAATGTTTGGAGGAGACATTAAAGAATCCAGAGGAGAAGAAGAATTTGGTGAGTTAAATTATGCATTAATCAGATCATTCCTAAAAGTCAGTCCCCACTCTCACTCATGCTATATTCCTTAAATAACTAACGAGTTACATGTCTTTGTTTCAGACTGTTCTCCTTGGAATGGTCGGAGGCATGACTCTTAAAAACACTGTGGGGCAGGTCCTGAAAAGAGCAATGAACACTTCGCTGGCGAGACTCATTAAAAGTGTGGTTCTGGGTGAGTGTCAGTGCTGGATAACTGCACTGTGGTGACATCCCAGGGCTCTACAGTTCAAAATATATATTTTTTTTTTTTACTGGGTGTGACAGTGACAAAGTATTTAGGAGCACCAGTGCGACTGACCTGATCAGGGTTTTTGGGTGCACCCTCCATTGAAACTAGGGCTGTAACGATTCCTTGATTAAAGTCGAGTACTCGATTAAAAAAAATCCTCAATTGCAATTTACCCGTGTTGAGTAACCGGCAAAATACTGGAAGTGGCGCATTCCACAGACGAGAATCCATGAATAACATTATTACACCGTTTTCTAAGGCTACGCGATCTATTTAAAACCATTTACAATCATAATATAGCATAATGCTATCATGAAATCACAAAGGCTGTGATTTAGTTAAGAATGCTCCGGCATCGCCTTATAATGGGTAGGTTAATTTGTCATTGATCAGAAGGTGCTCCTAAATTTTTGACTGTGCTCCTAAACTTTTTAAATTAAAAAGAAATGTAGGCTAAGTGTAGAGCCCTGCATCCAAATTAAGTTTTGGTGGTTGCTGAGTAACATCACGTGGTCATGCTGCCCTCTTCTATCTTGTGTTTTTCTCAGATGCAGTCCGCCGCAATGCCCTGACCAAAGATTCTACAGAAGAGGAAACAGCTGCTCATCACCAGGTGTCTGTGGCTAGCCTCTGATAGGGATGGTGGCCGAAGCAAGAGAGCGAACAGGCAGACAACGTAGACAACTCAAAAACGCGGTGGGCCAGAATTAAATGTTTCAAAGTTAAAAATGTTGATATTGGCAAATGGTATTTGAATTCCTTGATTCTACATTAATGCTGTGATATTATTTCTATTCTATTAAAATATGTTATTAATAAGTGTGTGTGCGTAGACAACTCAAACGCGGTGGGCCAGAATTAAATGTTTTAAAGTTAAAAATGTTGATATTGGAAAATGGTATTTGAACTCCTTGATTCTACATTAATGCTGTGATATTATTTCTATTCTATTCAAATCTGTTAATAAGTGTGTGCGCGTAGACAACTCAAACGCAGTGGGCCAGAATTAAATGTTTTAAAGTTAAAAATGTTGATATTGGCAAATGGTATTTGAACTCCTTGATTCTACATTAATGCTGTGATATTTATTGTATTCTTTTCAATTCAAATCTGTTATTAATAAGTGTGTGTGTGTAGACAACTCAAACGCAGTGGGCCAGAATTAAATGTTTCAAAGTTAAAAATGTTGATATTGGAAAGTGGTATTTGAACTCCTTGATTCTACATTAATGCTGTGATATTATTTCTATTCTATTCAAATCTGTTATTAAAAAGTTTGTGTGTTTATCCTATTTTTGTAGTGAGGTCCAATAAAAAATGCATTAAACATGAAACCTGTCTTCCTTGTGCTGTTTTACTTTGTTTATCTTGCATAAATAACGGCTGCTAAGCAATTTTAGTATTAACTTGACATGAATGGAAATCAATAAAGTTCCCAAATAAGGAACGGGATTGGAGGCGATCTTACGTCCTCTCACTCGGGGTTCAGCAATCGGGCCGCGTTAAAACCGAGCGCTCGGCCGAGTGTCTTTAGCCTTAATCGGGCCGCGTTAAAACCGAGCGCTCGCAGAGCAATCGGACCTAGATTCATGCCGAGGATCGGCCGATTGTTTTAGCCTTCATCGGGCCGCTTTCGGCCCGCGCAATTTTTGCTAGCTGGGTCGCTTCCGTTGAATATTTACTTTATAGAAATGGTTTAGTGTCTTCGAAAAAGTCCGTTAGCTTCTAGCTAACTAACTTAGAGGTAACGTTAGGATAACTATAGACTTGAGCTGTAAGTTTGGGCTTGTAATCACATCTTATGTGTAGATGAGATATTTTGATAGTTTTATAAAGGTTTTGCTGACAATTGGTCAATGGATGAATGGAAATAAGCTAATTTATTTAACCTAAAAGTGTGCACTGTATGGTTAATTCATAGTTATCACGTGACGTCACACCATTACGCCCACCTGGAGGCTTTCAATAGGGGTTATGCGCAACATACTTCCGGGTTCTACAAAACAGATATAACTACTTCCGGTCGTCAGCTACTGAGGTAAACACAGCGTAGGAATGGCAACCTTTTATAGCCGGTGTTTACGGGTATGGCGAGTGGATAATGCCACGGATAACTTACCGAAGTCGACAGTCGTGTACTTTTACGTGACCGAAGGGGTACGCCGCATCACAGACGCGTGACACCAACGTCGCACCACAGCACGTCTCATCACAGACGCGTGACACCAACGTCGCACCACAGCACGTCTCATCACTATGGAAGGCCACAAGGGCCAAAACGTGTGAAACTGTCGTGTAAACACGTAATTACGCGTTAACGCGCAATTTACGTGTTAACACGTCATTACGTGTTAACGCGTAAATGACGTGTTAACATGTAATTTGCGTGTTAACGCGTAAATTGCGTGTTAACGCGTAAATTGCATGCTGGCACATTGGAAACCATGGAACTTTACTGGCTGGTATGGCTATCTAAGCACAAATAACAAACAAATCCTGTAAATTGCAGGATTAAATCTAAAATAAAATTTGAACAATGTCTTTAATGAACAACACACAACATTTAAAACAATACATATCCTAACACAATAAAAAGCATGCAACTGTGTGAATCAGAAAGTGGGAGGGGGGTTAATAGACCACTTACTGATATTTAGTTTTTCCTCAATCAAACTTCTTTAAATGAATAGTTGCTTTAAAATCAATTAACACAACATATAAAAAACACCCTTCTGTTGATGAAACAGTATTCACTGCACAATGAAGCACTGCAGTCTATTGATGCATTTATTAAAAGTAGCCTAAATGTATATCATCAGAGCTATTCTCTCTGATTTTATAACATATTCAGCTATAGACACACAAATACACTAATGAAATACATGTTTTTATATTTTTAATAATTAATAGTGCATATTGTTTTTCTAAATGGAACCATCCCTAAGAGCACAAAGAGGTAACACCCCGTGCAGCACTTTTTGCATTCCTTGTATTAATGAAAATGCATGTTATGAGAAAGCCCTACGCCCCCTGAGTGTTTGGTATTATACAGCGATCAGCCAGGTGTGGACATGCAAAATCGGCAGCTAAGTTACAAATCAGACCGACTGGTCTGTTATCCAACCACGTATATGTTTTTTCTCAGTGCGTAATGAATAGGGGTGAGTTTTCGTATATATTTCGCCTTTGTTATTGATATTGTTCTGAATGTCGAGATTTGCTCGTAAAATGAACGCATTTTAAACTGCGTCACAAAGTGAAACCAAACCGTTTTCATATCAGACTTTGAGCTCGAAAATGATTGTAATTAGATTAGATTATAAGATATTCTCTACCTAGTTTCAGATCAACCGGTGTGTTCAATATTGTTTGAAAATGTTGAATTTAATGACATTTTATGTTTGCTACTGTAATATTAAGCATATACAACGTTGCGATCGTGCAATCTGCATGTCATTGTTTACTTTATGTTAATAATATAATCACGCCGCACGCGGTTTACCCAAGTATGTTAATTTATATAGGCCTATTACTAAATAACTGCATGTTTGTATAATTTACTGATATACTTATACAACTGTTTTCTTTGTTTATATTCTGTTTATTGCAGACCACACATTTGTGAATTAACATATACAAACTCCTTTGAATAAATAAGTTAAACTGGGATTCCCTCTCGTGTTTCTCTTACCGGAAACACACACCACCATCTCAACTGCATTAATCCTGAACCCTTGAGCGTCCCATATGCTCGAATACATGTTTTTCATAAAGTTTTTCAATTAAGGGTTTTTGTTATAAGTTTAACCCCTCTACCCCAAAGAATAACATAGCCAACACAAACATGCAGCAAAAATTTACTTGTTACTTTTGTATACTGCAATTTCTGAACTTAACTGATCACACCACTAATTTACATCTGGAATTTTGTCTACATCACAAAATATACTCGTATTTTCCGGACTATAAATCGCTTCGGAGTATAAGTCGCATCAGTCAAAAAAATGTGTCATGAAGAGGAAAAAATATATATAAATCGCACTGGACTATGAGTCGCATTTATTTAGAAATTTATTTCACACACAAAAAAAATCAATGTTATGGATGGGACAGTTCTCCGTCATGGACGTGACCGCTCTGAAAGCGGCACTAAAAGACTGCTTTAAAACTTTCACAGAGACCTCAAGCAGAAAGCAGAAAGCCTGTCTTTAAATTTAATTTCGTTTTGTATTAATTGTATCTTAATTTTAATCAATGTTTCATCAACCAATTATCTGGATGTAATAAATTATATTATATATATTATATGTATAAAAACAAATATGGATTGAAGCAGAATATGTCGGTAGATAAAAACATGTTGTGAATTTTGTAAAATATTACATTAATATTTTTTCAATACAGTTTGACTTTTGGACTTAATAACGCTAGAGTTATTGGAACTGTTTGAATCACACAAATCGGAAACAATGCAGCCACCACCGGAATCAAAGTCCATTCATAAATGGATCTGTTATGTTAGGATATGTAGCCTACGAAATTTAATTTCTAATAAATGTGAAAATTTAACTAATTGATGATTCAGGGTTTTGCACTGTCGCCCAAAGATTATAGCCTAATTAGTTTGTTTTATTTCGTGAAATATCAATCTTATCAAAAAAAAAAATTAGCCTATGTGTATTAGCTAGCATTATACCAGCATAATAATAATATTGATAATAATAATAATAATAAAATAAGGATATTTCGTCGTAACATTTAAGTAGGCTACTGCAGCCAGGCTAGATCATCAGCCACCTAATACCTGAACAAATGCTACACGATTTCCTGCACGGCGGATCGGCACATGTTCGAATGCTAACACAAATATAAAATATAAAATAGTAGCAGAAAATTTACAATGAATTTAAATAATAACTATATCATTAATATAGCAATATCAGCTGAAAGCCGAGGTGTAGTCTCTAATAGTCATTTTTCTAAAAATAAATAAACAAATGTAAAAAACAATTGTAAATCAGTTGTTTTCATTAATCAGTTGTTTTCATTAAATTGGCTGCAGAATGATTTTGTTTCGTTATTTGGTCATATAGCCTACAGTAAAAAAGAACAATTGAAATTGTTGCGCAACTGCAGAATCAAGGTCAGTGAGAGAGAGATTGTTTCTGCTTCAGTATCAAGTCTTCATGTCAGGTCCAGCCGGAGGACTTTGTCCACATCACAGACAATATAGGCCTAATCTCTGCAGGCAAAGGGAAAATCCAGATCCAGCCTTGACAACATTATCCACACCTTGAGAGAGAGCCCGCCCCGGTCGCGCGCGCGCACTCTCACCCTCACCGCACTGTCGGCCACCACAGAAGACCAGTTTATTATTATTTTACTATAGTAAAACTATGGGTTAGCCTATATTCGTAAGGGTCTGTCTGTCATCTATCTTTACTTATATATTGTGTTATTCAGTTTATAATGACGTTTATAATAACTGCATCCAATTTCTAATTTTTGTCATTTTGTCATCATTTTAATTGCTTAGTTGTGCCATCCTCATATTTATCTTTTAAGGACTTTATTTTTTTTATTTTTTTTATTGATATCGATTATTTAATTATCTTGTAAATACCAAATGTCATCTCTGAAAAAAAAAGAAAAAAGAAAAAAAAAGAAAAGAGAAATGGGTTAAGACACGACATTTACTTAGCCAAATGTAACATAGCTATAACTCTCTGTTAATAGACATGGGGGGATAATTCGAAGTCGAAGATAATTCATAACTCTGAAACAACATTCCAACTGCAACGGTATTTTGATTTATTGCATATAATGGCAGGCTTTCGCGCTAATCGCGAAGCAACAAACTCATGACAAACTTAAATAAAGTAAAAAATAACTATTTTCAACATATACAACCCACCGTGATAAGTTTAACAGTGTTTATTAAAACCGAAAGTAGCTTTGTGCTGTTTGTTTTCACGTCTGCGCATCACGGGCGCGCACCCAACTAAAGATGCCAGGTGACGTAGGCTCATCGTATCCATTAGGTAAGCGCTCGTTCACATTCTCATGAATAAATACAATACAACGAAGGTGTGCATCACCACTTTAATAGTCATGAGAATGATTACAAACAGTTACGACAGGCAGTGTCAACGTGACACAACACCTTTATTTTATTTGAATTATTCATGATAGAGTGACACAAGCACTACGCTGAGCATACCTCATCAGCCATCATAAGCCAACGACAGTGACGGAAGGGTAACTTGCAGGAAACTCGAGTGTAATCTCCAAATCTATCTAACATATTGGCGAGAATATAGCATAATCTCTTGTTCTGTGTAGTATTCTTACAATATATTTTAATAATTGTTGGTCTTATATTCACTGATTTCACATTTGAATATGCATTGTAAAATGCCATTTTACGGCAGGAGTTCTGTCTCATTTCAATTATTAATAATTCAAGCCACTCTTGTTTTAGATTATTATTATGACATACGAATGTGTGTGTGTGGTGTGTAATGTAGTATAATGTGTAAAGTGTAGTGTGCATGTTCTAATATAAATAACTTTGTGATATATGTTTGTGTGTGTAATGTAATATAATGTGTAAAATGTAGTGTGTGTGTTGTATATATATATATATATATATATATATATATATATATATATATATTCACTTCGAAAAACACTGCAAAACAATGCACTATCTCAGATTCATAAGGCTTAATGGTGTTATCAGAAGGGGCTCTCTAACAAATAATGCATAGAGGTTAAATTATAAAAAGATGCTTTAGAAATATGCTACAGTATAAGTGTACATGAAAATACTGTTTGGAGAAATGTGTTATTATCCTTACACAATTTCTATTGTGATTGTGAAAACGGTCATGACTTTCAGGGCTTAATTAGTTATAGTTAACTGTCTAAATATGCCCATTTAAAATGTAGTTGTAGCCTATATTCTGAAAAGACATTGTTCAACATGTATTTTCACATTAAAAAACTGCTTTTTCCAAGCTTAATCTAATTAGGTTCTGTGTGTTTGAGCAAGAGCACCAAACCAGTAGGTGGTGCTAATGTCCAATATTTTACGTGTTAACACGCAATTTACGTGTTAACACGTCATTTACGCGTTAACACGTAATGACGTGTTAACACGTAAATCGCGTGTTAACACGTAAATTGCGCGTTAACGCGTAACTACGTGTTTACACGACAGTTTCACACGTTTTGGCCCTTTTGGCCTTCCATACATCACAGACGCGTGACACCAACGTGTGACTCCAACGTCGCACCAAAGCACGTCTCATCATAGACGCGTGACACCAACGTCGCACCACAGCACGTCTCATCACAGACGCGTGACACCAACATGTGACTCCAACGTCGTATCACAATAAATTAATATCTATTTTCCCCCTAGCTTTTCTTATCTTTCCTTTGTTATCTTTCTAATCAATCATTCTTTTCTTGTGTTCTGATGACATTGAAAATATCTTTGATACAAATTTTGTATTGTATACAAAGTTGTGTATCTCATTAATGTCATCTCTGAATGGTTTACGGGCATAGTATTTTTTTTTTATTTTATAATTCACTCACTTTCTACTGGATATGAGGACTATGCAAATTATACACCATCAAAGTCACAACTTTTTGCACAATTAGGCTATTAACAACAACTTTAAAGTTGAACAGATAAATTCATTATCTATAAACATAATATTCTGGAATGTGTCATTCTGAGTTTTTACTTTTGAAGGTGGTAATAATTTTAATTAACACAGTTGACCATAATGGGCGAATACACAATATGAAACTATTCACGATATTGTTTACAGGAGAAGGTGACAAGAAAGTATTTTAATAGCCTATTATTTTCAAGAAATCAACAATGAAAAAATATAAGACAGGGAAATAGTCTTTTAGTCACAAAATGTAAAACAATGTAGGTTCATGTTCAAATGTTCAAAACTAGGGCTGTCAGTGTCGACCATTTTATTTATATATTTTTTGGTCAGAAAGATAGATCTGAAGTGAACAATAGCCTTTAGTATGACTTAAATACATTACAAATGAGGCGATATAATTTGTTCAAATAAAGTATTAAAAGTAATTATTTTATTGTTTTATTTAACAACACTATTAAAATACATGAATAAATATATAAACAATGAACTTATGTATATTACTATAACAAATGCCAACAGAGGGCGCAAGAGGCCTGACGATAATTGTTACACTTGACATCAAGAGCAAACCATTGTTTATCTAGTCTTTGATTGCACTTAATCTGTAATGTTTTGCTATAGCCAACAGTTTCATTTTGAAACCTCAAACATCTATTTGCATTCTTAGAAATATATTGGTTCATTTTTTTGGTGTTGTTAGCGTGTTTTTAAGTTGCTAAATAAGTTCAACAGCACAAGTTTCGTCCATATTCCGAAATGCACCGAAAAGTACCAAAACATAGAATAAAATAATACAAGGAATGTCCATTTTTGCCACAAAAACAACTGTTGAACAGAATAGTACCAATGGGTTAAATGTATAAGGATCTATGTTGTCCCACAACCAGGGCCGCGGGAAGTGGCAATTGTAAATGCAACGCATATGTTTGTTCATTAAAATGTATTAATTTTTAGCATTTAGTCATTTATTTGTAATAAACACTTTAAGTGGGCTATTTAAAAATGGTTATTTATATGTTAAATTATCTTTTTAAAACATTAGCGCAGAGTGTTATGTAATATTGTGTGTGTCGAAAAAATTTGTCCGCATGCTGCTAAAAAAAAAAAAAAAAAAACAGTCAAAAACCCCACTGTCAGTGTTTTGTGAGGAACAAGCAAATATGTTAAATATATGAGGATACATTTTAATTGTTTACTAATAAAACAGTTCTTTTTTTTATGTCAGTGTCGGCTAGACCAACCCAGTCTCTTCGCAGCGCTAGAGAGAAATGCACATTTCATACGAATTACATAAGCAGCGCCGTCTGTTTTCTTTCGTTTTGAATTGTCCTGCTTAAAAGTAGACATTTCAAGCTATCTATATGTCTCAGGTCTGTGAGGCAATAGGCTACCTTATAGGCCTATGCTGAGTTTCGGTTCATTTATGAGACGAGCTCAGGTTCGCCAGCGCCTCCGTGTCCTGATTATCTATTTTCTAATAGCCTATATTTAGCTACTTCTTATTAAATCCAGAAAATTTGTTGATGAAACATTGATTAAAATTAAGATACAATTAATACAAAACGAAATTAAATTTAAAGACAGGCTTTGTGCTTTCAGTTTTAGGTCTCTGTGAAAGTTTTAAAACATTATTTTAGTGCCGCTTTAGAGCGCTCACGTCCATAGCGGAGAACTGTCTGTAACTTTTTTTTTTTTTTTTTGTGAAATAAATTTTTTTAAAAAAATGCAACTTATTCCAGTGCGACTTAGGCTAAATATGTTTTTTTTCTTCTTCGTGGCGCATTTTTTGACTGATATGCGTCTCCGGAGCGACTTATAAAATAGGCTACGGTAAGTTATTTATTCTTTTTGTGCAAATGTCCCATAAAGTCCCATCCTTTAAGGATTCATTTATGTCCCGTTGACCGGTCCATTGCATTACGAATAAAAGCAGAATCAATAAAGTCAAAAATATGATGTGCAGTCAGGTGGTTTGAGTGTGTGCGCGTTTTTTGACGAGTTTTATACTTGATATTGTTTCTTATTCAAAAGTGGTGACCCCCCCCCCACCCCCCCCCCCAAAAAAATCAGCACCCCCCAACCTAAAACCTCTTCCCGCTGCCCTGCCCACAACTGTATTTCTTTTTCGTTCTTCTTTGGAAAATAAAAAATACAAGACTTATGGAAGACTTTTACACGTCACTCAAAAATATGATTTTTGGGATTTCCTCAGATAAACACAATGGCTCATTTCAGAGAAATTTTACATAACAGCCTTCATATTTTCTAATGGTTTGAGCAGGGGTTATAATACCAAAAATTCAATTATAATAGATGTTTGAATTTCTAATGCTCAGGAGGAGAAAAGCAAATTCTAAACCAGGGGTTCTGAACTGATCAGGGTTGGAGCTAAACTCTGCAGGAAAGTGGACCTTGAGGACCAGAGATGACAACCCATCTTGAGCATCAGAAATTCACATCTATTATAATTGCCCTTCTTTTTGGTCATAAGTTACCATGTTTTTCCTTTTTTTGTAACAAAAAAAACCAACAACTATATTTTGACAATAAATTGATAAAACATAAGAAACTAAGCATATTTTTTCAGAATACCTTGTTCTCCACGTCATTAAATCACTGTAAAAAGTTTAACTATTAATTACTCAATTTTATTGGTGAAACATTTTTACACTCAAAAAAATTGAGTAAATTTTAAAGCTGTGAAATCAATGAAATATACTGTATGAATTGAGTAAATGCAAGTAAAAAAATTAAGTAAATCTGAGTAACTGCATCTGGTACATTAACAAATAAAATTGAGTAGAAATAATTTAACATTTAAACATTTAAAAACAATATTTATGAGTAATATTAACTGTTTTTATTAATGAGTAATATTAACTTTTTATTTTCTCTAAACCTTTGTAAAATAGTACTCCACACAACCACCAGTATACATGACATTGGCCTTTATTGTCAATGAGTACAGCAATATAGCACATTTTACACTGTATACAATATTGCCTACATTTAAACTCATTTAACAAACATTTTATAAGTAAAAATTAAATATTTAAAAATTCAGGTAGCTTAATTCAAGTGTAATCAACCAGTCTGTTATCCAATATACACCGGATCAGCACTGGTCCTCGTGCCGGAGACAGACTCGCCTCTGCGGGTGAACTTCGAACTTCATACCGCCGTCCTGCGTTTCACTCACAGCTGATAGATACTGCGAGCAACTGACATAACCTGCCAATAAACAAACAGTGACAGTTCTGAGGACATTTTATCATCCAAATGATAATAATTATATTCATTATCATTAGGAATGAAGTCATGTGTTTATGCAAAGCGTTTCAATCACGCAAAAAGACAGGCGCGAGTCTCGTTTAGGTGTCGAATTACGCCTCTGTATGTTGTTTTGCATTAAATATGATTTAAAGCACAGTAAAGATTTTATAGATAAAATAAAACATACACAAACCTGAATTTCACAGTGGAAATGCACCAACTCTGCGACGCTGAGAAGATAACTGTTGTTCTGGAGACTGGAGAGTTCAAACAGCCCGCGCTCACACCAACCGTCGAGTTGTCGTCACGTCAGAGGGTGGGGGAGGGGTGCATTGTTTTAATTGAGTAAACTTACTCAATTTTAAGAGTGTGTTAAATATATTAATAATATTGATTTGAATTAAGTAATATTTTTGTTTCTTGAAACAGATCAGTTTAATTCAACATTCTCAAATATTTTGATAGAAATTTAACAAATATATTAAGTATATTATAAAGAAATAATTGGTTAGTCAAATACTAAATCATTTTATTTAAAAAAACTTAAATATATCTGTAAATTGTAGATAAAATGAACTGTTGGATTTTTACTCAATTATTTTGGTATGTTTAACTCAAACAATCAAGTAAACGATATTCAGAGATTTTATTAAGTTAATAAAGTTAAAAATTTCTGTAATATTTACTAAGCCACAGAATTATTTTTTACAGTGATGCTGAAGAAAATGTTGAATGACTTAAAGAGAATAAAGGCGAGATCACTAGAAAACAAGGCAAAAAATGTGCATGGGCTCTAAGGGATAGTAAAAAAGAATGCCTTCGATGTTCAATATATGTTAATTTTTTTACACACTAATGTAACAGCCAATATATTTACACTACCGGTTTTTATAAGATTTTTAAATATTTTTAAAATAAGTCTCTTCTGCTCACCAAGGCTTCATTTATTTGATTCAAAATACAGAAAAACTGTGATATTGTGAAATATTTTTACAATTTAAACTGTTTCACAATTTATAATTAATACAATTTTATACAAACGCTGAGTTTTGGTTAAGTTATGAGATGCGCTCCAGTTCACGTGCAATGCAAGTGACCGCGCGGGCGCCTCCATGTCATGATTATATTGTCTGCTATTTGCTTCTTATTTAGCCTATTAAATCCAGGCAACTGGTTAATGAAAAATTGCTTAAAATTAAGGTGCAATTTATACAAAACGAAATTCACTTTAAAGAAAGGTTTCCTAAAAACAAAACTTATGAAGTGGTCAAAATCATGTCTCCCGATATATTGCGCATCCAATCTTACTCATGCTGTTCACTTTTCATTATCAACATAGATTGGGGAAAAAATAACATTATAATATTGTAACAAATATGAAACCAAATGCGCTTATTTAATGGCTACAACATGTCTAAAGACTCTCTATTTGTACAAATTGCTGCATATTCAATTAATTCTGAATTTTGCACAGTTCAAACTAAGGCATTTATTTGCGCATAAAACATCTGCAACATTCATCAAGTTCACGGATAATTGTGCCTGCATTTATAAATCATTATGATATAAAATCATAATAAAGTAGGCTATACTATATGTTCAAAAAATTAGATGTTTAATTACACGTTAAGAATTTTCCTCCCATAAAAAACCATTATAAGAATGCTTAATGTGGCTTAATGCAGATAGAATGTCCCATTATTATGTCTAAATAACAGATATTATATCGAAATAACAACGTATTATGTCGAAATAACGAGCTACTTATGTCGAAATGTTGAAATAAGTACTTAATGAAATTGAAACATGTTAAAAATCTTTTACACACTAACGTAACAGCCAATATTTAGGCTACATCGGTTTTTGAACGGTAAGATTTTTTTAAGTCTCTTCTGCTCTCCAAGCCAAGGCTTCATTTATTTGATTCAAAATACAGCAAAAACAATAATATTGTGAAATATTTATTCAATTTAAACTGTTTCACATTTTAAAATTTATACAATTTAAACCTTTCTATTTTAATATATTTTAAAATGCAATTTATTTCTGTGCTGGCAAATTTCAGATAGTTGCTGTTGTTTTGAACTTTCTATTAATCAAATAATCGTAAAAACAAAATTGTACACAATTGTTTTTAACATTGATAATAATCATAAATGTTTCTTGAGCATAAAATCATCATATTACAATGATTCCTGAAGGATCATGTGACATTAAAGACTGGAGTAATGATGCTGAAAATTCAGCTTTGATTGCAGGAATAAATGACATTTTAAAATATATTCAAATAGAAAACAGTTATTTTAAGTTGTATAAATAGCCTATTTCAATATTTAATATTACTGTCTAAAATATCTTACCGTTCATAAACTTTTGACTCAAACATTGAATAGGCTAAACTTAGTTATTAAGCACCAGTGGCCCTTTTTGAGAAATTAGTTTACTGTAGGCTAAAAGCAATAGCCTATAACAAGTACATCTACTAAGGAAAACTCTGAAATGTTTAAAGGCGAAATAATTGGGGAAGCCGTGTTTATCATGCGTCTTATTAGGCGACGTACAGAGGGACGACGTGTTTTTTTAGGCGTCTTATTAGGCGACGTACTGAGGGACGACGTGTGTATCAGGCGTCTTATTAGGCGACGTACTGAGGGACGACGTGTGTATCAGGCGTCTTATTAGGCGACGTGCCTGGTTCAGACGTTATGATTTTTTAAACATTTCTCACGTACGCCGTCGCCACGTCGCCGTAAGTATACATTACTACTGTGACGTCGCCATGACGTCGTCGCCGGTCTGTCGTTTGACGTCTCTATCAATCCCATTCAAAAATAGACACGGACTGACGACGACGGAAGGGTAGACTGCTCCTTCGCCTTCTTCAGGGTAGACTTAGAAAAGGCATTATCCACTCGTCATAGGGGAGCAGACTGACGAACGAACACCCTTACCCCGAGTAAAGGCTCGGCTACGATGTTCTGGTAAAGAAGTCCCGGCGGGTGCTGAACAGGTTGTCAGATTCAGGTAAGCTAACTTACCTAACTGTTGTTTCCTAACTTACCTATCTATGTACTTTTTAGCCTAACGTTAGATGAAGTCCGTTCTATGAATACATTTAAGATTAGTAACGAGCCGTTCACAAAATACAACTAATCTTGCATGATTACCATTGGCCACCTATATGTCATATTTCTTATATTTCGTTTACTTTGTGATATGTCGACCTAAGGGTCTGAAATAAAGAATGAATGAATATTCACGATAGTACAATATATTATGGTACATTACAGTCTTTTAATAGCTCACATTATTCCTGTAAGGAGGCCAGCTAGCTACATCTCTTATTCAGATATTGATATTGACCTACATAGAGTTAGGAGATTGTGTGTATACTGTCTCGTTTTTAATGCATCTCTCTTTTTCACACTGTTCTAAGTATGAGTGCCATCATAAATTAATTCTCATTTTAAGTACTAATTTAAATCTACATTTTAAGTACTAATTTAAATCTAATTTAAAAAGTACTATTTAAATCTATTTTAAGTACTAATGTAAAAATGTTTATGGTTCTATTATTTCCATAGAACATCGATGAGAGTCAGTGTTGCAGTGGACAACTGTGAGGATGATCACAGCCACATGCCCCAGACCTGTGATGCAGAAACACAATGGGAGGATCCATCTGTCTCTGACCACAACTACGCTCCAAATCTCTCAACTCTGCTGAGAAACGACCACCTTTGTCAGCTCTACACAGGGTCGACATTGATGCATTCCACTCAGTTGCCGAGCACCTTACCAGTTCATACACCAACAGCTTTCAGCTACACACTTGGTATCAGCTCCTGATGACTCTGATGAAGCTGCGTCTTAAAGGGTTAGTTCACCCAAAAATGAAAACTCTGTCAGTAATTACTCTCCCTCATGTTGTTCCAACCCCGTAAGACCTTCGTTCATCTTCGGAACACAAATTAAGATCTTTTTGATTAAACTGAGAGATGTCTCACTCCATTTTTTTTCTTCTTATTTTTTTTTTTTCTTAATTTGTGTTCTGAAGATGAACGAAGGTCTTACGGTTGTTGGAACAACATGAGGGTGAGTAATTACTGACATAATTTTAATTTTTGGGTGAACTAACCCTTTAATTTATTGCAGGGTGATCTTGCTGAAAGGTTTGGTGTTTGTGTTTCTCAGTTCATTGTAAGCAAGGTGATTTCGCGTTGGCTTGACATCATGGAGGAGAAGCGTTTCAGAGAGCAGTTTCCAAACAGAACATGTAGAGCACAATATATCAAAATATCGCAAATGCATATATCGCAATATGCATTTTTTTTTTTTGCTTTAATAAGCTTTAATCAGTTTATATAATTCATACAGTGGAAAAACTAAGCAGTGTTTTACTTTTACATTTGATTATTCAGTTTCTGTTGTTAAATAGACCTAATGTAGGATAACCTGAACCCCGTGGTTTACACTGATGTTAAAATAACACATCTTATACAGTAAAACACTGATGTTCAACTTTTCAAGTTGAAGGGATGTTTTCTTGTTACAAAAAGAATGTGAAACACATATGTAGGTTATATAATTTTAAATCTAATTTAAGTTAATTTTATATACTTTAAGCATTATTGTATCGAATATCGCATTGTTTAATGAGTTTTTCAATATCGTGCACTTAATAACCTTGTCCAGGTGAAGTAATGGCAGACTGGCTTCACCATTACTGATCTCCTCTATGAAAGGAAGGTCAAACTTGTCCTCCTTGTGAATCTTGTAAAACAGATGTTACCTGTTATGAATAGTTATTTTTATAAACCTTTACAGTGTGAGCAGATGTTACCTGTTATGAATAGTTATTTGTATAAACCTTTACAATGTGCCCAGATGTTACCTGTTATGAATAGTTGTTTTTATAAACCTTTACAATGACCAGATGTTACCTGTTATGAATAGTTATTTGTATAAACCTTTACAATGTGCCCAGATGTTACCTGTTATGAATAGTTATTTTTATAAACCTTTACAGTGTGACCAGATGTTACCTGTTATGAATAGTTATTTGTATAAACCTTTACAATGTGCCCAGATGTTACCTGTTATGAAGTTTTTTTTAAATAAACCTTTACAATGTGCCCAGATGTTACCTGTTATGAATAGTTATTTGTATAAACCTTTACAGTGTGTGCAGATTTTACCTGTTATGAAGTTATTTTTATAAACCTTTACAGTGCGAGCAGATTTTACCTGTCAGTCATTTATTATAAAACAATATAATGTGAGCTCTGTAGATTCCCCTTAAAACTTAAATTAATTAAGTCTTCTAGTTAGAAGGAATAAGTCACGTCAAGTTTGCAAATGAATACCATCTTGGTTTATTACTTATGAAATTTAAATGGTGAAATTTTTCTACATGAAGGTCAGTAGAAGGTGTCTCTAGCTTCCTGAAAACATCAAACACTTCTTACAACTGATTTTATACAACTTATTTAATCGTTCATATTTAACCAATTACCTAATCTCCTATCCTTAACCCTAAATATTATCATTCCTTATTATTTACAAATAATTTTTTATTGCTGCTCCATCAACTCCTTCTGACAGGACGTAGTTAAATATTCCCATTACCTCTGGCCACGTTAACAATGACGATGAATGAGACAATGTGAGACGAACTGATAGTCGTACGAATTTTTCTACGTGCTCCCAATTTAAAACATTTACGGTATTAACGTTATTTGTCATTTTGATAAAGTTTTGGCTAACTATAAACAATCTTCTAACTACTGAAATAGCTACCGGATGTGCCGTGTCAGTTTAGCGGAAGTCGGATGACAAAATGCGGAAGCGCGAAGTATTAAAAGTGGGCGGGGCGGAATAAGGTGAATAGGTCTACCTTAGAAATGGTAAACGTGGTGTAGAAATAAAATAGCAAAAACTACATGATATAATATACAATATAAAATATACAAAATGTATTTCAATATATTTAACAGTGCTTCACATATATATGAATATATTAATAGTGCTGTTGTTTATCGGGGTCTACGTGCTTAATTTGTAAAGGGAGGATCCGTACACTGCCTAGCTTTACGGCACCAGAGAATTTTTAAAATGTGCTGAGGGGGTGCTAGATCATTGACGGGGGGAGCTGCGCAAAACTTGGCCACTAAATATTTAATATTCAATTTTGATCACAATTAAAGTTTTAATTTCATTAAACTGAACAAGCGCAACATTCAGCATTCAATCAAATATTCTAAAATATATGCTATTATTAACAATAATGTTATTTCAACACAATATCTCGTTATTTCGACATATGTGTGCGTGCAACTGATTATTGATTTTTATTAATAAACAAGTATTTTCTCTGATAGTGTCGACTCGGCTGCAAAGATGAAGTTGACGATCGCCATCTCCGTGTGAACGAGCCTAGAGAGAAATGCACAATAGGCCTAATGGATTACATAATCATAGAGTAGCCTTTTTCTTTTTTCGTTTTGAATTATTTCGTTTAAAGACATTTCAAGCTTTGTGTATTTGATGTATTTTTCATGTCTGTGTGAGGCATACACTGAATTTCGTTAAGTTAGGATGAGATGCGCTCCAGTTCACGTTCAATGCAAGTGACCGCGCGGGCGCCTCCAATTGTCTGTTATATTTTATTAATTAAATCCAGGCATTGTTGATGAAAAATGGATTAAAATTAAGATACAATTTATACAAAACGAAATTCACTTTAAAGAAAGGCTTTCTACAAAACAAAACTTAATGAAGTGGTCAAAATCATGTCTGACCCGCATGTTTCATATTGCGCATCCTATAACTTGGTCGTGCTGTTCACTTTTCATAATCAACATAAATGGAAAATAAAAATAAAAAATAACATTATAATATTTTAACAAATATGAAACTAAATGCACTTTTTTAATGGCTAAAACAGTATAGTAGGCCTACATACTATCTATTTGTACAAATTGCTGCACATTCATTTAATTCTGAATTTTGCACACAAGTTGAAAGGCATTTGTTCAAATCAAGTTCACGGATAATTGTGCATGCATTTATTAATCATTATTATGATACTAAAATCATAATGCTATGTACAAAAAATCAGACGAGCCCAGAATATGAACGCAATTACACGTTAAGCATTTTCTTCCCATAGAAAACCATACAAGAACGCTTAATGTGGCTTAATGCAGATTAGAATGTCTCCTTATTTTGTCGAAATAACGAGATATTATGTCGATACTAGGCTACTGCTGTGTCCACCGTGGTCTCCACATTCTTGATCAGCGGAAAATGTCTATACATGTTGCCTGCTTTGTCTGCTATGCCTATACACACAGGAAATCCTTAGGAAGAAATTAAAATACATATTGAAGTATTTCAAATTTGCACTAAAAAAAAATATGTTCACATCATTGTAGTGGCTAATTTATTATATAAATAAATCTGTAAATAAATGAAAATCAGCTAGAATTAACTTTTTTTCTGCAAAGTTTTAACATTCTTTGTCTTATTTCCTTGACTTGTAAACCATATATTATGGGATTCAATCCTGGTGGTATAACATGAAATATTACACTCCCAAACTTCCTACTCTCAACATACTCAGAAAAACGATGGAGAAAAATTGGGACAAAACCAAAGACCATCAAGATTACATAAACAGCCAAATGAGTGCTGCAGGTTTTTATTGCTTTGGTGTTGGTTGCTTTGTTTTTGCTTTTTATACATACCATCGCTATTCTGAGATATGTCAATAACACCCACCCCATTGAGGAGGTGAATAAAACAACAGTAAAAGTTAATCCATATATATTATTAACCACTGTATTTTCACAGGACAGTTTAAATAGTGAAGCGTTGTCACAAGAGTGGTTTGTAATGAATGATCTGCAGTGAGACAGACGCACACTGAGGCCGATCAGAATTCCCACCGGAACTACTGCAGCAACCCAGGCTCCTGCTGACAGTTTAACTATCATTTGATTGCTCATTATAGTTGGATATCGCAGTGGATTGCATATGGCTACATATCTGTCAAAGGCCATGATCATTAGAATAGTATGGGATGTTGTTCCATATAAATGTGCAAAAAAAGCTTGGAAAACACACTCCACATATGTGATGTAGCGCTCAGAGGGGTCTGTTAATAAGTCCTTCAGTAAACGCGGTATGACGACAGTTGTTCCCATAATATCACTCACTGGCAAGTGACAGAAAAGAATGTGCATAGGCTGGTGTAAACTTTTTTCTGCTGAGATCTGAATCAAAATCCCAATGTTAGACACCATCACAAAGACATAAGCTATCAACAGAAAAATGAACGTGAGCTTGCTGGAGTGAGGTGTAACTTGCAGTCCGTCCAGTAAGAGTACACTGTATCTGAATGTCAGGTTGTCCATTTGTGACCTAAAGAAAACATATTTTCTATTAACAGCATATTATCTCAAAGCATTGCTACAGGTAGATCATATGCTACCAAAGAGTGTTCATATTATATACTGATGTTCAAACGATATTAACAAGGGTTTTCTTAGTTATGTCACTCTTTATTGTCTATTTCTTCTTGTAGAAAGGTTACTCCTTAATTTTACCATGGGAATTAGACCTTTTCCCCATTTATACTCGCTGACAGAACTCAAGAAATACTGTTGATCACTGTACCTTTTTGTGACATGAGTTTGATATAATATGACTACATCTGAAATATTTTTTACTTACCAAGGAAAATGACCGATATATACACAGTTGTCACGTCACTTCATATACAAAGGCATCTAATCTATTAGTCAGTGTTACTGAGTTATCATTAGTTATGAAAAGCACAATCTGCTTGTCTCTGGGTAGAATTAAGCTGGCTTGACCATTTTATTTATGTGTCACCACAACTTAATTCTTGCCGTCATACCCAGGGGCGTTGCTAGACATAAAGCTCTACTGGGGCACAGGTCCCCCATTGTTTGTCTGAGATAGCAACAGCAACTAAGGAGGCCGTGGCTTACCGTGGCATGACTCATACCCCAAGAGTGAAAATACACTTTTATGTATTGGGTATGTAAAAACAAATATTGCATCACAATAAGTGTAATTGTGATTGTCAAAACATTTGGTAACTAAATAGAATAAGTTTAGTGACAACATGTTACAATGTTTACATTACAGTGACTGGTAGGATACAGTTTTTATTATTGCTTGACAAAAATTTCAAGATTTCAATTCCATTCTTGTGATTTGATTCTGATTTTGATTCAATATTGACTAATTTGGATACATGTTTATTTTACATTTTATTTAAAAAAATAATCTCACCTAATGCTGTAAACATAGAGGGGCCAATCTGCTGGTATTATTAAAGGTTAAAAATAACAAATTAAATTAAATATAATGCAGTTTTTGTTATAATAACAATTATTTAAGGACATAAGTAAAAATATAATAAATATGTAATATAGTGCTCAGCAAAATCTCCTCTCTAGCTATTATTTCTATTCAATTAACATGCTATGGTGTATGGTCATTAAATGGCTTTCCTGAGTTAAATGTAACGTTATGTGACATAATTGTTCTCCTGCTGTTATAGTGACCTCTTTCCGTGGTTGAAAAACACTAATTGGTCGATATTGGCCCGGTTTCACAGACAGGGCTTAGACTAAGCCAGGATTAGACCATAGATCAATTAGGACATTTAAGTAATTTTTATAAACATGCTTAGAAAAAAAACATTACTGATGTGCATCTTAAAACTAAAAAGGCACTGATATATTTTTAAGATCAGTCAGTGCAAGTTTATTTCAGTGGAAACAGCTCAGACTTACATTTTAGTCTAGGACTAGTCTTAAGCCCTGTCTGTGAAACCAGGGGTTAATGTATACTTTCGGTAAGTTGTAACAGATGATCGGTTCGTGCACTTGAACTGAGGCGCTCAGCGATCTGTCACGTCACATTTACAAGCGCCAAACGTATTTTTGTCTGAATTTCGTAATACAATTGTCGGAATCTAAGAGTTGAGAATTAGTTTAATGTTAAAAGTACCTCTTTGCTCCGCAATTTTTCTGTGCGTGAGAAAATGGATGTGTGGCGTGAGAGCGTGTGAAAAGTGTCAATTGCGTGAGTCTCACGCTCAATGCGTGAGAGTTGGCAGCCCTGTACCCGGAAGTATAAAATGACGCCGGCACACACACGCGTTAGCTTTCGCTCTTCAGCAAGCACTCTCTGTTGTTGTCTGTTCTATTTGGTGTTGTTTATCACGTATCAAGCATATTTAAAGCAGAATGGCGAGTGAACAATTCAAACGATGTGTGCACCCCTGCCCTAGATATATAACGGGTGGGGACACACATCAGTTATGTGTGGATTGTTTGGGAGGGCAGCTCTCGAGGGGGCTGCTTATGGTTACTGCGAGGCACTTCCTATTAGAGTGCTGCGCCCCGCGGTTCTGGTCCCGCGTCTGTTGAGGCGGCACGGCAACTCAGATCGTGGGGTTCGCAAAGGGACCTTGCAGACGAGAATGAGACTGCTGCGGCACATTCTCATTCTTCTTCTGAAGGTTCAGAGGATTTTGCTTATGGTGCAGAAGCCCGCGCTGCAGCTTCTTCTGCCCGTGACGAGGGCCCGATGCTTGAGCTGTCTTCTTCTGAGGAAGTGGATGTGCTCAGCATCGAGGCGGATGAATGTGAACTAGACTCGCCGGTTCACGTTCCCGCTTATGAGGAGCAGGAAGTGTCACTTTCAAAATGCTTTTGACAAAAGTGGGGGGGTTAGTTTTACCCACAGTTACAAAAATCAGTACGTATATTGGTCTCATCGAGCCGGACAACTTTCTAATTTACAGTCATTAGCTCCGAGTTTTGCTATGGCGAGGGATTAAAGTAATGTCAAGTCAAGTCAAGTCAAGTTTATTTATATAGCGCTTTTCACAACACAGGTTGTATCAAAGCAGCTTCACAGTAATAAATTAGAACAATACATCAATAATGTCAAAAATGGAAACACTAAAAGCCTCATATCTTCTAAAAATGTAATTATACACCATTTATTTCTATATAAAATTATACAAATATACAAATATCAGAACTCAACCCATTTTTTTTTCAATTTAATAATTGTTTAAGTTTAAAAACAGCCAGAATGTTTTTTTAGTCCAAAAAATAAATAAATCATGTCATTCATAGTGCTATACTGCCCTCTTGTGTTCAAAATCAGGTAGGCCTATTGTATCTATATAAAAATATACTAGGTATGTGACGGTGAGAATATTTTACCACCGGTTAATCAACGGGTTAATCAACGTTAATATTTTATAACGAATATTTTGAGTGTATCATAAAATCAGAATAAGGTAAGACAAGTATATTTTCTGTCTTTTAATATATATATATATATATATATATATATATATATATATATATATATATATATATATATATATATATATATATGTAAGGAATAATTGACGACAGGCCGTTGAATTATTAGAAAAATAATGCACACCCGAGGTGGTAATGCGGTCACGACGCGAAGCGGAGTGGCCGTTCACCTCGGGTGTGCATTATTTTTCTAATAATTCAACGGCCTGAAGTCAATTATTCCGCTTATACTACAGTTACCACACCTCGAAACATTGTTCAGATTAGGCCTATGTATTTCAAGACGTTTGTAAAGTTTTTGTCATTAAAACGCTCTTGTATGTAGGACTAATTTCTTACGCATCTAATCCCATGCCTCCGTTGCTAATTCCAAAACGTCATTTTAGAGTTAGTAACGGAGGTTTGAGCCACTGATAGCAGACTAATGCTGGGGACACACGACTAGCTGACATATTCTCTGACTGTTTTCATCGCAGCATATTTTAAACACCGACTTTGAACACAGACTGAATGCGCTGAACACGCGTTTGGACATGATCAGTCATAAGAATCAAATAACATTCATAACCGGCCTTAAAGTGTGTCCCCGGCTTTATGCAGTTGTTAATGCAGTTATTAGAGAGAGATGTGCAATAATGAGACAGAAAAGCATGTGCGTCAATATTATTATTTATTTATTAATTCAATTCGTTTGAATTAATTCGTTCATTCTTTTGTTTCTATTATTGACAGATGACAGTAGACTAGCCAAATAAATGAAACACAAAGCCCTTTTAACAAGTAGGCCAATCAATAATTATTTATTTGTTAAATTATCTGCAATAAAAATCCGTGCTGCAGGACTATCCATTTATTTAGCCTATATTCAGTTTAATTTTCTATTGATTATATAGGACTATATACTTTATTTATTCAAATTAAACTGCATGTTTCCATTGATTGTGAAGCTAGACATTGAAAATTGCAGATCAAGCGCATGGGGCTAAATGTTTTTTCTTGTTATGAATTGCATCCTATTTTCCGTTATTACAGTTGACTACGCGAAGTGATATGGAACTGTAATGCGGTCAAGACCTGCCTGGAACTACTTTAGCTGTGCGTTTCCCTGAAAATAATGCACACCTTAGAACGTTCGTCAACTAATCAGATTCAAGCATTCAACGGCCCTGTAGTATAAATATATACAGTATATATATATATACTATACTATATATATATATATATATAGTATATTTTCTGTCTTTTAATATATATATATAAAGGGCCAAAGCCGACGGCACCGCCACCCCGGTGCCTTTAGGTAACTAAAGGCATTGGGGTTGCGGTGCCACCGGCTTGGGCCCGTAATCGCTGCTCGCAGCTATATATATATATATTTTTTTTTTTTTTCTTTATTATTATTTTTTTCTGCCTTTTTGCCACTTTTGGGGCCCTTAACATGCTCAAAAACTCTTGAAATTTTGCACACAAGTCAGAACCTGCGGCCATCAGCCACAGCGCCCCCTGGAATGGGGTCCGAAAACTTGGTCCATAAATCAAACACGCTTGCATGTAATAATATGAAACTCAGTACACATATAGATCTCATCGGGCCGAACAACTTTCATGCTCTAAGTTTTACAAAAGCCCAACAGGAAGTCGGTTATTATACGTTGTTTGGAAAACGCATACAATGGAATGTGAAATACTCCTCCTAGGGAATTCATCCGATCGCCACCAAACTCGGTGAGAATGAAGTCAAGACATTGAGGATGAATTCTTGCGAACAGATTTTTGATATCTCGAACGGTTTGGCCGTGGTGAGGAAACGAATTTATGGCGAATAATGGGACACAGGAAGTGTGTTATAACTTCTGCATACATTATCTGATCTTGCTGAAACTTCAGCAATGTGTTAGTTTCTAAGAGGCCGATCACATGGATGTGACATTTGTGAGTCAAAGTTATAGCGCCACCAACTGGGAACAGGAAGTGTGTCACTTTCAAAATGCTTTGAAATCACCCTCTTATTTTTACCCGATTTGCTTAAAACTTTATGTGTATAATGTAGACACACGGCAGATGTAGACCTGTGAAAAGATTATTGATATCTTAGATACTGTTGCCGTGGCAATGCATCAAACTTTAATATTCTTTTCGGATGCTTTTGAGACTCTTCACATGCTTGAAAATGCATGAAACTCGACAGACACATCACATTTATTATCCAGTAGACATGTGCAAAGTTTCAGAAACGGGCGTGGTGGAATGGCTCAGTAGCGCCACCTTTAGTCAAAAATGGGGGCTTAGTTTTTCCTAGAATCACAAAACTTGGTAGGTGTATTGTTCTCATCAAGCAGGACAACTTTCTAATTTACAGTCATTACCTCAGACCAGCAAGAAGTCAGATATTTTGGTTTGAATGTGGATTTTCTGAAGAATTTTCTCTCTCTCTGTGTGTGTCTGTGTGTGTGTGTGTGTGTGTGTGTGGGGGGGGGGGGGTGGTTGTCTATTCCATTTAATCTTTGTTTTTCAAGGTTTCAGGGGCTTTTGAGAAACAGAGAAACACGAAGTTATATAACTTCTGCATACGTTAACTGATCTTGATGAAACTTCAGCAGTGTGTTCGTGGTAAGAGGCCGATCAGATGGATGTAACTATTGTGAGTCAAAGTTATAGCGCCACCAACTGGCAGCAGGAAGTGTGTCACTTTCAAAATGCTTTTGACCGCACTGACATGGATAATGGTGCAGAGCGAGCGTTTTCAATGAATTCCTATGGAATTAGGAATGAACTAAAAAACGTTCGCTCTTCTCTGCCCGTTCCTCGCCGTGGACGCACACCATATATATATATATGGCCACCGGCTTGGGCCCGCAATCGCTGCTCGCAGCTATATTTTATAAATTGTAGTGCACAGTTTATTATAAGGGGGTAGAATCCGCAGCTCAGTACTCACTACTCACTACTCATGAGTACTTTTAAATAAGCTACTTTTTTACGCTTACTCAAGTAGTTTTTTTGGACAAGTACTTTTTACTCTAGTCACACAACATTTTTTGGAATGTAATGGTACTTTTACTTGAGTATGTTTTTCCAGTACTCTTTCCACCACTGCTGATTTTGTTCGAGATGATATGCATCTCCTTCAAATGTGGCTTAAAGCCCAGACACACCATGCCGATTTCAGCCGTCAGGTGTCGTCGGTGGTAGCTCTGGTGCCGATTGCACATGTTAAGCATGTTATGTTGACTTGTGGTTAGGCCTACTGATGTTCAGTGATTTTAAATGTAGCCTCAATTAGGCCTGCATGAAGTTGGAAATTATTTGCTGTTGCAAAGAATCGTTTATGAATGCACTTTTAAGAAAGTTGTGGAAATAAAATAATATTTACATTTTATCAGTTGTTATTGAAACTCATCATTGCCTGGAACACACAAAAGTTGGCATTCACTAAATTACTGCAGAGGCGTGTGTGGGTTAGGGCAGGCGGACAGGATTTTGGGGAAGGGGGGGCTCGGCTGTCCTTACCTACTCTAAGGGGAGGCTCACATTCACCCAATTTGAAAACCCCTGGCCTACGGCATGCACGCATTGTGTAATTATCTCGGCAGTTTAGGACATCGCACAAGATTTGTGTCAACACAGAAAACATTTCATCACTGGATAGGTTTTTTCGTTTACTGAAATTGTGGTTTATGTTAGCTGAATGGGCGGAACGCTTTTTAGAGAAGATAAGGCAACGTTTTTTATTTTTTTATTTTAGCACAATTCACACCCCGCGGTAATTCAGGAGAAAAAATCTTCAAATGCTCCACGTGAAACTGCGGTCTTCCGACCTTTTACTATAGTGTCAATTGATTTTGATTAATATCCGTGAGGGAGAGAGAACAAGACAGCACTCGACGTGTTGTTTGAAGACGTGAGAGTGCGTGCACGCTTAGACGCTTAGTAAATACACGCTTAGTTTGGTCTAAAGCACACGGCGCAAGTGCACTTAGGGCATGTCTGAATCCACTTTTGCTAGTTTAACGATGGGGCAAATGTTCAGCGCTGAAACTAGCAAAAAACACTTGTGTCGTGCTTGGGCCCCTAGAGTTTTATGACTGAACTAGATATGAATTCAATTAAAAAGAACAAGGATACATATTAAAGCAATATACATATTAACCAATATTAGTGGATACATTCTAGATTAATGAAACTCAGTATATGATGGAGAATTGTCTATGTATAGTATGTCATCCAACTGAAAGTTGGATTTGGGTAGCTTATTTTGATTGTAACTACGTATAGCAAGATCGCAATATCCTCTACTGATATTGTATAACCACAATGGAAAGGCTGAAGGGTGAAGTACCCTTCTTACATATACAGTTGGGGAGTTGAGAATTTTGTGATCTAGGGTTGACTCAATCAAAGCTCACTGAAGCTTCAAATATTCTTGCTTTCTGTGCATGTGCAAATGCTGATGCACAAATATTGCCTGCTTTAAAAATTATTTACACACATATTGCTTAATACATCCTCATTATCATATAAAGTAATTAAATGCTTGAAATTATGAAAAGAACAAATTAACAGTAAGTATTTATATTTATTTAATGTACACCTGCTGCAAATTATGCATTCATTACTATGCTGATTGTTATCACATATTTATATTATACATGTCTTTACATGCACCCTGCTTTGTCTGCTATACCTATACACAGGAAATTCTTGAGAAGAAATTAAAATACATATTGATTTCAAATTTGCACTCAAAGTAAATGTTCACATCATAACAGTGGCTAATTTATTGCATACATTATTATTTTAATAAATTAAAATCAGCTAGAATTAACTTTTTTTTATGCAAAGTTTTAACATTCTTTGTCTTATTACCTTGGCTTGTAAACCATATATTATTGGATTCAATCCTGGTGGTATAACATGAAACATTACATTCCCGAACTTCCTACTCTCAGCATATTCTGGGAAACGATGGAGAAATATTGGTACAAATCCACAGATCTGCATGATAATATAAACAGCTAAGTGAGTGCTGCAGGTTTTAATGGCTTTGCTGTTGGTTGCTTTGTTTTTGCTTTTTATACATACCATTGCTATTCTGAGATATGTCAATAACACCCACCCCAATGAGGAGGTGAGTAAAACCACAGTAAAACTTAATCCATATACATTATTAATCACTGTGTTTTCACAGGACAGTTTAAATAGTGAAGGGTTGTCACAAGAGTGGTTTGGAATGAATGATCTGCAGTGAGACAGACGCACACTGAGGCCGATCAGAATTCCCACCGGAACTACTGCAGCAACCCAGGCTCCTGCTGACAGTTTAACCATCATTTTATTGCTCATTATAGTTGGGTATCGCAGTGGATTGCATATGGCCACATATCTGTCAAAGGCCATGATCATTAAAATAGTATTGGAGGTTGTTCCATATAAATGTGTAAAAAATGCTTGGAAAACACACTCCACATATGTGATGTAGCGCTCAGAGGGGTCTGTTAATAAGTCCTTCAGTAAACGCGGTATTAGGACAGTTGCTCCCATAATATCACTCACTGGCAAGTGACAGAAAAGAATGTGCATAGGCTGGTGTAAACTTTTTTCTGCTGAGACCTGAATCAAAATCCAAATGTTAGACACCATTACAAAGACATAAGCTATCAACAGAAAAATGAACGTGAGCTTGCTGGACTGTGGTGTAACTTGCAGTCCCTCCACTAAGAGTACACTGTATCTGAATGTCAGGTTATCCATTTGTGACCTAAAGAAAACATACAAATTAAGTGACAAACACTTGTATTAACAGCATATTCTCTCAAAGCATTGCTACAGGTAGATCATATCTTCCAGAGCGTAGTCATATAATGTTGAAAACATAATAACTAGGGTTTTCTTAGTAATGTCACGCTTTACAATCTATTTCTTCCTGTAGAAAGTCTACTCGTTTTTTTCAAGGGAATTTGACCTTTTTTTTCTCATTTACACTCGCTTACAAAACTCAAGCTATATTGTTGATCACTGTAAAATTATGTAACATAATTTTGATATAATATGACTACATCTGAAATATTCTTAACTTACCAAGGACAATGACCGATATATACACAGTTGTCTCGTCACTTTATATACAGAGTCATCTAATCTATTAATCAGTGTTACTGAGTTATCATTTGTTATTATCATTTGTTATAAAGAGCACAATCTGCTCGTCTCGGAGTAGATTTAAGCTGGCTTGACCATTTTATTTATATGTCACCACAATTTAAGTCTTGTCGTCATACCCCAAGAGTGAAAATACACTTTTAGCTCTCTTTTCTGCGATTGGTGCACTGCTTACCAGGGGTGTGTTTCTCAAAGGCATTTTTGCAAGTTTTGTTGTTGTGAGAAAAACAATAAGAGCTCAAATCATTCCAGAAAATTTATGAAACATTACAAGAAAAAAACAAATTACAGATGTCTTCAATTTCATTCTTACAGAAGGTGCATACATGAGCAACATCACAGTATTTGGAAAAAAGTGTGTTACAAGGTTATATATTATGCAGAATTTTAAAATGCACTTCTCTCATTTTATTGGGTATGCAATATTTAAATGGTAGTAACCACATTTTCCTCCATTGAATGCTATCTATTATAGAACCCCAAAAGAATTTTCCCTTTGGAGTAAATAAGTTTCTTGATTGAGAGAGTTGAGAGAGTGACAAATAAATGTATTATTACAATCTTTACTTAAAAGTGAAACACTTCCCAAACATAACAAGGATAATTGTTTAGAACATGACTCATGGGTAAGGGAAGCTTTCATCAGACATATTAAACCATTTGGAATAGCCTTTATAACAGAGTTAAATTCTTTAAACGGGATAGGATATTGGTATATATTCATAAAACTCTCATAAGATAACAGATCACCATTAGAGTTGAATAGATCAACAATAAAAATTGTTTTTATTAAACCATTTATCAAGAAAGATTGATATATTTCTAATTTTAATATCTGAATTATTCATAAGATGGTTTTATGGGGGGGAAAGTTGGCTGTAAACCAATTTCCAGGCTAACAGAGCTTGTTGATGAAATCTAGCCAATTTAATGAGTAATTTACCAGTGGAGTAATTACATTTCATCAAAAAAGAAAGGCCACCTACCCTTTTAAATACATTATTAGGGATAAAATACCACATAGAATCTGACCCAAGCAAGCAATTAATTTTGAATGTGTTGTTAGTATCATCAAAATTCAGGACTTCAAGACCCCCCTCACTCCTTTTATTGGCTAAAATATATTTCTTCAATTTGTAAGATTTATTATTCCAAATAAAATCAAGAAAAATCTTATCAATATTTTTGGAGGTGTGATTATCTACAGCTAAAGACAGGGAAGGGTACACACATTTGGATAATCCATCTGCTTTGGATAAAATGACTCTGCCTAAAATTGACAGATCTCTTTGAAGCCAACTATTAAAAATATATTTTGTTTTGGATAGTCGTGAAGAAAAAATCAGAAACTGTCTACTAATTACATTTTTCGTTATATGAATCCCCAAATATTTCACTTCATTTTTAACTGGCATATTTTCAATTTCAGATTCTACATTGTCAAATAAGCAAATAATTTCACACTTGGATAAATTAAGTTTGAGTCCAGAAGCATTAGAGAAGGCATTAATTGTAGTTAAGACTGGAGAAACTTGCTCTATCTTTTAAGAATAAAGTGGTATCATCTGCTAATTGAGAGATTCGAATCTCTCTGTTAAAGACACTAAGACCAACAAAGTTATTATTGCGCAAAACATCAATGGATAATGTTTCTACACCCAATAAAAATAAAAATGGGCTTAAAGGGCAACCCTGTCTTATTCCACGAAGAATAGGAAACCTTGGTGATGTTCTTGAATTTAAAATTATACAGCTATCAATATCTTTATACAACATTTGGACAACATTAATAAAAATGGATGGGAATCCAAAAGCCCTTAAGGAGCTTAGGAACTGGTGCTCTACAGTGTCGAAGGCCTTATAAAAATCAAGGAATAAGATGATTGCATCAGACTCAGTTTAGTCTTTATAATCAATAAGATCCAAAACAAGACGAGTATTACAGCTAATATGACGTCTTTTCATAAAGCTGGTCTGTGTTTCATTAATGATATGATGTAAATGTTGTTTTAATCTCTTGGCAAATATAGAAGCAATTAATTTATAATCAAAACTTAGAAGTGTGATAGGGCGCCGATTATCAATTATAGTTACATCTTTGTCTGGTTTGGGAATAAGAGATATCATTCCTTGTTTCATAGTGGGAATCATTTTTCCAGTTTCTATACATTCTTGAAGCATTAAGAAAAAGGGTTGCTCTAAAATTTCCCAGAACTGTATAAAGAATTCTAAAGTGAGGCCATCGCATCCAGGCGACTTCCCTTTTTTCATCAATTTCATTGCATCTCTAATTTCAATTAAAGAAACAGGAGCCTCACATAATTAAATTCATCACTAATTTGCAGTATATAGTTCTTAATTTGATGTAGGTATGACTCACTTTGGTTTGCCTGAAAATCAGAGGAGTATAAATTTCTAAAAAAATGTATGACAAAATTCTCTATTTCTTCAGGGTGTTTGGAAACTGAATTGTTAACTTGCAAAGCAGAAATGCTTTTCCTTATAAAAATCCTTTTCTCAAGCGAAAAGAAAACGCTTGTATTTTTCTCTCCTTCCTCAATCCATCTCGCCCTGGAGATGTGAAGGCACCTTTAACTATTTCAATATATAACTGGTCTAATTCTAATTGCAAGGTTTTTAACTGTCACATTTCTGTAACAGAGAGATTCTCTTTTTTGATTAAGTTATTAATGTTACTTAACAAGTTCTCTCTCAGCATTAACCACTTTTAGGGCCTTAGCTCTATTTATAGCTAGTGATCGAGCTTTAAATAAATACAAAAATTCCCAGTTAGCACCATGTGACACCATGTGATTTTTTGACAATATTTATTTAACTAATCCCTTGATCTGATCATTATTTTTTTTTTTTTATCTTTTAGCAGAGTATTGTTCAACTTCCAATAACCACGCAAGGTATTCTTTCTGTGTCTTGTCTGCAAATTCAGCTTAATTACTAAGTGGTCCGAAATGGAGCATACTGGTGACTGACATCAAACACATATTGCAGTATCTGTTGAGAAATCAGAAAAAAATATATTCTAGATTTAGAGGTTAGCAACGTATTACTCCATGTAAATTCCTTAACATCTGGGTGATAATAGCGCCATGCATCTGCAATATGGAGATGATCACACAAGGTCCAAATAATGTTATTACTGAGGCCCATTTTAGGAGGAAATCCGTCAGATGAATTATCTAAAACAACATTAAAATCTCCAGCAATAATAATAAATGCCTGTTGATATTTATTTTTTAAAGTTTCAAGTAAAAAGTTAAATTTTACCCTGTAATGATGAAATAAGACACTTGTTGGCAGAACTTAAATTGTGGCGAGAGAAGCATAGAGTGAGCCTTTAACATGCTGAAAACAAGCAGGTGCTCCATTTTCTTCATGGCCAGAGGTGAGCCATGCCTTTGTGCCTGAGATTGTTGCTTGCTGCGCTGTGCTTCACAATCTGAGGCAATAAGGGCAGGTGGAGTGATGGAGGGTCTCGTAAGGACAGGTGGAGTGATGGAGGGTCTGTCATAGTTGTACTCAAGGTGAGGAAGCAATAATGTAAGTAAAAGTATTTATTTAGAATTCTCAAAGTCAGATAAACACAGAACAAACACAATGGCAGTTGAGTGGCGCAGGGACCTCGACGGGCAACACAGCAGATGACAGTGCTGAATGGTGGAGTCCGTGAATGACGTAATCCAAACTGGAGCGAGGAACAAACAGCAACACCAAACGGGAACACCGACTCACGAACACACCAGACTGAAGCACAACGGGGAACGTTAACACAGACATGTTAACAGCACAATGTCATTTGATTTCTGTATTACAAGTAACAAAACTATCTTACTTTTTATTTTTATTTCAGGTTTTCCTTTTTTTCCCTCACAAATGCCACCGTCACCTTGCCTTGCATCCTCTGCTCCACCACAAAAGCTCTGCAGCAAATGCACAGAAATCAAGAATCAGAGAAGTGCTGTAACAACTCTGTGTGAAATTACAATAATTAAAATAAACTACAACTTATGATTTAAATAGATTTTTTCATTAATTTCTGTAGTATACTCACTCAAAGCCTTCATGAGCCACTCTCCACCACTCTCAAACACACGTGTTCATCTGTTCCTGTAACATCCAGACAAGATTTTTAATCAAGATTTAACATCCAGACACTTTACCTCTGTGATTTATGAGCTCAATAAATATTTAGGCTACATGTTGAGGTTGATGCTGATGTGTTAACTCACTTTTTATGCAACATAAATGTTCCTCAACTTATCAACAGTACCAATTGACAAATAAAATAGATAACATATGTTTAGTCACTTAATGTAGATTTGTTTATCATGTAATATAAGCAGTGCTGACAACAGTAAATTCTCCTACACAACAGGACACATCACGCACTCAGATGTATATTTCATGTTGTGATATGCTCATCTGTGATACTTATCAACGATTTTCCTGTCAGATTTTAATAGACATTTAACATTTATGTTAAATAAGCGTCTTTTAGATGTATATGGTTTATGTAAATCCAATTTAGAGATGTATGTGTGCTTACTGGATCTCCCCTGTTAGCTATACATAATAAAACGTATTGTTCATAGACTGTAAAAAAATATGGACGTAGTGTCCGTGACGTCACCCGTAGGTTTCTGAAGAGCATTTTTGAAGCCTAAAGTGGGCGGAGCCGGCCGTCGCCATCTTGGCCTTGCGTCACTCCCAGATAACAGAAAATGGGCAAGAGCCTGGCTATCTGAAATCACACCCACCTAGCTCGTTAGGTTATGCTACTAGTACTGACAGTACCAAGTCTGCAACTGCACAGGGCCTCGCGCTAAAGTGACAGTTGTTGATGATGTAAAGCCAATTAAAAGTTCCTATTTTTGCCCTTCGAAATATTATAATAGTTAAAAGACATGGCTACAAGTGAGACTGTGTATCGTGATTCTGTACTATTCTGCTAGTTGAAAATGTATGTAAGCAATAAGGTACGAGAGGCTGTGCTGTATCGTGAATAAGTAACGGCTAAAGGGCGTTGTTATTCAACCCCTTCAGCCGTTACTTATTCACGATACAGCACTTGCCTCAAGTACCTTATTGCTTTTATAAAACGGTTGCCACACAATACAAATATTAAAGCCGAAAAATATTTATCTATGCAACTTTCATGAAGTAAAATCACTAAAAGCATTCCTTCCGCTGGAAAAAATTGTCCCTGACCATAAACATCAACAGAAGTTACATTATTTTATCAATAGATGGCGGCAAAGACTGTCTTATGAATGAGTCAGTCGGTAGAGAAGACTTTTATATTGAAAAGACTCAAACTTGTTTTCACAGAGAAGGAAGATGCAACTGACAGATGACTAACGTTAAAGTTATAGGCACGGGAAAACCCCTTAACGGTTAACTGTTAAAAGGACAAGATATCGCAGCGGACATTCAAACGGATTAATTTATTATGAATAGGACTGACCTGAAGGAAAATGCAATGTCTACTGTGAATGCAGGTAACTTTACACTCGCTTTCTCAATCTCTCACAATACTCTGTCACGGTGTGACAAAAGCCAGATAAAGAGAGAGAGTAAAATCCTCGTGAAGGCAGTATTATTTGGAGACCTCTTGTGGATGGTCGTCTCATCACACCGCGAAATTTGTTGCCATGGCAGCGAGGCCAATTGCCTGATTGACAACAGGTGAGGAGAATTACAGAGAGTGTTGTGAGAGGAACGCGCATTAAGATGGGGCTTTAAAAAGAGAGAGGAAACAGACTGTCGGGGCGGTTTCTCCTCCCCGCCTGGGGGTTCTCCTCCCTGCCTGGTGGTTCTCCTCCCTGCCTGGTGGTTCTCCTCCCTGCCTGGTGGTTCTCCTCCCTGCCTGGTGGTTCTCCTCCCGTGAGATACTGTGTTTTGTCGGCGGGCTGTTTGTATTGAGGCTGGGCTGTGAAGCAGGGCGAAGATTGAAGCCGAGAAATGGAAATGAGAGAGTGAAGTTGTCAATGAAGATCCAGGGGATATCGTCAACAGTGGGAAAGACACAAAGTGATGAGTATTTGATCTGTTGTTTATATGCACTGACACTGAAGTGGTGTGGAGAGTCTGGAAAGTGTGTGGCACGAGTGAAGTATTACACCGAGTGAATTAATGATCTGTCTCCAACCTTTGTTCTTCCTGCACTGAATGGGATGATTGCTGTACCCGTTTTTTTCTGCCGTCTCTGGAGAGAAGTTGAGCCCTTGTGAGAGACGAGCGTTTAACTGGTGGGAGAAAGACCGGTGGGTGAGTGCTGGCCCGAATGCACGGTGTGCGAATGGAATGCAGTGCCTGAAGTGACGATTCACACGGTTTGTGTCATGGAGTGAAGTTTATCGTGTGGAGAAGTAATAGTAGTCTGCTGTGCACTCTCTCTCCTTACAGTCTTTCACCCGCTGTCCCCAAGGAAGGTTTGATATATCAGGTGCCCAACGTACCCTTTGAGACAGCCTGGCTTTATTAATGCTGAATGTTTCATCTACCGTTGAATGGTTAAATCCTGCTGCATTATTACAGTGTACAGCTGCAGTGAAGTGTCTCGCTCAAAGCATCCTCCCGTCTGGTGGTCTCCACACGCTCCTAATGAAAGCCGCTGCCCTGTTCAGAACGAGAAAAGGTATTGCAACTGAATGTTTCATCTACTGTTGAATGGTTGAAGCCTGTTGCATTGTTACAGTGTACAGCTGAAGTGGAGTGACTTGCTTAAAGCATCCTTCCGCCTGGTGGTCTCCACACGCTCCTATTGAAAGCCGTTGGCCTGTTCGAAACGAGAGAAGGTATTGCGGCTGAAGGTTTCATGTGCCGTTGGATAGTTAAACCCGGTTATCCGGTTACAGCGCACAGCCGAAGTGGAATGTCTTGCTCAAAGTGTCCTCCCCGCCTGGTGGTCTCCACATGCCCTATTGAAGGCCTCTGCCCTGTTCAGGATGAGAGAATGTATTTTAACTGAATGTTTTCATGTGCTGTTGAACAGTTAAACCCGGTTACCCGGTTACAGTGCACAGCCGAAGTGGAGCGCCTTGCTCAAAGCGTCCTCCCTGCCTGGTGGTCTCCACACGCCCTAATCGAAAGCCTCTGCCCTGTTCAGGAAGAGAGAAGGTACTTTAATGGAATGTTTCATATACTGTCGAACAGTTAAATCCTTGCTGTATCGTCACAGTGACCTACCTTCGGAGCAGCATCAGTGACTCGCTTCATCCTCGCACCTGAATACCTACTTGGTTCCAGTCCGAATGGGGTCCGTGTAGCCAAGACTTCCTTGAGAGCCTTGTAAAGAGTACTTACCCAGTGGCTTACCTGAGTGGTGTGCGTCCTCCTCTGATCCCTCTCCGACGAGCCGCAGGGTGTCCACGAACGTCCATCCCGCCCCGGTCCAGGGGGCCCATCGAATTGCTTCTGGTGAAAGAAGAGATTTTAATTAGGACTTTTCAAATTTATCTGTTTTTAACTGAATAAAGAAATTGTTATTCCTTGATCCTCTGTGTCCTGCTTGGTCCCTTGACACGCTCCTCGGGGCGGTACCCGGTCCCCAGGGGTGGGCGCAGTCTGGCTCGGCCCACCCCGACCTGTGACAACTCTACTATAGCTTCAATGAACAATATCAATGAGATCACACATGTGTTTAAGTTGCTAAGAGTGGTTGCTAGGGGTGTTGTGTAGTGATACATAGAACAGTTGGAATAAAGCACAGCTATTGACCAATCAGAATCAAGGATTGGAACTAACCGTTTTATAATATGCAGTAACTTAATATTACTCTGAGAGAGTGTGTGTGACAGTGATTTATGTGCATAACGTTACATGTCAGTCACTCTTTTTTTATAGTCTATGGTCCGTCAGCGCGGCATCGCTCGTCAAGTTCGTAGAGAGCTTATTCAGTCCATTTTAAATTCTGATTTTGGCCGCCTATCAAATGGGTTAAACCATAGATATAACGTTATTGCCTATGAAGTTCAAGTAAATGTGCTAGAAAATCCATGCTCATTCAAGGATGTGCATTTATTGCATGGACGGAGAAAGCGCAGACACCAGCAGGATTTCACCTGACGGTACATAAGCATATTATAATCTAGGGTATCTATTCCGTGAGAGCAGAAGGAACGAGCCTTTATTGGCGTTTTTAAATCTGAAAACTCCAAAAAGCAACGAAATTGTCAGACATCCATTAGTGCATGTTCACAGAGGAAAACAACTGAAATACAGCGCTGGTTGTTCTCTTGAGCGATACTCGACGACAACGACGGAATCCTAAACCGTGGGCGAAGTAATGGGTGTATTGAATTGTATGAAATAATCCCGAAAAAAAGCACAACACACTGCAGAGATGGCAAGTTCAGCAGCTAACATTTGCTGAGGTGAAGTGACGGCTAGTAACAGCAGACAAACGGCTAACATTGACATCAGCGGCAATCCACCTGTCACTCAAGTGGCCACTGGCCACACCCTTAATTATGCAGAACTTTAAATATTAATCAACTAAACGGATGAGTTATAAAAAAAATCACCCCCTCACAGTTGTTATGAAGGGCAAAATTAGTTGTATATACCAAAGCCACATAGAGATCCAGGCTGTAAACAAGTTTTTTTCTGCTGTAAAGTTGGTAATTTTAACATGGGGGAGATACAGATTTGACTCACTTGTGCAGCCAGCCTCAAGCGGCCAGTCAATGAATTGCAGTTTAACTCACTTCGGTGTTGGTTTCAAGAGAGAGACGGGGAGGTTGCCGCTTGGTATTGTTACAGCAAAATCAGAACTATATTATACTGTCTAACGTCTTTACACCTTCAACAATTCAACAGTTTACTCTACAGTAGTTCAACACATGTGATTTTAACACAAGGAACCGTGTTTACTCACATTTGAAAGCACCCGCGTCGCTGATCTCCGCGATGTTTGATAATGACGTATCCTCTCCCGTGGCCTCCTGGGAAAAGTATATCCATCCACAAGCTCTTCAGAATCTGGGCAGAAGCAGTTAAAGCCATCCAATAACTTCTCGCCTACTCTTTTATGAGTACTGAGGTTTCGGACATACTAATCCTTTCACGTACTGTTTTCTCTTACTAAAGAAGGAAAGTATGAATATTCGGACGCATTATACGCATGTCCAAATTTCGCGAGAATTAGTACGTCACCCAGGTAATTCTCACCTACTCTTTTATGGATACTAATTGGATTCGGATACTTATTCGCTCGCCTACTGCTTTTTCCCTACTATAGCCTATCTTTTCCCGTGAATGCAGGATACATCATAAGGATCCTTCGCAGCCTTGCCTACCCCAGAATTCATTTGCATGTCGGAGACGAAATGGCCAGATTACACTTTTAAATGTAAGTATTGTATTTCAATTGAATCGAGTAATCTAATGTATCTAATGCTAAAAATTAAAATAATAATAATAAAAAAAATACAATAAAGGTTCAAATGTTGACTTATATGTTACCAGTATGTGATTTTATTTTACATAGGCTAGTAAATACTCTAGACTTTATTATGTACATAAATTGACCATGGTGAACATTTTTAGATGTTATAACAGCTATGGCAGTTTAGGCAGTTATATATATATATATATACAGTGAGAAAAATAAGTATTTGAACACCCTGCTATTTTGCAAGTTCTCCCACTTAGAAATCATGGAGGGGTCTGAAATTGTCATCGTAGGTGCATGTCCACTGTGAGAGACATAATCTAAAAAAAAAAAATCCAGAAATCACAATGCATGATTTTTTAACTATTTATTTGTATGATACAGCTGCAAATAAGTATTTGAACACCTGAGAAAATTAATGTTAATATTTGGTACAGTAGCCTTTGTTTGCAATTACAGAGGTCAAACGTTTCCTGTAGTTTTTCACCAGGTTTGCACACACTGCAGGAGGATTTTGGCCCACTCCTCTACACAGATCTTCTCTAGATCAGTCAGGTTTCTGGGCTGTCACTGAGAAACACGGAGTTTGAGCTCCCTCCAAAGATTCTCTATTGGGTTTAGGTCTGGAGACTGGCTAGGCCACGCCAAAACCTTGATATGCTTCTTACAGAGCCACTCCTTGGTTATCCTGGCTGTGTGCTTCGGGTCATTGTCATGTTGGAAGACCCAGCCTCGACCCATCTTCAATGCTCTAACTGAGGGAAGGAGGTTGTTCCCCAAAATCTCGCAATACATGGCCCCGGTCATCCTCTCCTTAATACAGTGCAGTCGCCCTGTCCCATGTGCAGAAAAACACCCCCAAAGCATGATGCTACCACCCCCATGCTTCACAGTAGGGATGGTGTTCTTGGGATGGTACTCATCATTCTTCTTCCTCCAAACACGTTTAGTGGAATTATGACCAAAAAGTTTTATTTTGGTCTCATCTGACCACATGACTTTCTCCTCTGGATCATCCAAATGGTCATTGGCAAACTTAAGACGGGCCTTGACGTGCTGGTTTAAGCAGGGGAACCTTCCGTGCCATGCATGATTTCAAACCATGACGTCTTAGTGTATTACCAACAGTAACCTTGGAAACGGTGGTCCCAGCTCTTTTCAGGTCATTGACCAGCTCCTCCCGTGTAGTTCTGGGCTGATTTCTCACCTTTCTTAGGATCATTGAGACCCCACAAGGTGAGATCTTGCATGGAGCCCCAGTCCGAGGGAGATTGACAGTCATGTTTAGCTTCTTCCATTTTCTAATGATTGCTCCAGCAGTGGACCTTTTTTCACCAAGCTGCTTGGCAATTTCCCCGTAGCCCTTTCCAGCCTTGTGGAGGTGTACAATTTTGTCTCTAGTGTCTTTGGACAGCTATTTGGTCTTGGCCATGTTAGTAGTTGGATTCTTACTGATTGTATGGGGTGGACAGGTGTCTTTATGCAGCTAACGACCTCAAACAGGTGCATCTAATTTAGGATAATAAATGGAGTGGAGGTGGCCATTTTAAAGGCAGACTAACAGGTCTTTGAGGGTCAGAATTCTAGCTGATAGACAGGTGTTCAAATACTTATTTGCAGCTGTATCATACAAATAAATAGTTAAAAAATCATATATTGTGATTTCTGGATTTTTTTTTTTAGATTATGTCTCTCACAGTGGACATGCACCTACAATGACAATTTCAGACCCCTCTGTTGTGTTGGGTTCTTGTACAAATAAAGACTGTTGCCTTGAATGTTCACCGAGCCACTTTATTAACAGGCTGCAACAACATTGTGCTTCTCACTCGCCCGTATATTGTCTGCCCATGCAGTACTCAGACATCATACATGCCAGTGTTGCCCTCTAGTGGTAACATGTAATATAGATTACACCACACCCCCCTTACTGAAGGTAGGTTAACTATTCTTAGCTGTAACTCAAACCATTAGCATATCTTAATTTTTTTTTAACATGTCACATTGGTCAGCTAACTGTAAATTTCTGGGCATAAACATTTTAACAATTTTCATAACATTTTCTTTTTCCCTTATCAAACAGTTATTGCAGACATTAGAACATTTTCTATGCAAAAACTCTTATTAGATTAAGGCATATTCAGAACTTATTCAAAGCATAACAGAAATGTTAATGTATTCTTTACAGATCCAGTCTTTTTGGTTTTACCACTTCTCTACCAGACCTGGTTCGAACAACATCTGGTGTTTGTTGTGCTTGTGGCTCAGAAAGTGTCTCTGCAGGAGTGTTTCTTTCATTAGACTGGGTCGGTTGTGATTCAGTATGAGTCTCTGATATCGGCAAAGGCACAAGATGACTGCGGTTCCTTCTGATTGTTCCCTGCGGTCCTCTGATGACATAGGACTGTGGAGTTGGGTGGACAGATGTCACTGTGCCTGTTGCTTTTGCATCTGCAATCCAAACAGGGTTTCCGGGTATCAGTTTACCCAGATCTCTTGTTCTGTGTCTTTTGTTGAAACATTCGGTTTGTCTCATCCTTCTTTCCCTCTCCACATGACGAAGTTGTCGAAGATTTGGCACACATGGCTGTAAACCCTCTGGTAGCATCGACAGGGTGGTACGGAGTCGATGCCCCATGAGTAGCTGTGCAGGGCTGTAGCCATTTGCCAGCGCTGTGGTCCTATAGGCTATAGAGCTCTGTACGGATCACTAGCTTTCTTGAGGAGATTTTTGACTGTTCGGACAGCTCTCTCCGCCTCACCGTTGCTTTGGGGGTACCTGGGACTACTGGTCACATGCTCAAAACAGTATTTACTTGCGAAGTCTTTCATTTCCTGACATGCAAACTGCGGGCCGTTGTCTGTGATCAGTATCTCTGGTATTCCATGACGTGCAAATATTGATTTCAAATGCACAATGACATTGGCAGAGCGAGTTGGGCTGAGCTGGGCAATCTCTATATACCTAGAGAAGTAGTCCACTAGTAACAGGTAGTTTTTATCTTTCAGAGCGAACAAGTCAGCACCTAACTTCTGCCATGGTCTTTCGGGTAAATCTGTAGGCATTAAAGGCTCTCTTACATTGACTCTTTCCTGTATGCACTGTCTGCATTTGAGGACAAGTTCACTGATCTGGTTGCTTAAACCTGGCCACCACACTGCCTGACGGGCATGCTCTCTGCACTTAACCACACCCTGGTGACCCTCGTGTATTTTGTCCAAAACTGAGTTTCTCATGTAAGCAGGAATAACTAACCTTGTGCCCCTAAGTAACAGCGCCAGTAACACTGTTTGTAAGCGGTAAGCGTGAGAGTGTGTCAGCTGTGGTGAGACTTTTGCCAGGGATGTGCTTTATTGTGTATGAGTACCTCATTAAGCGCATACGGAATCTCTGTATCCACGGCGGAAGCGCATCCAAAGCTTGTCCTCCCAGAAGACTCACTAGTGGCTTGTGGTCAGTTTCGAGTTTAAAGTGAAGGCCTAGGATACAGTCATTAAACCTCTCACAGGCCCACGTAGCCAGCGCGTCTTTTTCCACCTGAGCGTAGCACTGCTCTGTAGGTGTTAATGATCGGGAAGCATAAGCAACTGGTGACCACACATCTCCCTCTTTCTGCAGCATGACTGCCCCCAGGCCAAATGAAGAGGCATCCACTGAGATTTTCTGTGGCTTATTCGGGTTGTAGAGCTGTAACACGGGAGGAGAAGACAGTTCTTGTTTAAGGTTGTGAAACGCCTTTTGCTGATCGTGCCCCCAGTACCACATGTTCTTGGTTGAAAGTAAGTCTCTCAGTGGTTTATCCTTTTCAGAAAGGTTTGGAATAAACTTCCCCAGTTGGTTCACCATACTGACAAAGCTCCTGAGCTCACTCACGTTGCTTGGCTCCTTCATGTCCTGAACAGCTTGGGTTTTGTCTGGATCAGGACTCATTCCATCTGCTGAGACGATGAATCCAAGGAATTTGACTTTTCTTTTGTTAAACTCACATTTTGACATGTTCAATGTAACGCCGGCTTTCTCTGCCCGCTGCAGGACAGCATTCAGTCTTGTGTCATGCTCCTCTACGGTCGATCCCCAGACCAGGATATCGTCCATGTGACAGACGACTCCCTCGAGATCTGTTGTAACCTCCGTCACCATCATGTTTTGAAAATGTTCAGGCGCGCTGGAAATACCAAATGGCAAACGGTTGAAGTGGTACCTGCCGAATGGCGTAATGAAGGTGGTGAGGAGTGCCGACTCTTTGGATAGTGGTATTTGCCAAAAGCCCATATTTGCATCGAGTTTAGAAAAATACTGAGCACCTGTGAGCATGCCTAGTGTTTGGTCTACAGAAGGAAGTATGTATCTTTCACGACACACAGACTAATTTAAAGGTGTCATGTCCACACAGATACGCACCTTCTCTTTGTCCTTCTTGGGAGCTACAACCATGCCACAGCACCAGTCGGTCGGCTCGTCCACACGACTAATAACTCCCAACCCTTCCATTCTGTCTAGCTCTTCTTTAACTTTGCCCATGAGCGGCAGTGGCACGCGCCTTGGCACTTTGAGCGAAAAGGGCTTGGCATCAGGTTTTAGTTTTATGGTGTATGACTTTTGTACCCACCCAAGTCCTTCGCATAACTTGGGGTATGCTTTATTCACTGTCTCTTCGTTTATAGTATCAACTCTGGCGATAAGCTTCAGTCTCACCGAAGCTGTTCTACTCAGCAGTGCCACGCGCAGGTTTCGGACTACATAGATCTTCTCAGTAGTGCTCCTGTCACCATACACAATAGTCTCTGTGGTAGACCCCAAAACAGTTAACGCAGCCCCACCCGGTCCATACAGTGGTTTTTCTGCCTTGTCCAATGTTTTGTCTTTGAGTTTGAAGCTCACAAATGTTTGTTCGGAAATAGCGGACACATCTGCTCCGGAATCTAGCTTGAAGGTCACCTTATGTCCGCTCACGTTAATGTCCGCCAGCCATGGTTCTTCTCCAGAATCCACCTCACCCAGAAAAAGTCCAGCCGCACTGTCCGCGACCTCATTCACAGATGTGCCGGACTTACAGACTCTACCATAGTGTCCGCGTTTTCCACAGTTATGGCATTCTGCATTTTTTGCTGGGCACTGTACTGCTGCGTGCGCGGGTGCTTTGCCACACTTGGAACATGCTTTACTGTCATGTTTGGTCTGCTGAAACTTCGGGGACTTAAACTGTTTTTGCTCTTTGGTTTTGAACTTGTTCAGCTTGGCTTTTCTAACTTGTACTGCATCCATAGCTGTTTTGCTGGCGATAACTTTATCTCTCAGGTCAGTTTGCAGTCTCTTTATTTCTTCAGATTGTCTCGCCATTGTGATAGCTTTAGCTAGGGTAAGATCTTTATCGAGCTGCATTCTTTCTGACAGAGACGAATCTTTAAGACCCACTACAAGCCTATCTCTCAAAAGGTCATCATGAAGAGCACCGTACTCACAGTTTTCTGCTAGTGCATAGAGAGCTGTAATAAATGTGTCCACAGGTTCTGATGGCTGTTGCACTCTCTTGTTGAATTTTGCCCTCTCGTAAATCACGTTCTTTCTTGGGACAAAATGTCTGTCGAAAGCTGTTTTGACTGCATTGTATTGCTGGCGCTGCATGGCCGTTAGCTCGAGCCCTCTTAGCACGTCGTCAGCCTCATCTCCCATGCAATAAACCAGAGTATTGACTTGGTTTGCTTCCGAAGAGCTATTCAGGTTACTTGCCAGTCTAAAATGCTCGAACCGTCTACTCCACCTTTCCCACTCTTGGGGCTTTGCAAAATCAAACGGCTCCGGTGGTTTGATGGTGAAGGTTGCCGCTGGGGTTGCCGGCGCCATTACTGGACCTGCCGGCGCGGTTACGTGCCCCGGTGCCGCTGCGGCTGCCCCCGCTGCTGAGACTCCTCTCGCTTGGACTTCCTCGCTCATAATCGCTAGCCGGGCACAAAGCTGACTTCTTCTTTCTCAAAGCACAGCCACTTCTGACACCATGTTGTGTTGGGTTCTTTTACAAATAAAGACTGTTGCCTTGAATGTTCACTGAGCCGCTTTATTAACAGGCTGCAACAACATTGTGCTTCTCACTCGCCCGTATATTGTCTGCCCATGCAGTACTCAGACATCATACATGCCAGTGTTGCCCTCTAGTTGTAACATATAATATAGATTACACCACACCCTCCATGATTTCCAAGTGGGAGAACTTGCAAAATAGCAGGGTGTTCAAATACTTATTTTCCTCACTGTATATATATATATATATATATATATATATATAATATAGAGTAGCCTAGCCTACAGTACAAATGTTACTGCCGCTCGTCACAACGGCTGTCAACGGCAACCAGTTGCTAGGCGACAAAACCAGACCATCCCATTGAATAACTCCTGGGACACAGCCATAGACAGTATAAGAAGTGGACAGAGCCATCTCATTGGAACTCAATTGAGACAAGTGAAGCCCATTTCTAGCGATTTTTTAGCACTTCCGTTCCTGACACACAGACTCAAACCGACTCAAACTAAGCTTGATGACGTGAGCAACCTGTCTGACAGATGTAAATCTTCTAGTAGCTGTGCGTGCAAACTGCCAACGTTAATCTTGCAGAGACGGCGAGCTTGAGCAAAGAGTTTGGCATGAGTGAGCAGGAGTAAGTATTCTGATTAATTATTTTGACAGTATAATATATCTATGGGCTTCTCCCTTGATGTCCCCCCAATTGCCTGCAAGCTTCTCCTCCTGTCTGTACGGTAATTTCTCTACTGTGCGACAGAGAGTCGAGTGGTTATGACGCAATCGTTAGCCTATTTTTACAAAAACTGTTTCTAAGGAGCCATAATGTAACATAGAAGGTAATGAAGCCCTTTATACATTGTCGTGTTTCTTTAGAAATAAATAATGGACAAATGGAGTCTTTAAATGCCTCAGATGTAAAGTTATTCGCTGTCAAAGTGACACCAAAATGAATGGGAGTCAATGGAATGCTAACACAAGTGAAGTTCTGCTACAAGATGGCAGCACGCGGCCGGCTTCAACTTCCGGTCGATGGATTACCCACCTGGACACAGCTAACAACAATTTGTTAATGTGACAATACATTTTTGTTAGTTTCATTTTCTAAATAACCAGTGGTGGAATGTAACAACATACATTTACTCTGGATTAAAGTATAATTTAGAAGTACTTTAGATTGTTATTCAACTCCACTTCATCTCAGAGGGAGATATTGTACTTTTTATGAAAAACTGACTTTTTACACATGGATATTAGATTATATTAGATATTGTTTAAAAAACTATTAACAGTATATAATAGAAACACTAAAAATATGTCCTGGAGGGCCGCTGTCTTTTGAGTATGCGAGTTAATTTATTTTATTCCTCCTCTTTCTGAGAAGATCTCAGTGACTGGCAGCAAAAAAAGTGACAAACCTGTTGGTGGACAGTGGAAATATGCACTGATCCCAGATGATGTCCCTCCAGCAGAGGCTTTACCAGCATCTCTATTGTGCAGCTCATCCAGGATCTCCTGCTCAGCTCAATAACAGTCTACAGAAAAATATTTTCTTACAATCTGTTTTATGTATACTGTTAATTTAAACTTTTATTTTGTTTTTCGTATTTTAAATGTAACTTATCTTGTAAATAGTTGTAAAAAGTACTGTAAGTAAAAATGTATAGAACAATTTATTTTCTATCAAATGTACAAATTCATTGACAAGAAAATTACAGAATAATTTCTTTATTACATTTAGAAGTCATAACTTGCATTACAAAAATAAACAATGCACATAAAATACTTTTTGTTTCATTTACAAACTATAACTCGCGTAAAAATAATGCATACGATTTTTTAATTTACAAATTTTAATTCACATAAGCAAAAGTTTATTTAATCTGTCAAGAAGAGAAAACAATCTGTGCATTCTATCCCTGCTCTCCTGTGATCTCCTCTCCTCTGTCTCTCTATGTCCTCCCTAGCTCGAGGGAGGACATAGCTCGATCAGCTCATCCTCTCGGTCTCGTTTCTCTTGGCTGCTGCTGTGCTGGTTCCTTGTTCTTTCCTTCGTGGCCCGGGGAAAGAACAAAGAAGGACGGTAGGCAGGGTTGCCAGGTCTGTGCAACAAAAGTATCCCAAAAAAATCATCGGCTCTTCTCCATCAAGCGGCCGAATTCTCCACTGGATTTGTGCGTCTGAGAGATGTTTTGGCGGTGTTGCCGAAATCGTACTTACAGGGGTGGAAATCTACGGTGGCCGAGAGAGCTCAACGCGCTGCAACTGAAGAAAACACATGCAAATAGAAAAACACCTGCAAATTAAGAAAACATCTTCATCTGTTTCACAACACATGTGTGCTCCAAATACTCACAACACAACCAAATACAGAAACGCGCTGCAAAAGTTCACAACACAACCAAATACAGAAACGCGCTGTATCTTTGCTACGGCTCAGGACCTTGTTCAAAATCCTGCCGTTAATGTATATACTGACTTCACCCTGTGCTGCAATATACATTTAGTTTTACATTAATTTACAGAAATCAGCTGCTTGAATGAAAATGGATGATGTTATCGGATTTTCAGGTGATATTTTCAATTCATTCAGTTAACGGACGCTCTGAGGTAACGTGTTCATATTGCAGACTCAGCAACAATTCTATTTAATTGTACAGTACAATCATAAAATAGTACAGACATTATCTTAATTTCATAATGTCTTTAAACATAACAATATTGCTGGCCATAAACTGAAAAAGTGCGCGTCCGGTGTGCGATACCTCGAGTTGTCCTAGATGTGGCGCGGCGCGGCGCTGCACTGCGCGTCCGGTGTGCGACCCCCTCACAAGTTGCAACTTACATCTGTGTCATTCTTTTTGGTGAAATGGTCCCACACACTACTTTTCTTTGCACGCTTCATCACGTCGTCTGCCCTGGTTCTAACCTTGAGTGTTTTAGCCTGTAGCCTTTTCTTTTCGCAAACCTTGTGAGCGCGCGAACCCAAACGCTGTGACCTCGCGGCAAATGTTTTTATTGGTTTATTAAGTACAAACAGGAGTTATGAAAAAAAAAAAAAATTAGTGTGAGTGATTTGTTCACTTCACACAAAAAGATCTTGGAATGAGATGGCTAACTGTAGTAGCGTTTAGTCCACTGTCTATAATAGCCTAATTTAGAGATTTTTTTTTAACCGACTACCGACAACTTTGATCAGTTAACGTTGATATGGTCAACCATCGGTCATCGGTTAACATCCCTAGTTCTCTCCAATGCTCCGTGCCTCATCATAGAGTTGCTGTTTGCTCCGACGCTCCGTGCCTCATCATAGAGTTGCTGTTCGCTCTGTTCCTCATCATAGTTGCTGTTCTGTTTCCATTGGATTGTTCTGCTTCCGTTGGATTGTTCTGCTTCCATTGGATTGTTCTGTTTCCATTGGATTGTTCTGTTTCCGATTCCATTGGATTGTTCTGTTTCCACTGGATTGTTCTGTTTCCACGAGACAATTCCTGTTGGATAAAATCCAAGATGGCTGCTGTGAGTGATGTTTGTGAAGTATGAGAGGAGAAAAATAGATCTAACTTCAAATCCAGCAGGTTTTGGGGAGCGTATTGTGACTGGAATTAAAAACTGACTGTCACGGGTTGTGGCACTTCAGCGGAATGGGCCCAAAAAAGAACACGCAGACAGAGGAAGTCGATGACATTAAAAAGTCTCTCGACTTCCTAACTGAGGAGATGATTACAGTGAAGACGCAGCAGAGCCGTCTTCTGGAAGTATTAGAGGAGGTTAAACAGCTGCGCCTCCAAAACATTGAAAAGGACAAACGGATCGTGGAGCTTGAACGGAGGGTGGACGATCTGGAGCAGTACTCCCGGGTGAACGACTTGCTCATCACTGGTATTCCTATCAAACCACGCTCGTACGCACGCGTGGTAGCTGCGGACAGCGGAGATGAGCAGAGGGAGAGGGAAGTGCGCTCAGTGGAGCAACAAGTGGCAACCTTTCTCCAGAGCAAAGGAGTAGAGCTGGACCTGGATTGCATTGAAGCATGCCACCCTCTACCGAGAAGGATCAACAACGATAGACCAGCAGTCATTTTGAGATTTGTCAACAGGAAAAACAAGATGGCCCTGTTAAAACAAGGCCGCAAACTCAAAGGGACAAATGTATATATAAATGAACACTTAACAAAAAAGAATGCAGACATAGCTAGAAAAGCAAGACACCTCAAGAAACAAGAAAAAATTCAACACACATGGGTAACAAATGGTAAAATCTTCATCAAGTTAAATGGGTCTCCAGAGGAGGCCAAAATTCTCATAGTAAGAAACATGGAGGAGTTGGACAAGTATCAGTGATCATAATGCACATCAGCCATCTAATTAAGGTAACATCTGACTTACACTATCACAATGAGTACTGAGCCACACACGGGTGGTCAAAATGACAATTATATAGAGACAGACTTTTTGCAGAGAATTGAACAACTACGTCAATTGGATCTGGGTGCAACTGAATATACTGAGTATAATATGCATGATGTAGAGACTGATATTGATCCTGACAACAATTTCCTTTCTATTATTAACAACAACTGTAACTACTATACAAATGAACAATACAGCAATAATTGCATTACTGAGGATAAATTGACTATTATTCATTTTAACAGCAGAAGTTTGTATACAAATTTTAATGCAATAAGTGAATATCTACAAAATTTTGTTTATCCCTTCAGTGTGATAGCGATTTCTGAAACCTGGTTCAATCAAGAGAAAGGAATTGACTTTGAAATGGATGATTATAATCTGCATTACGTGAATAGACAGAATAAAATTGGAGGTGGGGTCGCGCTATATGTGCACAAAACTATAAAATATTCGCTTCTAAGTAATATGTCATTTGTAGTTGATAATTTAATGGAATGTATAACAATAGAAATCAATAATGGAAAGAAAAAAAAACATTATTATAAGTTGTGTTTATAGATCACCTGGGTCAAGTATTGATACTTTCAATGAAGAGATGGAGAATCTGTTTTCAACAGTTAATAATAAGTCCTTATTTATTTGTGGGGACTTTAACATTGACCTCTTAAATCCAAACAAACATAAACTGACTGATGAATTCATTGAAAGAATGTACTCCATGTCCTTATTCCCAACAATAACAAAACCCAGTAGAATTACATCACACAGTGCAACCTTAATCGATAATATCTTTACAAATAACTTGACAAATAACATATTTAATGGTTTGCTTATTTGTGATATTATGGACCATTTACCTGTTTTTGTTGTATATGACTGTAATGTTTCAAAAACAAAAGAAATCTGTAATGTAAGCTGCAAAAGATTACTAACTCAAGAAGCAATTAATGCATTTAATGATGATCTGAGAGTACAAGACTGGAGTTCTGTTCATGGAGAGACCGACACAGACAGAGCCTATAATAATTTTTTAGAAATATTCACATATTCATATGATAAGTATTGCCCCATTTCAGTTTACAGTAAACACAATAAATATTTAAAATGTCCCTGGATGACTAAAGGTTTACAAAATGCATGCAAAAAGAAAAATAATCTCTATAAATTATTCATTAAACTGAAAACAAAAGAAGCGGAGAATAGATATAAGTTGTATAAAAATAAGTTAACTGATGTAATAAGAATAGCCAAGAAATTTTATTATAAGAAATTATTGATTGATAATAAATCTAATATAAAAGGAACTTGGGATGTATTAAATAACATTCTCAAAAAAGGCTTCAAAAAAATGACTTACCCAGAATATTTTGTTGATGCACATGGTGTATATCGTACTAAGAATTGGGTAGTTAATAGTTTTAATAATTTTTTTGTAAACATCGGCCGTGACTTGGCATCAAGAATCCCTGATGAACAAACAGAGCACAATATTGATAAAATTGAGAATAATTCAAACACCATCTTCCTTTCAGCAGTCAGTGAGCAAGAAGTAATGGATATTGTCCAAAAGTCCAAAAATAACTACTCTATGGACTGTTATTCCATCAATATGGCAATACTAAAAAAAGTTATAAATAACATCAAATCACCTCTAACGCACATCTGTAATCAGTCACTTCTAAATGGTTGTGTTCCCAAGAAAATGAAAATTGATAAAGTTATTCCACTATTCAAAAATGGAAATAAACATAATTTTACCAATTATAGACCAATCTCATTGCTTCCACAGTTTTCAAAAATTTTAGAAAAAATATTCAATACTCGATTAGAAAAATTTGTTGAAAAATATAAACTGATAAATGAAAGTCAATATGGATTTAGAAGCAAAAGATCTACATCTATGGCTATAATTGATGCTACAGAAGAATTATCAAATGCATTGGACAATAAAAAATTTACTATTGGAATATTTATTGATTTAAAAAAAGCCTTCGACACTATCAATCATGTAATATTACTTAAGAAACTAGAAAGGTATGGGATACGAGGGGTGGCTGGAAACTGGGTAAAAAGCTATTTGAGTGGCAGAATGCAATATGTGCAGATGGGTGAGTCCTCATCTGATTGTCGTGTAACTTCTTGTGGTGTCCCTCAAGGGTCAGTATTGGGCCCTAAACTATTCAACTTGTACATCAATGATATATTTCATGTTTCTAAATTACTCAAGTGTGTTTTGTTTGCAGATGATACCAACATTTTCTATTGTGATGACAACTATGATAAGGTTATTAATGTTGTAAATACGGAACTAAGGAATATAAAAAAATGGATGGATAGTAATAAATTATCCTTAAATTTAGATAAAACTAAAGCTATATTATTTGGTAATTATAAGAAAAAAATGGATAAGATGATTGAGATAGATGGGATACAAATTGAAAATGTCTCTGAAATAAAATTTTTAGGAATTACAATAGACAATAAACTAACTTGGAAAACTCACATCAGACACATAAAAACCAAAGTCTCCAAAAGCCTTGCGATAATAAATAAAGCCAAACAGGTACTTGATGAGAATTCACTCCGTATTTTGTATTGTTCCCTGATTCTACCGTACTTAACTTACTGTGTTGAAGTATGGGGAAATAATTATAATAACTTAACCCATTTAAGCCCACCGGCAACTATAGTTGCCGCAGTGCATAGTTGTCATTTTCCTTTTGTAAATATTTTTCTAGATGTTGTCCATGTTTTATTTCTCAATGACATGCAAGCAAACAACCAAATAAAGGATTTCAAGAAAAAAAAAAAGGTATTCACTTCCTCCCTGTCACATGAGGCTGTCAACTTCCTACCCCTACTTCCAGGAAGCATGGCGAAGGCAAACCCTCCCAAAGAAAGGTCATTTTAGTGTTACTAATAAGTATTTTTTGTTGACATATATATATCTACATAATCATGAAGGTCTCTAGAATCATCCAAATAAAACAAATTTTACAAGAGATCTATAGTTTTTTGTATACTTGGTCAAAAGTCCAAGCGGCAACTATAGTTGCCGGTGGGCAAATGCCTTGTAAGTACATATATCATGGGAAAATGGGGTATACTGTGTTAATAGGTTAATAAATCAAGTTTATTGGTCTTGTTTAGTGCATAAACATAACTTAACCCTTTAAATGACATCTCTATATAGATTTTTTTTTTCTTCATTCTATTTATTTGTATTTATTTATTTTCATTTAACTTTTTGATACACAATGCCCTGTTATGGCTGCACTTTGTTCTGCACTATGTTCCACAACTTTCTAACTGTCATTCATGGGGATAACATGGATAATTTGACATGGTTTAGTGTAAGATTTTTGGCCAAATCTTGGAAAATGCCGTTTTAAAAGTAAAAATAAAATAAAAATCACTTTAACCAGTAGATGGCTGCAGAGCTCTAAAAGTACTAAAAGTTTCAAACTAAAAGACATCTTTTCACAAGTTTTTCCAGTTAGATTCATATCTACATATAATGAAATCACAATTATAACAATAAAAGTTACTTTTTGTCAAAGTTTGGCAGTTTTTGTACTGAAAAAAAAAATCAGTTTTTAATTTTTTTTACATTATGATTAGAATCAAACCTGATCAGGATGTTACAAAGAGAAAAGTTGGAGTTTTTAGAGTTTATCATTTATTTCAAACATCTGTTTTTCATATAATTCTACAAATTTAAAGTGTGCCAATTCATTTTTGTCTATGTGTGTTCTGTGTTGTTTCTGATTTTGAGGATTAATTTTGTCCATTGATCAAATTCATTTGATTCTAATCATAATATAACATTACTGAAAAACAGATTTTTTTTTCAGTACAAAAAGTGCCTAAACTTTGACAAAAAGAAACTTTTATTGTTATAATTGTGATTTCATTATATGTAGATATGAGTACAACTGGAAAAACTTGTGAAAAGATGTCTTTCAGTTAGTCAAAAAGCAAATAGCAAATAGTGGTGCTCTGCAGCCATCTACTGGTTAAAGTGATCATTTGTTACTTTTAAAACAGCATTTTCCAAAAGATGGGCAAAAATCTTACACTAAACCATGTCAAATTATCCATGTTATCCCCATGAATGAAAGTCAGAAATGTGGGTGAAAAAGACCCTGAACAGCGCACAATGGTTAAGGCAAATGGATTTGTTGTTTGTTGTGTTTTCATATTCAAGAGATTATAAGCTAGATGCAGTTTTTTGGGGTCTGCATCAAATGTTCTTCGACTTTTATACATAATAAATTTGTTTATGAATAAAGATTGATCTGTTGAAAGCAGTTATTTTGAGATAAATGCCAAATGTTCTCCTCCTATCCATATTTTACATTGAAGGGGTGCATACAACATATTTGCCCACCGGCAACTATAGTTGCCGCACATTCAAATATGATTTTCAAGAAAGAAAAAAAAAAACTGGGGAAAATAAATGCAGAACATGTTCACATAGGACACTATTAACAGGATTATATGCATGAAACCATTCAGAAAAATTTGGGCACAAATGGGTTAATACAATCACTATTTATTTTACAAAAAAGGGCTTTACGTACCATACACAAGGCTGAATATCTTGAACACACAAATCCACTATTTCTTAAATCGAAATTATTAAAAATACAGGACCTAGTACAATTTAATACAGCACAATTTTTATTTAAAGCATTTCATAATCTATTACCTGCTAACATACAAAAAGTATTCACACAGAGAGAGCAGTTGTACAGTTTGAGGAGTTATGGGAACTTTTTAATACCAACGATCAGAACTACTAGGAGGAGTTTCTGTGTGTCTGTATGTGGTGTTAAATTATGGAATAGTCTGGGGCTGGAACTCAAACAAAGTCAAAGCATTCATCAATTTAAAGTACTCTATAAAAAGAAGGTCTTGTCACATTACAAGGAGGGCATGGTTTAATTATGTGGTGTTGTATTCATGTATTCATAATCTGTCTTATTTTACCTTGTAGGTATTCTGATTACCATTGTTGGTATTACTATAATAGTATTGATGTATCTATGTATTCATAGTCTGTCTTATTTTACCTTGTAGGTATTTGATTACCATTGTTGGTATTATTATAATTGTTACCTGCGGAAATATATGGTGTGTATTTAAGATATGTTTGTGTTTGTTTTTGTCTGTTTTTTGTTGTTGTTGTTGTTGTTGTTTTTCATTTTCTTTTTCATGTTTTTTCTCATACGTCTTTATATATACATTTAACTGAGTGTTATGATAATGTTAATAATTAAGGAAGCAATTGCCTTGTTTTTGTTTTTCCTGTTAATTGTAACCGGGGTGGGTTTAAATAAGTTTGACTTCTACCCACTCCGTTTCGAGCAATATATGGAATTATGTTGTTAAAGTATGATGAATTTAACTTGTTGTATAGATGAATCAAAATGCTTCTTTATTGCCTTTGTTAGGTGTCATTATATATTGCTCGAAATAAATAAAGAAATTCAATTCAATTGTTTTCCTTTTTTTGGTTTATTTCTTTAATTGATTTCAATGGTTGGGTATTTTTGAATTTGTATTTTGGTTTCAATTAATTTATTGTGATTATTGAATATATATTGCTTTCATCTAACCATTTCTACGGTTGAGCTATACTGCCAATTTATTTAATCATTTGTTTATATTTAATTTGAATTTATGCTTTCCTTTTGCTATTTTTGCGATTTGTGACGACCCGGGCGGAACCGAGTAGTTGGTTCCTTCCTGGAACTGCATTAAGTTACTCTTTATATTGTTATATTATTATTTTGTTTATGCATATCTCTGCTCTCTTAATGTCTTTTTTCTTTCTGGTTGTTGGCAGGACCTGGGCACCCGGGGGCAGACGAGTGACCTTCTGGTGGTGGCGGCATCCTTCACTGTGTGTCATGGTCTTCTCTGACATTAGTCGCTGTGTGTGTGCACTGTGATTTGAGTGATTCTCATTAAGGGTGATATTCTGAGACTGCCCCTGTTGGTAAGCCTGGGTTCCTTTGCCACTAATGATTGAACTTAACAATTGAGATGAGTGTGATTGCTGGTCAATGCCTCATTTAACTATGAATGCCTCTTTTAACTGCTAATAAAATACTTATGTACGATTGCTTATGTCTCTGACTCCACTGGTGATTAGGACCTGTGCATGCCTTTAGAGGTTGTGTTTAATTCCTGGGGTGAAATCCCCCAGGTGGCGTAGTCGTAAATTATATCAATTTGAGTTTGCTGAGTGCGTGTATAGTAAGTGCTCCGCCCCACCCCATAGCTCCCCACTCTGCCACAGTAGTTTTGCCAGCCAGATTCAAAAGTTGGTTGATTGAAGCGCTGTCCTATCGCGTGCAGAGTGAATTTGAAAGACAGCCGTTTATCCCACCCCTCGGATTGAGCCGTGTCTGTGGTGAGTTGCCAGACCTAACATCTTGATGTAGATGTAAAAATTTCCTATTGATTCAATAGAACCCGTGAGCTCACTAGGGAATACCAATATGGCGGCGCAGTGGCTTCACTGTTTGACGTCATGAGCTATCCAGTCATTCTATATAGATCAGTGGACAACACATGTTGGGTTAATTTTACCCCGCAAGCTGGGTTGTTTATTTAACCCAGCATAGTTGATTAATTTTTACTATTAATTTTTACTTCATACATGAATTAATGTCTATGGATTAACTTAAATCCTCTGAACTTTTTTTAAAATACTTGATACAATCTCTGGATTGTATGATAATTCCTTTATTTTCAGTCATATTTTACAGTGTATTTTATATCATTTTTAAAACATTTAAACTCGTTTAACAAATATAAGTAAAAATTAAACATTTATAAGTAATTCAAGTGTAATCGACCAGTCTCTGATGTCCCGTTTCTACCGTAAGCGCTGGATCTCGTGCCGTCACCTGTGTCATGTTCAGCGGTGGAACTTCTAACTTCAGATCGACACCCTGCGTTTCACTCGAAGGCGAAATATGCGGCGACTGGCTCCATAACCTGGCCATAAACAATCTGCGTACAGGTCTGAGAACATATTTTAACATACGTATTTATATTCTGTATTTTTGAATATAATCATAAAATTTTATGCAAGGCAGGCGTTTCCATCATGCGAAAAGGCCGACGCTAGTCACGCGACACTAGTGACTCACATCGCACCTCTGTATGTTGCTTTGCATAAAATGAAGCAATATACAGCACAATAGCGAATTTATTTTACCGAAGACATGCACCACATGCACCAAGAGGTCGCAAAAAGCCTGCGATAAATAACTCAATCCCTGGGTTGTTATGTCTGACCCAAGATCTGGGTAACACAGGAAAACTACCCAAACACTGTGTTGTTACGTCTTTTTTTACAGTCTATGGCCTGAACCACGAGCTGGGTAACACAAAAACTACCCAAATTTTGAAAAAATAACCCCCAAAAAATGCGTAGAAAAAATAACTCGAGATGAACTGGATCCTCTTCCAAATCGCAGTGGGTTGTGGGCAATTTTAGCTGTTATAGTGAGCACGGATCCACACTTCGAAAATCGACCGGAAATAGTAGACCATTCGGGGACTTCTGACATACTCTTTTCAACATGTATGCTTTGGGACACACTTCTTTTGTTCTCACATACTGTTTATATCTGGATATATCTGTGTTTATTTGTGTTCTTCAAGCCAGCTCGGATATTTTCATAAGAATGATGTATATAAATTATGCAAAACTAATCGACATTAAGCCTGTATAATAGAATTTATAAAATAATATATTTTCTGTCTCACTCTGTGTTAAGAAGAAACATGTACCTAATTATTTCAAACGTGACTGACGTGTATACAGTATACAGTAGCCTATATTTAATCACATAAATTGTTCACTACCTCTCTTTTTCCCTTTTTCCCTCCTCAGCTGACTCTCATTAGCTGTTATCTCGCTGATTCATTTCACCTGTTCTCTCCTCTAGTCGCTTGGTATTTAATGTTCCCTGTTTTCTTGCCTTTTGCCGGATTATTTCGTTTGAGTATGACGCTGGTGGCAATCTACGAACCCTGCTGTTCATGTCTTGTCTTGTCGTGTCCCAGTCCTGTCTACATTCTGATTCAGGTCAGCTAAGCCATTTCACTGTCTATTAATCTTCTCTTCTACACTGTGTCCAGCCCTCCCGCTGTCGACGAACGCCCTGAGCTGTGTTCTGTTCTTTGCTGCCGCCCAGCACGAGGAGACGAGAGGTCTAAAGTCTACTAGCCGTCTCCCTGAAATCTGCTGCATTCCAGCCACGAACGAGAGAGTTATGAGAGAGCTGCTGACCCATTTATAGGGGACCTTCTTCTGAGACCGACCAGTTATCTTTTCAAAAGACTTGTTTACAATCTACCTGTGTTCCTGTTTGAAGAGACTATTTAATTTTGCATTACCTGCAGCTACCTGTGTTCCTGTTTGAAGAGACAGTTATTTCTGCATAACCTGCAGCAACCTGTGTTCCTGTTTGAAGAGACCTTTTTCACTGCTCTCTCAATAAACTCTAATCTTTCAATTGCATTTGGATCCTATCTCTTCCTTATCACAGGGTTAACATGTTAAATAAAATGCTCCTTTTAAATGCATCGATTGACAGATAAATCATGCTATCTTATTTCATTGTTGCTAATGTTGAGGTTATTTCAGCTTCGTACAAAGTTTGCTTCGTACATTTAGTTTAATGTTGTTAAAAAGGGCAAGCTTTACAATTAAACTGAACTGTGCGCATGTATTTTATACACTTACATTGTTCTTGCTCCGTCCATGCAATAACTGCGTCCTTGAATGATCTGAGTTTTCTATTTAGTTCAACTGCTCAGTGCTCTGGTAATATCAATGGTATGACTTGAATGGTATGAGCTACCAAAATTACAATTTAAAATCAGAATACGAGCATAGCTCACTTACATTCACTAAAATATTGAAACAATACTGATTCAGAATGCAAATGCCAGTGATATAATGTCAAAGTGCGGTTTGAATGCCCTGCACCCAGCTGAAACAGAAGTTTTGATTTTGCACCCGAGTCAGACCTGTCTGTTATTGGCTTAAGCGCAGGGCTCCACCGCAGTAGTTTGAAAAGTGTCTGTCAAATGCCAGCTCGCCCTATTGGTCCATCAGCACCTTTATCAAAATACTTTGTACTTTTGGTAAAAAAAAAATAAATGTAGCGGAGTTGAACTCAAATAAAAGTACCACAATTTAATTATACTCAAAGTAGAAAAAAATTAAAAAAATTACTCAAGTACTGTAACGAAAGTATTTGTAATTAGTTACTTTTGATAAAAAAGCAGTTGCAAATGTTGTACAAAATACACATACCATACTCATATTTGCACCAACAAAATGTGCAACACTTTGTTTACTAACAAATTATATGCAATGTAATTAATTGAACTTACAGTGGAATGTTTTCTTCAACATCTCGTGATTTCGGGGCACGTGAATTCCTTAACATAATGCATGATGATATACACTTACACTTAGAGATAGTGTGGGTTTAGTGTGCATTAAGGGCACTGCACTTTGGCATTTTTAAGACATGGGACAGTCTTGCGCACTTACTTCCTGCCACATGCATGCGCTCTCAAGTGGCCAACACTGCAAGTGTGGGACAGGGCAAATCTATATCCATGTGCAAGTTTCTGAACCCGCGTTCAGCGCAGGGCGGCTCTCTCGCACTGAGTGAGAAAACTAGTTGCTGAAAACTAGTTCTGTCATGACAACTCTCAGAGTGATTGGCATGGTAATGGGTATGACAATGTTGTATGTTTGGTCTTGGCGGAATAGATCTGCTATGCTGCTGCTGCTGCTTTTATTGCTGCTGCTGCTGCTGCTGCTGCGGCAGAGCAAGTACGGGACTTGCTACTGCCAATATATACACGACATGCTGCTATGAGCAAGTAAGACATGCTGCTGCTGTACAATATAGTGTACATGAATTACCTGTAGAATATCTATACAGTTGGAGCTGGGGAAGGTGGAGGGCGCGCTACACTGCTAAGCAAATGCTAACCAAGTATTTGAAGGTTGAGCACGCAAGTTCATTGGCTACTGATACGGCAGGAACCAATCAGCTGCGCCCTATAGATAATGATGTGATTTTTAGCCTGCAGGCTAAAAAGGACCTATTAGCCTGCACCATCTAGAGTTTCATGCCAGAACTTTGTATTTGTCCAATCCGGTTCCTTTCACACAGCAGGGCTTTGCTGAAAATGCACGTGCAGTAATGAAAATGTACGTGTGTGAGAGTTTGTTTAATGCTGTTGTCGCTGCTGTAAACTCCCATATATACAAATAATTATTTGAAAATTATTTATTTGAAAAGAAATTATTTGAAAAGTATAATTTTCGTGCAGCCAGGAAGCCCCTCCCCATTGTAGGCCCCTGGAAGCTTGTGCGTTAATATGCCCCTGGCTACAGGACTGAACACTGAACCTATTGTTAAGCTAAATGTTGAGCTAGCAATAGACCTTAGTCGGGTTAGATGACATATTAAATTTAACAGATGAAAATGAGGCTGTGAGGGATAGACATACTGTATTTACAGTGGCACATAATGTATAAAGTTCCTAGATCATGTAACTATCACAACTTTTAAAACTCTTTTATGGAGTCTACTCATAGTCATCTACTCATTGAACAATAGTTCAATCCACTGAAGACACTGTACTTCTATCCCTCACAGCCTTGCTTTCATTCCAATCAAAATGAAATATGGCACTACCCTGACTAAGATCTGGTCACAGAATCAGCTTGTGCTGTGAGTAAATGATGTGATTGCTTGTAGATTTCATGTTAAAGGGCATATCAGTCTGTGCCATCTAGGGTTTCATGACTGAACTAGATATTAATTAAATTAAAAAGAATGAGGCATTGGAGTCAGGAGACCTTTCTGTGTGGAGTTTTCATGTTCTCTCCGTGTCAGAGTATAGGTTTCCTCTATGTGCTGTCCTCTGTTTCCCTCAAAAAACAGAGCATTTTAGCATTTCCTGCGCATTTTTATTGCAGTTTGAGAAATACAGAATCGATAAAGAGCACTGTTGCAGAAATATACTGCTTTCCAGTCTCATTATACAAGACCAGTCTTACTGCATTCCAACATGTTCTATTTTTGATAACCTTTTTCCTGTGCGTGATTTATTACATCTTACTGAGATATATTGACTTGAAGTGGGCCTTTGTCACTTGAACAGGAAAAGGCATTAGACAGAGCTGACCACGGATATCTTTTTAATGCCTTGTCAACCTTTGGATTTGGAGAACGTCTCAGGTTACGACTGTTACCCAAGTTCTACAAGAAAGACTCGGGATGCAAAATACCATAACAAGTATTTATTTATTAACAGCCCAGCAAGCAACTATTATGATGTAAAGGTCTTTGGCGTAGGCCCCGTCCGTAGCTCGTAATCCGAGGGTATGGAGTCTGCATTTCCTGCCTGAAGACGAAGGCAGGGGTGCAGCCGACCCCCTGGGAGGTATGGGAAGGGACCATCCTGGTGGTGGTGGGGAGGGTGGAGGGGAAGGGACCATCCTGGTGGTGGTGGGGAGGATGGAGGGGAAGGAACCATCCTGGTGGTGGTGGGGAGGATGGAGGTGAATGAAAGCGTCTGCATTTGCGAACTCAGACATGTGTAAGTACCAATCTTTTATACTACAAGTATTAGAACATGATTGATAGATGAGAAAGTAATAAGTGACGTAGCAATTGAGTCTTCCAGGCAGAACTTACGCTAAAACTTTAATTTCCCTGAGAAGGGAACGAGACGCTGCGTCGATTTGGGAATGCCCCTGCATAATTGCAGGTATGTCAACTTGGTCCAATGGTTCTCAATTCCAGTCCTCGTGACCCACTGCTCTGCACATTTTGTATGTCTCTCTAATCTGACACACTCAGTTCAGTTCATGGAGTCTCTCCTAATGAGCTGATGATCTGGTTCAGGTGTGTTAAATAAGGGAGACATACAAATGTGCAGAGCAGTGGGTCACGAGGACTGGAATTGAGAACCACTGACTTAGTCCAATGGCGAGAGTGAGCATCACGGCAGGTGATGTCACAACCTGAAAAGGATAAAAGCAAATCCGGTCTGACCGGCATTAGCTTTGAATTGGCCGAAGCAAGTCGATCACAGGGATGCAGGAAGTATGGCAGGGTGATGCAGCGTCTCGTTCCCTGCTCGCACTGGACAGAGGAGATTCAGCTTTTCCTGGTCTGGAGTTGTGAAAGGAGGAGGACAGAAAGCTTACAACAAAATAGGCCTTGGAGTGTTGGTCGGCACTTTAGGGACGCATCCCTTTTTAGGATATAAAAAATGGCTTGACAATTGTGGTAGATTTTTCCCTAAACCTAACTATCTGGGTCTCGTCTACGACCCAGATAGTTAATCGAACGTCGACTGTCGAAGTTTAGTCTATCTGGGTCTCGTCTACAAATCGACGTCCCCTATCGAATCACTATCACTTGGTAATAAGGTCTCTAGTGTTCTTAACGCGATCCACACTATCACTTGGTAGTAAGGTCTCTAGTGTTTCACTAAATAACTTGTTTCCTTAAATAACTTGCTTCCCTTAACTAGCTTACTTCCTGCGCAGGAATAATCGACAAACAGACTTCAGCAAATGTCCTTTAAAAGCTTTAATCATGGCCAGGAGATCTTCCCGAGCAGTTCTCAGGGAATCTCTCCCAAGAAGCAAGGCCGGAGGATCTCAGACAAATTCCATTGAGAATCCCACCAGAAAACACGGATACAACAGTTTTTGTAGAATCGAGACAACAAATAAAATTATAGTGACTAACATCTCACCTTCAGTATGATTGGTTCAATTGGTTCAAAAGCCCCAACCTTTTCCCTCTGTCACTGGCACAAGCAAACTCAGTTTTTGTGATTACTTATCACAAGGTTTGAGAACTAGTCATCTGTCTAGTTTCATTTCCCAAATTTGTATTTATACACACACACACTCAAAGTCACAAGTTTTCCCCAAAGAGTTTGGAAACATTTAAAAGCATATGAATGTCGTTCCTGCAAGAAAAACAAATATTAGTTGATTAATTAAAGTTGATTAATTCAAAAATCCATTACATCATCCCAGGTGCAAACTCAAGGCAGGTGGGAGAAACCGAAAGCCTTGGCCACATCTGCACCATAGCATCCAGCCCCAGGGGGCCTGAATGTTTGAGAGAAAACCAAAGTGGATGAGCAAAGACGATTTGCTGAGACGCAAACAGATCCACTTCTGCTTAGCCGTAAATTTCCCATATATACTCCACCACCTCGGGGTGGAGTCTCCAATCCCTTGGCCTCAGCCCCTGCCTCGAACAGGATGTCTGCTCCTATATTCTGGCACCCTGGGATATGCACTGCCCTCAGGGAGAGTATCTTCCCTAGGGTCCACAGGAGGATCTGGTGCGCCAGTTTGCATAGTGGATGCGACCACAGACCCCCCTGATGATTTATGTAAGAGACCACCGATGTGTTGTCTGTACGGACAAGCACATGATAGCCTCTCAGGTCTGGGAGGAAATGTCTCAACGCAATGAAGACCGCCATAATCTCCAGGCAATTTATGTGCCACGAAAGATGATGACTCCTCCAAAGACCCTGAGCTGAGTGACCTTCCATTACTGCTCCCCAGCCAGTGAGGGAAGCATCTGTCGAGAGCGCAACTCGATGGGAAAGAGATCCTAACACTGGACCCTGGGACAGGAACCAAGTTTTCCTCCATATAACCAAGGCGCGGAGACAGCGCCGCGTGATCTTGATCATATGAAGTGAGTTTCCCCTCGGGGAGAACCATCTGGTCCTGAGCCACCACTGCAAAGGTCTCATGTACAGCAGGCCAAGGTTATCACGTTGTACGCCACTGCCATGAAGCAAGGAAAGTGGTTCTCTGTAGTGGAGAAAGCACACTCTTCTTGGCATTAAGTCTCAACCCCAATTTTTGCATGTGTGCGAGGACGACATCTCGATTCCAAACCGCTAACTGCTCTGATTCCGCTAGAATTTGCCAATCGTCGATATAGTTCAGAATGCGTATGTGGGGCCAGAGTTGCATCTATGCACTTCGTGAATGTGCAGGGTGATAGAGCTAGACCGAATGGAAGCACCCGATATTGGTATTCTTTGCCCCTGAAAGAAAACCTCAGGAACTTCCTGTGCTGAGGGAGGATTAGGCTCTCCCCCTGGGTGGAAGAAGCCGCTGGGCGGGCTTCCGACACCGGTGAGAGAGTGCTGCATCCCCTGGGTAAGAGAAGAGAAAGGGATCCCCAAGAATGCAATCCCCAATTTGCGATCCCCAAGAATGCGGAAGCCTCTCACAATGCTGACAGTCAGCCCCCTCGAAGGCTAACATAGCATGCTCCTCTCCCAAACACATCATACAAAGTTTGTGTGTATCCCCACCCATAATAGCGCGGGCAGGGAGAAGCACACAACTTGTAGATATCTTTCACCATAATGATATATAGATGCTTGTGACAAGACAACAATAAATAGGACATACAGTTTCAACATAAAGCGCTTGCTGAGGCACAGAAGCTAATGCCGTTCAGACCGGATGTGTTTTTTTTTTCCTTTCCTAGTCATGACGTCACCCACCGTGATGCTCACTCTCGCCATTGGACTAAGTTGATATACGTGCAATCACATACGTGCAATCAGACGCAATCACGCAGGGGCGTTCCCAAAGCGTCATCGACGCAGCGCGAGTTCCCTCGAAAGGGAACAGTTAATCTCCTGGATCCAGATACTTTATACTGATGTTTACAGTATGCTGAAGATAAATAGAACCTTAACAAGAACTTTTCCTGCATGTTTAGGTGTAAGACAAGGATGCAGCCTCTTAGGACTTATGTAATATCTATAGAACCTCTGTTAAGAGTTCAAAGGGAAAAGTTGCAAGCTATTTCATTCCTCAATTCCAATATATTGGATTCTACTATAGTTAGACTTAGTGCCTATGCTGATGATGTTACGGTCATAATAAGATCTCAAGAAGATATTTTTCAACTGAGCAAGTGCCCGAACTGTTTTCAAAAAGCATTTTCAGCAAAGGTATATTGGAATAACACAGAAGCATTACTTTGGTCAGTGGCAGGAAGAAGTTCCACCTCATCTCCCACAACAGTGCCACTGGAATACAGAGGGATTCAAAGTTTTTTTGGAAATCAACAATACATGACAAAGAATTGGAATGGAGTAGTTGAAAATATACTGGTAAGATTAAAGAGATGGGGTTGGAATCAACCACAATTATCATACAGAGGCAGAGTATTAGTGGTAAACAGCCCATACCCCCAGGCAGTTAGACTGCTGAATAAGAACTGTTCCCTTCTCACTCCCCCTCACACTTAATCCACTCAACATTATACAACAATTGCAATAATTGTGAACTGGACTTTGCATTGATGCAGCACACAATTATACACATTTTCTGGTTACTAATGATTCTTCGCCTCACATACTGTCTTTCTTGTTGTTTATTTGTAGCTGTGCCCAGTTTACAAAATATGCTATTTTTGATCTCTTGCACTCCATGAAATTGCACTGTCGATTGATGCTCTAATGTAATCTCGTTGTATCATTGCAATGACAATAAATTATTATTATTATTATTATTATTATTATTATTATTAGTATTATTATTATTATTATTATTAAACAACTTAGCTGCTTCAATGTTGTGGCATCGACTGACTGTTTTAGACCCTCCAACAGGACTTTTACAGCTTTTCCAAAACATTTTGTGAACTTTTTCATTTCATTTTTCATTGGCTTCATCCAGGCATGCCAGATTTACCTGTGTTTAAGGGTAGTCAAGGCCTCATTGATTTAACCTCTAAATGGAAAACTATGATATTACAATCGGCTCAAAAACTGCTTTATAACATCTATCTGCAGCCATGGATTATGTATGTTTTGAGCTATTATAATGCTTAACTTCCTGCTCAGCTACTGTTCGGACGCTCTTGCTTACTGCTCCGCGCTTTGCTCTATCGCTTTTACATTTTATCTCCTATTTTTTTTATATTTTATTTCCTTTATTTGATTTCCTTTTATCACCTAATTTTAACTTCAGCAAATCAGCACAGTGCTTAGACGACAAAGTTTGGATTACTACAAAAACGCAGAATTCTTTTACCCGACCAGCTTACATTCCGGGAAAGGAAAACACAACTGCCTCAAGGATAAGAGAAAATGCCTCTTCTGGAATCTACTTGCTGCACCAACTGCCACAGACTTTTACAAAGGATTGCAGTTCTTGAAACAAAGTTACTTACGGGACCACCAAACCAGACGGAGCACACAACAGAGCTTCGTCATGGACACCCTCAGCATACCGGTGAGTCCCATGAAACTAGTGCTCCTCGACAGGTAGAGAAACAAGCCGATCGACTTACTAATCGATGGCACAAACAGGGAGCGAGACCCAAAGGCACTCGAGACATCAGATTGTCACGAGCATCACATATTGCCGCAGTAGCATCCTCTACCCCAGATACAGCTCTGACAAGGATTGCAAACACTGGTCTCCTACCACCGCCTATACATCTTGAGAACAGATTTGAAGTGCTAATGAATGTAAATGAGGAATCCCCAAATGTGATGAATGTGATCGAACTCAGACTGAATGGGCCAGTAGCTAACACTGATGCTAACTGGCGCTCAAGGTCGAGCAGACAGCGGCACTCAGCTCAGAGCGCAGCCGAGCCCAGGACTCTGATAGTGGGGGACTCCATAATCAGAAACATTAGCAGCAGGGATACAACTACATGCTGCCTTCCACAAGCAACAACTTCTGATATAAACAGGGAACTTCAGAACATTCTGATGAAACATAAGGCTGCAAATCGACTCATCATACATGTGGGGAAGAATGATATTCATAAAGAGCAGTCAGAACTCCTTAAGAAGGATTTCAATGAACTTTTTGAAACACTTAAAAGACTGAAAGTTCAAACATTCATCAGTGGACCACTCCCAGCAAGAGGAACAAACAGGTTTTCACGGTTGCTTGGGCTTAATACATGGCTGCAAAAAACCTGCAATATAAAAGGAGTAAACTTCATTGACAATTTCAATCTTTTCTGGAGTCAGAGACAACTTTTTCATCAGGATGGCCATCACCCAAACAAACTTGGTTCAAGAGTGTTAAAGGACAATATCTACTTCTCCCTCAATCATCCTTCAGCAGTGTGTGCCAATCCACTCAATCTGAATGGCACACACACACCTGGACACAGTATGAATGACCACAGGACTTCACTTCAGCAGCAAAATGGACATGATAACACCACTCCGCCACAACAACCTCTGCTCACGGACACAATCTCAGCTGAGCTCTGCCAACAGAGCTCACCACAGACAGACATATCAGAACTGCTTGAAGATTCATCACCCAAGGACGACTTCCTGGAAAACAGCCAGGGAAGCCAGGACAGCATATTACAGCCTCCGATAACACCAGAGCAACAGCCCCTTTCACCAGACACTTTCTCCCTCTCCCCAGCATCAGCATCGCCACTTCTGTGCTTCTCACAGAAAATGGAAGAACTAGTGCATGCTGGAACCAGACTATCCCACTCTTTTGCTGCGAGCCCCCAGATACCAACCAAAAAAAGACAGGCACCATTACCACCCAAGCCTGCGGGCCCAGCTCGCCCTCCCCCTCCTCCTGTGAGAGCTCTTCGGCCTCTGCCACAACGCCAGGGCCCACACCCTCCTCCATCTGCTCGAGGTGAACCAAAAACAACTGATACCAGCTCTCAGTGATATGTGTCGGGTCCCCGTTTTGATAACAGTAACTTTCTCAAATGTTTACAGAACAAACGGGAACCCAGTGTGCCTGTATCTTCCTCTATTGCTGTTCTATTACAAGATAGAAAGTCTAAGGCCTTCAATAGCCGTACAGCAAACCTAACTAATCTGGTGCCTCTTACACGTCAAACTAATATTGCTGTGGGGAAAAGTAAGACTGTTAAGTTAGCACTCCTTAACATCCGCTCACTTAAAAATAAATCACTTCTAGTCAACGACTTAATAACCACAAACAATCTGGATTTTATGCTTCTGAATGAAACCTGGCTAGAAGACAGCTGCAGTGCAACAATCCTCAATGAAGCAGCCCCTCCTAACTTTACTTTTATGAGTGTCTGCAGAGCTGTTAAGAGAGTTGGGGGTCTAGCTGCTCTTTTTAAAGATATCTATCAATGTAAGCAAATATCATTTGGGAATTACTTGTCTTTTGAATATCTGGGTATTGTGTTAAAAGGTGCTCCACGCATTTTACTTATCATTATTTACAGGCCTCCAAAATACTCTCCAGCCTTTGCTGAGGACTTTACAGAACTGTTATCAACAATTACCTCAGAGTTTGACTGTTTTGCCATTGCTGGAGATTTTAACATCCACATAGATAATGCAGAAACCAATATGGCAAAAGAAATCAATACTGTTTTAAAAACTTTTGATCTGACTCAGCATGTACATGGATCCACACACAATCGTGGACACACTCTAGATTTACTCATCAGTAAGGGTCTAAACATTTCATCGATTGTTATTAAGGATGTAGCACTGTCTGATCATTTCTGTATTTTCTTTGATATATTGATCTCTCCTGCCACTGAAGCTAGATCTGTGTCTGTCAAGAAGAGATGCTTAAACGAGAACACTAGTGTACTATTTATGAAGGCTATATCCTTAACACCAAGCATATCTGCAGACTCTGTTGATTTTCTCCTTGATTCCTTTAACTCAAAAGTTAAAACTGTAATTGATGATATTGCTCCTGTTAAAGTCAGGAAGAAGAGTGGCAGACAAAAAGCACCTTGGAGAAACTCAACAGCAGTGCAAAATATGAAAAGACAATGCAGAAAAGTAGAGCGCATGTGGCGGAAGACAAAACTTGTAGTCCATTATAACATCTACAAAGACTGCATCCATGCTTTTAATATGGAACTAGGCAAAGCTAGACAGACTTTCTTCTCAAATATTATAAACAGTCATTTAAACAACACACGCACTCTTTTTGCTACTGTAGAGAGACTGACAAACCCCCCAAGCCAGATTCCCAGTGAAATGCTCTCAGACAACAAGTGCAGTGAGTTTGCCTTTTACTTCTCTGAGAAAATCAATAATATCAGAAAGGTGATCAGCACATCCTTGAGTTGCCCTGGGGTTAGACAGACCATCAAACCACCTGAGAAAGTAGTTACTATGTCTGACTTCAAAGAAATTGATGGCAAAATTTTGGAAGAAACCGTACAGCACCTTAAAACATCAACCTGTGCTCTTGACACACTTCCCACATCATTTTTCAAAAGTGTGTTAAACAGTTTAGAAGCAGATCTTCTAGAAGTGGTAAATGCCTCACTACTCTCTGGGAGTTTTCCAAACTCCCTGAAAACTGCAGTTGTCAAGCCCCTCCTGAAAAAGAACAATCTGGATAAGACCATATTAAGCAACTATAGGCCGATCTCAAATCTTCCTTTCATAGGCAAGATCGTTGAAAAAGTTGTCTTCAATCAGCTGAACAAATTCTTATGCTCGAATGGATACTTTGACAATTTTCAATCTGGTTTCCGACCGCACCACAGCACAGAGACAGCGCTCATAAAGATAATAAACGATATTCGCTTAAATACTGATTCAGGCAAATTATCAGTGCTGGTACTACTCGACCTCAGTGCTGCATTTGACACTGTCGATCATAACATACTTCTTGACAGGCTGGAAAACGCCTCGGATACGACTGTAACCTCGGTTCCCTGAAGAGGGAACGAGCGTTGCGTCGAGTTTGACGCTATGGGAACGCTTTGCGTGATGATGTCTTGAAGCACATGTAAAATCAGCCCAATGGCGTGGCGGAACGTCAGAGGCGGGTGACGTCACGTACCAGGAAACTATAAAGCCGGCTCGAAAACAGAAAACGAAAGCTTCGTAAAGTCTGAAGTAAGCGCAGGCATGAAGGAGATATGGCAAGGTGACGCAACGCTCGTTCCCTCTTCAGGGAACCGAGGTTACAGTCGTAACCGAGGCGTTCCCTTTCAAGGGAACTCGCGTTGCGTCGAGTTTGACGCTATGGGAACGTCTATACCAACGCCACCATAGTTACAAATGTCTGTCCTGTGTGAAATCATAAAGAGCAGCACTAGGATGACAGGACCTGAGACCCTGGTGTGGAGTCCAGGTCCAGAGAGTAAAATCTGACGAAAGTGTGCGGAAAGGACCAGCCCGCCGCAGCACAAACGTCCTGTAAGGAAACTCCTGATATAAGGGCCTTGGAGGCCGCCATACTCCTAGTAGAGTGCGACCGGACAGCCATAGGAGCAGGCTGTCCAGCCGCTACATAAGCAAGCGAAATAGCCTCAACTACCCACTTGCTCATGCTTTGCTTAGACACTGGAGACCCCTTTTTAGGGGACCCAAAGCACACAAATAATTGATCACTTTTACGCCACAGCTCTGTGGAATAAGCGTCTAACGCCCAGAATGGGAAAAGCAAATAAAGTCTCCTGGTCCGAATTCTGAAAGGGAGGAGGACAGAAGGCCTGCAGTACAAAAAGTCTGGCCACGTTAGTAGGGACCTAGGAATATAATAGGCTCAAAGGGGGCCAGGGAAAGGCCTTGCAGCGCAAAGGACAAATCCCACGGAGGCACCCTAGAGCGAACTGCAGGCCTCAGCCTCCAGGTGCCACGAAGGAAATGAGATACCAGAGGGTCTTTCCCCACAGACATTCCACCCAAAGGAATGTGGTAAGCACTTAAGGCCGCCACATAAACCTTTAAAGTGGACGGGGTCAGACCTGCAGTGAACCGATCCAGCAGGAACTCCAGCACTGTACCAACTGGGCAGTCAACTGGGTCCAACCGACAGTCACTACACCAAGAAGTGACAAATCTCCACTTCAGGGCATAAAGATTCCTCGTGGAGGGAGCTCTGGACTGTAGAATGGTCTCAACAACCTCAGTTGAGAGACCTGAGTCTATGAGCTGGGCCCCCTCAGAGGCCGAGCCCACAGGTTCCACAGTTCTGGTCGAGGGTGAAATATCGAGCCCTCTGCCTGGGACAGAAGGTCCCTCCTGACGGGTAGCTCCAGAGGAGGCCCGTCGAGGAGAGACACAAGATCGGGAAACAATACTCTGCCCGGCCAGCGCAGGGCTAAGAAGTAGATGGACCCGGTCCCTGCGAACTCTTTCCAGAACTCCCGGGAGCAGAGCAACTGGGGGAAAAGCGTACAGACGTAGCCTCGGCCACGTCTGTACCATAGCATCCAGTCCCAGAGGAGCTGGATGTGTGAGGGAGAACCAAAGTGGACAGTGAGACGTCTCTCGAGACACAAACACACGGCCAAACTCCCTCCATATGAACTCCACCACCTCGGGGTGGAGCTTCCATTCCCCGGGCCTCAGCCCCTGTCTCAACAGAGTGTCTGCTCCTATATTCTGGACCCAGAGGAAGTAAGCTGCCCTGAGAGACAGCAGCTTCCCCTGGGACCACAAGAGGATATGGCGTGCCAGATTGCATAATGGGCACGAGCGCAAACCCCCTCGGCGATAGATTTAGACCAAACTAAATATGATACCCTTTTCCTACGGTCTCTGCAGGACCCAACGAGAAACATTCGGCAGTAGCTTCCACGCTGCCAAAGATTCTACTAGAGGTACCAGTCTCTCGAGACTGACTTCTGGGTTTTGTTGTTGAGTAGTCGGTTCGTCGCCCTGTAACGGCGCACCGGCAGGGAACGACTGAACGGACTGCTCTAACACCCTCCTCAGAGGGGGCGGGCATCCCGAGGCCACTACGTTTCCGGGTGGTCCTTGAGATATGTGCTCGCCGGAGACCGCTGCGCCCTGAAGCACCGGAGGTGGCAGGGTTAGCAGAACGGTCCCCTGAGGGCACCGAAGAGAGACGGGCACCATAAAAGAGGTGTTAACCGCTCTACTTCGTGATATGCCATAAATGATTGAGATGAGCGACCCACTAGAATCGCTCCCCAGCCCGTGAGGGAAGCATCCGTCGTTAGCAGTTTGCGACGACAAAGAGCTCCCAGCACTGGGCCTTGGGACAGGAACCAAGGTTTCTTCCACATAACCAAGGCACGTAGGCATCGCCGCGTGACCTTGATTGTGCGAAATGAGTTGCCCCTCGGGGAAAACCCCCTGGTCCTGAGCCACCACTGCAGGGGCCTCATGTGTAGCAGTCCAAAAGGTATCCCGTTGGAAGCTGCTGCCATGAGACCCAACAGTCTCTGAAACTGTTTGACAGTGAGTAGCTGGCCTAGCTTTACACTCTTCACAGCTGCAAGGATAGATTCTAAACGTGGCGGTGACAGGCGCGCCTGCATCAACACTGAATCCAAAACCACGCCTAAGAAAGTGGTCCTCTGGAGTGGAGAAAGCACACTCTTCTTGGCGTTCAGCCGTAACCCCAACTCTTTCATATGGGTGAACTGATGCGACTACCTTGGAGGCGCAGAGGCGCCAGAGCTGCATCCCGCATTTGGTGAAAGTGCGAGGTGATAAAGCCAGGCCGATCGATATTGGTATGCTTTGCCCCCGAAAGCAACTTAGGAACTTCCAGTGACATGGACGGATGGAAATATGCATCCTTGAGATCTATGGTGACAAACCAGTCCTCGGACCTGATTTGTGGCACGATTTGTCTCAAAGTCCACATTTTGAACTTGAGCTGCATGACTGACTCACTCAGAACTCAAAGATCTAAAATGGGACGCAATCCCCCGTCCTTTTTTGGAACTATGAAATACCGACTGAAAACCCGGTTCCCTGTTAGAGGGAGGTACATATTCTATGGCCCCCTTCTCTAACAGAGTGTTTACTTCTTGTTCCATAACCAGAACCTGCTCGGGGTCCACCACGGTGGGTAGGACCCCCATAAACCGAGGTGGGCGAGAACCAAACTGTATTTGGAACCCTTTCCCTACGGTCTGCAGGACCCAACGAGAAACATTTGGCAGTAGCTTCCACGCTGCCAAAGATTCTATTAGAGGTATCAGTCTCTCGAGACTGACTTCTGGATTTTGTTGTTGTTGAGTAGTCGGTTCGTCGCCCTGTAACGGCGCACCGGCAGGGAACGACTGAACAGACTGCTCTAACACCCTCCTCAGAGGGGGCGGGCATCCCGAGGCCACTACGTTTCCGGGTGGTCCTTGAGATATGTGCTCGCCGGAGACCGCTGCGCCCTGAAGCACCGGAGGTGGCAGGGTTGGCAGAACGGTCCCCTGAGGGCACCGAAGAGAGACGGGCACCGTAAAAAGAGGTGTTAACCGCTCTACTTCGGGGGGGGGGGACTACCCTCATGGTCCTGAGCCCTCGGGCGCCAGGATCTTTTTCCCACAGCCTTCTTGGCGGTAATAACGGTCCTCAGATCCGCTCTACCCTTCGAAGGCTGGGGTTGAGAACGTCCTCCCTGTCCCCGAGATCTTTGCGGGGGAGCACGGGAGGAAACGCTCTGCTTTTTAGATGCCCTATGGGAGCTCGAGGTCTGAGGCTGTTCCCGCACAGCAGCCTCATGATGTGAGCGACGGGGGAGCAATTTTTGGAATGCTACAGCGTGTTTAGAAGCCTCTTGGAATTTCTCAACTGCAGTATAAATAGCGTTGCCAAATAACACAGATGTAGAAAGGAGAGAATCATAAAAAATATATATATATTTTTTCATTTATTATTATTTTTTTTTCTCTGTGTTTAATGATGCTCAAATTGAGCTCACACACCACATCTGGGCCAATACCCCCGCCCTCAGTGAGATCTCCCAATAATGCCACCTGATAAGCCTGCAGCAAAGACATAGAGTGTAAAAATGCTGCAGCCTAACCAGACGCGGAATAAGCCCTGCCCCCCAGAGAAGATGCAACTCTGAGGGGCTTATTAGGCAATACCGAAATTTTTAGGGAAGATGCCGTCGCTGGAGAGAGATAGCTCGCAAGCGTCTCTTCCACCTTTGGCATCTCCCCATAACCATTTTCTTTATAACCAGAAATAGAAGAATAATTCGAAGTTTGTGAATTAAAAACTCTATATAAAACTGGCTTATCCCATGATCTCGACACCTCAGTGTGGAGATCGGGGGAAAACGGCAGATTTCGGCGTTGTGATTGTGCACGTGAGGGCAGAAAGCGTTCGTCAAATCATATATTTATTTATTTATTTTGAACGAACGTCCCAACCCTCAATAGTCTATCGACTGCTCTTGTCACTACATCCAGCAATTCTTCAAATGCATGAGACTGAGGTGGGGCATCCTCAGACTCAGCCTCAACACTAACAACATCCAGATCCTCAGAACTGAATAACTGCAGTGTTTGTGCCATCATCAGGGCGGAAGAAACCGCCGCGCGTGCTTCCGATCCCTGATGAGTGACATCGGGTCTATCAGATAAGGGCTGAGATAGGGCAGAGCCCGTCTCAGACCCCGCTGATAGATCCATTTGCGAACCCCAGGACTGAGATCGCCGCTGTGCCTCGGCAGCAGCGGGACTCGAGCCCTGGGGGACGCGAGCTTCCCGGAAGAAACTCAGCCGGGATCGGAGCGAGTGCACACAGTCAGCACCCTCGAGTGTTGACTGGGCATGCTCCTCTCCCAAACAAACAATGCACAGAGCGTGAGTGTCTCTACCCGTAATAAAACGCGGGCAGGGATGCACAAACATTCTGAACTGTTTGCTGGACATAATTGCTTTAGTGACAAGACAACAATAAATAGACAAAGACAGATTTCACATAGAGCGCTACTGAAGACACAGAAGCTTTCGTTTTCTGTTTTCGAGCCGGCTTTATAGTTTCCTGGTACGTGACGTCACCCGCCTCTGACGTTCCGCCACGCCATTGGGCTGATTTTACATGTGCTTCAAGACATCATCACGCAAAGCGTTCCCATAGCGTCAAACTCGACGCAACGCGAGTTCCCTTGAAAGGGAACTGGGTGGGGCTTTCTGGGATAGTCCTAAAATGGTTCAGGTCATACTTAGATGGGAGAGGTTATTATGTGAGTATAGGAGATCATAAGTCTGAGTGGACATCCATGACATGCGGAGTCCCTCAAGGCTCAATTCTTGCGCCACTCCTGTTCAACCTGTATATGCTCCCAATGAGCCAAATAATGAGAAAGAACCAAATTGCTTACCACAGCTATGCAGACGACACACAGATCTACTTAGCCCTATCGCCTAACGATTACAGCCCCATTGACTCCCTGTGCCAATGCATTGATGAAGTCAACAGTTGGATGTGTCAAAACTTTCTTCAGTTAAACAAAGACAAAACTGAAGTCATTGCATTTGGAAACAAAGGTGAAGTTCTCAAGGTGAACGCATACCTTCACTCTAGGGGTCAAACAACTAAACATCAAGTCAGGAATCTTGGTGTGACACTAGAGTCAGACCTTAGTTTCAGTAGTCATGTCAAAGCAATAACTAAATCAGCATACTATCATCTGAAAAATATTGCAAGAATTAGATGCTTTGTTTCCAGACAAGACTTAGAGAAACTTGTTCATGCTTTCATCACCAGCAGGGTGGATTATTGTAATGGACTCCTCACTGGCCTTCCCAAAAAAACCATAAGACAGTTGCAGCTCATACAGAACGCTGCCGCCAGGATTCTGAGCAGAACCAGAAAATATGAACATATCACACCAGTCCTCAGGTCTTTACACTGGCTCCCAGTTAAATTTAGAATTGATTTTAAAGTATTATTACTGGTATATAAATCATTTAATGGCCTAGGACCTCAATACATTGCAGATATGCTCACAGAATATAAACCCAACAGATCACTCAGATCATTAGGATCATATCAGCTAGAATTACCAAGGGTTCACTCTAAGCATGGCGAGTCCGCTTTTAGCTATTATGCCAGCCGCAGCTGGAACCAGCTTCCAGAAGAGATCAGATGTGCTCCTACAGTAGTCACATTCAAATCCAGACTAAAAACACATCTGTTTAACTATGCATTTAATGAATGAGCACTGTGCCAATGTTCGTCCGACTGTTTGTACTGTACTGTATTTCATTTTTTATTTTTTTCTAAACTGTTTTAATTATTCTTATTTCTTTTTATTTTAATTTCTTCTATGTAAAGCACTTTGAATTGCCACTGTGTATGAAATGTGCTATATAAATAAACTTGCCTTGCCTTGCCTTGCCTATTAGTAAAATGGGACTTGACAGAAAATTATTGCTAATGTCTAATAATGTAATCAAAGGTTTGGGTATGAATGGGTTCTCTCAGTCTGTATTAAAGGAGTAGTTCACTTCAGAATTAAAATTTCCTGATAATTTATTCACCCCCATGTCATCTAAGGATTTAGGGGGATTTGCGCTACGCCACTGGGCTATGTCATCAGTCTAATTAGCAAAGCATTGAAATTAACACTTTGGGCCCTATTTTAACGATCTGAAACGCGAAACGCAAGTAACTTTGTGGGCGGGTCTTGGGTGCTGTTGCTATTATACCGGCGGGATAAATGACTCTTGCGCCCGACGCAAATCTAAAATGGGTTGGTCTGAAGTAGCTTCATTATTCATAGGTGTGGTTTGGGCGTAACGTGAAATAAACCAATCAGAGTGACATCTCACATTCCCTTTAAGAGCAGGCACTCTTGTTCCATGGCGGATTGCTATTATAACGGCGGATTTGCCAGGCGCGCGCCAGGAGCGGTTCACAGCCGAGGAGACCGACGTTCTCGTCAGGGCCGTAAAACACAGAGAAGTGACACTGCATGGGGATGGGAGAAACCCACCCAAATTAGCTTCGGTTAAACAGGCGTATACAATTTTGGGTAAATGTGTAAGCTAGATTTATACCTATTTTTTCACATCTTCATGGACACAACAATGATTTCCCTCGTGTGTTAATATTTGTCCTTGTAATAATGTATGGTTTTCTAAAAATGAGAACTGCTGCGTCTGTGTGTAGATGAGATAAGCAAAGTGCATGCACATTGTGCACATGCTACATTGATTATGGCCAAGCATGCGCCCTTAAAAATGCATATGAATAACATGCGCAACGCGCCACTGACTTTAGACTAGGTTTTTCACCAGGGAACGTTTGCGCCGGAACATGCCTCCTCTTTGCGCTGAACCGCCCCCGGGAGCACAAGGTCATTCCATAATTTACCAGCGTGCGTCTGTGGAGGGAAAAGTCCGCTGTGCGCGGGTGCAAAATAGGAATGATACATGCGTCGGTGTACAAAGTCAATTGCGCTGGGTGCAAGATAGGGCCCTTTTAGTTAATCTGGTGTTTTAAAAGTGGGAGGTTTAGTTGACAGAAAAAAAACAAATGTTTTTTTTTTTGGTACAAGAAATAACTAAACAAAGGGGAGAAGGTTAGTGAAAAATGTTTTAAGTTAAAATCAACATTTCCTAGATTAAACAAGTTTCTTGAGGATTATTTTGTTAATGGGTTAAATCAGTTCTTTTTCCCTGAATTATTTATTACACTGTATAATTGGCAGGATAATGGGGAAATAAGACAACTCTTTTCTTTACGAGAACTTCAACATGTCCTTTTTAGAAAGTAGTAAGTGACATGTACAGTGGGTACGGAAAGTATTCAGACCCCCTTAAATTTTTCACTCTTTGTTATATTGCAGCCATTTGCTAAAATCATTTAAGTTAATTTTTTTCCTCATTATTGTACACACAGCACCCCATATTGACAGAAAAACACAGAATTGTTGACATTTATTAAAAAAGAAAAACTGAAATATCACATGGTCTTAAGTATTCAGACCCTTTGCTCAGTATTTAGTAGAAGCACCCTTTTGATCTAATACAGTTTTTCACACCTGGATTTGGGTATCCTCTGCCATTCCTCCTTGCAGATCCTCTCCAGTTCTGTTAGGTTGGATGATAAACGTTGGTGGACAGCCATTTTCAGGTCTCTCCAGAGATGCTCAATTGGGTTTAAGTCAGGGCTCTGGCTGGGCCATTCAAGAACAGTCACGGAGTTGTTGTGAAGCCACTCCTTCGTTATTTTAGCTGTGTGCTTAGGGTCATTGTCTTGTTGGAAGGTGAACCTTCGGCCCAGTCTGAGGTCCAGAGCACTCTGGAGAAGGTTTTCGTCCAGGATATCCCTGTACTTGGCCGCATTCATCTTTCCCTCGATTGCAACCAGTCGTCTTGTCCCTGCAGCTGAAAAAAACCCTCACAGCACGATGCTGCCACCACCATGCTTCACTGTTGAGACTGTATTGGACAGGTGATGAGCAGTGCCTGGTTTTCTCCACACATACCGCTTAGAATTAAGGCCAAAAAGTTCTATTTTGGTCTCATCAGACCAGAGAATCTTATTTATCACCATCTTGGAGTCCTTCAGGTGTGCTTTCATGTGTCTTGCACTGAGGAGAGGCCTTCGTCGGGCCACTCTGCCATAAAGCCCCAACTGGTGGATGGCTGCAGTGATGGTTGACTTACTTCAACTTTCTCCCCTCTCCCGACTGCATCTCTGGAGCTCAGCCACAGTGATCTTTGGGTTCTTCTTTACCTCTCTCACCAAGGCTCTTCTCCCCCGATAGCTCAGTTTGGCCTGACGGCCAGCTCTAGGAAGGGTTCTGGTCGTCCCAAACGTCTTCCATTTAAGGATTATGGAGGCCACTGTGCTCTTAGGAACCTTAAGTGCAGCAGAATTTTTTTTTTGTAACCTTGGCCAGATCTGTGCCTTGCCACAATTCTGTCTGTGACGAAGGACGACCTTTTTCAGGCAGATAAAACTGTCTGTTTGAGAATCAGCCAATCAGGAGCGTCACTGCGCTATGCGGCTCGCGGGAGCAGACAGTTTCAGTTTCAGTTTCGGAAACGTTTGGAAGATAACGCTGGCGTCGAAAGACTGTGCAGTTTATATTTATATTTATATTTATATAGATAATCTAAGATAGTGTTGCTGTACTTATTTACGAGTTCCAAGTATTGTGTGCGTGCAACTACCAGTAAGTATACTGAAGTTTGTTGTTGTTTTTACCTCACAATAATGTCGTGACATGTTGCTGCTTGTTGTCGTATAATGGCGGAGCTTCGCACTGCTCGTGTGTTTAATTGAGAACGTTTTTAATTAATGGAGGTGTTGCTCTGTAAGCCTTATGTGTCTCAATTGAAATAATGTTCTTTGTTATTGCACAATGTGTAACGTTTATTTAAGGAGTAATTCTGCAGCTCATAATTATATGTTCAGCTGAATTTAGTATATTGTTGCAGTTAATGTGCAGTAAATTAATCTTTGAACAGGGATGTACTACTGCTTTTCTAAGTTTGTATTTGCTTAGTAATAAGCATTTATTATAACATTGCATTTAAGTCATAACAAAAATTATAATTTAATCTCTTGATTGTGTTTGTTTTATTATATAGGCTACCTGCTAGACATATAACTATTTGACATTTATATAGAGAGTCTACATTTACTGATTTATGTCTGTATCTCTGTTTCAGAACCACACACATCTTTAAATCTTTATTTCAATAAAACTCGTAAACGGAACATCTTGTCTGCATTCTAATCGATGCCCCTTGGTGGTCACAACCTTTTAAAGACCAGTCAAATTATACAGTCCTTTCCCATCACCAAAACATTTGGTCCTTCGAGCCGGATACACGTGGTCACCGTGGGATTGTTTAGAGATGTTCTCGGATCAGTATACACACCCAGTAGATGCCCGACCTCGCCGAGAGACCCGGCGACCAGCCTGGATGGAAGACTATGACATCCCCCTCCAAGCATTGCAGCCGCCCTCTCGTTTGTCTCATAAATCGGCTAACCTGTCAGAGCAACAGCAGCCCTACGACAGCATGGTGAGATTCCCAGAGAGACACGCCAGGATGACGCCTCTCACACCACCACTGCTGCATGAGGATGGGAGTGTCATGCGGGGAGAGGAGGCTGTCTATCCACGCCAGTTTGAGTATACAGAACCCCTCTTTCAGAGTACGCCTGCCTCTGCCCGATCGAGGCCTGTCCCAGAAACAGCGCCTGAGGTCCTTGAAGCTCTTTATAAGCTGAGGGAAGATAATCAAAGGCTGCAGCAACAGGTAATGGACATGCACAGGCGACTTGACGCCCGTACTTCCCTTCCAGACCTACCAGCACTGCGACAGACAGCCCTTTCTCCTTTCCCTACACCAGCCCCCGCCCAACAGCAGCATAACCTAGAGCAGGATGGTGGTGCATACCAAACCACGCCAATCCCGCCACCTGTGCACGTTGGTGGTCACACTCTGCCTACGGATGATGACGACTGGCCACCGCCACCACCCCCAGTAGTAGACAACGTTTATCAGCTACCATCACAGGACCTTATGGCAGAGCTCATAACAGCACTGAGAGACCTTAGGATGACACGTCAACAGGAGTCGCACTGTCACCCTGAGCCCCATTATCCAGTGCCCGGGGTACAGACACCGGAGTACTGTGTACCCTACACCCCACAAAGATGTGAGTCGCTGCCCGAAGAGCTGAAACCCTCGCACCACCATGAGACAGTGTACCGTGGGCCTAAACCCACAATCCCTACATTCACCAAAGGGGATCCGAGAGAGTTCGCCAGGCTTAAGGTAGCTCTGGAGAACCTACTGCCTGTGGACGCTACAGAGCGCTTTAAATACCAGATCCTGGTGGACCACCTGAAGTATGAGGAGGCACTTCTAATAGCGGACTCATACACTAACTCACTGCAGCCCTACACTGACACTATGACAAGCCTAATTGAGCATTATGGACAGCCTCACCAGCTAGCTCTCAGGAAAATAGCTGATCTAATGGAGGCCCCTAATATTGCACGTGGTGACTCCAGTGGGTTTAAGCGATTCGCCTTGAAAGTGAGAGCACTCGTGGCAATGTTAGACCAGCTTGGGGACAGTGGAAAGACTGAGCTTCACTGTGGTTCACATGTGACCCGGCTGATGTCCAAACTGCCTCATGATATACGGGCTGAATTTAAGAGGTTCCTGTACCCAATGCGTGTTACAATCCCAAGCCTATTGCACTTTTCTGACTGGCTTGACTACGAGCTAAAGATGCAAGAGACGGTGTATGAGCCTCTAACCGGTGAAAACAAGAGTAGAGCAGGACCCAGGATAGAGCGCCGCCGCGATGTTAAGAGTGGTAAGAATACCAACATCATGCACATCACAGACCAACCTAAAAGCATACCGACAGTAGAGAAGGCCTCATCTAGCACTAAGCAGCCAGAGAGGACAGTATACTGCCCTTACTGCTCTAACACGCAACACTTCCTAGATAAGTGTGGAAACTTTGCACAGCTTACAGTTGAACAGATAACAGCGTGGATCAAGACCAACAAGAGGTGCTGGCGATGCGGTCGCACACACCAGGCTGCACAGTGCCGCCTGAAAATTACATGTCACAAGTGTAAGGGGAGACACCTGCAAGCTTTACATGAAGTGAATATAAAACCTGCAGTGAATATAAAACCTGCAGCTGAGGATACATCCTGCCTCATCAGCACAACTAATGAAGTTTTGTACATGGACAGGCGGGCTGGATGCAGTCAGGTCTTACTGAAAGTGAGTAAAGTGCTGCTGCGTAACGGGGAACACACTTTGGAGACATATGCCATCCTTGACGATGGATCGGAACGGACAATTCTCCTCCCTGCAGCAGCGCAGAGCCTTAAAGGAGAAGTTCACTTTTAAAAAAACTTTTGCTGATAATTTACTCACCCCCATGTCATCCAAGATGTCCATGTCTTTCTTTCTTCAGTCGAAAAGAAATTAAGGTTTTTGATGAAAACATTCCAGGATTTTTTCACATATTATGGATTCCATTGGGACCCAAACGTTTCAAGGTCCAAATGACAGTTTCAGTGCGGCTTCAAAGGGCTTTAAACGATACCAGACGATGAATAAGGGTCTTATCTAGCGAAACGATCGGTCATTTCAAAAATAAATAAAAAAGTTAAAGTTTTATAAGCACAAATGTTCGCCTTGCTCTGTTCTGTGATGCGCGTTCGTGACGTCACGTAATACGCAATTACGTTGAAAAGGTCACGCTTGAAAAATTTAAGAAAATGTTCTTTTTGGCTTTTTATTATTAAAACACCCAGGATGCGCACACGAAATGGGCATTTTAAACGATAAACTGACACAAATACATTTGAAAATGTGTATATGGTCCTCCTTCCGCACATTTGTAAACACATCAAACTTGACCTTTTCAACGTAATTGCGTATTACGTGACGTCACGAACGCGCATCACAGAACAGAGCAAGGCGAACATTTGTGCTTATAAAACTTAAACTTTTTTATTTATTTTTGAAATGACCGATCGTTTCGCTAGATAAGACCCTTATTCATCGTCTGGTATCGTTTAAAGCCCTTTGAAGCCGCATTGAAACTGTCATTTGGACCTTGAACCGTTTGGGTCCCAATGGAATCCATAATATGTGGAAAAATCCTGGAATGTTTTCATCAAAAACCTTAATTTCTTTTCGACTGAAGAAAGAAAGACATGGACATCTTGGATGACATGGGGGTGAGTAAATTATCAGCAAAAGTTTTTTTAAAAGTGAACTTCTCCTTTAAACTTACCGGTGAGCCGGAAAATCTGATCCTCAGAACTGTTCGGCAGGACATCAGGGTTCTGCATGGCACTGCAGTGTCGTTCTCCATCTCCCCAGTAGACCATCCAAAGAAGTCCTTCAAGATATACAGAGCATTCACTGCTGATCAACTGGGTTTGGCTGAGCACACTTACTCAATGGAGGCACTTCAGAGGAAGCACAAACATTTAAGAGGCCTCCCTCTCCAGACGATTAACAGAGTGCAACCCCTGCTGTTAATCGGGTCAGATTATACCCACTTAATCACTCCAGTGGAGCCTGTGCGTTTGGGACCCCACGGAGGACCAGCCGCAGTGAAGACAAAGTTGGGCTGGACACTTCAGGGGCCGACCAGGTACAGTAGGCAACAGGCAACATCACAACAGTGCCTGCACGTCTCCACCCTTTCACCCACTAACGAGCTTCTACAGAGTGTAGAGAGATTGTGGCAGCTGGATGTTCTGCCCTACAGGAGTGAAAAGCTTGTTACACGCTCCAGGCAGGATCAGGAAGCAGTCCGCCTGCTGGAGGCGAAGACAATACGAGTAGAGGTTGATGGAATTCAGCGCTACGCTACTCCCCTCCTCAGGGTGAAGAACATGCCACAGCTTCAGGCACCTAAGGAGGCTGTGCTAGCTAATCTCCGCAGTACAGAGAGGCGCCTGCTGCGAGACCCTCAAAGAGCAGAAGCATACTGTGCAGAGATTGGGAAGCTGGAAAAGGCGGGCTATGCAGTTAAAGTGTCAGAAGAGGAGCTGAGCAAAGCAGCCGAGTCCTGGTTCATCCCACATCACATGGTGAGCCATAACGGAAAGAACAGGATTGTGTTCAACTGTTCCTTCATGTATAAGGGAAAAAACATCAATGAGCTGCTGTTGCCTGGGCCCACCTTAAGTTCCAGTCTACTGGGTGTACTGCTGCGCTTCAGAGAACATGCAATTGCTGTCAGCAGTGATATCAAAGGCATGTTTCATCAAGTGAGGCTGCTCCCAGAAGACAAGCCCTTGCTGCGCTTCTTGTGGCGAGACCTGAATACAGAGGAACCACCCAGCATCTACACATGGCAAGTCCTTCCATTTGGCACCACTTGTAGCCCCTGCTGTGCAACTTTTGCGCTGCAGAAACATGTGTTTGACCACAGTCAGCCAGGTGAAGATGTTCGAGTGTCGATAGAACGATCCTTTTACGTGGACAACTGTCTGCAAAGCCTCCCATCTGTTGAAGAAGCCCATCACCTAGTCGATAAACTGACCTCACTGTTGGCTACAGGTGGATTTGAGTTACGCCAGTGGGCCAGTAACAACCCTGAGGTTATCAGTCACCTGCCCAAAGAAGCAAGATCTGAGTTGTGGCTTAACGAGTCAGGCACTGACCCACAGGAGCTCGCCCTGGGACTCCGCTGGCTCTGCAATTCAGACACCTTAAGGTATAAATACCGTATGCTGGACCAACCCACACCCACCATGCGAAACATATACAGAGTCCTGGCACGCCTGTTCGACCCCCTGGGATTTATAGTTCCCTTCACTACGCGGGCCAAGGTCCTGGTGCAGCACTTGTGGGACAAACAGAGAGACTGGGATGACCCGTCACTGCCTGAGGATGTGCTGCAGCCATGGCTGACCTGGGAGGAAGAATTGCAGCATCTCTCCCAGATTCTACTGCCTCGATGCTATGTGAGCCCTGAGATGAACACTTCAAACCTCCAGAGAGACCTACACATCTTTGCTGATGCGTCAGAGAAGGCATATGGCTCGGTGGCCTATCTGCGGACGGAGAGCTCACACGGCTGTGTGGAAGTGTCATTCCTGGCTGCTAGATCCAGAGTGGCCCCGAAGAAGCAGCAATCAATACCAAGACTAGAACTGTGTGCTGCCCTGACAGCTGCACAGTTAGCTGCACTACTTCAAAGAGAGCTGACTGTGAATATCCGCAATGTTATATGCTGGACAGACTCCACAACAGTACTTACATGGCTTCAGTCCGACTCCTGTCGGTACAAGGTATTCGTGGGAACACGGATAGCTGAAATCCAGGAGCTGACTGAGGTCCAGGCCTGGAGATATGTGGATTCTGTCAACAACCCAGCTGATGATATAACGCGGGGAAAAACACTGCTGGAACTGGCTGGTAAGAACAGATGGAGTCAGGGCCCTGCTTTCCTACAACAGTCGCCTGAAGTCTGGTCTACACAGCCAGCCACAGAGGTGACAGAGAATTCAAAACACTGTCTCTGAGCTCTTCAGGCGGTTCCTTTGACCTCATGATTCTCATTTGCTTTGACATGCACTGTGAGCTGTAATGTCTTATATAGACAGGTGTGTGGCTTTCCTAATCAAGTCCAATCAGTATAATCAAACACAGCTGGACAGGGTTGCCAGATTGGGCGGTTTTGCAATCTATTTTGCGGGCAAAAATGGGTTTGGGCGGGTGGATAAAAATTGGGCTGGTTTCGGATCAGTTCGGCGGGTTTTTGTTGCCGAAACACCGGCACTTCAGATCCTTCTTCCTGCGACCCAGTGTTCAGCTGGCAGCAGTCTCACTCACTCACACACACACACCCACTACGTGCCCCTAACCTCACAACAGACAAGAACCATAGCAAAGAACACATTGTTAACGTACCAGAGAAATGGTACAGCCCAATGGGGAGTGAGGGTTTGAAAATCGTATTTCATTAGATTATTTCCTGAATTGTTGGTATGTGATGGTAATACTGCATTTAAATACATACATTTTTGGATAGGCTAACATTATATTTTATTATTTCAATTTTTTTTTTCAGTAGTAGTACCCCCCAAACAATTTTTTTCATCCCTTTTGGGAGGGTCCAAGTCTCATCTAGGGGGGTCGGACAAATCAGGTGAGCCAACTCGTCACCACACATTATACATTTTCCAAATGTTTAATATTATGTCCTAGCTCATGGAAATGTCTGTCTTGACGTTTAATACTTGATTTATCTTCATTAATCCGTAATTTCAACTGTCGTGATTATTTTCCAATATAAATCTTTTGTCAAGGACATTTTAGCATGGATCACATTGCGAGTAGTAGCTTACAGGTGATACAATATTTAATTTTGGTTAAAAAAAAAAATGTAATACAATTTTTTCAAATTCTGGCACGCTCGGGAAACGATATTGAATTATTGCGATATTGAAATTTATCATTTAATGATTCATCAGATTATAGTAAATGGCAATGTTTATGAATAATTATTTATAATATTTCTATTACATATCCTTTCAACATTTCAGCTGAATATCACTACTAGTTCACTACCTGTCTAGCGATTGTGTTTATGTTGACATAATAAATAAAGGTTTGTTTTTTAAATCTTCTAGTGCGTGTCATTATATATTGAGTTGGCTCGTGTGTTTATGTTTTACGAATCGGGAATGTGACGTCATTCATTTCCGGTAAGGGAGCATAGTGAGCATTGATGCTCCCTGGTTTTTGTGGTGCAATGTGGGATTTTTCAGGGAGTGAACATTCCAGTGCACTGAAAGAATGTTGCGATTGAGACAGCTCTTAAAATGGCCAACTCCCTGATCAGTGCCCTGACCACTGAACTAAGTAGAGTGAGATGCACCAGTCCAGATGTTATGATGTTTCCTATGCAGTATGGAACTTTTGTCTCTCTGTCACCATCTGTGGTTGAAACATAAAATTGCAAGTGGCATGGAGGATTTTTTTTTTTTTTTTTTTTAATTTGGAACAAATCTTTCAAAGTGCACCTTTAAATAACTGGCTTGTATGTGATGTACTAAAGCCTAAACAAATTATTAAAAAATTATTTTAAATATTATTAATGTTATCTTTATTATTTATTTATACAATATGTGTATTTATGTTGAGCTTCTCACAATAATATAGTTCCACATGTACATTTATTGGATAAGTGCATCAATAACATGTTATATTCAACAACTCTTTACAGCTCCACAATTTTTATTTCATTTTATTTAATAAAGCAAATTCTTATTTGAACATTTAAAGAAAAAAAATATTCTGGGAACAAGTAGAAAAAAGTAGAGAATTACTAAGACTTGATTTTCCTGCGTAGAAAGTAACTACTTGCACATTATCAATATGATGCAACACTTGAGGACGGTTGTATAGCACCAGAAAGCATCAACACCTGCCAAGGCAACTGTGATCAATGGGAACTGTGAAATAAACATTCTAGGATGACAAAGGTCAATGTAAAACTTCAATATATAATGTGTTCGTTAACCTGTTCCACGTTAAGTTAACGTGTTTACAGTATTATTACAGTATTTTCATGTATTTGTACTGAGTTTAGCTTCGTTTATACTTGAGCAAAAAATATTTTCTACCTGTAAGATAACACACTCATGTACTTTTATTTTTGTAGTCAATTCACTTTAATTATTGTTTGAATCATTCAGATCCCTTAATAGTCTCACTTTATATTATGTCTTTAACTTTACCTTTAACTAACATTTAAATTAATAATATGATACAATTGCATTTATTGTGTACATACATGTTTTACATTGTACTAATATTTTAAAAAATAAATAAATAAATAAACACCTGCATGTAGTTACAGCTGTAATTAATTTCTGTAATTAAGGTGATGTGTTATGACAGCTGATTTCCCCATTAACAGAAAGATGCTTGCCTTTCTAAGAGTCATGTTGTAAACAATGTTTGTTGATACAAAGTAATTGGAGCACCTTCAGGACTATAGTTGCATCACCCCGAACCAATTGTTATTGTCCACATTACACAGTATATTGTTGAAACAGATGAAGATTATGTCTTAATTAGACAATAGTTGTATTGAATCCACAGAGGGGCAATGAAACTGTTGCATTTCCATTAATGAGTTCTAAAATAGTTTGCTTTTAAGGGACATATTGAAATGTCAAATAATAATTAATCCTCTGGGAGCCAATTGACAAGCCAATAAATGTTTATCAGACAAATCTGCTAATGAAGCGAGCTGATAATGAAGTCCCGAGACGTTCCAGATTCCTCATGGCTCTAATTCATAATGGGGCAGTTTATTATTCTTTCCCTTCCAAAACAGCTCCAAATAAATTATGCAACACCTGAATATCGGCCTCTGTTTGATTTTTCATTATGAAACATTGCCTTCAACATCAATATTAAATAATTGTCAATACATAAAAACATATAGAATTGAAAGTTGTATGCCTTGAATAAAGTAGTATAAAACTAAGCACAATTACATTTATAATTACATTGTTGACCCTTTCCTTAACCCAGCCTTAAACCTAACCTAACCTAACCTTACCCGTATCCCATCTCAACAGCAGCAAAAGTGTTTTGCAATAAAATGTAAACAATAATTACTTCTTTTTTGTAAGAAATGTACTTTAATGTACATTACTTGCAATGGTATACAATTTTGTGAATGCCTTCTCAGTGATTAAAACCTTTCCGGAATTCACACCTGTCCTTGTTATGATTTTTATTATAAATGAAATGCAGAACATTAGTTATCTTAAGTGTGAATGGTATGTATTATTAGGCCTACTGTACATTCAAAGATGTTCCTTATACCTCTATAGGAAAACACCTGTAGACAGACTTTGGGTGATTCAGATCCGTCATAAAGATCTGGACCTCTAAGTTTTGAAAAGTTCAATTCATATTACTGATTCGTATTAATGAAAATGTAATTAAAGTGATGTATCTGTCAGCTGATTACCTCAAAGACATAAAGATGCTCGCCTTTCTAAGGTTCATGTTAATAACAATTTTAGTTTGTTAAACTGTTACATAACCCCAAACCAATTGTTATTGTTCACATTACACAGTTTATTGTTAAAAACACATGATGATCAGCAGAGTTTGAAAATATTTTTGGGATACTTTTTTGAGTTAGGGTTAAAAACAGTGTAACAATAATTACAATAACTTGTTATGGTTCATCACATGAATTTGGCCATGAAGTTACCCACCTCATGACACTATCACAAATGTAAATATAATGCTACGTGTCGTGTTGGTTGTGCCTAAAGTGTCAAATATTTATTTAAGGTGCAGTAGGACCCATGAAATATGACCCAATTCCGATTTTTTGCTCATGTGACACAGATCGGACCATGTTCTATGACCGTGTAAACAGGAAAAAAAACACATGCATTTGGATATTTCGAGATCGGTTTCAGGCCTCATTCATATGTGGAAATAAAACATATATAAATCAGACATGTTCCAATGAGACTGTAATGTAAACAGGCAGATCGGATTTTCTGAGGCATTAGGCAAACGTTGACACAACATATCAAAGGTTGGCTTGCTCATTCTAAAATTTCGGACCCACTGCTCCTCGTTAAAGCCAATATTTAAACAGAATATGCTTCCACCAGTCCTGGGATCTCTCTCGCACACAGTAACTGAAGAATATGCGCAGGCTGCAATGATGGCACTTTTCGTCCTCCTTCGCCTCAAAATCATGGTGATTTGGCTAGCATCAAGCATATTTCGCGTTCGTCCATCTGTGCAAGAGAATTTAACCCTTTAAGAATGCGCGATGTTTCAGATATGGCAAGTGTAAACACATGAATCGGATACAGTTGAAAGAACGTGTAAACGGACGGTAAATTGGGCATCAAGACCTGCAGTGTAAACGAGGCCTTATTTTCAGAATAATAACAATTTAACTTTTTACCACTCTCCGCGCCTCCCCTGGCATGCTCTGGCGACATCCCACACTTTGAAAACCCCTGCATTAAAGGGATGGTTTGGAGTAAAATCAACCTAGGGTCCTTTGCACCATGACCTCGAGCCAAACTTGTGTAAAATCTACCAAAAGTTAATGAAGATTCATATGCAGAACTGATATATCCCTTAAAAAAAGTCGAACTTTGCAATGCTTTGCAGAGTTTGTCACAGTGTCTGGGTTGTGTTCCCTGGGTGTCCACTAGAGGTCCTCTTCCCCACGGTGTCATCCACATTATGAACTGCATTCCCCACAATCCTTGTCTATACCCATCACTGTATCATTGCACTCAGCTGTTCCCCATCATCATTGCACTCAGCTGTTCCCCATTATCATTGTTAGTTCTGTTATATATATACCCTGCCTGTTTAGTGTTTGTTACGGAGTCCTTGTTATACATCACACCACTTTGGAGGTCTGTTTCTTGCCTGTTTTTGTATTGTTCTTGTTCATTGGATTGCTACTTTGGTTTTGACCCCTGCCTGGACTGTTTTATGATTACGGATTACCCTATTAAACTGCTTTTGGATCTAACCCCTGTTTCCTGTGTGTGGATCGTGACAGTTTGAAGAATGGTAAAGCACCAGGATTAGATGGGTTGCCTGTTAAAGAATGGGTAGTACATATTTTGATTGTAAAGTTTAACATCAGCTCAGTGGCGTAACAGATTTAACTATATAAAATGTCAATCCGATAATGTTAACACCAGATTGAAATTCAGTATGAATGTCAGTCAGCTTAATGGTGCACAGCTTATTAAGCAATCATGATTTATTTATTTATTTATTTATTTATTTAACATGTATGTGCACGCATTAAAAGTACCATTTTAGCAACGAGAACGTTTCTGAGCCAAATGAAATTAAGATGTGTTCTGTTGACTGGCATGTTTATTGAACCAATCAGATAAGAGTAACTCGAGAGTCAGCGAGAAGCTCATTTGATTGGCTACATGAAGAAGGTGGACCCGCCCTCCTCTTCCTGCTTGCAAAACTCAATGAGTGAGAGAATCGTGCCAAAACTGGAAGCGCAAGTAAAAAAAAACCCAACTGTAAAAATCGGGTTATTTCGGGAACTTTTTTGCACCATGTACACAAGTCATTTAGACATTTGCAACAGTTATTTTTTTTTTTTACACATGCAATTAGTTATGCAATTAATCTGTTTTGCAGTTCCTGACTTCCTGTTGTTTTCGCTTGCAAATTGCTGTTCACAGGCCTGCAATACTTTTGGCCGTATTTGTGCGCAAAAAAAGAGGAATACAGATTCTATTTATTTTGCGTTAGCATGAAGCTGCAACTTCACAATACATGAATTAAACTTAAAGTCCCTGTAAAGGCAATTCTAAAAAAAAATTATTACAAAGACTGTGAACCGTTACGTACTGAATTGTGGAGTTAGACCGTTAAACAGTTTTTCACCATTGCTGTGTTCCGGATTTTTTGGGCGGGGCTAAAACGGGGGCTCGATGACGCACTGAAGCCCCTGAGCTCCTGGACACGCCCCAACTTGATGATGCACTGGAGCCCCTGACGCTGGCCCCTCCCCTAACAATATAGCACATTCATCCGATCGCGAGTTACTGTCAGTACTATTAGTGCCTACAGTTTGCTAGCTAGCTATGCCTTCGTCACGGAAATGCGTACTACCTGGATGCGATCACGTACAAAACAGATTGGTGTCCTTATTTAAATTTCCAAAAAACGATCACATCAAGAAGAGGTGGATTATTTTTGTGAAGAGCCACCTTGATGGACTGCTGAGGATCACCGCCAAAACCCGCCTCTGTAGTGGTCATTTTACACGGGATAGTTTTATAAACTTTAGTCGGAGACAACTGGGATTCACTGATAATCCGCTGTTACTGGTATGGAGCCGAACCGACTATCTCCCGCCTCAGCCTTCATCCTCCCGTCGACCACCAATGAGTGTAAGTTGCCTTGTGTGCTTATGTTATAATTATAGTAGGTAGTCCAGGCTTGAACATGTATGGCTTTGTAAAACAGCTGCTAGGAGCATCCATTCCGTCTGTAGCGGTGATAGTTGAGTGTGGCGATGGCAGCTTTCTCGCGAGTGGGCGTGGTTTCAGCGCAGCCAGCGGACACGCCCCCAGCGTTTGAGAGCAGAGACTACTGCTCATTTTTTCAAGATTTTGATAGCTTATTTTATGTACTTGCCGGCTTTTTTTATCATTCAAATTTGGCTGGGTGGCTAATAACACATTTTTCTGTGGTGTGACAAACTCAGAACACATACATAATTTTGACTTTACAGGGACTTTAAGAATAACCGTAAAATTCTGCAAATATTTTTTTCTTACACTTGAAAGGCAATTTACACCTTTACAAATCTTCTCTTGCGCATGCAAATTGAATTTATGCTTGCAATCTTATGTACATTTTCACAAATCTTACCCTGCGCATGCGATTCTTTATGACATCATATTACCTTCATAAAACACAGGTCCAAATTATAAAGTTTCACTCTATGATGGTTAAATTCATATGCGTGCCGAACCGTGGGGCCTGGTCCTTACGGATCACAGATCAACTGCGATCCGTTCCACCCCTAAGTCCATGTATACAATGGTTTGGACCAACCTGTTGCCTTTTATCTGTCTAGTCCTTGTTTAGTTGTCTTCTCTCAGTGCTGGGTTATGTCAGGAAGGGCATCTGATGTAAAACCTGAGGCAAATCGTGTGTGTGTGTGTGTGTGTGATATCTAGAAAAATAGAAGAACATTTCTTATACAACCCTTGAAATTGCGAGAAATAACCTCGAAATTGTGAAAGAAATTACACAAATACACAAATAATCGGATTTGGGCTGACAGTGTGAATGTAGCCATAGAATTGGTCTTGGACACCAGAGAGGAGGATGAGGAAGAGCAGTAGGGAGTGGAGGAAGAAGTGAAGAAAGAGGACAGGGACGAAGGGGAAGGGGAAGGGGAAGGGGAAGGGGAAGGGGAAGGGGAGAGGAAGGGGAAGGGGAGAGGAAGAGGAAGGGGAAGGGGAAGGGGAAGGGGAAGGGGACAAGCAGTCTCGGATGAAATTTGTACCACTCTAGTTGACCACGTCCATGTTATGACTATGAGTGAGGTTGGGCAACTAGGACAACCAAACTTGAGTCGCTTCATTGTCGTCTTGATCATAAGAACCTTCGGGGGGGAAACAGGTAGGTGTGCTTCATACTGCTCTCTACTGTAACTTTTGATTACTGTACTCTTATGTTACAACACATGTACTGTAGCTGTTGCACTTCCCTTACGGAACAAAAATATATGGGAATATACTGCAAAACATAAAGCGATATATAACATAATACATTTCCATATATGGGAAACGTGCTTATATATTTCAATATACTGCAATATATGCATTGACCATGTATGGCTATATATTAAAGATTTTCTTGATAACACACTATAACTGATTCAGTTGTCCCAGTTTCCCAAACCATTAATTCATTTCTAGAAACAAAGACACGTTTCTCAAAACGTTTAACACATTTCACCTGTTTTCACATACATTCCAATTTTCTCAATGTTTTCTGGAAAACTCTACACAAAAATACTGTCATTTTGCAAAGGTTTAAAGGAACACTCCACCGTTTTTTGAAATAGGGCTTATTCACCTTCTTTCCTACATTTAGATAGGTGGGCAAATGCATTTTTGTCTTAGTGCATGCATTGTTTTAGTTTGACAGGGTCGGCGTTAGCTTAGCTTAGCATAATGAATGGAATCCTTTGTTGCCAGCTAGCATGTCCTGAGTAAAAGTGATATAAAAAATATAAAACTCCACCTAATTACTTCTTGTGGCCTGCGTATTCACAACGAGTACAAATAGCGATGCAGATTAACACTAGGCGATTTCCTAGGCAGATATTGACTTATATATTAAGGACTATATTAGGGGGAAGCACAGGCGAAGCACTACTACATGGGCGTGATATCTCTGCGCCCAAGTAGCAGTGCTTCGCCTGTGCTTCCCCCTAATATAGTCCCAAGTCAATATCTGCCTAGGAAATCGCCTAGTGTTAATCTGCATCACTATTTGTACTTGTTCTCAATATGCAGGCCACAAGAAGTAATTAGGTGGGTTTTTTTTTTTATGTCACTTTTACTCAGGGCATGCTAGCTGACAACAAAGGATTCCATTCATTATGCTAAGCTAAGCTAGCGCCGACCCTGTCAAACTAAAACAATGCATGCACTGAGACAAAAATGCATTTGCCTACCTATCTAAATGTAGGAAAGAAGGTGAATAAGCCCTATTTCAAAAAACGGTGGAGTGTTCCTTTAACTGTGTTCTCATTCAGAAAACACAAGTACACAATATAAATACCTCAAGTGTCACACTGTGAACTCAAATACTTTTAGTTTTGAGTGGAGAGCTACATTTTGACCTGAAAATAGGAAGTATGGGGAATTGGGTGAGAAGTTATGGATTTGTGTTTAGAGTTTCGAGAAAAGGAGGCATTACTTCAAGAAATTTGTTTAAGCAACTGGAAAAACTGTAATACATATACAATATTTATAAAGGAAGATAAAAATAGCATTACATGTAATATTCACAAAGCTGTATTCTTTACTGTGTACATATTGCACATACATGTTCCCATATAAATGTGAATGTATGTTCACACATACTCACACATTCACGGAATGAGTTACAAAAGATTTTTAGTCCCCAGCATGCTTTGCTTCTGACTGTTTAAGGAGAGCAAATGTTAAAAATAAGTGGTATTTAATGTGTTTTGCTTAATTTTAATATAGGGGGGAGATTTGTTAGTGTTTAATATCCTATTATTTCGTAATTTAAAAGGTTTTCTGGTATGTCTGGGTTTTTGGAATTACCATTGTGCTGAAGAATAGAGCCTGTGGTTAGGTTGACTACTGGCCAAAAATCATTATAATTACTATAATTTTTAAGTAATGACTGTGCACTTCTCAGTGCTTCTCTATCAGGGAGTGAACGTCGCTTGGCTAAATACTTTATGTAGGTGTGCTTGTGTTTTTGTTAGCTTAAAAATATGAAACATTTATCATGTAAATAATGAAAAATTAAAATAAATAAAAAATATAAGAAATGTATTACATTATATATTTCTCTATAAATGTGTGTTTATGCTGCATGAGTAAATATATCTGCAATATATTACACATGCAGTACCATATATGATCACATATACATTTATGTATTATGAAGTCTATTACCGAAGATAAAATGACATACATTATGATATATTAGTAAACATTTTGTCACATATTTTTCAATATATGAAAAGCGGCAATCCCTTGTTATTCAATATATTGTAATATATTAACACAATATAGTATTCTGTATAAAAATATACTTTTTAAATGTACAATTTAATATATTGATCATTCATATATAGGGAAATATATTTTCTTTTCATAAGGGCAGTGTCCAAAAGTGTGTTATTCTTTAATAAACATACTTTTACCTGCAATTGTCTCCTCTCTTGCGATCATGACAGAACCACTGTGATGCTAAATGCCAATTGGCCTACAAAGTGACGTCATACCTGCACCACTCTATTCCTCGTGGTCATGCATGCTTCAACATGACCATGCGTGATCCTTTTCCTTCGATGCACATTCTCAATGGCCACATCTGTATGTCTTAATTAAACAATAGTGGTATTATATCCACAGAGGGGCAATGCAACTGTTGCATTTCCATTAATGAGTTCTAAAATAGTTTGCTTTTAAGGGACACATTCAAATGTCAAATAATAATTAATCCCCTGGGAGCTAATTCACAAGCTAATAAATGTTTATCACACAAATCTTCTAATGAAGTGAGCTGATAATGAAGTCCCGACTCCCGAGACATTCCAGATCACTCATGACTCTAATTCATAATGGGGCAGTTTAGTATTATTTCCCATCCAAAACAGCTCAATCAGTTTCTAAATAAATTATGCAACACTTGAATAAAGGCCTTTGTTTGGTTTTTCATTAAACATTGTCTTCAACAGCAACATTGAATAAGTGATTATACATACAAACATATAAACAATAGAGATTTGAAAGCTTTATACCCTGAATAAAGTAGTATACAAATAAGCACATTGTATTGTCTTAAAGCAAAGGAAGGTCAAGAGAAATTATGAAAAACACAGAAAATAATGTTTGATGCCTATGACACTAGTAGTTCAACTGTACTGGCCCCTTCACTGCAATAATTCAATTACGTTCTGGTCATTGGTGGTGTGAGTGATTCACAAAGGGTTATTGCAAATGTCCCAGTGCTTCTCTAATTATTATTAGCTGCTTATTTAATGTAGGTATGACCACAACAACAGCATAGGTATCTTTGTGTCATATAGGTCAAAATATTAAAGTAATATTTCATCCAGAAAAATAAAATTCTGTTATGTAGTCACCCTCATGTTGTTCCAAACCACTTTCTTTTTTTTGTGTGGAACAAAAAAAAAAAAAAAAAGGATTTAGTAGAATGTTAAAGCTGGGTTTTTTCTATAGTGTTAAAGTGGATAGTGACCAGGCACACATCACTGCATGGACATTCCATTAGATTTTTTTTTCCACTTTATTACATAAAATAAAAATGGTCAAAAGGTACACTGTTGTCAAAGATAAACAGATGGAACAGGTATTGTTGAGCAGGAACTTTAAACATATGCAGGGCGTTCTGGATGGGCACGTGGAATTCGGTAAGAAGAGTAGGACAGTTCCTCGGGGCCAAATATTTCCTTGTTTGAGATGGTTTGCTGGTAACCTGGATGCCCTGATCCCGGAGACGAGTGCATTGAGTCCAAGAGGGTAACGAGTAAAGTTGATGGTACATACATGTCCCCCTGGATTCAAAGAGCGTGCATTCTTGAAATATTCTAAATGACATTGATCTGTAATCACCTGAAATGGGTGGTTTGCTCATTACAACCAATGTTTCCATTGTTCAAGGACAAGTTTGATGGCGAGGAGCTCATGATTCCCAATGTCATAATTTTGCTCCACTCAGGTCAGTTTCCTTGAAAAGAAGGTGCATGGATGAAGCGCTGCTGACTCAGCCGGCCGCTGAGAGAGTACCACTTCCACTCCGCTGGTGGATGCATCCACTTCTACAACAAAGGGGAGGATGGAGATAATTTTTTTTGCTTCCTTTTCAAAGGAAATTGAAGGCAATTCTGGAAGCAATACGTACTCCATTTGAGGATATCTCCATTGGACCAGGAAATCAAAGGAGAGTGTTTCTGTAGCCAGGGGAGTCCCAGGAAGATATCAGCAGTTGAACCTTCTAGCACCAATACTTTTTATCAACACATCTTGATAGGTCTTACTCTGAGGCTCAACCATTGCAGAACTTTTATAAATCAAATCCTTTTTATGATAATGCATCTTTGTTTAAGCTTTCTTGTGAGGATGTGACTACCAATATCTTGTATGATCTGATATACACAGTATTTCTGTTTGGTTTCGGTGGAAGTACTGCAATTACATACATTAAAAATAACCGCTGTTTGCTTAACCAAGAGTAAAACTTTGAACAGACATACAGTACACTGAAAACCTATAGGACTCACCTGGCTCTACACTTTAAGAGAAATGCAGGGTTGTTGTAACCCAAATTTGGGTGAAATATGGACAAACCCAACCGTTGGATTAATCTTTTTATTTAAAAATATATATCCCAACGGCTGGGTTTGTCCATATTTCACCCAAATTTGGGCTGAAACAACTTTTAGAGTGCATATATTGTGGTCCTGTGTGGGTTTATTGTTAGTCACCGCCTTCCTGCTGTCATACAACAGAATGACACAAACAGGTAAAGTATAAGATGGTTTATTTAAAGCACTTAGGAACAGACACAGCAGGTGAGTAGATGAATTGAAGAACGATTTAGATAATGGATGAAGATGTTTGAGTTGACAGTCTCTTATCTGGTGCAGGTTTGGTGATGTCAAGCTGGGAAGACGGATGACAGGCAGAAGACTGAAGGATCAGAGTGGCTGAAGGATATCTCATGGACGCCAGGTGAGTAAACACGATGCAGATAAGTCTGAAATAACAATTGGATTGTTTTTATCCCAAGTGCTGGGTAAATATAGGACAGAACACATGTTGGTCTACATTTACCCAGCATAATTGGTTAATTGTATTAATTCATTTTTATAATACTAGCTTTTTCTTTTTACTTCACACATTAATTAGTGCTTAAATCCTCTAAACGTTTGTAAAATAGGCTACTCCACACTAGCCTGACTACGTCAGACTTCTTACTTCCGCTCAATTTCATTTCGCTTCTGTTGTCAGTCTGAGACAGCGTAATAGCTTTCCGTTTTCCTCCGGCCTGAAAACAGCCGGGCCAATCAACGAACAGAGGGCGGGCTGAGAGCCGTGACGTAGACACTGATTGTACCGTGGATGCGTAGATTTTTACTTCACATAATCTGCAAAAGTCGCGCACAGCCATGTTCACTCCGGTATTTCGCTCGATGGTTTAGTTTTCGCATCATACATGTGTTTACAGTGGAAGTTAGATGCAGCTGAGCATGCGCATAACACACACCATAATCAAACGTTATGTGACTGGCTTACGGGTAACCAATGATTTTAAACTTCAGACAAGCGCCCCCCCGCGAGAGAGAAAACACTTCTCTATTATGCCATTCCAGACTCTGTCTACGAAGCAAAGCGAAGTAAAATTTAAACATTTAGAAGTAATTCAAGTGTAATAGACCAGTCTCTATTATCCCATTCCTACCTTAACTGTGATTGCGTTCTCGTGCTGGATCTGGAATCGTGCTCGGTGGGGTAACTGCTAACTGGCACTCTCTTTGGCTCTCAACGAAGGCGGTCGCATTTTCTTCCCCTCCTCTCCCTTACCTCCCCTGCTTTGCTCCTCTCGTTTCGTCTAGTCTACTGTCTTGTACTTTGAGAGACTCTCTCTGCACTGCTCTCCAAACTAAGAAATTATGGATTTGATCAACTGGTCTCTCAACGCAATTGACACCATCTTCTCGACGAGAAGCTTGGGTTCGGGGGAACCTGACTGCCCTGCCGGAACGTTCGCAGCTGGCTACACGATGGACGGGTGGGAGAGGTGGCGGGTCGTGTGTCTGGCGGCTCTTTCCGTGGAGGACATTGAAGATATCTACCTATTCGGAACAATGATAACAGGTCTTCTGCTGATTGGATTAGGCATTGCCCTGGTTTATCGAGGAATTAAGAAGACGGTGGCAGCTGTTCAAAGCCCCACAAGGCTGTCCGTCATGATTGAAGCAGTGGGCAGAGCTGTCAGCACTCAGACTGTGTCTATGAACCACAATATGGATAACATCTTGGAGAAGCTTACAGGTTTGCAAAGGCAAATGGATCGTTTCGGAGACCCAAATGGACCAGGAGTATAGCCGTGTAAATTGGAATGCGGCTACTCGCCCCAAGACCAAACAATCCCAATCTTATCTGCTTTCGGCCCCCCTCACCAGCACTGGCCTTGGCCGAGGCCGCTGGTGGAACAACAACTCCCCTGGAAGAGCACTGCAGTGAGACGCTCTTGCGTTCCTTCCCCCACTCCTCACTGACACCTGCTGATTGTTGACTCTGTCTGGGGCCTGATCAAGGTTGACTCCATGGCAACTGCTGTGTATCGCTATGACAATCCTGCGGACTGAGGCACCTAGATTATGATGCCAGGCGTAGCGACTCTCCAGACCTACACATACACGAACTCTTACATATATACAGATATGCAATCACCCCCCCACCCCCCCATCCCTCGCCTTCGACGCTTTGTACCACCAGTCTGACAGGCGGGTCTGTGACCAGCGCCGAGAATGGCTGCAGGACCGGATGGCTGCTTGCCTGTGCTGGGTTACCTCCATCCCCCACTCCCCTCCCCTGTTGCAAGTCTTGTGTGTTCATGTTGTAGAGTGTACTGATTATGTGCTAATGTTGCTGAGGTGTTTTTTTACTGTTCCCAAACTGTACTCCTTACAGGAGCATAGTCTGGGGGTTGCCTTTTTTCCTCCTCACCTCTCCTCATGTCATGCTGTATTTTCCTCCTCAATCCTCTGTCTTTCTGTCCTGTCTACCCCCTTGTCATATTGTATGTATGTTTGTATGGACAGGTTGATGGATAATTTCGCCTGCACTCCCACGGGACCTGAGGGGGGAACGATTCGTGGGACTCCCGCAAAATAGAAATATCTAAGAATAAACAGTGTAGGCCTTATGAAAGATTCATTGTGCAGTCAGCTTTATGGATTATAGTGAGAGTTTTGTGAGATCACAATGAACTGAGATGTCAGCTTTTTAGGGATTATGAAGGGAGCGCTCTTTGCATGCATTCTGCCATGCCAAACCATGCACACTGCAGCCTATGCTTGCTTTTCTGTTAAAATGATCAGTGGTTTGTGAATGTTGATGCTTTAATAAGTAATTTATCAGCAGCCTTTATGCTGATGCATAACCTACACATATGGCTAGGCGACACGTAGCCTAACTTGAAACTATTTCATGGAAATTTTCTGGATGTACTGAAAAAAATCTATTTATACTTTTATGTGGGCTTTTGCGGGTGGTACGGGACAAAACATGAATGTTGCGGGTGGGAGCGGGAGAAGTTAACATATATTTTCGTGGGAGCGGGCAGGAGAGTGACTGAAAAATCAATGCTTTAGACCATCGCCCTCATTTCACCCATAGCCGAAATATGTACAACTGACTCCATAACCTGCCCATAAATAAAAAGTGAATAGCTCTGTGGAAACATATAACGTCCAAAGTATTTATATTTAGTATCTTTATGAATAAAATCATACATTTTATGCAAAGCATCAGGCGTTTCCATCAAAGAAAAAAAGACAGATGCGACACTCGTTTAGGTGACTCACACCGTGTCCCTGTTGTCACGTTCAGTTCAGTTTAGTTTTGTTCATGGACTTTTAGTGTGTTTTAATCTGTCACGTGTTTCTTTGTTTAGTTTCCCACTACTAGTCTGTCTCCTTGGTTACCGTCATTATTAGTTCATGTGCGTCAGCTGTGTTTAGTCATTATCCTCGTTGTGTTCACTACTCAAGTTGTTCCTTCTCCTGCACTCCTTGTCCGGTAACCGTAATACCTACACTGTTGTGTTAACGTGAGTTCTGTTTCGAAGAAACTTGCACTGCGTTGATTTGATGTCTGAAGCATGTGTGAAACTATTTCAATCCTGATTGGCGTTGTGTCATGCAAAACATGTGACGGCATGCACGGAAGCTCCAAAGGGACGTTGGCACACAACAGAGTTACCTTTTTGCTCTTCAGCAAGCGTTCTGTAAAGTATCAAACTGTGGCTGGGATCTTGCGTTGGCCGAGACAGCGCGTAGATTAAAGGTCTGCATTGCAATATAGAATCTAGTGGCTCGGATCTTGCGTTTGCCGAGGCAGCGTGTAGATTACGGGTGTAATCTGCAATAAAGATTCTGTGGCTGGGATCTCGCGTTTACCAAGGCAGCGTGTAGATTAAAGGCCTGCATTGCAATATAGAATCTAGTGGGTCGGATCTTGCATTAGAGGCAGTGTGTAGATTATAGGTCTACTCTGCAATAAAGATTCTGTGGCTCGGATCTCGCGTTTGCCGAGGCAGCGCGTAGATTACGGGTCTCTGCAATAAAGAATCGGTGTGTGAGTGTGATACTGTTTGGGTGCGAGGCATGCACAGTAAGCTCCTGAGGGTGTCCTGCTGGCTGTGTTCACTGAGAGGGGCTACTGCCCAGTGCTTAATTTGTAAAGTGGGAGGTCCTGGAGCGCAGAGGGGGGGGTGGATCCGGCGACTCAAAACGGGGGTTGGAGGTAACGGAACAACAACAAAAAAAAAAATAATAATAATTACACTGCCTACGTAGCTTCTCTGCAGGGGCGGCGCCAGAGAATTTTTAACGCATGTGCTGAGGGGGTGCTAGATCATTGACGGGGGGAGCTGCGCAAAACTTGGCCACCAAATATTTAATATTCAGTTATGTTAATGATCACAATTAAAGTTTTAATTTGATTAAATTGAACAAGCGCAACATTCAGCATTCAATCAAATATTCTAAAAGATGTAGGCTATTATTAATAATAATGTTATTTCAACACAATATCTCGTTATTTCGACATAATATGTGTGCGTGCATTTTTAAATCCGGTGACGCGTGTTTTGATTTTTATTAATAAACAAGTGTTTTCTCTGACAGTGTCGACTCAGCTGCAAAGATGAAGTTGACGATCGCCATCTCCGTGTGAACGCGCCTATAGAGAGAAATGCACATAAATAGGCCTAATGGATTACATAATCAGAGAGTAGCCTTTTTCTTTTTTCGTTTTGAATTATTTCGTTTAAAAACATTTCAAGCTTTGTGTATTTGATGTATTTTTCATGTCTGTGTGAGGCATACACTGAGTTTCGTTAAGTTAGGATGTGCTCCAGTTCACGTGCAATGCAAGTGACCGCGCGGGCGGCTCCATGATTGTCTGTTATATTTGCTTCTTATTCATTAAATCCAGGCAATTGGTGGATGAAAAATTGATTAAAATTAAGATACAATTTATACAAAACGAAATTCACTTTAAAGAAAGGCTTTCTACAAAACAACTTGATGAAGTGGTCAAAATCATGTCTGAACCGCTCCATGTCTCATATTGCGCATCCTATCTTACTCGTGCTGTTCACTTTTCATAAATCAACATAAATGGAAAAAAAATAACATTATAATATTTTAACAAATATGAAACTAAATGCGCTTTTTTAATAGCTACAACAGTATAGTAGGCCTACATACTCTGTATTTGTACAAATTGCTGCACATTCATTTAATTCTGAATTTTGCACACACAAGTTGAAAGGCATTTGTTCAAATCAAGTTCACAGATAATTGTGCGTGCATTTATTAATCATTATGATACTAAAATCAGAACAAAGTAGGCTATGCTATGTACAAAAAATCAGATGAGCCCAGAATATGAACGCATTTACACGTTAAGCATTTTCCTCCCATAGAAAACCATTATAAGAATGCTTAATGTGGCTTAATGCAGATTAGAATGTCCCCTTATTATGTCGAAATAACGAGATATTATGTCGATACTAGGCTACTGTGTCCACCGTGGTCTCCTTCTTGATCAGCGGAAATGATTTTTGCTTGTTTGGTAACTGACTGGCCAGCGTATTTGAAAAAGTTAAGCAAACTTTTCTATCTTTTTGACATTTTTCCCCTGAGTGAAACGATCGGGGCTAACAGCAATCTCAACTAGTAGGCTACAACAAGCGCGCAAGTCATGTGTCACAAACATTGAACACTACACAAACAGTAATTTTATTTTTTTCATTTAGGCAATTAATTTTAGTGACACAGGAGGTGCCGGATCCAATAAAAAAGGTTCCGGATCCAATGTCGGAGGTGATGGAAAAAAATTACCCAGGGGTGCACACACAGTCTGAACTGCTGCAGCTTACTCGCCATACTTTTTTATATATATTTTGCTTGACAATACAACCCCAAATAGACAATAGACAGTTTTAGACAGAGCGCTTGTGAAGACAGAAGCTAGCGCTGCTTTGTTTAGGCAGGCTTTATAGTTTCCTGGTTCATGACCTCTGACGTTCCGCCACAACATTGGACTGATTTTACATGTGCTTCAAGACATCATCACGCAAAGTGTTCCCTTAGTGTCAATCGACGCAGCGCGATTGGGAACTGACAAACTAAAGAGGCAAACACAGGTTTATATATATATACACACACACACACCCCTTAGGGATGCCGGTCCACGGTCAAGCTATAGGTGGTACTGAGCAGGGTGGAGCCAGGGGAAGTGCTACTGAGACAGAGTCAGAATATCTGGAGAACCAAGAGAAGCCTGAGTGATTCACACGAGGGACATGGTGATGCCACAGGACAGGAGGGCCGAGGTGGAGCCAGGAGGTCTGAGGACTAAGGATGCATGCATCATCCTAAAACTTAGCAACAGTTGGGGGAGAACCGGTCAGCCACAATGCATAGTCGATGTATTGAACGAGAGAGAGCAACTAATATCTCCCATGGGCAACAACTAGAAGAGGTGGTCATCCAGCATGGTCCGAAAGCACATTTCAATGTTCCCTCATTTCAGGGAAACAGGTGACAGAAAGTTCTCAACAAGATCCTTCAGCAAATGACCGCCTTGATAAAGGGACAGGAGTTGGTCCTCGAGGTGGAGGGAGACTGCTGCTGAATCCATCTTTCTTTTTAGGTTGGTAATTCTATCACAGTGAGCAGGCACAGAGAGAGTAGAGGCTTGTATCAAGTACAGCAGTAGACTTGTATTTTCAAAAACTCAAAAACAAGTATTTCCAAAAACTAAAACTGATCAAAATAACTCGGGAAAGAGCGATACATAGAGCACCATTACAGAGACAATAACTGACAAAGTAAAGAGGCAAGTGTCTTAGTTACTAATGTGATCCCAGTTCCCTGAAGGAGGAAACAGAGACATTACGTCAGAATGAGCTGACAAATTGGGATCTCACCTGAGAGCCCAATCACCTTTGAGTGGTAACAAATCAAGCCAATGGACACTGACAAATGAGATTTGCATTGCGAACCACTGCTCGCGAGGCGGGTATGTAAGGAAGCATTGAGCACTCAGTCATTTAAGTTTTGAGCTGAGGAGCCAAGATGGTGTCTTGGCCGTTCAGATGTGGTACATCGATTGTGGCGACGGGACGTAATGTCTCCGTTACCTCCTTCAGGATTTACATACATTAGTATGTATACATACATTAGTCACCAAAATGATCCCTATCAGTCAGTCACGTTCGACATTACGTCAGAACGAGCTGATAAATTGGGATCCCTACCAAAACAGCACAATTGCTGTCCCTTCCATTGCCCAGAGTAAGCTGCCTGAACCTCCGCACCAGCTGGGGAGGAAGAAAGGATTGGGCTGTATGCGGAGAAAGTCGATCACTGCTGCTCCTTCTCACCCACATAGTGAGATTATTGGATTCCAGCTGCCCATGATCAACTTGCTTCAGTCTATCAGAAGCAAACACTGTTCAGTCTGGGTATACTTAATAGTTTCCTGGTCATGCCATTGGATTGATTTTATACATACTACATGATGCAGTCACGCAGATGCATTCCCAAAGCGTTTATCGATGCAGCGATCTCGTTCCCTTTTCAGGGAACCATGGTTATATACATAACCGAGACGTTTTCCAACTCGCCTCTACATAAGATATGTCTTTTTGTACTGGTGCTGCTACAAACGCAGCCATATGTGGGGCGTCAGCCTCCTCTACCAAGGTCCTGTGTACATGGTCATTCTCAGTATTCAAGGTCTGACTCTAAAATTAACTCAAATGCTCAGCAGGCACTTTCAAGTAATAATCAAGCTATGTTTCTCTTTTCTAGCTACTGGTGGTGGTTTAATTCATTATAACACGAGTTCACATTTACAAATGATTAGATAAGAGCAAAAGAGTATGCATATTTGGCATGCTGTCCGGGGAAGGGCTCCAAGCTCGAAATGTGGCCCAAACCCAGAATACTCCCCCCGTATCTCTGATTAGGGTAGTAACCAGGCGAGCAGAAAAAACTGCCAGCTACGTATTTATAGGCCTCCTCTCATGCTGATTGAAATGATCATTTGAATGTGCTCCTCCTGAACTTTGTTCATAAAACATCATATTGTGTCCCTTTGCATTTCACAGCCTATCAAGGCCCTCTGCATATCATGGCCTATCATGGCCATCATGTAAGACTGACTGTTACTGCATTATGTAATTTTAGTGGTCCTTCACATAATTGGTCTATCATGGCCTTTCATCGTTTTATTCACATAACTGGCAAATCGTGGCCCTTCGCATAGCAATGCCTATCATGGCCATCAGGTAAGACTGACTGTTATTGTATTATGTAACTTTGTGGCCCTTCACATAATTGGCCTACCATGGCCTTTCATCATTTTATTCACATAACTGGCTAATCAATGCCCTCCGCATATCACGGCCTTTTGTGGCCCTTCGCATTGCACGGCCTATCGCGACACTCCGCACAGCCTATTGTGGCCATTAGGTAATACTGACTATTATCGTTTATGTAACCCGGCCTATCTTGGCCCTTCACATAATTGGCCTTTCATGGCCTTTCACCATTTTATTCAAAAAACTGGCATATCGTGACCCTTCGCATAGGATGCCCTATCATTGCCATCAGGTAAGACTGTTTGTTTTATGTAACCTGGCCTTTAGTGACCCCTCACTTAATTTGCCTATCATGGCTTTTCATTGTTTTATCCACATAACTGGCATATCGCATAGCACAGCCTATCACAGCCATCAGGTAAGACTGATTATTGTTTTATGAAACCTGGCCTTTAGTTGCACTTCACTTAATTGGCCTATCATAGCTTTTCATTGTTTTATTCACATAACTGGCCCTTGGCATAGCACGGCCTATTACGCCCCTTGGCATAGCACAGCCTAATCCCCTAGGATTCGGACTAAGGACAGGGCCTACACCAAATAACTTTTCTATACAACTAAACACAAATTGTTGTCTGTGGCTTCACTTCAACTTTCAACTCCAGTGATATGGCAGGTGAGTTAGGCCTATCGCCAATTATTTCCAGGATAATTGTTGAATATGGGCCAGGCTCAGGTCTCAGACCACCTGCAGTGGTGACATGTTTTGTGCGAGAAAAATCCTCAATTGCCTGTGTCTTAAGGTCACTCCACTTCTTCCTAACTTCCTTTATCTCCCTCTGCTCACAGCCTTTTGCATTTATTTTGTTTATGTCCTGCCAAATCTCTTATGTCGCGCTTTTTTTTCGGTTTGTTACTGATGAGTTTAATTTGCTTTCAAGGATGGTTTTGTTTTCTTGTATCAATTAAAATAAGAATTTCTTCATGACTGATTTTTTTTTTTTTAAACATAATTTTCCCAACTTTAGTTAATTGGAAGATACCATTTTCTGTAAAACTAACTCTGGTCTGGGGGCTACTGAAATGCTGTAGCCCAGGGGCCTTTGGTTATGGTGCCCCTGCCTGTAGCGCACTTATCAGAGTTCCTCTGAAAAATGTTAAAGTTGTACAAGCAAACACAAAAGCAATGAAAATATAATTTAGAAATATAATAAATATTACGTCATACTCCATGGTTCCAGGATCTTGAGTCCTGTGAAATCTTAAAAAATGGTGCTTGATACACTAAAAGATACAGAATGAAATTTAGATAAATATGAAACGATATCAGGAGCATGATCTAATTAAGTTCAACTCTCATTCTAACTCCAAACTAAGCTTCTAACGACAGGTTGAGAGCTGCAGTTCCAACCACAATTTTGCAATGCTGTTTGCAAATATATACTAGAATAATGGTTTTGGGAAACACTAAATCATTGAACTTTGATGGTAACAACAAAACGCTCCGGTTACGACTGTAACCTCGGTTCCCTGAAGAGGGAACGAGCGTTGCGTCGAGTTTGACGCTATGGGAACGCTTTGCGTGATGACGTCTTGAAGCACATGTAAAATCAGTCCAATGGTGTAGCGGGACGTCAGAGGCGGGTGACGTCACGTACCAGGAAGCTATAAAAGCCAGCCTGAAGCAGGAAACAACAGCTTAGTAAAGTCTGAAGTCGTGCTGACAGGCATGAAGGAGATATGGCAAGGTGACGCAACGCTCGTTCCCTCTTCAGGGAACCGAGGTTACAGTCGTAACCGGAGCGTTCCCTTTCAAGGGAACTCGCGTTGCGTCGAGTTTGACGCTATGGGAACGTCTATACCAACGCCTCCATAGCTACAAATGTCTGTCCTGTGTGAAATCATGAAGAGCAGCACTAGGATGACAAAACATGAGACCCTGGAGCAGAGTCTAGATCCAGAGAGTAGAACCTGACGAAAGTGTGCGGTGAGGACCAGCCTGCCGCATCACAGACATCCTGTAGAGAAACTCCTGAAATAAGGGCCTTAGAGGCCGCCATACTCCTTGTAGAGTGCGACCGGACAGCCAAAGGAGAAGGCTGCCCAGCCGCCTCATAAGCAAGTGAGATAGCCTCGACCACCCACTTGCTCATTCTTTGCTTAGACACCGGCCCTCCCTTGTTAGGGGAGCCAAAGCAAACAAACAACTGATCACTTCTGCGCCACAGGGCAGCTCTGTGGACGTAGGCGTCTAACGCCCGAACTGGGCAAAGCAAATTATTAGCCTCCTGGTCCGCATTCTGGAAGGGAGGAGGACAGAAGGCCTGCAGAATAATAGGTCTGGCCACATTAGTGGGGACCTTGGGGACATAACCTGGTCTGGGATGGAGAAAAGCTTTCACCATACCCGGAGCAAACTCTAAGCAGGAAGGAGCAACCGACAATGCTTGAATATCCCCAATTCTCTTAAGAGAAGAAATGGCAAGAAGGAAAATAGCTTTCAAAGTCAGAAACTTTTCCGAAACCTCCTCAATGGGCTCAAAGGGGGCCAGGGACAGGCCTTGTAGAGCAATGGACAAGTCCCATGGCGGCACCCTAGAGCGGACTGCAGGCCTCAGCCTCCAAGTGCCACGAAGGAAACGAGATACCAGAGGGTCCTTCCCCACAGACATTCCACCCAAAGGAATGTGGTAAGCACCTATGGCCGCCACATAGACCTTTAAAGTGGACGGGGTCAGACCTGCAGTGAACCGGTCCTGCAGGAACTCCAGCACTGTACCAATTGGGCAGTGGACTGGGTCCAGCCGACGGTCACTACACCAAGAAGTGAATACTCTCCACTTCAGGGCATAAAGTTTCCTCGTGGAGGGAGCTCTGGACTGTAGAATGGTCTCAACAACCTCAGTTGAGAGACCTGACTCTATGAGCTGGGCCCCCTCAGAGGCCAAGCCCACAGGTTCCACAGTTCTGGGCGGGGGTGAAATATTGAGCCCCCCGCCTGGGACAGAAGGTCTCTCCTGACGGGTAACTCCAGAGGATGCCCGTCGAGGAGGGAGACCAGATCGGGAAACCATACTCTGCCCGGCCAGCGCGGGGCTATAAGAAGCAGGCAAACCCGGTCCCTGCGAACTCTCTCCAGAACTCCCGGGAGCAGAGCAACTGGGGGAAAGGCGTACAGACGTAGCCTCGGCCACGTCTGAACCATAGCATCCAGTCCCAGAGGAGCTGGATGCGTGAGGGAGAACCAAAGTGGACAGTGAGACGTCTCTCGAGACGCAAACAGATCCACTTGAGCTTGGCCGTACTCCCTCCATATCAGCTCCACCACCTCGGGGTGGAGCCTCCATTCCCCGGGCCTCGGCCCCTGCCTCGACAGAGTGTCTGCTCCTATATTCTGAACCCCGGGGATGTAGGCTGCTCTGAGTGACAGCAACTTCCCCTGGGACCACAAGAGGATATGGCGTGCCAGATTTGATAATGGGCGCGAGCGCAAACCCCCTTGGTGGTTGATATAGGCGACTACCGACGTGTTGTCCGTATGCACTAACACATGGTGTCCCCTGAGGTCTGTGACAAAGCTCCTCAGAGCCCGGAAGACAGCTAACATCTCTAGGCGATTGATATGCCAGGACCGATGATGGTCTTCCCACAGACCTTGAGCTGAGCGACCCTCCAGGATCGCTCCCCAACCCGTGAGGGAAGCATCCGTCGTTAGCAGTCTGCGACGACAAGAAGCTCCCAACACTGGGCCCTGGGACAGGAACCAAGGTTTCTTCCACATAACCAAGGCACGTAGGCATCGCCGCGTGACCTTGATTGTGCGAAATGGGTTGCCCCTCGGGGAAAACCCCCTGGTCCTGAGCCACCACTGCAGGGGCCTCATGTGCAGCAGTCCAAAAGGTATCACGTTGGAAGCTGCTGCCATGAGACCCAACAGTCTCTGGAACTGTTTGACAGTGAGTAGCTGGCCTAGCTTTACACTTTTCACAGCTGCAAGGATGGACTCTATCCGTGGCGGTGACAGGCGCGCCTGCATCGACACTGAGTCCCAAACCACGCCTAGGAAAGTGGTTCTCTGGAGTGGAGAAAGCACACTCTTCTTGGCGTTCAGCCGTAACCCCAGCTCTTTCATGTGGGCGAGAACAACATCTCGATGTTGAACCGCCAACTGATGCGACTGAGCTAAAATCAACCAATCGTCGATGTAGTTCAAGATGCGAATCCCCTGAAGGCGCAGAGGCGCCAGAGCTGCATCCATGCATTTCGTGAAAGTGCGGGGTGATAAAGCTAGGCCGAATGGAAGAACACGATATTGGTATGCTTTGCCCCCGAAAGCAAACCTCAGGAACTTCCAATGACATGGACGGATGGAAATATGGAAATATGCGTCCTTGAGATCTATCGTGACAAACCAGTCCTCGGACCTGATCTGTGGCACGATCTGTCTCAATGTCAACATTTTGAACTTGAGCTGCATGACTGACTCGTTCAGAACTCGAAGATCCAAAATGGGACGCAATCCCCCGTCCTTTTTTGGAACTATGAAGTACCGGCTGTAAAACCCGGTTTCCCTGTCGGAGGGAGGTACATATTCTATGGCCCCTTTCTCTAACAGAGTGTTTACTTCCTGTTCCATAACCAGAACCTGCTCGGGGCCCACCACTGTGGGTAGGACCCCCATAAACCGAGGTGGGCGTTTCTTGAATTGTATCTGATACCCTTTTTCTACGGTCTGCAGGACCCAACGAGAAACATTTGACAGTAGCTTCCACGCTGTCAAAGATTCTACTAGAGGTACCAGCCTCTCGAGACTGGTTTCTGGATTTTGTTGTTGTTGAGCAGTCAATTCGACGCCCTGTAACGGCGCACCGGCAGGGAGCGACCGAACAGACTGCTCTAACACCCTCCTCGGAGGGGGCGGGCATCCCGAGGCCACTACGTTTCCGGGTGGTCCTTGAGATATGTGCTCGCCGGAGACCGCTGCGCCCTGTAACACCGATGGCGGCAGGGTTGGCAGAACGGTCCCCTGAGGGTACCGAAGAGAGACGGGCACCGTAAAAAGAGGTGTTAACCGCTCTGCTTCGGGGGGGACTACCCTCATTAATCCTGAGCCCTCGGACGTCAGGATTTCTTCCCAGCAGCCTTCTTGGCGGTAATAACGGTCCGCAGATCCGTTCTACCCCTCGAAGACTGCTGGGTTTGAGCGCGCCCTCCGTGTCCCCGAGATTTTTGTGGGGGAGCACGAGAAGACACGCTCTGCTTTTGAGTGGCACGATGCTCAGCACCCTTTTTAGAGGAGTGAGGCTGCTCCCGCTCAGCAGCCTCATAGAAAGAACGGCGGGGGAGAAGTTTTTGGAGAGCAGCTGTCTGTTTAGCGGCTTCTTGAGATTTTGCAACCGCAATATTCACTGCATCCCCAAATAACCCGGCAGTGGAAACCGGAGCATCTAAAAGAACATTCTTTTCTTTGTCTTTTATATCGCTCAGGTTGAGCCACAGATGCCTCTCAGTGGCCACCAGGGCTGCCATAGACCGCCCGATAGATTTAGCGGTCTCCTTGGTGGCCCTGAGAGAAACATCCGTGGCTCTGCGCAGTTCAGCCACAGTGTCGGGACCGATTCCCCCGCCCTCCTCTAAATCCCCTAATAATTCTGCCTGATAGGCTTGTAAGATGGACATCGTATGCAGACACGCTGCAGCTTGACCAGCGGCTGCATACGATTTATTAATCAGGGTAGATGTCATCTTTACTGGTTTTGAGGGGAGTGTAGGAGCCTTCAGGGAAGATGCCGTTGCTGGAGAGAGATAGCCCGCGAGCGTCTCTTCCACCTTCGGCATCTCCCCATAACCATACTCTTTATACTTGGAAATGGATGAATATAGAGAGGTGTGTGGTGTGTATACTCTGTGAGAGACTGGTTTCCCCCACGATCTCGACACCTCGGTGTGGAGATCGGGGAAAAACGGCAGGCTCCTACGCTGGGGCTGAGCACGGGATGGCAGGAAGCGTTCGTCGAGCTTACTTTTCGAACGAACGTCCTGCCTATCCTCTGGCCACTCAATAGACAATCTGTCGACTGCTCTCGTGATCACATCGAGCAGTTCTTCAAAAGCATGAGACTGAGGTGGCGAATCCTCAGACTCAGCTTCAATACTTACAACATCCAACTCCTCAGAGCTGGATAGTTGCAGTACTGGTACCTCTATCGGGGGGGAAGTAACCGCAGCGCGTGCTTCCACACCCTGATGAGAGGCACTGGATCTATCAGAAGGAGGCTGAGATAAGGCAGAGCCCGTCTCAACATCCACTGATAGATCCATCTGCGAACCCCAGGTCTGAGATCGACGCCGTGCCTCGGCAGCGGCGGGACCAAAGCCCTGGGGAACGTGGTCGGGATTGAACCGAGCCAAGCGGGATCGGAGCGTACGCAGGGGAAGCGCACAGCAATGCTCACAGTCACCACCCTCGAGTGCTGACTGGGCATGCTCCTCTCCCAAACAAACAACACAAAGAGTGTGTGTGTCACCTCCCGTTAAATAACGCGGGCAGGGATGGACACACACTCTAAACTGCTGCTTGCTCGCCATACTGAATAATATATATCAGACAACACCAAATAAGACAGACAGATTTCAACACAGAGCGCTACTGAAGACTCAGAAAGCTATTGTTTCCTGCTTCAGGCTGGCTTTTATAGCTTCCTGGTACGTGACGTCACCCGCCTCTGACGTCCCGCTACACCATTGGACTGATTTTACATGTGCTTCAAGACGTCATCACGCAAAGCGTTCCCATAGCGTCAAACTCGACGCAACGCGAGTTCCCTTGAAAGGGAACTTGCAATCATTGTTGGCAAAAAATGCCTTTGAGAAACACACCCCTGGTAAGCAGTGCACCAATCACAGAAAAGAGAGCTAAAAGTGTATTTTCACTCTTGGGGTATGACGACAAGACTTAAGTTGTGGTGACATATAAATAAAATGGTCAAGCCAGCTTAAATCTACTCCGAGACAAGCAGATTGTGCTCTTCATAACAAATGATAACTCAGTAACACTGATTAATAGATTAGATGACTCTGTATATAAAGTGACGAGACAACTGTTTCGGTCATTGTCCTTGGTAAGTTAAGAATATTTCAGATGTAGTCATATTACATCAAACTTATGTAAAATAATTGTACAGTGAAAAACAATATAGCTTAAGTTCTGTAAGTGAGTGTAAAAAAAAACAAAAAAAAACAAATTCCCTTGATGAAAATGAGTAACCTTTCTACAGGAATACATAGATTGTAAAGCATGACATAACTAATAAAACCCTAGTTATTATTTTGTGAACATTATATGACTACTCTCTGGAAGATATGATCTACCTGTAGCAATGCTTTGACAGAATATGCTGTTAATACAAGTGTTTGTCACTTAATTTGTATGTTTTCTTTAGGTCACAAATGGATAACCTGACATTCAGATACAGTGTACTCTTACTGGACGGACTGCAAGTTACACCTCAGTCCAGCAAGCTCACGTTCATTTTTCTTTTGATAGCTTATGTCTTTGTAATGATGTCTAACATTGGGATTTTGATTCAGATCTCAGCAGAAAAAAGTTTACACCAGCCTATGCACATTCTTTTCTGTCACTTGCCAGTGAGTGATATTATGGGAGCAACTGTCCTTATACCACGTTTACTGAAGGACTTATTAACAGACCCGTCTGAGCGCTACATCACATATGTGGAGTGTGTTTTCCAAGCTTTTTTTACACATTTATATGGAACAACCTCCAATACTATTTTAATGATCATGGCCTTTGACAGATATGTGGCCATATGCAATCCACTGCGATACCCAACTATAATGAGCAATAAAATGATGGTTAAACTGTCAGCAGGAGCCTGGGTTGCTGCAGTAGTTCCGGTGGGAATTCTGATCGGCCTCAGTGTGCGTCTGTCTCACTGCAGATCATTCATTTCAAACCACTGTTGTGACAACGCTTCACTATTTAAACTGTCCTGTGAAAACACAGTGATTAATAATGTATATGGATTAAGTTTTACTGTGGTTTTACTCTCCTCCTCATTGGGGTGGGTGTTATTGACATATATAAGAATAGCAATTGTATGTATAAAAAGCAAAAACAAAGCAACCAACAGCAAAGCCATTAAAACCTGCAGCACTCACTTAGCTGTTTATATTATCATGCAGATCTGTGGATTTGTACCAATATTTCTCCATCGTTTCCCAGAATATGTTGAGAGTAGGAAGTTCGGGAGTGTAATGTTTCATGTTATACCACCAGGATTGAATCCCATAATATATGGTTTACAAGCCAAGGTAATAAGACAAAGAATGTTAAAACTTTGCATAAAAAAAGTTAATTCTAGCTGATTTTAATTTATTAAAATATTAATGTATGCAATAAATTAGCCACTGTTATGATGTGAAAATTTTCTTTGAGTGCAAATTTGAAATTGTAAATACTTCAATATGTATTTTAATTTCTTCTCAAGAATTTCCTGTGTATAGATATAGCAGACAAAGCAGGGCGCATGACATGTATAACATAAATATGTGATAACGATCAGCATAATATTGAATGCATAATTTGCAGCAGGTGTACATTAAATAAATATAAATAATTACTGTTAAATAAATTTGTTCTTTTCATCATTTCAAGTGTAGAATTACTTTATATGATAATGAGGATGTATTAAGCAATATGTGTGTAAATAATAAAAGCAGGCAATATTTGTGCATTAGCGTTTGCACATGCACAAGCAAGAATATTTGAAGCTTCTGTGTGCTTTGAGTCAACCCTAGATCACAAAATTCTCAACTCCCCAACTGTATATGTAAGAAGGGCACTTCACCCTTCAGCCTTTCCGTTGTGGTTATACAATATCAGTAGAGGGTATTGCGATCTTGCTATACATTGTTACAATCAAAATAAGCTACCTAAATCCAACTTTCAGTTGGATGACATACTATACATAGACAATTCTTCATCAGATACTGAGGTTCATTAATCTGGAATGTATCCCCTAATATTGGTTAATATGTATATTGCTTTAATATGTATCCTTATTCTTTTTAATTGAATTCACATCTAGTTCAGTCATAAAAATCTAGGGTCCCAGGCCCAAGTGTTTTTTGCTAGTTTCAGCCAGATGCAGTAATCATTGTCACGTCCTGCGGCAAGTTGTTTAAATAGTATGCATTTGTGCCCATTTGTGCGCCCATGGGTGTGCTGGTCTGAAAACGAGGTGTTCAGGGTCGTTCTTGGCGAATTGCTATTTTGAGGCAACTGAAATAGACTGCGCCATTAACCAACAAAAACCTGATCTAAAGTCAATGGCGCAGTATCTTCTTTGTTATTTAAAGAGCGTGTTAGTAATGAGTCCTCAACGCGCGCACATTCTGCTTATTACACATAGGCTACAGTGTATCAGCACACAAACTAACCAATTATAAAAAATAAAAGGATTACAATGTAAAAGATTCATATTGTGTAAAGATATGGTGGAATCCAGCTTGTCCCGTAGATGGTCTGCTCGTCACTGTAATCTTGCGCACGTGCAGATCTGTTTGCTCTCTGGAGACGCGTTTAGTCTTTTCCGCCATGTAAATAGCGAATCCGACATGGCGCGAGTGCAACTGTTGTCATAAAATTGTCATAAAATATAGGGGGAAAAAATATTATAGATAGTAATGGTTATTTTTTAGCAGTATATTTGATTTCTTACCAAATAAAAAAAAAAGATGAGATTAAAAAAATTCAATCTGTCAATTAGACAAAAGTCAGATAAAACAAAACTGGTATTAAGCCTTACATTTCTGCCCCGGCGCTTTCCAGGTCTACTCATTGGCCAAAGAATCAGCTTGTGATGTGGAGTAAATAATGTGATTGCTGGTAGATTTCATGTTAAAGGGCATATCAGTCTGGGCCATCTAGGGCCATATTTTAACGCATATTTTAACGCATAGCTATATTAATATCAGTGATACTGACCTTCATTCATAAAAAGATGCCATTAAACAAGTATTTAAAATACTGTATTTATGTTGTCTCTACATTAATTTGGAGATTAACTGTGAAATTATTCAGTATAAAATATATTAACTAATATAAACCTAAAAAAAAGTAATTGTTTTTTAATTGCGATTAATCACAATTTAATAGCAGATTTTTTTTTTTTGATTAATCAAGTTCATTTTTTAATCGATTGACAGCACTATATAATAATATTTATTTAAATATTAGGGATGGTTATTTTTCAAAATTTAAAAAACAAAAATTGTTAAACAAAAGTTTAAGTTTTTGTACCAATTATCATACAGAATGTACATATAGTCAGCATATGGTTATCATGTTTATATTGTTTCACGTTCATGTTGAGAAAAACAATAATATCCACGTTCGATTGAGTAAATGCGCTGACAGATGTTGCAGAGACGCAAAGATAACGGTGTGCTAAGCAAAATTTCTAACAGCATGTGGTGGCAAACAAAATTCTATCACTGAACAAGAGACAAACATTTCCAATAGTCTTTGATGAGGTTTATTTTCTTGCAAGAAAAGGTCAAGAGTCATACAATCACACAGAGTGGCTGCAGAGTGTGACAGTGAGGGGAGGGCATCCTTCCTCTTTTATAGTTTTAACTCCCAGAATGTTATCTTTCTAGGCCAATGATGGTATTTTCAACCATACGTGGAACATTCTTAGACTTGTTCATCATACTTTATCCTTGAGTGGAGGCCCTCCTGTCACGTACCAACACTCTTTACCATTCCAATACAATTCCATATTAGAATAAGGTTTGTGTGTGCTCTTTTACTGTCATATGATGGTCACACACATCTTTAAGATACAATTTCTTCCACACAGTGCTTTGCATGTTCTGTTCATAAACTGTCTCCCTCAACGAAACTTAAAGGAAGCATATGTCTCAAAATCATTTTGCTATTTGATAAGGTATCATCTCACTCTCACTCGGCTCACTCGGGGTACAGCTACAGTTACCTGTCTTGAGTGCAGTGATGAACAGCTGTCTTTCCTCATTCGATTGGTGTTTGGATTTCTCATTGTGGTGGTGATATTTTATGATAACTCAGTTTCATTAATTAATTTGGACATTATGACATTATCTTTTCTGGACATTATGACAAATTTTGAGGTTATAATGTTTTAGGTAAAATATTTTCCTCAGGTAATTGCACCATCAGTGTGATGACAGTGATGTCACAAAAATAGCACTATTATAGGAGTTGTAATTTTTCAAATGAATATTTTATTAATTATTAATTATTTATTAATTTCGATTAACATTACATTTTATAATATTACAATTCATGAATTATCCTCAACATTCTCAACAAAATCATCAATAAGCGGGAAGGTAAGTTGTAGTTTGTGTATGTTTACAGCAAAATGCAGTGTGGGGGTCACATTACAGTCAGAGCAACCATGCCTATAATAAATTGGAGTGTTTAGTCTTGTCTAAAATCTTTGGTTGATTGCAAAAAAAAAAAAAAAAAAAAAAAAAACATGAATGACTGAATTAAGCACAGTGGTATATCTTCATCTTTATAATGATCATGAAAGATATATAACGCGCGATGGGCGCTGCCATGTTAGATTTCAATTCAGAGAATCGGATCTGTCATATTTACAACACATAAATTCATCCACTTCTCCCGAAATACATGAAAATAAGTGGCCGGTGAAGTGGGAGAAGATTAGTGTAAACATTATAGTTACCTATACAGTATCTGATATGAATAAAACACCCTGTCAATTTATGGTTGAAAGGATTGTTATTGCCGCTTCCATTGACATCAGTGTGTTTTTTACAAACTATAGATATATTGTTATAGTACTTGTGTATTTAAATGTCTGAAACCTAAAGTAAACAGTATGTGGTTGAAAACACTGAATAATTGTGATGACAGCGCTGAGTGCGTCCGTCTCTGACTCAGCGCCAGCCAATTTAACAGTTGATCATGTGATGCACTGACCGTTCTAATCACACCGGTGTGATCATATGCTCCAGGAGGCCGGTTGCACCAGCTGTGCGTAAGTTACAACCTAGCCTAGTTTTGGTGTAAATGGGCACTAAGTTACAACTTACGTACTACTAAATATTTTTAAACGTAGTTTAAACTTAACTCTATGTTCCAACTAAATATATACGGAAGCGTCTGTCCATGAATAATGGTCGGAATGAGATGGCACCCAGATTAGATCACATCAATGAGCTCGTAATTGATAATGAAGAACCGCAAATTCGTTGACGAGTTTTACAAGACCGATATCATCCTTTGGGTATTTATGATGATGTCGACATATGCTCGTTTGCGCTTTAAAAAAGAGGGAATAATGTGAATAACGGACTTGATCGCGCCTGATATTCAACATGAAACAGACCGAAACGGCACTCTCTCCCCAAGCTTTCAAGTGTGCATTGCATTTCGTTATTTTGCTACTGGATCAATGTAAATCTTAGTAGGTGATAGCATACAAATTGATAAATCTACAGGAAGTATGTATCCGCAGGGTGTCACTTGCCTTGTGTTGCCACATGAACAACTACATCTGCATGCCAAGCATAAATGTACAGCACCCACAGTGGATGAGAATATTTTTTTCTGAATAGGAAGGGCTTTCATTCACTAAACACCCAAGTCATATCTGTGACCCAAGTTTGTGTTTTTTAAACTGTGTTGCTAGATGGCCAGGTTCAAAGCATGACAGCTTCATCCTAAGAAGATCAAACCTCTTTGAAAAATTTGATTCTGGGGAGTATTGTGTTATTCTGCTGGGTGATTCTGCCTACCCACTGATGACACCATACTTAAACCCTTCCACACAAGCAGAGGAAAAATGAAATTTTGCACATACCAAAACATGGTAATGGTGGAAAGAAGTCTCTGTGTTTTAAAAAGGAGGTGGTCATGTCTCCACAGGGGTATGGCAGCATATTTTAATTTGTTTGATTGTTTATTTTATCAGTTTAGGCTAATATTTCAGGTAAAGTACAAGTTTTGAATACACTCCAAATGTCCTCGTTAGGAATTGCAATGGAGCCAGAGAGGGAAGCAAAGGTGACAGAAGCATGCATTGTATTGCATAAATTGGCCATGCTGTGGAAGATGCCAGTTGATAAAGTGAAGAAAATGAGGAGGTCCCGCAGGAAGACCACTGTAGACAATTTCAAGACCCAGAAGTGCAAGAGGGTGTAACTGTCAGGCGTTTCATCACACAGATTAGTTTCACTTAAACTGCACTAAAACACATAATTTAGCTTTTTATATAACATGTCAGTTGTAACGACTGAGACGAGTCAGACACAAGTATTTGTTATAGTTTAACAAATGATAATGAACAAATGAAATGAACAAAAGAACTCACTCTGGGATCTGTGGCCCCATCCCCCCCAAACAGGGCAAGAAGATCTTAGTTACCATTACCACGATCAGATAAGTTGGTTTTATGACTCTTAGCAATGTGAACAGGGCCCCTGCTACAAAACCTACAGATATTAGAACAGACTCTCCTGCATTCATTTATCGATGAACTGATTAACATGAAATTAACATGCATTCCAGAACATTTTGTGAATGATTTACTGTCTTGTGTTGTGTCTTTTAATACTATTATCTGTTGATACTATTATCTCTTTGATACTATGTATTTTATTATAGAACCAACAGTCAACGTAACCTCACGCATACCATGTTTGGTCTCTATAAATTGGCACTTTGAAGATCGAAATGATTGTGTACATGATATGCCGATAGCTGTGCAACATATTAGTATTACAAGAATCTTTCTTAGTTTCGTCATCAGACACCAATCCAGCGTGCCATTGCAAATGAGCACGCTTAGAACAAAGACTCATAAATCCTCCCCACAGAGGAAACTCCCGCTCAGAAATTCCCCCTTTCTTATTGGTTGAGCCAGCCCAGCAAGGTGTGACCTTTGTCAAGCTTTAAAGGGCCTCTTCGCTAGCCCATCCCTCTCTTCTCTTCTGGCCTCAACTGCTGCTTCTTCAAGTTGATACTGTAGGGACCCTCCCCCTCCCCCTTTGGTTCTGATTCTCTGCTTGCAACAAAGTCCCTTCTACGATCTTGATCTTGATCTTGTTACATGCTCTAAGCGCTGTACATGCTAAGAAATAATTATCTTTTGGTGGCCATGAAAGATACGCTTTTCTTGGAATAAATGAATAATCAAAAGAGTTTGTTGGAACTGATTAATTGATTGTAATATTAATTTAGCTACCTCAATTTATTCCAATTAACTGACCCAAATATTAATAAGATTGTAATATTAATTTAGCTACCTCAAGTTAATCCAATTAACTGACCCAAATATTAATAACTAATCATAATTGATAATTATGAGTTAGTATTAATATTTCCCCTTTGAGCTAATTTGTTACACAGTATTTGCATATAAGTCCATACACAAATTGTTTAGAATAAAAAACCGTCTCGGTTATGTATGTAACCCTCATTTCCTGAGTAGGGAACGGAGACGTTACGTCAGTGACGATGAAATGGGGGGTTTCGCTTAGAAGCCTATCACCTTTGAATATTACAAAACGAGCCATTAGCAATGGAAATGCCATGGGTCTAAGGAATTTGCATGCGTAACTGGTAACTGGACAGAGCAGTGCGAAGGCTGGGTCTAACTCCTCCGAGAGCAGCGCTTGCAGGTTCACCACCTGATCTCGAAAGGGGGTGGTAGGAACCTTGGGCAAATATCCAGGCCGGGGTCTCAGGATCACGTGAGAGTTAGCCGGCCCGAATTCCAGGCACGCTTCGTCAACGGAAAATGCCTGCAGGTCCCCTACCCTCTTGATGGAGGCCAGTGCAAGCAGGAGCGCTGTCTTCATTGACAGGAACTTAAGCTCCACTGCTTGCAAAGGCTCAAAGGGAGCACTCCGCAGGGCAGTTAAAACCACTGAGAGGTCCCAAGAGGGCACAAGAGGAGGGTGTGGAGGATTCAGTCTCCTCGCTCCTTTCAGGAACCTGATGACCAAGTCATGCTTTCTAATGGACTTACCCTCAACTGCATCATGATGTGCGGCGATAGTGGCAACATATACTTTAAGGGTGGAGGGAGACAGCCTTCTTCTTCCTTCTTGCAGGAAGGAAAGCACGACACTGATCGGGCATTTACTGGGGTCTTCTCGGCGAGAAGAGCAACAGGTGACGAAGAGGTTCCACTTTAACGCATAGGCATGTCTCGTGGACAATGCTCTAGCGGAAGTGATGGTAGCCACCTCGACCCATCCAGGAGCCACACTTGGAGGTTCCAAAGATCGGGACGAGGGTGCCATAGGGTGCCCCGTCTCTGAGAAAGGAGGTCCTTCCTCAGAGAAATTGGCCAGGGAGGGGCTGTCACGAGGAGCATGAGTTCGGAGAACCAAGTCCGGGTGGGCCAAAGAGGCGCATTCAGAAGGACCTGCTCCCCGTTCTCCCTGATCTTGCACAGGGTTTGTGCAAGAAGGCTCACTGGGGGAAACGCATACTTTCGGAGGCCCCGCAGCCAGCTGTACGCCAGTGCATCCATGCCGAGCGTGCCCTCGGTCAGGGAGTAAAACAGGCTGCAATGGGAAGAGTCGTGGAAGGCGAACAGATCTACCTGTGCGTCGCCGAGAAAAGAGATCCTCTGCACGGGGCAAAGTTTGCTCTTCTCCCAGTTGACCCGAAGGCCCAGACGAGCACTTGGTCCCTGTGCTCGCAAACCTGATCTCAAGAGTGAGCTAGGATCAGCCAGTCATCGAGATATTTCAGGATGCGAACCACAGGTAGCCGAAGCGGCACAAGGGCTGCCTCGACGACCTTCGTAAAGACGCAAGGAGACAGGGCTAGCCCGAATGGGAGAACTGCGTACTGGTATGCCTGCCCCTCGAAAGCAAACCAAAGGAACGGTCTGTGTCGAGGAAGAATGGAGACATGGAAGTAGGTGTCCTTCAGGTCGATCACTGCGAACCAATCCTGCGGCTGGATGCATTCAAAAATGTGTTTGGCCGTGAGCATCTTGAATGGAATCCTGTAGAGGGATCGGTTCAAAACTCGCACATCCAGGATTGGCCGTAACCCACTGGATTTCTTCGATACAATGAAGTAGGGGCTGTAAAACCCGGACTTCATTTTGGCTGAAGGGACAATCTCAATCGCACCTTTCGCCAGTAAGGTAGCGATTTCCACACGCATGACAGGGGCATTGCCACCGAACCATATTGTAGCAGACTCCCCTGAAGCGGGGAGGAGATTGTGCAAACTGAATCGCATAGTCGAGCCTGATGGTCTTGGCGACCCAGCGGGATAGGTTGGGAAGCTGAAGCCAGGTGGGGAACCAAAAACCAGCGTGGTCATGAGGACCACAGACGTACCCTCGGTGGGGCAGCAAAGCGGTATGACTGGCCCGGACTGGGGAGGCAGAGCCTCCCGGTGTGGGGGCACAGTCATAGACAGAGGAGACCAGGGGAAGGATGTGCATTCCACTGGGGTCTGCTCTGACAGGGTTCTGGCAACAGACGGGGACGAGAGTGGCAAGGCTCGTAAGCGGCGCACACTGCCATCCGTAAGCTCTGTGACAGAGGGGGACAAAAGTGGCGAGGCTCGTAAGCGATGCACACTGTCATCTGCGCACTCTAGGTGTCTTTAACCACATTGGGGTGCCACTGGCCGGCAAAAAATTCTCCACCGGCCGGGGGAAGGAGTGCTTCCACTCCTACCACCTCATCGGCAGAACTGTGGCCCATCTCTGAGCTGTCTGCATCAAGAGCACCGCTTTGCCTGCTGTTTAGCGGGTGGCGGGGCTTGAGCGGACTGGGGCACCTTCCTGCGACCACCTCCACGGCACGGCCCGGGTGAAGGCTGCTGTTTGGGCCGCGTGGGAGGGGCGGGAGTCGCAGGAGGGCACCCTCGGCAGCGAACAGACTGAGTTGACTGTGCCAGCGACTGGGTGGAGGCAGCAGCTGGTCGCCGGGGCAGTATGTGCTTAATAGACTCAGTCTGTTTCTGGACAGCCGGGAACTTTTGGGCGAAGTCCTCGACTGCGCCGCCGAAAAGGCCTGCCTGGGATATAGGAGAGTCGAGCAGACGAGTCTCACTCGGCATCTCTCATATCAGCCAGGTTAAGCCACAGGTGTCGTTCCTGGACCACACTAGTGGACATCACCTGACCAAGGGAGCGTGCGGTCACCTTTGTTGCCCCGGAGAGCGAGGTCGGTGGTGGCACACAGCTCATCAAAGAGCCCTTGGTCAGCTCTGACCTTGTGTATCCTGTAGTAGAATACAAATAAGCACATTGCATTGTCTTAAAGCAAAGGGTGGTCAAGAGAAATTATGAAAAACACAGAAAATAATAGTAGTTCAACTGTACTGGCCCCTTCACTGCAGTAATTCAATTACGTTCTGGTCATTGGTGGTGTGAGTGATTCACAAAGGGTTATTGCAAATGTCTGAGTGCTTCTCTAATTATTATTAGCTGCTTATTTAATGTAGGTATGACCACAACAACAGCATCCACTGAAAGACACATGCACTGTCATCAGATCTGTTTTATATCTTTGTCATATAGGTCAAAATATTAAAGTAATATTTCATCCAGAAAAAGAAAAGTCTGTTATTATATAGTCACCCTCATGTTGTTCCAAACCACTTTCTTTATTTGTGTGATAAAAAAATAAAATAAAATAAAATAAAATAAGATAGATAGATAGATTTAGAATGTCAAAGCTGGTTTTTTTTCTATAGTGTTAAAGTGGATAGTGACCAGGCACACATCACTGCATGGACATGATTAGATAATTTTTTTCCACTTTATTATATAAAATAAAAATTGTCAAAGGGTACACTGTTGTCACAGATAAACAGAAGGAACACGAGTATTGTTGAGCAGGAACTTTAAACAAATGCTGGGCATTCTGGATGGGCAACGTGGAATTCGGTAAGAAGAGTAGGACAGTTCCTCGGGGCCAAATCTTTCCTTGTCCATAAAGCGTCCCGAGGACGAGTGCACTGAGTCCAAGAGGGTAACGGGTAAAGTTGAGGGTACATACATGTCCCCCCGGGTTCAAAGAGCGTGCATTCTTGAAATATTCTAAATGACAGTGATCTGTAATCACCTGTTACGTTCCCTCTTCAGTTCTACAGTCTAGGGGATTTAAAGAAAGACGTAACAATAACAAAGAAATAAACGTGAGAAGTCTTCTTTTCTTCTATCCCAGCACTAACTGTCTTTCACATTATGTCAAAAAGGTTTACACAACACCCTTTAATTCACACCTGGTCACAAAAAGGAAGCTGAAAGAGTTTACTTAAATAGTTATCTTCTTTATTAAAGGTTTAACCAATATAGTTATAAGGCAACTAAAGATCAGATAGAAAAACAAATTAGAATAGAAACCAAATCGTCAGGAGAGGGCCAGGCCAAAAAAACAAACAAAACAGGGACTTACTAAAGTTTAAACCAAGTTAAATTCCCTAAACAAAAAGAAAACAAAATTAAAGACAATTATCTTACCTTTCTCCCTGACTAACCAAAAATAAACAGGAGAAAAGTTAAGGAGTGGATACTCCAAACAAATTGGCGCCCAACTCCCTACACGGTTTAAACTCACATAGTTTAAATTGTCATTATACTCAGACAATAGAATTCACAAATTTTTCTTTGTCAACTACTGTTAACACCAACAACGTCTGGGATAGCCGAAGAGGGACTCCTCCTGAACCCGGTTTCTTTGCTGTTTTATACACACTGCCAAGCTCCTGCTAATTAACATCAGCTGCTGATGGTTTGGAGTACTGCATGGGAGAGAGAGAGAGAGAGAGAGAGAGAGAGAGAGAGAGAGAGAGAGAGAGAGAGAGAGAGAGAGAGAGAGAGAGAGAAAAAAACACGGAAGGAGGGGAGAAAACATCACCAGAACAACATACACAGCAAATACTACGTCATGGGACGTAACACACCTGAAATAGGTGGTTTGCTCATTCCAGGCAATGTTTCCATTGTTCAAGGACAAGTTTGATGACGAGGAGCTCACGATTCCCAATGTCGTAATTTTGCTCCACTCAGGTCAATTTCCTTGAAAAGAAGGCGCATGGATGAAGCGCTGCTGACTCAGCCAACCGCTGAGAGAGTACCGCTTCCACTCCGCTGGTGGATGCGTCCACTTCTACAACAAAGGGGAGGATGGAGATCATTTTTTGGGTATTTGCAAAGGAAGTTGAAGGCAATTCTGGAAGTAATACTTATTCCATTTGAGGATATCTCCATTGGACCAGGAAATCGAAGGAGGGTGTTTCTGTAGCCAGGGCAGTCCCAGGATGATATCAGAAGTTAAAACTTCTAGCACCAATACTTTTTATACTTTATACTTTTAATACTTTTTCATCTTGATAGAACTTACTCTGAGGCTCAACCATTGCAGAACTTGTATATCAAATCATTTTTGTGATAATGCATCTTTGTTCAAGCTTTCTTGTGAGGATGTGACTACCAATATCTTGTATGTGCTGATATTCACAGTATTTCTGTTTGGTTTCAGTGGACATACTACAATTACATACATTAAAATAACTGCAGTTTGCTTAATAATCAAGAGTAAAACTTTGAACAGACATGCACTGAAAATCTGCAGGACTCATCTGGCTCTACAACTCTAAAAAATGCAGGGTTGTTTTAACCCAAATTTGGGTCAAATATGGACAAACCCAACCATTAAAATTTATATTTAAAAGTATAACCCAATGGCTGGGTTTGTGCATATTTGACCCAAATTTGGGTTGAAACAACTTTTAGAGTGTATATATTATGGTCATGTATGGGTTTCTTGTTATTCAATGCTTTCCTGCCTATTCAGATCACAGGAAACTGGCTTCCTGCTGTTTAATGTCATTCCAAGTATTTTGAATGCTATCATTTTTGGGGTGCAAAAAAACAAACAAAATACAAACAAACAAACAAACAAACAAACAAAAAACACTGGGTTAAAAATAACCCAGTTGGGTAAATATAGGACAGAACACATGTTGGGCTACATTTACCCAGCAATTTGGGTTGTTTACTTAATACAGCATAATTGGTTAATTGTATTAATTCATGTTTATAATTTTAGCTTTTTTTTATTTTATTTTTTACTTAATACAATAATTAGTGCTTAAATCCTCTAAATGTTTGTCTAATTTTGGTTAATTTAGATTTGGCTATCTAAAAACAAATAAATAGTTATTCATCTATTGCACAAAGGCAACAAGAACAACTAAAATAAAATAAAAACTATAGGTGCAAGCAAAGGCAGAGTTTCTATTTATAACATGTTTTTGCGTTGAGCAATGTAGCCAATCACAGAAATATCTGTTGATTTCTTGAATAGAATGGCCAATGGCCAATCAGATGTATTTAAGTTAGAATCCATGCACTGCTCAAAATCCCTGGGTATTTGTTCAGTGCTGAATTATGCATGCTGGCGAATCTTCTGATTAAAACAAACAGTGTAGGCATTATGAATGATTCATTGTGCAGTCAGCTTTATGGATTATAACTGAATTTTGTGAGATCGCAATGAACTGAGATGTCAGCTTTTTAGGGATTATGAAGGGAGCGCTCTTTGCACGCATTCTGCCATGGACCTCTGGACATAAATCTTGGGAGCTCTGACAGGGCAGAGCAAATTAAGTCTTTCTTCATCCGCTGTCACATGAGGTGGAGGATGAAAAGCCTGCAGAACCGTAGGCCGTGCCACATTAGATGGCCCCTCAGGCACATAGCCCGGCCTGGGATCCAAGAGAGCCTTAATATTGATTAAGTTGAATACTGAATATTGTTGAATATTGATATACCCATGAGATATAGAGAGTGCCCGAGAACCACTGCCAGGTCCCATGTGGGAACTCTGGTATGAGCCGCAGGTCTCATCCTCCATGCCCAATGGAGGAAACGTATGACCAGCTGATGTCTCCCCAGAGGCCCATCACCCAGAGGAGCGTGGAAAGCTTAAATGGCAGCCACGTACACCTTGAGTGAAGCAATCTTGAAGGAGCTCCAGTAATGAAGCCAACCGGGCAGTTAACTTGGTTCACCTCACGCTCTCTACACCAAGTGGAAACACATTCTACTTTGTTATTGTCTATGCCGCTCTATGTATCACACAGGAAAGTGTGATACATAGAGCGCCATAGACAATAACGCCCCGGTTACGACTGTAACCTCAGTTCCCTGAAGATGGAACGAGATGCTGCGTCGATTGACGCTAAGGGTTTCTATTTATAACATGCATGAGCGCCTTGCATGATGATGTGTTGAAGCACATCTAAAATCAGTCCAATGGTCTGGCGGAACCTCAGAGGCAGGTAACGTCATGAACCAGGAAACTATAAAGCCTGCCCAAACAAAGCAGCGCTAGCTTCTTAAGGACTGAGCAAGTCGCTTACAGGCACGTAGGAGATATGGCAGGTGACGCAGCATCTCGTTTCCTCTTCAGGGAACCGAGGTAACAGTATTAACCGAGGCGTTCCCTTTCAAGGGAACTCGCACTGCATTGATTGACGCTAAGGGAACGTCTATACCAATGCCACCATAGCAAGAAGTGTCTGTCCTGTGTGAAATCATAACTTGTCGCACCTGACGAATGTATGCGGTGAGGACCACCCTGCTGCATCACAAACATCCTGGAGGGGAACTCCTGACATTAGAGCCTTAGAGGCCACCATACTCCTAGTAGATTGGGACCAGACAGCCATAGGTGAAGGTTGTCCGGTCGACTCATAAGCAAGTGAGATAGCCTCAACCACCCACTTGCTCATTCTCTTAGATGCTGGGGACCCTTTGTTAGGGGGCCCACAACATACAAACAATTGTTCAGCTTTACACCACAGGGCTGTTCTGTGGACATAGGCATCCAGTGCCCTAACTAGGCACAGCAGATTGTTCTTTTCCTGGTCCGAATCTTGAAAAGGAGGAGGACCGAAGGCCTACAGTACTACATATACTACACATTCTAGCCACATTAGTGGGGACCTTGGGAATATAGCCTGGTCTAGGGTGAAGGAATTCTTTAACCATGCCAGGCACAAATTCTAAGCACAAGGGTGTAACCAACAATGCCTGTAGATCTCCTATTCTTTTAAGAGATGAGATGGCGAGGACGAACAGAGCTTTCAAAGTAAGAAATCTAGCTGGCACTTCCTCCAAAGGCTCAAAGGCAGCCTGCGAAAGGCCTTGAAGGACAATGAAGTACAGCAGTAGACTTTTATTTTCAAAAACTCAAAAACAAGTATTTCCAAAAACTCATCCAGAATGCTGAATCCCTTACAACATTCAAAAGACAACTAAAAACTCATCTCTTCTGTGAGCACTTAACCTCATAAAGAAATAAAAAAACAAAAATAAAAAAAACTTTCCTTTTCCTTTAATCATCCCTTGTCTTGCAAAAGCTACTCTGAGCAATGCCTGAACTTTGTATTTTGTGCACTTCTTGCATTGTTTTTGTCTCTTCACGATGACTCGCTTAAAATGGAGCTATGCAGTTTTGGCAATTTCACTTTTTGCCCACGGGTTTCTTTATAGAGCTCCCCCTACAGCTTCGGAATAGATATTTGACAACACTGTCATCAAAACTTGTTGGCGACTCTCCCCCCTCCCATCTTCTATCTCTGGTCATGTGCATTTGTTTTCAAAGAAGCCGGCGAACGCACAGAGCCATGTCCACTGAAGTGTGTGAGATACACAGAAGGCCAGCATATAAATGTTTGGATAGTGTATGTGTGCAGTGCCTAATTTGTAAGTCGCTTTGGACAAAGGTGTCTGCTAAATGACTAAATGTAAATTTAAGAGACAAGCGTCTTGGTTACTAATGTGATCCCCATTCCCTGAAGTAGGGAACAGAAACGTTACGTCAGAACCAGCTGAGGAATTGGGATCTCACCTGAGAGCCCAATCAACTTCGAGTGGTAACAAATCAAGCCAATGGACACTGACAAATGAGATTTGCATTGTGAACCACTCCCTGCGAGGCAGGGATAAAAAGAAGCTTTAAGCACTCAGTCATTTAAGTTTTGAGCTGAGGAGCCAAGATGGTGTCCCAGCCATTCAAAGGTGGTACAGCAATTGTGGCGATGGGACGAGCTGATGAATTGGGATCCCTACCAAAACGCCACAATTGCTGTCCCTTCCATCGCCCAGAGTAAGCTGCCTGAACCCCCGCACCTGCTGGTTGCGGAAGAAAGGATTGGGCTGTACGCGGAGAAAGTCGATCACTGCTGCTCCTTCTCACCCACATAGTGAGACTATTGGATAACACTGGGAAAACGTGCAAAACTGAAATGGATGCTACGGAGGCCACATCCCGCCCATTGGGAGGTAAGATTTTTGTTACCATTATGGCAGTATTACATATGGAAGGTGCTCTGTGGTAGATCCAGCCTAAATTGGGGGAGTCATTACCGAGCTGAGATGGCTTAGGGGATCTGCCAAGGGAAAGACATGGGCTTGCCGACAGGAAAGCCGTACCACGGAAGAAAACACATGGGCACCTAATCTAGTATGGTCACTTCTAAAGCGCTACTGTCAGGAGTTTCCCTCCAGGATGTCTGTGATGCGGCAGGCTGGTCCTCACCACAAACATTCATGAGATTATATGACCTTGACTTGGGCTCCACTGCAGGGTCGCAGGTGCTCTCGTCTTAGCTCTCGTTTCTACGTAGCGTGAGTTCACTTGAAAGGGAATGTCTCGGTTACGTATGCTGCCGTGCAAAGGCAAAAGACTGTAACTTCATTTTTGGTCGAAAATGAGTTATTTATATTTTTGGCACATTCAAGACCTCCTTTATCATGTGGATGAGTATCTTGAATCAATTCCGTTGTTTTTTCGAGAAAATAATGAGTTGTCTTAACAGTAACTTCCAAAAGCCCATGAGAAACAAAGGCAGAACACCGTAACATCAGTTACCGCTCTTTCGCATATCACGGCCTATCATGGCCCTTCGCATACCACGACCTATCGTGGCCATCATGTAAGACTGACTGTTATTGCATTATGTGACTTTTAGTGGTCCTTCACATAATAGGCCTATCATGGCCTTTCATCATTTTATTCACATAACTGGCAAATCGTGGCCCTTCGCATAGCACGGACTATTGTGGCCATCAGGTAAGACTGACTATTATAGTATTATGTAACTTTGTGGCCCTTCACATTATTGGCCAACCATGGCCTTTCATCATTTTATTCACATAACTGGCTAATCATTGCCCTCCGCATAGCACGACCTATTGTGGCCTTTCGCATAACACAGCCTATCGCGGCCCTCCGCATAGCACAGCCTACTGTGGCCATTAGGTAAGACTGACTATTATTGTTTATGTTACCTGGCCTATCCTGGCCTTTCGCATAATTGGCCTTTCATGGCCTTTCACCGTTTTATTCACAAAACTGGCATATCGTGACCCTTCGCATAGGATGCCCTATTGTGGCCATGAGGCAAGACTGTTTGTTTTATGTAACCTGGCCTTTAGTGGCCCCTAACTTAATTTGCCTATCATGGCTTTTCATTGTTTTATTCACATAACTGGCATATTGCATAGCACAGCCTATCACGGCCCTTCACATAGCATGGCCTATCGTGGCTATCAGGTAAGATTGATTATTGTTTTATGTAACCTGGCCTTTAGTTGCCCTTCACTTAATTGGCCTATCATGGCTTTTCATTGTTTTATTCACATAAATTAAAGCTTTAGTGTCTTCAGGCAGGAAATGCAGATTCCGCTACCCTCGGATTGCATGCTACGGACGTGGCCTACGCCAAAGAACTTTATAAATATTTGTTTACTGGGCTGTTAATAAATGTATGCTTTTGTTACATCATTTTATCTCCTGAGTCTTTCTGGTCGAACTGACCCTTGGCATAGCATTCGGACTAAGGACGGGGCCTACACCAAAGAACATTTCTACAAAACTAAACACAAATTATTGTAGCTCACTCACTACCATCTGTTAATACTTTACAGAATAAATACCATGCAAACATTCACCTGCCCTCTGAGTCTTTCTTGTAGAAATGAAGCTTTTAGTGTAAATTCTATCAGGAAGACTCTAATGCCACGTCATTCATTCATATGAATAGGTCTGGCCAGTCAGTGCTTGACACCTGGAGTATATAGGCACTGAACTCTCTGTTCCCTTTCAGTCGGTCACTCCTACATTCATTGGAGGAGACCGACAGAAATGGGATCTTCGCAGAGAGACCAGTCTACTTCGAGAGAAACTAAACGAGCCAATGCACATTGGCATGAGATAATTTGTGCCAGCTGCTTCCATCACGCAACGCGGGGATATCCAGTGCAATCCTCTTCGTTGAGTCACTCTTCGAGCGCTCTTTTGGAGAAGAAGCCTCTCGAGGTGTTGGTGTTGATGGCGCGCTGCAGCGGAGATCGCTTAAGAGCGAAAAAACAGCTGTTTTCACAGCTCTGAGCGGTCGAGTTGGTTTCGGTTTTGAATGCCTCAGCAGTCTGCACAGTGGGGATGTAGCCGCTGTTGGCCGCGGAAATCCCTCTGTGCGCTTCAAAACTGAGAGAGAGCAAGTTTTCCCCTAAATGAGCAAACACAGGTGTGAGAGTGCGTCTTTTTCAAGATGTCATTCCACCCGTGCGTTTCTGGATGTGGTGACTATTTGCCTCTTCCCCCCTTTATACCCTCTTGGGACCTGTCTCTGGTGCTCAGCGCATTGCAGAGACCTCCCTTCGAACCGCTGCAGTCAGCCGACTACCCTCCGTCAAGAGGGTAGTGGACCTGCAAATGTTTTCGGTCGACGAATCGTGCCTAGAATTCGGCCCAGCTGACTCTCACGTTGTCTTGAGACCCCAGCCCAGATATGTGCCCAAGGTTTCTACCACACCCTTCAGTGAACCTGCAAGCGCTGCCCTTGGAGGAGGCAGACCCAGACCCAGCTTTTTTCTCTGTCCCATCCACTCCTTGCAGTTATACGTGGACAGAACGCAAAGCTTTATGACTTCAGACCAGCTCTTCATCTGTTATGGAGGCCAGCAGAACGGAAAGGCTGTCTCCAAGCAGAGGTTAGCTCACTGGATAATGTATGTTATTGTCTTGAATAACATACATTCCAAGACGTGCCTTCTTGCCCGTTCAGGTTGCGAGCACACTCAGCTAGAAGTGTTGCTCCTTCCTGGGAGCTGGCTCTAGGCACCTTGCTGACAAGATATATTTAGAGCTGTGGGCGGGGCGACACCCAACATGTTCGCTAGATTCTATAGCCTTCATGTAGAGCCTGTGTTCTCGCGTATACTTGCCCCAAGTGGCCAGTAGCACGGGGAACCCGCTCAAGTGTCGGCTTGCTATGTAATTCTTGCCTGGTCGGCCAGATACGTGTGTCAATTTGCTCCAGTAGTGTTCCCCGGAACCGGATAACCCTGTTGAGTTCCTCCATCACCCCTGCGGCAGTCAGACATTGCGTAGCGTCTGATGCCAGGCCTAACACTCGTATGCACTGAGGAACCTGTTCTAGGCTGGATGTCCACATGTAGCGGTCCCTCCGGTGACCCCATATGTGTATTCTTCCACGGTATGGCTACCCTGTCGGCTAGCCAGTTCTTTCCCTTGGCAGAGACCGCTTTGGATTAGCCGGTGCACTTCCCCCCTAGGATTAGGCTGGAACCACCCCAGAGATTTCCATATGTTGTACTACCCTGCTTGGCTAATCCATATGTGTATTCTCCACATGTTACCTCCCTCACGGCAAGTTGCCACTTCTGCAGCGTTCCCCTTCCACTGGAAAGGGCACGCTTTCCCAGTGTTATCCAATGTTCTCACTGAGAGTTTCTTGCAGTACATCAGTGGCCGGAACTCCCCACATAAGCTTCTGCCCCTAACAGAGGGAGAGAAGTGAAGCTTATGCAGGGCACTGGGCCAACGACATGGCGTTTTAGTAAGGATCCCATTTCTGTCGATCTCCTCCGACAAACGTCTCGGTTACGTTCGTCCCGCCGCCATGTTGTTGTACTATCGCTGTGCGGCCAGGACTCTGGCTCGGCTCCTCAGCGAAAACCAAAGATGCGTTGCACCTCTGCTCATTATATACCCACGCTGCAAATTATCGCATGCCAATGTGCATTGGCTTGTTTAGTTTATCTTGAAGTAGATTGGTCTCTCTGCGAAGATCCCATTTCTGTCGGTCTCCTCTGTCGAACATCTCTGTTCCCTCCTTTCTACGAACGAGGGTTACCATACGTAACCGAGACATTCCATGTTCACAGTTAATGATAATGACGTTCCCCTCCATCCTACCTTCCACCACCAGTTTGGCCCCTGTCCATCCATAGGGGGGTAGGCTCCTTCCCTGCCCTCATCTTCAGGCAGGATTAGCCAAATCTGCATCCCCAGGATTTGGACTAAGGACGGGCCTACCCCAAATAACTTTTCTTTACAACTAAATACGAATCACTGTGGCTGCACTCACTACCATTTGTTAATACATTTCAGAATAAATACCATGCAAACGTTCACCTGCCTGTCTTTCTGGTAGAACTAAAATTCAAGAAAATATGTAGCTCAGAAACAACGTGAAGAACTAAACATAACACAAGCCTGACAAATATGTCCTTAAGGACTTCAATTAAATATTGCACAAATACTAAACTTTAGTATTAGTTTTAAATGACTCACCAATATCATATAGTATGTTTTGTTCAGGATCACATTAGCAGCTGCTAAATAGATTAATGATAATTTGTTATTGTTGCAATAAGATTGGATTATGTTATAGTATCCAGTATATATTAGGTAAATGAGAGTTACCATGTGTTCATTGGGAAAGTTTTGAGTTTTAATAAAGGCTAAAAAGATTTAACAGATCATCAAAATTGAATTACATCATCCTTTTTATCTTTTCATTTGGTTTCTAAATAACCTCTGCAATTAAGCAATATTAAACAAGAAAGAGTTCTGCTGTGAAAATATATTTACACAGAACACAAAGGAATTCTCAATTCCCAATGTTGTGCTAAATTATTTAAAAACATTCTTAAAAGATAAATAAACAAATGTAACATGAATATGAGTTTTAAGTGACTTGCTAATATTATATAACATGTTTTGGAGCAGAATCGTGCCTATTCCTATGTGACCAGGAAACTATCTGGATCAGCAATACACCAATCACAGCAAAGATTGTTTGCACTCTTAGGATGACAACACAAAACTTAACACACATTTAAAATGACCAAGCAAACTAATCTTTATTCAGAGAAAAGAAGATTATGCTCCTGTAAGGTGTTATATTTTGTATTATATGTTTTATCTGTTAGATATAGTTTTATATCTTATTATATATTTTACCTGTATGTTTTGTTTAGATTACAGATGGACAACCTGACTTTCAGATACAGTGTGCTACTGGTGGAGGGACTGCAAGTTACAACTGAGTCAATTTTTCCTTCATTTATCCTTCTTTTGATGGTTTACATATTTATAATGGTATCTAACATTGGGATGATGATTCAGATCACAGCAGACAAAAATTTACACCAGCCTATGTATGTTCTTTTCTGCAACTTGACACTGAACGATGTTTTGGGGTCAACTGCTCTTTTGCCACAATTGTTGAGGGATTTCTTAAAAGACCCCTCTGAGCGCTACATCACATATGTGGAGTGTGTTATTCAAGCTTATTGTTTACATTTGAATGGTACAGTATCTCACACTGTGATAATAATCATGGCCTTTGACAGATATGTGGCCATATGCAATCCACTGCGATACGCAACTATAATGAGCAATAACTTGGTGGCTAAACTCTCGGCAGGAGCCTGGGGTGCTGCAGTAGTGCTGGTGGGAATTCTGATTAGCCTCAGTGTGCGCCTGTCTCACTGCAGATCTGTGATTCACAACCACGGTTGTGACAATGCTTCGTTATTTAAATTGTCCTGTGAAAGTACAGTTATTAATAATGTATATGGATTAACTTTTACTGTGGTTTTATATGCCTCGTCAATAGGTAGTGTGGCATTAACATACCTCAAAATAGCGATGATCTGCTTCAAAGGCAAAAACAAAGCAACCAACAGCAAAGCCATAAAAACCTGCAGCACTCACTTGACTGTTTATATAATCATGCTGGTATCTGGATCTGTCGGGATTTTTCTCCATCGTTTCACTGTATATGCTGAAACAAGGAAACTATCCACTTTAATGTTCCATGTTATTCCACCAGCCTTAAACCCTATAATATATGGTTTACAAGCCAAGGAAATAAGACAACGGATCTTACATATTTTTAGAAATAAAGTTAATACAAAGTGATGTCCATAAAAGAACTCTACTAATCTTTGAAAATCTTTTATTAATTTTATTTTACTCTTTTATTGTGTGTATAGGCATATGTGAAAATTCTAAGAACAATTAGAGTTTATGGTAAATATGTTATATGTCACATACAAGGGTTATCACATAAGCAGCAGCTAAATAGATTAATGATAATTTGTTATTGTGACTAGCTTGGATTGCAATAAGCTTGGATTGGGTAATAGAGAAGATGCATTGATAAAAAAAATTAATACAAAAAAAGTATCCAGTATATATTAGGTAAAAAGAGTTATCATGTGTACATTGGGAAAGTTTTGAGTTTTAATAAAGGCTAAAACGATTAAACAGGAATTATGTAATTGAATCACACTATCCTTTTGTCTTTTCATTTGGTTTTAAAAAACCTCTGCAATTAAGCAGTATTAAACAAGAAAGAGTTCCTCTGTGCAACTATACTTACACAGAACACAAAGGGATTCTTAATGTTGTGGTGAATAATTAAAAACATGCTTAAAAGTTTTTGGGGTCCTTGAGATGTTCTGACATGCCCTGACATTTGTGCTTTTTTCAGTTGCTTATAAACATATTAATGGCAAAGGTGTAATTACACTCTATTTAGCACAAACAGGGCTACCATAATATGTGAGCAACATGCATGTACATGTTTGTATTTTTGAGAGAATAATGTTTATGCATGGTTATTGAAAAAACTAAAAACTAAAGTTTCTGAAATAAGGCCACAAAACACATACAAAAATTTGTGTCAATAAGACTGACTAATGGATGTCGTTGCCTAGAGTGAAAATCATCCTGCCTAATCATTCACATAAAACAATACATTGATTTAAATCTTGTAAAACACTTTTTGTTTGGAAAGGCAATATGCGCAAAGGGCGTCAACGATCCAACACCATCATGCATATTTAGTGATTCACATATGAAACTTGTTTAATATAGGACATGTTGATTTTAACTTAAAACATTTTTCACTATCCTTTCTGACCTTCTCCCCATTTGTTTAGTTATTTCTTGTACAGAAAACCATTTTTTTTCTGTCAACTAAACCTCCCACTTTTAAAACAACAGATTAACTAAAAGTGTTAATTTCAATGCTTTGCTAATTAGACTGATGACATAGCCCAGTGGCGTAGCGCAAATCCCCCTAAATCCTTAGATAACATGGGGGTGAATAAATTATCAGGAAATTTTAATTCTGAAGTGAACTACTCCTTTAATACAGACTGACAGAACCCATTCATACCCAAACCTTTGATTACATTATTAGACATTAGCAATAATTTTCTGTCAAGTCCCATTTTACTAATAGCTCATAATATTGCTAAAACATACATAAACCATGGCTGCGGATAGATGTTATAAAGCAGTTTTTGAGCCAATTGTAATATCATAGTTCTCCATTTAGAGGTTAAATCAGTGAGGCCTTGACTACCCTCAAACACAGGTAAATCTAGTATGCCTGGATGAAGCCAATGAAAAATGAAATGGAAAAAGTTCACAAAATGTTTTGGAAAAGCTGTAAAAGTCCTGTTGGAGGGTCTAAAACAGTCAGTCGATGCCACAACATTGAAGCAGCTAAGTTTAATAATAATAATAATAATAATTTATTGTCATTGCAATGATACAACGAGATTACATTAGAGCATCAATCGACAGTGCAATTTCATGGAGTGCAAGAGATCAACAATAGCATATTTTGTAAACTGGGCACAGCGACAAATAAACAACAAGAAAAACAGTATGTGAGGTGAAGAATCATTAGTAACCAGAAAATGTGTATAATTGTGTGCTGCATCAATGCAAAGTCAAGTTCACAGTTTTTGCAATTGTTGGATAGTGTTGATTGGATTAAGTGTGAGGGGGAGTGAGAAGGGAACAATTCTTATTCAGCAGTCTAACTGCCTGGGGGTATGGGCTGTTTACCACTAATACTCTGCCTCTGTATGATAATTGTGGTTGATTCCAACCCCATCTCTTTAATCTTACCAGTATATTTTCAACTACTTCGTTCCAATTATTTGTCATGTATTGTTGAGTTCCAAAAAAAACTTTTAATCCCTCTGTATTCCAGTGGCACTGTTGTGGGAGATGAGGTGGAACTTCTTCCTGCCACTGACCACAAAGTAATGCTTCTGTGTTATTCCAATATACCTTTGCTGAAAATGCTTTTTGAAAACAGTCCGGGCACTTGCTCAGTTGAAAAATATCTTCTTGAGATCTTATTATGACCATAACATCATCAGCATAGGCACTAAGTCTAACTATAGTAGCATCCAATATATTGGGACTGAGGACTGAAATAGCTTGCAACTTTTCCCTTAGAACTCTTAACAGAGGTTCTATAGATATTACATAAGTCCTGAGAGGTTGCATCCTTGTCTTACACCTGAACATGCAGGAAAAGTTCTTGTTAAGGTTCTATTTATCTTCAGCATACTGTAAACATCAGTATAAAGTATCTGGATCCAGGAGATGAACTGCTCCCTTTCGAGGGAACTCGCACTGCGTTGATGACGCTTTGGGAACGCCCCTGCGTGATTGCGTCTGAAGCACGTATGTCAACTTAGTCCAATGGCGAGAGTGAGCGTCACAGTGGGTGACGTCATGACCAGGAAAGGATAAAAGCACATCCGGTCTGAACGGCATTAGCTTCTATGCCTCAGCAAGCGCTCTATGTTGAAACTGTCTGTCCTATTTATTGTTGTCTTGTCATAAGCATCTATATCAAACATAGCGTTAGTTCTGGCAGGTCACGTTAGTCAAGCTCGCATCAGCTGACCCTCAGCTGATCCACATCTACCTATAGGAATATGACGCCATATACATATAAGGACAAATATGGATTTGGACAAAAGCGAGGGAGTTGGGCCCAACGAAGTTCGAGAACTGCGTCGGGCCACAGATCTGTCTCTCAGGGCCACCAAGGAGACCGCCAGAGCAACTGGACAGTCTATGGCAGCCCTGGTGGCTACTGAGAGGCATCTTTGGCTTAACTTAGCAGAAATCAAAGATAAAGACAGAGCTTTTTTGTTAGATGCCCCACTAACGCCTGCTGGCCTCTTCGGCAACTCTGTAAATGCGGCCGTCGAGAGGTTCCAGGAGGCCAAAAAGCAAGCGGAGGCATTTAAGAAGTACCTCCCTTGCTGTGTCCATCCCCCTGGGGCTGCTGGGCATGAGCAGCCCCAGCCGTCCAGCCCCTTTTATAGAGCACAGCAAAAGGAGAGTGTCGCATCCCATGCTCCCCCTCAGAAATCATTGGAGGAGGGCTGACATTCTCAGCCGAAGCCTTTGAAGCAAAAGCCGATCTGAAGACCGTTCTTCAAGCTAAGAAGGTTTTCGGCTCAAAAGGGGTCCTGATGCCACTGGTGTCAAACCTCTGAGGGCAGCCCCAACCGTGGTGGAGCGGTGTACACCTCAGTACACGTTGCCCGTTCCACCTCAGTGCCCTCAGGGGGCTGTTCTGCCAACCCCGCCACCCTTGTTGCCTCGGGGTGCAGTGGTCTGCAGTGAGCTCATGACTCAGTGTCAACTCGAACGCTGCATCACAGTTGAGCAACCACGCAGGTTGGATCTTGCCAGTATGCTTCAGACCACTGAAGTGGCTGTCCGAGTTATACCAGAGGCCAGTCTCGAGAGGCTGGTACCCTTAGTAGATTATCTGACAGAATGGAAGAATCTGCCAAACATATATCAGTGGGTCCTGCAGACAGTAGAGATTGGATACAGAATCCAGTTCAGTTCTTGTCCGCCACGCTACAACGGGGTGTTGTTCACATTAGCTAATCCCAAGCAGGCTCTGGTAATGGAGCAAGAGGTAAAAGCTCTGTTATTTAATTTTTATTATTAAAAATTGTTATCTATTATTAACCGTTATTTAAAATAGTTAAACAAAAGTTTAAGTTTTTGTACCAATTATCATACAGAATGTACATATAGTCAGCATATGGTTATCGTGTTTATATTGTTTCACGTTCATGTTAAGAAAAACAATAATATCCACGTTCAATTGAGTAAATGCGCTGACAGATGTTGCAGAGACGCAAAGATAACGGTGTGCTAAGCGAAATTTCTAACAGCATGTGATGGCAAACAAAATTCTATCACTGAACAAGAGACAAACATTTCCAATAGTCTTTGATGAGGTTTATTTTCTTGCAAGAAAAGGTCAAGAGTCATACAGTCACACAGAGTGGCTGCAGAATGTGACAGTGAGGAGAGGGCATCCTTCCTCTTTTATAGTTTTGACTCCCAGAATGTTATCTTTCTAGGCCAATGATGGTATTTTCAACCATGCGTGGAACATTCTTAGACTTGTTCATCATGTTTTATCCTTGAGTGGAGGCCCTCCTGTCACATACCAACACTCTTTACCATTCCAATACAATTCCACATTAGAATAAGGTTTGTGTGTGCTCTTTTACTGTCATATGATGGTCACACACATCTTAAAGATACAATTTCTTCCACACAGTGCTTTGCGTTTTCTGTTCATAAACTGTCTCCCTCAACGAAACTTAAAGGAAGCATATGTCTCAAAATCATTTTGCTATTTGATAAGGTATCATCTCATGGCTCACTCGGGGTACGGCTATAGTTACAATTGTCTTGAGTGCAATGATGGACAGCTGTCTTTCCTCATTCGATTGGTGTTTGGATTTCTCATTGTGGTGGTGATATTTTATGATAACTCAGTTTCATTAATTAATTTGATTAAAAGTAATTCCATTTTGTAATATCATTTAGTAATATCATTTTCATCTAAGTAATTCGAAACTTCACAAGGCAGACGATGACATTATGTGATCAAATACAATCTACTTGTTGACACGCTCCACAGCGCCACCCAGTGCATTTCAAAAGTTCACAATAATTAATTAGAGTTAATAATTAATTAACATAATTAAATAGAGTAAAGGATATGCGAATTTGGCGTGCTGTCCGAGGGGAGGGCTCCGAGCTTGAAATTTGGCCCGAACCAAGAGTTCTTCCCCCATCCCAGGTTGGGATAGGAATAGTAAGAAGTGAGGAGATAGGGTGGTGGAGGGATGCTGGAAATCTGTCAGAACAGAGGTAAGTCTGCTGTATATACATCCTGATGCTAAGGGTGTATTCACACCTACCTTGTTTGGTTCGATTGAATCGAACTCTAGTTCGTTTCCCCCCTTGGTGCGGACCTTTTGGGCAGGTGTGAAAACAGCAATCGAACTCGGGTGCGGACCAAACAATCGAACCGAGACCCAGCTGAAGAGGTGGTCTCGGTACGGTTCCAAACGAACTCTGGTACGGTTCGTTTACGGTGTGAACATGAACCGACCCAACTGCAGAAAACTGCATCTTTTTATTTGACTGCTCTTATGAGGATACTACAAAACGGACATTTTGGCATAATGGTGTCTTATTATACAGACATCCCAATTCTTCCGGAAGTTCCGGGAGTCTCCCGCATGTCGAGAGAAGCGCACGAATGCCCGCAAATCATTTAAAATCTCCGGGAATCTAGAGCGAGCAAGAGCGCGCGCACGGCAGAGAGAGGGAGCGAGAGACCTTGCGTGTGTGTGCCAGCTAGTGTGCCTCACGAAGCGCATGTATCCCAAGCAATCAATTGTCAGTGCGGGCGGGCTTTCATCTACCATAGTTTATTCATATTGCGTTTGTAAAGAATAACACCAAATCAGTAAAATAACAAATATTACATTACGAAATATCTCCATGCTGAGCCTGTTTTTGCACTTCCTGCTTTTCCCTGCTTGAGAATTCCTATCCAATGAATGGACGACCTTAGCACACGTGTGGTTTTGTTTACACATTTTGGTTCACTTGTAAAAAGAGCAGTGTGAAAGCGAACCTTACCAAACAAAAAAAATCAAAATTCTATTTGGTCCGGACCAAAGCAAGTGAACTATCGGACTTTCCTGGTGTGAATACACCCTAATTAACTTGAGTGGGTGAGCTCCTCCTATAAAAATTAGGTTAATTATCTAAACGTGCTTCTCCTGAACTTTAATTTAATTTATTAATTATAAATTAAATTAAATTATTTAATTATAACTCTTCGTCATATTTAAAAAATATATATATATTACTCTAATCTCCTCATCTGTCTTTGTTTTTTTTTTCTGGACATTATGACAAATTTTGAGGTTCTAATGTTTTAGGTAAAATATTTTCCTCAGGTAATTGCACCATCAGTGTGATGACAGTGACGTCACAAAAATAGCGCTATTATAGGAGTTGTAATTTTTCTAATTTTATTAATTATTTATTATTCATTAATTTCGATTAACATTACATTTTATAATATTACAGTTCATGAATATATGAATTATCCTCAACATCATCAACAAAATCTTCAATAAGTGGGAAGGTAAGTTGTAGTTTGTGTATGTTTACAGCAAAATGCAGTGTGGAGTCACATTATAATCAGAGCAACCATGCCTATAGTAAATTGAAATGTTTAGTCTTGTTTAAAATCTTCGGTTGATTGCAAAAAAAACAAAAAAAAAAACATGAATGACTGAATTAAGCACAGTGGTATATCTTCATCTTTATAATGATCATGGAAGATATATAATGTGTGATGGGCACTGCCATGTTAGATTGCAATTCAGAGAATCGGATCTGTCAGATTTACAACACATTCATCCACTTCTCCCAAAATACATGAAAGTAAGTGGTCGGTGAAGTGGGAGAAGATTAGTGTAAACATTATAGTTACCTACAGTACACAATGTGTATCTGATATGAAAACAACACCCTGTCAATTTATAGTTGAAAGGATTGTTATTGCCGCTTCCATTGACATCAGTGTGTTTTTTACAAACTATAGATATATTGTTATAGTACTTGAGTATTTAAATGTCTGAAACCTAAAATAAACATTATGTGGTTGAAAACACTGAATAGTTGTGATATATGACAGCGCTGAGTGCGTCCGTTTCTGGATCAGCACCAGCCAACGCGCGAAAGCACATTTGAATTTAGCAGTTGATCGCGTGATGCACTGACCGTTCTAATCACACCGGTGTGATCGTATGCTCCAGGAGGCCAGTTGCACCAGTTGTGCGTAAGTTACAACCTAGCCTAGTTTTGGCATAAATGGGCACTAAGTTACAACTTACGCACTACTAAATATTTTTAAACGTAGTTTAAACGTAACTCTATGTTCCAACTAAATATTTACGGAAGCGTCTGTCCATGAATAATGGTCGGAATGAGATGGCACCCAGATTAGATCACATCGATGAGCTCGTAATTGATAATGAAGAACCGCAAATTCGTTGATGAGTTTTATAAGACAGATATCATCCTTTGGATATTTATGATGATGTCGACATATATGCTCGTTTGCGCTTTAAAAGAGAGGGAATAATGTGAATAACGGACTTGATCACGCCTGATATTCAACATGAAACAGACCGAAACGGCACTCTCTCCCCAAGCCTTCAAGTGTGCATCGCATTACATTATTTTGCTACTAGATCAATGTAAATCTTAGTAGGTGATAGCATAAAAATTCATAAATCTACAGGAAGTACAGTACTGTGCAAAAAGTTTAGGCAGGTGTGAAAAAAATAACACAAGGTAGTTATACTGCATCAGCAAGGTCTCTCCCAGGCAGAAATTTCAAGGCAGACAGGGGTTTCCAGATGTGTTGTCCAAGCTCTTTTGAAGAAGCACAAAGAAACGAGCAACGTTGAGGACCGTAGACGCAGTGGTCGGCCAAGGAAACTTACTGCAGCAGATGAAAAACACATCATGCTTATTTCCCTTAGCAGTCGGAAGATGTCCAGCAGTGTCATCAGCTCAGAATTGGCAGAAAACAGTGGGACCATGGTACACCCATCTACTGTCCAGAGAAGTCTGGTCAGAAGTGGCCTTCATGGAAGACTTGCGGCCAAAAAGCCATACCTCCGACGTGGAAACAAGGCCAAGCGACTCAACTATGTATGAAAACACAGGAATTGGGGTGCAGAAAAATGGCAGCAGGTGCTCTGGACTGATGAGTCAAAATTTGAAATATTTGGCTGTAGCAGATTGCAGTTTGTTCGCCGAAGGGCTGGAGAGTGGTACACGAATGAGTGTCTGCAGGCAACAGTGAAGCATGGTGGAGGTGCCTTGCAAGTTTGGGGCTGCATTTATGCAAATGGAGTTGGGGATTTGGTCAGAATTAATGGTCTCCTCAATGCTGAGAAGTACAGGCAGATACTTATCCATCATGCAATACCATCAGGGAGGCATCTGATTGGCCACAAATTTATTCTGCAGCATGACAACGACCCCAAACATACAGCGAAAGTCATTAAGAACTATTTTAATAAATCCAATAAATAAGTATCCTCAACACTGTTTTCTCTGTTCTCCACTTTCTCAGCTCTATTTGCTACATACTTTGTCGTAATTGTATATTTCGATAAATAGTACAATAAGTTTTTCTTTGATTCATGTCAATTAGTGTATGCTTGTTTCCATCTGTTTGTCTGTTATAAGCAGATGGCCTTTGTATCTGTTTGCTTGCTGTTTGTTTGCTATTTGTATTGCATTGTGAAGCGACCTTGGGTTCTTGAAAGGCGCTATAGAAAATAAACATATTATTATTATTATTATTATTATTATTATTATTATCTTCAGCGTAAAAAAGAACAAGGAGTCCTGGAAGTGATGGTATGGCCCCCACAGAGCCCTGATCTCATCATCGAGTCTGTCTGGGATTACATGAAGAGAGAGAAGCAACTGAGGCTGCCTAAATCCACAGAAGAACTGTGGTTAGTTCTCCAAGATGTTTGGGCCAACCTACCTGCCGAGTTCCTTCAAAAACTGTGTGCAAGTGTACCTAGAAGAAATGATGCTGTTTTGAAGGCAAAGGGTGGTCACACCAAATATTGATTTGATGTAGATTTTTCTTCTGTTCACTCACTTTACATTTTGTTAATTGATAAATATGAACTATTAACATGTCTATTTTTTAAAGCATTCTTACTTTACAGCATTGTTTCACACCTGCCTAAAACTTTTGCACAGTACTGTATGTATCCGCAGGGTGTCACTTGCCTTGTGTTGCCACATGAACAACTACATGTGCATGCGCAAGCATAAATGTACAAAACACAAACAGGCAAAAATTCCTTGCCATTGCCGGTTTCCCTGATGTACTTGGCTGCATCGATGGGACACAAATCAGGATAAAAGCACCCACAGTGGATGAGAATGCTTTTGTGAATAGGAAGGGCTTTCATTCACTAAACACCCAAGTTATCTGTGACCCAAGTTTGTGTTTTTTAAACTGTGTTGCTAGATGGCCAGGTTCAAAGCATGACAGCTTCATCTTAAGAAGATCAAACCTCTTTGAAAAATTTGATTCTGGGGAGTATTGTGGCATTCTGCTGGGTGATTCTGCCTACCCACTTAAAAAGTGGCTGATGACACCATACTTAAACCCTTTCACACAAGCAGAGGAAAAATGAAATTCTGCACATATCAAAACACAGTAATGTGTAAATAAGTCTCTGTGTTTTAAAAAAGAGGTGGTCATGTCTCCACAGGGGTATGGCAGCATATTTTAATTTGTTTGATTGTTTATTTTATCCGTTTAGGCTAATATTTCAGGTAAAGTACAAGTTTTGAATACACTCCAAATGTCCTCGTTAGGAATTGCAATGGAGTCAGAGAGGGAAGCAAAGGTGACAGGAGCATGCATTGTATTGCATAAATTGGCCATGCTGTGGAAGATGCCAGTTGATAAAGTGAAGAAAATGAGGAGGTCCCGCAGGAAGACCACTGTAGACAATTTCAAGACCCAGAAGTGCAAGAGGATGTAACTGTCAGGCGTTTCATCACACAGAATAATTTCACTTAAACTACACTAAAACACATAATTTAGCTTTTTATATAACATGTCAGTATTTGCCAATAAGTTCATACACAAATTGTTTCGAATAAAAAACGTCTCGATTACGTATGTAACCCTCATTCCCTGAGTAGGGAACGGAGACGTTACGCCAGTGACGATGAAATGGGGGGTTTTGCTTAGAAGCCTATCACCTTTGAGTATTACAAAACGAGCCAATGGCAATGGAAATGCCATGGGTCTGCGGAATTTGCATGCGTAACTCCACCCTACCTTGTGGGTATATAAGGAAGTACGCTGCAACATGCAGATATGTTTCCTGCTGAGGAGCCAAGACTGAACTCCGGAGTTTCCAGCGGTACAGCGGAAGTGGCAGGAAGATGTAACATCTCTGTTCCCTTGTCCCACCCAACGGGGGAACCATGCACATGGAGGCACCTAGCCAATCGCGAAAGCTGCCAGAGGAATAACTCTGGCGTTGGCGTCAGCAGTGCTGGAGGAACTCAGGGTTTCTCTGGGAAACTCACCAGAGGAGAATATCGCACTGATCCAGTCCGTGGAGTGGAATGGCGAGCAAGTGAAGACACCTGAGCGGATCCAAGTTACCGGCTAGTTGGAAGCGAGTAGGACACTGGCTCCACTCGGAGATTATAGAATCTAGCGAATGTGTTAGGCATCGCCCAGCCTAGGCACCATGTTAGCGAGGCGCCATGCGCTAGAGCCCAAGAGGAGGCCACACTCCGGGTGGAGTGGGCTCTTACACCAAAGGGGCACGGTCGACCTTGCTGCTGGTATGCCAGAGCAATGGCGTCCACTATCCAGTGAGACAACCTTTGCTTGGAGAGAGCCTTTCCCTTCAGCTTCCCACCATAACAGAGCTGGTCTGAGGTCCTGAAACACTGTGTTCTGTCTAAGTAGGCACGGAGGGCGCGTACTGGACAGGGCAGTGCCAAGGCTGGGTCTGCCTCCTCCGAGGGCAGCGCTTGCAGGTTCACCACCTGATCTCGAAAGGGGGTGGTAGGAACCTTGGGCACATATCCAGGCCAGGGTCTCAGGATCACGTGAGAGTTAGCCGGCTCAAATTCCAGGCACGCTTCGTCATTTACTGGGGTCTTCTCGGCGAGAAGAGCACCAGGTGACGAAGAGGTTCCACTTCAACGCATAGGCATGTCTTGTGGACAATGCTCTAGCGGAAGTGATGGTAGCCACCACCGCTGGTGGTAGGGTACTCAAACCTGCCTCGACCCATCCAGGAGCCACACGTGGAGGTTTCAAAGATTGGGACGAGGGTGCCATGGGGTGCCCCATCTCTGAGAAAGGAGGTCCTTCCTCAGAGGAATTGGCCAGGAAGGGGCTGTCACGAGGAGCATGAGTTCGGGGAACCAAGTCCGGGTGGGCCAAAGAGGCGCAACCAGAAGGACCTGCTCCCCGTCCTCCCTGATCTTGCACAGGGTCTGTACAAAAAGCCTCATTGGGGGAAACGCATACTTTCGGAGGCCCCGCGGCCAGCTGTGCGCCAGTGCATCCGTGCCGGGCGTGCCCTCGGTCAGGGAGTAAAACAGGCTGCAATGGGAAGAGTCGTGGAAGGCGAACAGATCTACCTGTGCATCGCCGAGAAAAGAGATCCTCTGCACGGGGCAAAGTTTGCTCTTCTCCTAGTTGACCCAAAGGCCCAGACGAGCTAGGTGCCGGAGCACTAGGTCCCTGTGCTTGCAAACCTGATCTCAAGAGTGAGCTAGGATCAGCCAGTCATCGAGATTATTCAGGATGCGAATCCCGTGTAGCCGAAGCGGCACAAGGGCTGCCTCGACGACCTTCGTAAAGACGCAAGGAGACAGGGCTAGCCCGAATGGGAGAACTGCGTACTGGTATGCCTGCCCCTCAAAAGTAAACCGAAGGAACGGTCTGTGTCGAGGAAGAATGGAGACATGGAAGTAGGCGTCCTTCAGGTCGATCGCTGCGAACCAATCCTGCGGCTGGATGCATTCGAAAATGCGTTTGGCCGTGAACATCTTGAACGGAATCCTGTAGAGGGATTGTTTCAATACTCGCAAATCCAGGATTGGCCGTAACCCACTGGATTTCTTCGATACAATGAAGTAGGGGCTGTAAAACTTCATTTCAGCTGGAGGGACAATCTCGATCACACCTTTCGCCAGTAAGGTAGCGATTTCCACACGCATGACAGGGACATTGCCACCAAACCATATTGTAGCAGACTCCCCTGAAGCGGGGAGGAGATTGTGCGAACTGAAACGCATAGTCGAGCCTGATGGTCTTGGCGACCCAGCGGGACAGGTTGGGAATCTGAAGTCAGGCTCCCAAAAACTTTACCAGCAGGGTCATGGGGACCACAGACGTACCCTCGGTGGGGCAGCGAAGCGGTATGACAGGCCCGGACTGGGGAGGCGGAGTGTTCCCGGTGTGGGGGCACAGTCATAGACCGCGTCCTGACAGAGGAGACCAGGGAAGGACACGCGTTCCACTGGGGTCTGCTCTGACAGGGTTCTGGCAACAGAGGGGGACGAGAGTGGCGAGGCTCGTAAGTGGCGCACACTGCCATCCGCAAACTCTATGACAGAGGGGGACAAATGTGGTGAGGCTCGTAAGTGGTGCACACTGTCATCTGCGCACTCTGGGTGCTCAGAGATGGGGGTGTTAGTTCTGTCTTTAACCACATTGGGGTGCCGCTGGCCGGCGGCAGAACAAAAGAGGCCTTGGAGGGGTGCTTTGGGTCGCCACGCCACATCGAAGCACTCTTCGGACACAGTTGCATCGCAACAGAGCGTTCAGCGGGGGGAACCCCAGTGTACCCGAGGACCTCGGCCTCATCAAGGGCAGAGAAGGCGGAGGAGGCCGCCGAATGATCACGGGAAGACAATGGGGCCTTCCAGGATCTCGTGACCTCGTAATGCACCTCCGCGAAGAAGGGAACAAGGGGGGTGCGCTGACGGGTGTCTGCGCATCTAGCCCCCAAGAACCAATCATCCAACCACGAGCGCTCAGGGCAGGGTTGATGGTTCCACGCTAACCCGATGCTCGCGGTGGCCCGGGAGTGCATAGCCATCAATTCAGGATCCAACCTTGTGATGCGGCGATCGACATCGATTCCTCCTCTGGAGTCCCAAATGCAACACGAGGCACGTCCGTAGGCGGCCCCGTGACGACACTGGAAGAGCTCACGGGTTGCTGAGCTGCAGAGGGGGGTGTGGCCCGAGGAAGCATCGTCGGGGCAGTCTTCCACACCGTAACCCTCAGATCACCCTGGTCACCAGCCAAAGTGTCACCTCTCGTGGAGGGGACAGATCGGGGTGTGGCAGAGGGGACTCTACCTTTAGACAGGTCACGGAGTCTCGATCTCAGCTCAGCGATGGTCATGTTCCCATAGTGACAACATGACTCATTCATGAAAGCTGCCTTTGAGTGTTCTAAGCCCAAACACGCAAGACAGCGATCATGCCCATCAGAAGAAGGAACGGAACGACCACACCCAGAAACACACGGGTGAGACATCTTTAAAAAGACGTGCCCGTGCAAGCTGTTTTGTGAGAGGAAACTTTACAATCTGTGCCGAGAAGGCCAGGGAGAAACACACACGCTGGATGCAAACCACTGCACAGATCAGCAGGCAGGAATGTGAAACTCGCTGGAAATCGCCTATGACACCAACACAGACTGGAAAGCAGCTCATCTCGAAGAACACTTGATGACACTCAGAGAATGCAGGCTACAGGAGTGAAGAGGACCTCTTGGCTCCGAAGCAAAAACATATCTGCATGTTGCGGTGTACTTCCTTATATACCCACGAGGTAGGGCGGAGTTAAGCATGCAAATTCCGCAGACTCATGGCATTTCCATTGCCATTGGCTTGTTTTGTAATACTTGGAAGTTATAGGCTTCTAAGCGGAACCCCCCATTTCGTCGTCACTGACGTAACTCGTAGTGACCACGAAAGGGAACTATTTTCATATTTTTAATTAATTAAACTTTACATTGTAGATTTTCTTTGTATTCCTCGTCTCACTTGTATCTCAAATCTAATATCTCTCAGTTGTGAATTCAATGACGCATTCAAAAATATATGTTCTTTTTTAAAGTAAAAACTCTGATTTCTTGTAAAATATATCTTGTCAAATATTTCTTCTTGTCAAATTTATTTCATGGTGTTTGCACACACTACAAATAAATTCAATAACAATACAAATTATACTCTATTAAAACATAAATATCGCTGTGCTGAAAACAAGTTATTAAATGTAATAATGAACAGTATAGGACTCAACAATTACACCAGCCTGAACTCAAAGTAGATTACACACTTTAACCATAAGCCTTAAACAATCAATTGGCAATGAAACATTATTAGCCAAGATGCTTTAACTCCTCTTGTAATTTAATGATTTCTAGGTTTAATTTGACATTTTCAAGTTCTAGCTTTTTGCGTTCACTTTTTTATTTTCAATATCTCATCTTCTACTTTCGCACATTCAAGTTTGAGAAGCTTACAGCGGCTATAGTTTATGTCCTCATCCAGCTCATTTGGACGTTTCCTTTTCTTTGCATTTTCGACTGAAGGTAGCGGTTCTTTGTCTTGTGTGCTCTCTGGACGGTCTGTACGAAGGACAGGCAGATTTCCCGCTGATGAACATCTGCCAATGAATAAACAATAATTCGCTTTTTTAAACTTTACAGATATGATATGATATGATATGATATGATAATGATAATAATGTTACTCTGACTTTTTTCTCTCGCAACTTCCATATTTTCTATTTTCTATTCCGTGGCTTCCATATGAATTGCTCATTGGCACCTTATGTATTTTTAGGAAACAAATAATACATTATAAAACAATAAAATGATAAGAAACTATAAATACTTTGAGCAATGTCGTCTGTGGCTTCACTTCCACTTTCAACTCCAGCGTTACGGCGAGTGAGTTAGGCCTATAGCCAATTATTTCCAGGATAACTGTTGAATATGGGCCAGGCTCAGGTCTCAGACCACCTGCAGTGGGGACATGTTTTGTGCAAGAAAAAATCCTCAATTGCCTGTGTCTTAAGGTCTCTCCACTTCTTCCTAACTTCCTTTATAGGCCAGGAGCCAGGTCCACTCCTCAGGATGTTTTTTGCTACCTTTTTTTCACTATTATTTCCCATTATCTTATACCTTGGGCCATCACAAGTTGATAATGACCACCCCCAACTCGGCCCCGTTTGGTCTCAGGGGCCAAAAAACACCCTTTTTGGGGAAAAGCTTGTGGCGGAATGATGTAATTGTGAATATAAAGATACTGCAGCTACATAAATGGCCATATAACCCTAAAATTTTGCATGGTGTATCCTGACATATAGGGAAAACTAGCAGAAAAATATTCTGGGCATTGCTGCCTTTTTTCTGTCAAATATCACCCTCAACATACCCCAAAAGATTAAAAAAATGGCTGTCCGCCTGACAAATTGTCATCAAAAGTGATCATTTTCAAGCATTTTATTATATATATCACTGCCTAAAATGTACATGAAAAACTTCCCAAGTTTATAAGCTTCAATTTAAGTCCAAGATGACCTTTCTATCTAGAGGATTATAGCTGGTATAATCAAAGTTCTCCACTGTACCTCAAATCGGAGAAAACAGAAATTTCAAGCATTACCATTCTATATTGGATTAAGCATATTTTTTACATATGAACAATGTCTTAAACAAGAGTTGAGACTTGACTTATGAGCTATATTATATGAAATGAATTGCATGAAAAGTGAGCAATGTTATGCCCCTAGGTCAGGGCTATTCAATTAGCATCATTCAAGGGCCGGATTATTAAAGGGGGGGTGAAATGCTATTTCATGCATACTGAGTTTTTTACACTGTTAAAGAGTTGGATTCCCATGCTAAACATGGACAATGTTTCAAAAAATTAAATTGTACGTTTGAAGGAGTATTTCTGTGCCAAAAATGCTCCTTCCGGTTTGTCACAAGTTTCGGAAAGTTTTTTTTTCGAGTATGAGCCTGTGTGACGTCAGCTGGGGCGTAATTTGACGGCACGGCACGGCACGCCTCCAGCCGCTCGTTTTTATCCAGAAAGACTCGGTACAGCCTATCTTTATTTTTTATAAATATAATAAAACTAAAGACTTTTTGGAGATTTGAAGGATGCAATACTACTCTATAGGTACTCAAGATTAACATGAGATTGACTGAAAATGAGTGTTTCACCCCCCCTTTAAGTCGAAATGTTGAGAAGGGCCGGTGGATTTAGCTTATTTATTGAAACATTATTTATTACTTATTGAAACATATAGTCCATGAGCCAGGGGGGTCCATCGGTATCAACGGGGGGGGGGGGGGGGGGGGCAAATGCTATCATTGTTTTTTGGCAAGGTATACACCCCTAGTATTAGAAAAATCACGATAGCAGTGCAGCGGTGATATCGAAATCACTTTTTTGAGCTCATGAAGTTACTAACCCCCTAAAATAAATTCCGTTTTTGAAATCTGGTGTATATCTGGTTTAGGCTCATGCTAGGGATATTATCAATATTCTATAATATGGTGCTTGGTATCGTTGGAAAGGGGACCTTTTAGGCTTTCATTTAAGCCCAGTACTGAATCTGTCTGACAAACACAGAGGTCACATGACTTCTTTATACCAGAAATAACACACATTTTTTCACAATTTCCGCCTAAACTGTATGCTTTCTTTTATCCCTGTTGCATGAAAGAACACCACGGACACAAAACTCAACAACTTCAATACTCAAAGCACTCTGATGACTCAGAAAAATGTATAATATACCCATACTATTTATTTGTGAGAGCCTTAAATTAGACTTGTGCAGCCAGCACAAGTCTTCAAAATAGAATAGAGCCAATAGAATGGACAAATAGAATACCCTATTAGTCCAGGGCCAAATGGCCTATTTATTCATGTACAGTTGTAATAAAAAGTAATTATTTCAATAGTGTAGTCAATGGTGTTGTAAACATAACACTTGTAAGTGGTTTAACAAAATGTTTCTATCATGTATTTTGATATTCACCCACTTTCAGTTAGAATGTCAGAAAGTAGCTCATGCATGGAATATTGATGGATTTCAACAGTTTGACATGCTTTTGTCAGTATTGTGAAAAGATTGTTGGTTCAGTTGACTGGTTATAACAACACTACCAACTATGCCATCTTCAATCAACTTCCATTGAGTTCCAGGGGTATTAAATGTAAGTACAAAATACTTTTTCTCTTGTGCTTGTGAATTGGTGGGGAATAGTAGCAGTAGCTAATGTAAGCTTGGTGTTTTAAGCAGGCTAGCTAGCTTGCAGGTTAAACAGTGTAACAGTAACTGCTACAGTGCAGTCAGGGCTCTCAAGTGTCACGTGACAGTCACAAATTTTGGTCTTTTGTCACGCCCTCTCGCTACACATTGTATTTCTCACGTGGAAAAACTATTTATAATATATTTAATATGCCGCAGCGCCCAAAATGTCTCTGGCCGCGCCAGACTCATTATGGAACCGGCAGGACTCGCTGTAAAAATCTATTATTGTCTATCCATTATAAAAGTGCATCTATCCATTATAAAAGTCCATCTATCCATCATAAAAGTGCATCTATCCATCATAAAAGTGCATCTATCCATTATAAAAGTCCATCTATCCATTATAAAAGTGCATCTATCCATCATAAAAGTGCATCTATCCATTATAAAAGTCCATCTATCCATTATAAAAGTCCATCTATCCATTATAAAAGTCCATCTATCCATCATAAAAGTCCATCTATCCATTATAAAAGTCCATCTATCCATCATAAAAGTCCATCTCTCCATCATAAAAGTCCATCTCTCCATCATAAAAGTCCATCTCTCCATCCGAAAAATACCATCTATCCATTATAAATTCCATCTATCCATCATAAAAGTGCATCTCTTCATCATAAAAGTGCATCTATCCATTATAAAAGTGCATCTATCCATCATAAAAGTGCATCTATCCATTATAAAAGTGCATCTATCCATTATAAAAGTCCATCTATCCATTATAAAAGTGCATCTCTCCATCATAAAAGTGCATCTCTCCATCATAAAAGTGCATCTCTCCATCATAAAAGTGCATCTATCCATTATAAAAGTGCATCTATCCATTATAAAAGAGCATCTATCCATCTTAAAAGTGCATCTATCCATTATAAAAGTCCATCTATCCATCATAAAAGTCCATCTATCCATTATAAAAGTCCATCTATCCATCATAAAAGTCCATCTCTCCATCATAAAAGTCCATCTCTCCATCATAAAAGTCCATCTCTCCATCCGAAAAATACCATCTATCCATTATAAATTCCATCTATCCATCATAAAAGTGCATCTCTTCATCATAAAAGTGCATCTATCCATTATAAAAGTGCATCTATCCATCATAAAAGTGCATCTATCCATTATAAAAGTGCATCTATCCATTATAAAAGTCCATCTATCCATTATAAAAGTGCATCTCTCCATCATAAAAGTGCATCTCTCCATCATAAAAGTGCATCTCTCCATCATAAAAGTGCATCTATCCATTATAAAAGTGCATCTATCCATTATAAAAGAGCATCTATCCATCTTAAAAGTGCATCTATCCATTATAAAAGAGCATCTGTCCATCATAAAAGTGCATCTATCCATCTTAAAAGTGTCTCTATCCATTATAAAAGAGTATATCTCCATCATAAAAGTGCATCTCTCCATCATAAAATGCATCTATCCATTATAAAAGTGCAGCTATCCATTATAAAAGAGCATCTCACCATCATAAAAGTGCATCTATCCATTATAAAAGTGCATCTATCCATCATAAAAGTGCATCTCTCCATCATAAATGTGCATCTGTCCATCATAAAAGTGCATCTATCCGTTATAAAAGTGCATCAATCTATAATAAAAGTGCATCTCTCCATCATAAAAGTGCATCTCTCCATCATAAAAGTGCATCTATCCATTATTAAAGTGCATCTCTCCATCATAAAAGTGCATCTCTCATCATAAAAGTGCATCTATCCATTATAAAAGTGCATCTATCCATTATAAAAGTGCATCTATCCATCATAAAAGTGCATCTATCCATCATAAAAGTGCATCTATCCATTATAAAAGTGCATCTATCCATTATAAAAGTGCATCTATCCATCATAAAAGTGCATCTCTTCATCATAAAAGTGCATGTCTTCATGTTCATTTTATGAAGTATACTTAAGTAATTTTACCCTCTTGATAGAGGCCAGTGCAAGCAGCAGCAAAATCTTCAAAGAGAGAAGCTTTAAGTCTACTGACTTCAAAGGCTCAAAGGGAGCATCCTGAAGAGCTTGAAGCACCAGGGAAAGGTCCCAAGAGATTATGGAGGGGGGACAAGGAGGGTTTAACCTTCTCGCCCCCCTAAGGAACCTGACGACCAGTTCGTGCTTTCCATAGATGGCACATAGATGGCAACTGATTTGCCATCTATGTGGTCGTGATAAGCTAAAATGGCAGCAGCATGTACTTTGAGGGTGGATAGAGACAGCCTTCGCTCCAACCCTTGCTGCAAAAAGGAAAGCACGGACCCTATTGAACATCTTCGGGGGTCCTCTCGGCGAGAAGAAAACTACTTGACGAACAGGTTCCACTTCAAGGCACACGTCTCGTGGACGGCGTCTGTGCAGAAGTGATGGTGTTAAGTACCTATGGGGGTAAGTCACCTAGAACCAGAAATGGAGTTTCCAGAGGTCCGGACGCTGGTGCCATAGGGTGCCCTGTCTCTGAGTCAGAAGATCCTTCCTCAGAGGAATGGGAGGGACTGTCACGAGGAGCATGATTTCTGGGAACCAGGTCTGGGTGGGCCAATAGGGGGCCACCAGAAGGACCTGCTCCTCGTCCTCCCTGACTTTGCACAGGGTCCTACCTTTGAAGGTGTTCAAGCAGTTCAGCACCGACTGAGCGCGTTTGCTCTGTGAGGCGTGCTGTCTGTGTGATCGAATCCAACTCCATACCGAGAAAAGAGATCCTCTTGGGGTGAGTTTGCTCTTCTCCCAGTTGGCCGGAAGACGCAACTGGCTGAGGTTACTGAGCACGAGGTCCCTGTGTTCGCATAACTGATCTCGAGAGTGTGCTAATATGAGTCAGTTGTTGAAATAGTTCAGGATGTGCACACCCTGTTCTCTCATGGAAACAAGGGTCCCCTTCGTGACTTTTGTGAAGACACGGGGAGACAGGGATAGCCCGAAGGGCAGGACCTTCTACTGATATGCTCGACCCTCGAACGCAAAGCGCAGAAATGGCCTGTGTCGAGGAAGAATCAAGACATGAAAGTACGCGTCGACCCTTCAGGTCGATCGCTGCAAACCAATCTTGGGGATGGATGCATTCGAAAATGCGTTTCTGCATGAGCATTTTGAACCCACCACATTTCTTGGGTACAATAAAGTAGGGACTGTAGTGCCCTGACCTCCTATCGGCTGGAGGGACTGGCTCTATCGCGTCCTAGTAGGACTGGGATCTCTGCTCGCAAGACATGGGCATCGGCTGCTCTCACTGTAGTGGAGTGAATGGCCCAATCTATCTCCGGGTCGCCCGTCCTAGGGCTGCTTGCTCTTGGCTTTACCGCCCTGCTTGGCAGGGGCCTGAACGGGTAGGGGGTTGCCTGCCTGCGACTGGCTCCTTGGCTCCACTTAGGTGGAGGCTGCTGCTGCAGCGCGGGAGCGAGGGCAGACACAGAAGGCCGCCCCGGCGACGAGCAGACTGAGGGGCTGCGGGCAATGGGGTGGAGGCAGCAGCTGACCGCCGCAGCAGGATGTGCTTGATGGTCTCAGTCTGCTTTTCAGCCAGTTTCTGCTGGGCAAAGTTCTCGACCACCTTGCCTTTGAGTGCTCTCAAGCGCACCTTACCAGCTGTGAGAACAGCTTTTGTTTGCTCAAGTCAAAACAAAAGCAAAAAAAAAAGAAAGTGAGAGAATAAAGACCGCTCGCACTGCTGTGCTGTCACCCGCACCAGTGTGGAGAGGTCTGAAGAAGAAGCAGCTCGCTCAGTTTCACAATCTCCTTGAAGGTATGTAGAACACATCGAAGTGCTTGGCTCCAAAAACTGATGAAATCCATATAAATATAGAAGAAGATGAGGAAAATGATGATTAAGAGTTTATATTCTACACTAATACAACACACTTACATGACCAGTCATCAAAGTACAGCATGGATAAGCAGCAAAAAGATCTAAGAACCGAATAAATGTTTTCTATTTTATGTTTGAGCTGTATTTTAGTTTCGCCATTTGGCTGTAAAGAATGTTTACCTGTACAGAAGGTTACTAACGTTTACTCTATTGAAGGTTTTTTGATAACAGACTACACACTAGAGTCATCTTTATTCCTTGTGTTGCGAGGACTTTTTGGACTTATGGAACCCATAAGGAATGGTAATGCTTGAAAATACTGTTTTCTCCGATTTGAGGTACAGTGGAGAACTTTGGTTACACCAGCTATAATCCTCTAGATAGAATGGTCATCTTGGACTTAAATTGAAGCTTATAAACTTGGGAAGTTTTTCATATACATTTTAGGCAGTGATATATATAATAAAATGCTTGAAAATGATCACTTTTGATGACAATTTGTCAGGCGGACAGCCATTTTTTTGTCTTTTGGGGTATGTTGAGGGTGATATTTGACAGAAAAAAGGCAGCAATGCCCAGAATCTTTTTCTGCTAGTTTCCCCTATGTGTTAGGATACACCATGCAAAATTTTAGGGTTATATAGCCATTTATGTAGCTGCAGTACCTTTATATTCACAATTACATCATTCCGCCAAAAGCTTTTTCCAAAAAGGGTGTTTTTTGGCCCCTGAGACCAAACGGGGCCGAGTTGGGGGTGGTCATTATCAACTTGTGATGGCCCAAGGTATAAGATAATAGGAAATAATAGTGAAAAAAAGGTAGCAAAAACATCCTGAGGAGTGGACCTGACTCCCGGCCTATTATCTCCCTCTGCTCACAGCCTTTTGCATTTATTTTGTTTATGTCCTGCCAAATCGCATCTTTTTTTCGGTTTGTGACAGATGAGTTTAATTTGCTTTCAAGGACAGTTTTGTTTTCTTGTTTCCATCAATTTAAATAAGAATTTCTTCATGACTGATTTTTTTTTCCTGTTTCTTTTCTCTTCCATGTGTGGGTTATTTCTCTTCCATGTGGGTGTGATATTGTCAATTAAAAGTTTAATGTTTTGAGTTTGATTACGTTTGTTTTAATGTCTTTTTTACTTTCAGTTAGTCAAGAACGAGTTTGAAATTACGCGCTGTTCAGACTATTTCCTATTTACCTACCAGAAGGCTTGTGATTGGGTTAAAAATAGACGTCATTCTATGTGTCAACGCACTACTTTATGGAGAGCTTACGATCTTCTAGCTACGTTCTTCCTTAAGAACAAATGGTGCAACCGAATAAATTAGTTAGTTAGAGTTAGTTATAAACTAGCTAGTAGTTACTAAGCATCTAGTTTGGACTTTACATTCCAGTTTAAGTAAGAACTTACGAACAGCTGGTGCAACCCTACCCAGGGACCAGCCTAGACTGATCACACCGGTATGATCGTACATGCAAAAGGTTTAATGACCATGGAGAAAAACTAGCAAAGAAATCTGGCAAACAGCAACAGAACAAAATGAACACAAAGCCAAAACTGACTATACATGTTAAACACAGCCTCATATTCATCTTTTAAATTCAATATAGCATCTAATCCGACTAAGGTATATTGCTTGATCAACGTTTAAATGGTTAGGTGCAGTGTTCGTTGTAAGCAGCTGGTCCTGTAGCGCGCTAATCAGAGTTCCTCTGAAAAATGTAAAAGTTGCAAGCAAACACAAAAGCATTGAAAATATAATTTAGAAATATTACGTCATACTCCAGGGTTCCAGGAGCTGGAGTACTGCGCACTCATCAAAAATGCTGCTTGATACACTAAAAGATACAGAGTGAAATTTCTATATAATATATACATACATATATATATATATATATATATATATATATATATATATATATATATATATATATATATATATATATATATGAAACAAAATCTATAGAATGCAATGACTAGATATTTTTCAAGAGCGTGAGTAATTAAAGGGATAATGATTTACTCACTCTGTCTGAAGCCATCCTAGGTGTATATGACATTCTTATTTCAGACAAATACAATTGGAGTTATATTAAAAAATGTCCTGGCTCTTAATAAAGACCTTCTGAAGTGAAGTGGTGCGTTCGTGTAAGAAAAATATCTATATTTAAAACTTTATCGACTAAAATAACTAGCTTCCAGCAGACGGCATATGCATGTCGACTTAAGTAACACTTGACGATGTATGACGTAGGATGTAGAAGCGTAAGCTTTAACGCCTCTCATGGTTCAAACAAACAGGGCTGGGCAACGCGTTCGTCATTATGTTGTGCGTCAAGTTCAAGGGTTAGTCTTTCGTAGTAAATCGATGTGTACAGTGGAATATCACTTCTTGCTGACAGTGTGAATGTAGCCATAGAATTATAAAATATAAAGCAATATATTACATAATACATTCACTCAAATAGCTCACAATTATCCATGTGTAAATATTAAGTAGCAAAACTGATGACACTCCAATCAGAATTTCAGGTTAATATAAATAGGGTTAAATATAATAAATATAAGTTATGTGCTTTGGAAAATGAATCCTGGTGGTGGGAGACAAAGAGGAAGAGGAAGGGGTGAAGGGGATGGGGTCAAAGGACATTTTGTTCCTGATGAAATACAAAGCACTATAGTTGACCATATTCTTGTGCAGGAATGATCATGAAGGAAGTTGGTCTACAGGATCATCTACAGGGTTTTTACACATACAGTAATTATAGTAGCAGTACTTTAGATGAGAACTTTCACTATTCTATGTACAGTAATTACTGTAGCACATGTTGTACACCCTCAACCTCGTAATTATCAAACTGATTTGTAGCCAAGTACTTTCTTACATTTAGCATTTTTAAAGTACTGAGAGACAACTGCCTAGGGGAGGGAGAGAAAGTCTTTGTCAGAAGATTAAAAAAACTGTTATAGTATGGCAAATTTGGTCATTAGTACTACAAAGTAATTTGGCAGAGGATGCTGAATTTATTTATTTTACTGTACTGTAATTGACAGTATTGTATTGCAATTCCAAGTTCACATTCAATTCTTTGGTATTTCAACTTTTCTTTTCAGTGCTTTTCATCTAGACCTACTGCACAATCTCTTTATAGTATTGTAATGAAAATAAAATTTCTTTAAGCTTATTGTTGAATTTCACTGTATCTGCACCACTATGTATGTTGTATACTGTAATAGACATTGAGCTGTAAAATTATACACTGTCAGAAAAAAGGGTACGGTTGGTATGCCATGTCTATCGAGAACATAGAAAGCTTGTTCTACCTCATGATGATATGGATGCTACTGAATACATGGACAATGACAATGATTTTGAGGAAATGGTCTGTCACAATGATCTGGAGCATACCAATGAGCTAAAGCCTAGGACAGATGAAATGCATCCACCTAGTAGGAATGAGCTTTTGACAAACTTTAAAGAAAATGTAAATAAATGTAGAGAAAAAAATCACAATCCACAGAATGTCCATCAGGAAATAGTGAATGACATACCTTTTTTATTTTGTTATTTTAAAGAGAATTACAACTATTTTATTACTTACCATCTTCAAAAAAATGGGTTCAAAATTTTAGAATGTCCCGAAATAAAATAAATGGTACAGTCAAGGGATTTTTTTGAAGAAGCTTCCAAAATTGTTAGCTCTCCAATACATGTTGAAAGAACATTGTAAATCTAAGCTTAGGCTGGTCGAAACAGTACATCATATTTTGAGGTCACCTAATGGACACAAAATAGGCAAATATTCATATGTACCAATCACTGAGGTTTTAAGTAACTATTGCTCACATGAGGAGATATTTGATGAAATTCAAGCAAACAACTATTTAGACAGAGATCCAGATTATTTAAGTGACTACTCAGATGGTACATATTTCAAGGAACATCCCTTCTTTAAAGTTAATCCGCATGCCTTACTTCTTCATTTTTATGAAGACGAATTTGAAGTTGTCAACCCCTTAGGTTCAAAGTAAACCAAGCACAAGCTTTGCACTTTTTATTATATGGTAGGCAACCTTAAATATCGCTCGAAACTGAAGCACATTCATCTGGCTTTAATAGTACGACAAACATTTGAAAAACGCTGTGGTTTAGCGACCGTCTTAAAACCAATGTTAGATGATCTTAAAAAACTTGAAAGTGAAGGGTTCATGGTAACTGTAGGTGGGATTGAGCAGACTATTCATTTTCAGCAGACAATCTTTCAGCACATATGTTAGCTGGGTTTACAATGTCGTTTAAGCTAGAATTTGTCGCTATTGCATGGCAACCCACAATGAAATAAAAGAGAAATTCAGAGAGAGTGATTTTGTTTTAAGAACCCCAGAGGTACATCAGTACCATCTAACGTGTATTGAAAACACTGAGGATAAAATAATGCATGGTGTACTGTAAACTATCCTTCACCATTTAATGAACTGAACTATTTTGATGTGACAAAGGCATTTTTGCCTGATATAATGCATGATTTATTAGAGGGCATCATTCATCTTATAATAAAGCTAGTTCTGAGCTGGTCTCACAAAGAAAAACATATTATGATTCAAGAGTTAAACGATGAACTTCAGCAACTTTCCATAGGTCAAAATGACATGAACAACACACCAGTACAGATGTCAGAGCAAACTTTACACAAATCTGGAATTGTTGGATCGGCTTCACAAAAGTGGTTTCTGTTTAGGATTTTGCTATTTTTAATGGCACACCGTATTCCTCCCATTAGCAAACATTGGAATGTTTTTCTGTTATGTCGTTCTTACAAATTCTTACAAATGTACATGAAAATGAAAATTTTGCAAAGACATTCATCGTTTCAGAAGTGACTGTTGACAGTAAAGTATGCTTTAACCCTCAGGGGACCACAAACGCGCCCGCGCGTTTTGCTCGGTTTTTTTTTTTAGCAATGAAAATAAACACCAAATGCTCTGTTAATTTTGATCTTTCATTTTCGTGTAATACATCAATCGATCCTGTTCAGTTTCTATTTTTTTTCTGTATACTCACAATAAAAATAAAGTGTTTTGCTTTTTGACAAATAAAGAAAAATTAACATGATGCGATTTCTCCCTTCTCTCTGTCCGTGAACTCCCATTTGAAACGCGTTCGAAAATGATCTATAACTCCGCGAAAATTCAGTCAAACAGGCAAACAGACCCACGGGCATAAAGCTTGAGATCGCATCTGTTAAATGAAGTAACTTATATAAAAAACAAATATTCTCAGCTTCTGTAATCTGTATAAAAAGAGAGCGACTCCAGTCGAGCTCATTAAGAGCTAATTCACAGTAATGTGACCACTCCCCGGAGAGCGCGTGCTATTCAAACGCAAATTCTGAGAACTATTGAAGATCTGTGAAACGCCCATCAGCTGTAAACACAGCGCGTCGCGATCGAGTGAGGCATAATATAGCCTACCTTATGGAGAAACGATTCCTCAGAACAGTGCTGATATGAGGAGCAATATCTCCTGATATGAGGAGCAGATTCCGCTGAGGAGTGAGGTAGGCTGTTTTCTTTTCTCACGTGTGGAATAACGTTATGGAATAACTTTAGTGTAGGCCTATGCAAACCGCAAAAAGATGAATCGCATTTCTATAATATGACTCGCCTTTCTGTGAGATGAATGAAGGGTACATGTTTGTAAAGACTGTTTAGCCTAAATATGAATCGCGCGTCTGTGTGTGAAATAATAAACTGCTTTGCTATAGCCTACTGAGATGAGTAAAAATCCACTGGAATATGTTGAAAAAAATGTATTTGTATAAACAACGTATTAAACTGCAAAAAAAATACTATTTTTTTCAAAAATAAATTCATAGACTAAGATGTTAGATGTTCCAATGTTGGCTATATTCAAACTAATGAATACATATGATAAAATATAGGCCTATAATCTTTTTTCTTTTTTTTTTTACAAAGAAAGAGTACACTTGAAATATTGTTGAAATTGTAATTATTGTTGTAATTGTAACATTTTTAATAAAATAGCAAAACATATTTACAAGAGAAATGTAAGCGAAATCTTAAATGGTCAATATAAGTCTTCTTCTAAATACATCTTTTGTCCTTGTGGCTCAGTCAGTGTCACACCTGAATGAATGGCTCATTAGGCAGAGTCATTATGCAGAGTGGGTGGGGAGATTATGCAGAGATTATGCAATCTAAGGTGTAAACTACTCCTCCCCCTTGCATATTGGCTTTCCAAGCAAAACCTGTTTTACAGCATTTAAATCAATGTATTTTTTTTTTGTGAACGATAAAGCAAAACTATTTTCACATAATTTTGAAGCTAGAACACAAAGGGAGAACATCCATTAGTCAAAGGTCTTGTGGACACATATTTAATATGTGTTTTGTGGTCTTAATTCAGCAACTTTCATTTTAATTTTTTCCAATAACCACGCATAAACATTATTCTCTTAAAAATACAAACATCTGCATACACGTTGCTCGCATATTATGGTAGCCCTGTTTGTGCTATATAGAGTGAATTTACACCTTTGCCATTAACATGTTTATAAATAACTGAATAAAGCACAAATGTCAAGGCATGTCAGAACATCTCAAAGGCCCCAAAAACACAGTGGTCCCCTGAGGGTTAAAAGATGTATTCATAGTTGACTTCGTCCATGCAGAAGAAATGTCTCTATTTTTCCAAATTAAGTACATTTTAAATGTCAATACTGTATAGTTTCTGTGTGGCAAGTTTTTAATACCAGTGTCGTATGATTCACACTTCCATGCGTACACAGTCAAAGTTGACTTTGAATGGAGTATTATGAAACCAGAGCAAGAGATGGACTTTCAGGCCCTTGACACATACTCTGCTGATGATAAATTGTTTGTGATCCTCAAGAATGTTTAAAAAGTTCAAATTAAATGTGTAGTACTGTGTTTGGTGAAATGTGTGTTTGTGATCAAATGTTTTAAGGGTATATAGTTACAATTAATTAAATGTGTACTGCTGGAAAAAGATTGCTTTGTCATTCTTGATGTTCAAAACTGTTTTAAAAGTAGAAAAATTTACTTAAAATGAGATCTAGTACTGATTTGAAAAAAAAGAAAAAATGAAATCTCTTGGTGATTCTTGATGTTAACATTTTATTACATGTTAAAAAAAGGTTAATGAAATGTATTGTACTGATTTTGAAAAAAAGCTTAATATAATATTAAGCTTAATATTCTTACTGTTATTCTTAATTTTTTTAGAGTATAAAAAGTTGAAGTAAAACTGCTCAATATATGCATCCTGTTATGACACATTGTGATAGTGCTTAAAATATTCATCCTGTGAAAAATGTGAGAATGTAATCATTTTGAATGTTTAATAAATTATATAGAGCATTCTGGCCTTTTTAATGTGCTGTATGGAGTACAAATTTGCCATCATAAGGTAAAACGCTTGTCACTGGCCCTTAAAAGGACAAATAGCAGTACATATTTGTCTTTGAAAGGTATATACTGCAAGGGTACTGATACATACCCATGTGAAAGGGTACAACGGTTGTACCCTTGAGGGTACTGCCACGGTGACAAGCCATTGTACCCCTGAAGGTACAAATTTTGCATTTTTTTTCTGATAGTGTACCTGATTGCCAAAAGGAGGTTTTTGTAACAGTGTTTTGAATTGATCTCATCAGTATGTATGTTGTACTGTATGTGTTTTCAACCCGATCTCATTAAATGCGTCTCTATAGCACGCATCATGCATCATGCAATTTATACGCAATCAATAGTTTTTACTTGCATATGATACGCACTGTAAACCCCTTGGGTAGGATTAGGGTACGTGCGTATTACGTAAGGGATAGGTCTTATAGGACACGAAGCTGAGGGGTCTTGAATCAGCCTGAAGGGGTTGTATTCGCTATAACAACTGCCTCGCTCTACATTATCCCGCTTATTACATGGCTACCTACCAAATAAATCAATAATTTGACACAAAATAGAAAATAGTATGTTCCGTTGTGGTGAACAAATGAGTCCTACTGAAGAGATGAGTCCGGGCTTAGAACCCAAGCAATCCGATTGGTTCAAAGCACGTTTTATGGGTAATCGCTTTAGTGCCTGGTTACAAATCATACAAAATCACTTTATTATAGAAGACGTTTGTACTATGTTATAATGAGTCATTAATGTATTTTAACTTATATGTTTCATATACTAGTATTTAACCGAAGCTATAGATTGTGAAATTAAACATTTCTCGTCGTTAGTGTTTTTTTTTTGTTTTTTGTTTTTTAGTAAATAAACAACATATTGGAGCTTCAAAAAACTACATTCTTGACTGAGAAACTCTTAAAACTACATTTCGTGACACAATAACAGTAGTATTTTTAAATTTTGCGGGCTTTCTCCTCTGCTATTGAGGCAACTTGAGATTTTAAATATTAGCTATAGAATATATACAATTAACATAATATACAACTTAATTTAATCTTACCTTGCATATAGCCGCGGGATTTAGCATTCTGCATAAAGCTAACACATAATAACACTAAAACAGCTCACGTTAGCTACAAGTTGTTGCGAGAACAGATTTAGATCAGGCATACTACTGGCATACTAATGGGGTCCTAAGCTCAGACTCATCTCTTCAATTCACCTTATTCCGCCCCGCCCACTTTTACTTCTGTCCAGTACTTCCGTTGTAAACCAACTTCCGGTTTAGCGGACCCTCATTCAATTTCGAGGAGAACTGCAGAGAAGTCTCACTGATAAAATGTCACATAAGATAAGCTAATTTGTGCCAAATGTGCTATGTACGTGTGTACCAACAGCACAGCAATGCACTGTTTCTCGGGGTAATTTTTAAACGACTTTTAGGTGTTTATATGACCCGTCTGCCTGTCTGATCGCAGCCCGGCCGATGTGTAGTGTTTAGCCTACATTAGCCACAAACATCTAATGTTGTAATGGTCTCACTACAGGACACATGCACATGCTATACCTTGTTTGAAAGCTATGGTCGTCTAGAATTCAGTCGCTGGATTTATTTTACAGCCATTACTTGTGTTAGAGATCAAACCATAAGAAATTGCAGCTAGCAGTTAGCTAAGCTAACGTTACCCTCTTGTTCATCTAGTTGAGGCTCTACTTTCTTTCTACACCAGTTCGTGGCTATTTTTTTCTCATCTGTTGGCTATACACTGCAAATGTATCTGGTGATTAAGCAAACAAACTGTGGTGTAATAATGTTTCAAACTTTACATGTAGTAGTGTTTGTGCACATCTTCATAACTACCCAGACAGCAAGCCAACATTGAATAAACATTGTTTTTCCATCTGAATCATCATTATGGTTGATATTGAAATTTCAATGTAAAATAAATGTTGAATCACCGTTACCATATCGATGAAAACCTGATGTTAATTAATGTTGATGGCAACAATATTGGAACAACATTGATCTATAGTTATCTTTGTGATTGATTAAGCATTGATATTTGGTTTACCGGACGATCGCTGAATGTGTTGAAAAGTCATTGATTTATAGTTGACCGGGAAACGACGCATTGTTGAAAAGTCATCGACATATAGTTGACCGGGAAATATGATTGAAAATGCATCGATATATAGTTGACTGGGAAATATGATTGAAAATGCATCGATACATAGTTGACCGGGAAATGTGATTGAAAATCTATCGATTTTTGGTTGACCGAGAGATCAACACCAACGTACTGCACCGGACACAGCTCATTTCTGGACCCTTGGCACAAGCGTACAGGTAAGCTTGCTTATAATGTTCGATATGAATGAATTGTAGCCTACCTAATCAAATACTGTTAGGCTGATCGTTAACATGATGGTTAGTGTAGTAACCGACGCAGTGCTGGTCAATGAAATAGATTTTTGTTTTACCATGTGTCAAAATCTGCCAAACTCTTCTAGGTTATAAAGTTAGCAAAACCTCCGAGTCCATTTTATTTTTGTGATAGCTCAAAATACATGTCTGTACCCATTGCTAGTGTCGTGAAATCTATTAACACAGAACCTCCACGAAATGCCGATTAGACCATCTCGTCGTAATACTAATACAAAATATTAATAATTCTCGAGCAGGGCTGCAATATTCGTGCGATACAGTTTTGTAACTCAATTGTGTTTGTTTTCAGAAATGATAACAGTCGTTTTATACTAGTGCTTATGCGATATCACGATTTTTGATGATCTTCTCCAAGATCTGCTTTTGAGGAAAACATTTCATTGGCGTTCTGTTCTGCACCTTTTCTGAGTGCCGGGAAGCGCGCGCGCACTGTCAGCGCCTGACAACCAGGCCTGGCGACAAGGGGGGCTTAGCCCCACATACTTCATATAGAAACAATTAAAATTTTAAAGACATAGCCTATTTATTATTATTAGCCTGTTTTTGCCTGAGATTTGCGGTGAGATTTATGCATGTGCTCGGGGGTATACTATTCCTCCATGCACCCAGTATTTAAGCAGAAATTAATATAAATGTGCAATTAGTCGACCGGAATTTCTTTTGTCTGGTAACTCTAATCAATACATTTACTATTTACTTAGTTATAAGTATCCAGTTATTTAGCCTATATTGAATTTGAATTTGTTCCAAGTGTTTAAATATGTGTTCTGTTTAACTTAAATGCTAATTTTTTGCATTGTGATTTTATTTTCTGTTTTAGATGCTCTACTCAGCAGATGGGGACAGCCGCCGTCACCCACAGGCTGTGCAAAAGTGGCTGCGCTATGCGCCAGACCGGGCAGGAGGGACTGGACGTCAAAATATTCGGCATCAGAGGACATTGAAGTGTAAATAAAGAGTACAAATAATTAAATAAAAAGGCTAATAAAAATAAATTTGTTTTAGTGTGGTGTGTTCAGTGTTTTATACGAGATTTCAAATGTTCTATTACTACTGGCTGTAGATAAAGCAGGCTATTTAAATTATGGCATTACATTTAAAATTAACATTTAAAAACGATTGAAATTCCTTTGAAATCACGTTGATCCTTAGTTTAGTTTAAATTTCGGCATTGTTTCAATATTCCTGATAATTGAAATACCATTGAAATTCCGTTGATCTGTGGACATGATTTCAACGTTGTTTCAATATTAAAACAGGGTGCAAAATGATGTAGAATCAACATCAGAGTTCGATGTTGATTCAATGACTTATTGTTGAAAAAGGAATGTTGATTTAACATAGTTTCAATGACTGTTTGCTATCTGGGTAAGTAATAGCTATTAGAAAGACACAGCTATTAAATAATTTGATTGTGGCATTGTTTCAAAAGCTTCAAGTGAAATGTACTTTAGTATGTTGCAGCAGTTGTTAATAACCATAGGCCAACGCATTTGGCTATAATATTATAGTCTATCTACTTATATCAAGACAGATAACAGATTGGACCAGGGCAAACAAAGCGCTAAGTAGCTAAACCAGGAAGTGAGATTACACGGATGGCGCCATCCAGTGCTACTTCCAGAATAAGGTGAATAGGATTCATTTGTTCACCACACCGTCTCTATGGTTAGAATCCTGCATCCATAGCAACGCTCTCTTTTTCATGGCAACGGTGTGTTATACTTAGTAGCGGTCTGTTATGAAGAAACAGACCGAATTCTACATTAGAATTCAACCAAGCCATGTAATAAGTTTGGATAAAGGATGTGGTGTGTTGTAAGTGGGTATTACACACAATAAAACAAAAAAAAGAAAAGAAAAGATGGCGCCGGTGGTCATGGCATGCCGTTTACCTGCTCCGTTTGTTTTTGTTGCTGATAACCAGTTTTACTCAATATGCATCTTCGTTTCGCGACTGGCATGAGTGGATGGATTCACCCGATAGTTCCTGATGGCCCGGCCTTTGTGAGACAAACGGGATGGTCACGAGTCTGTACGAGAGGCATTGAGCTACGGAATCTTCGCTCCGTTTGCTGCAAGCGGCAAATGATCAAAGAAAATGCCACAATACAAAATGGCTTTACTTAACGTTCGCTCCGTGGGAAACAAAACTTTCATGCTCAACGATTTTATTATGAACAATAAGCTGGATTTCCCTTTTCTGTCGGAAACTTGGTTAAAGGTAGGAGATCTCACTCCGATGGCTGAACTTTTACCACTGGGTTACTCCTTTTTTATAATTCTCCTCGGTTAACTGGTCGAGGTGGGGGCCTTATGTCTATTTTTAAAGATGAAATCAGATGTCGGACGATCTCTACCGAACTTTATACCCTTTGAGCTACAAACGTTTCAGATAATGTTTACAAATCCTGTGCTGGTGGCGCTTGAGTATCGTCCTCCAAAGCCAAATAAGGATTTTGTGAATGAATTTTCTGATTTTGTGAGTAGGTTGATTACACAATTCGACTGTTTTTTAATTATTGGGGATTTTAATGTACACTTGTGCTGTGGGAAGGATGTGGTTTCCAGAGAGTTTGCAAATATGATTGACTCTTTTGATCTGACACAGTGGGTCAAAGGCCCAACTCATAAGTTGGGCCATACATTAGATCTGGTTTATCTTTTAACCTGCACATTCAGGACATTATTACTGACGAAGTAGTGTTTTTGGACCATAAACCAGTGTTTTTCAATGTATGTTCTTATAAGAATGTGAGAAAGTCACTGCCAGAAAAAATATGGTTTCGGAAAATCAATTCCTCTACTAGTGTCGAGTTCTCTACTCTGTATAAAGACTATGGTGAATCTATCTTATCTGAAACATCTTTGATGAATTTAAGTGTTGATGAGTTGTTAGAACAGTTTAATTCTGTTTGTGCTGATATTTTAGATAATGTTGCTGCTCTTAAAGCTAAAAGGGGTCAAATTAAACATTTGCCATGGGATAATGAACCCCTACGGGCACCTAGACAACATACTCGACAAGCTGAGAGGAAGTGGAAAAAACATAAATTGCAGGTCCATTATGAGATATTTAATCGTTACAGACATTTCAGAAGGCTTCTAGAGATGCTAAACACAAGTATTACTCGGATGTTATCACTCAACATTTGAATGAACCTAACATTTTATTTGAGATTATAAATTCAGTTATTAACCCTAGGCAAACTAGGTATCCTTCTGTCTTAAATTGTGAAGACTTTTTGAAAAATTTTAATGATAAAATTGTTAGTATACACTCTACAATACTGAAATTACTGGTGGCTCCGTCTTTTGAACTGGCTGTGCCTTGTAGCACAGAATGGAGTGAATTCCATCTTATTACCCTTCCGGTTTTGGCGGATATTGTTGTACATCTTAAGCCTTCCTCATCTAAAGGTGATGTCATGTCACCTCATCTTTTTAAGCAGATTTTTGCTAGTGTAGGGACCATGGTGTTGAAACTAATTAACAAATGCCTTAGTCAGGGCATCTGTCCAGCAGATTTTAAGTATGCTACAGTTCTTCCATTATTAAAGAGGCCTAATTTGTCAATAGAGGATCCTAATAATTTTAGACCGATCTCAAATTTACCTTTTTTAGCCAAGTTTTTAGAAAAAGTGGTATTTAAGCAGCTACAAGCACATATCACTGTAAATTCAATTAGTGAGCCCTTTCAGTCGGGCTTTAAGTCCTGCCATAGCACAGAGACAGTGTTGGTCAAAGCGTTAAATGACATCTTTGTTTCACTGGATAATGGTGAAAGTGTTATTTTAATTCTGCTTGACCTTAGTGCAGTGTTTGATATGGTGGACCATGAGATTTTAATTAATCGCTTTGAACATTGGGTTGGCCTAAAAGGTAATGTTCTCAAATGGTTTAAATCTTATCTCACGGACAGATTTGTTTCTGTTAGTTTTGGGGGCTGTGATTCTTCGAGATTACATCTTCCTTGGGGAGTCCCACAAGGATCAATTCTTGCTCCAATTCTTTTTTCCCTTTATATGCTACCATTGGGGGCTATTTTTCAGAAACATAAAGTGTCATTCCACTGTTATGATACGCAGATTTACTTGCCCGTGAGAGAGTTTAATTCAAATTCACTTGACGTTTTATTAGCATGCTTACACGATGTTAAGGACTGGATGGCTGCAAATTTTTTGAAGCTTAACGAAAATAAAACCGATGTTATTATGTTTGGCCCTAGAAAGCATGATGTACTTCAGTGCTTAAATGCAACTTCTCTGACTGGTTTTGTAAAATCTAGGGTGAAAAACTTGGGATTTGTTCTGGATAGTGATTAAAAATTGGACAGGCAAATTAGTTCTGTGGTGAGATCTTGTTTTCTTAATCTAGGCTACGTCTGTTAGCTAAGACTAAACCATTTCTATCTAGTTCAGATCTTGAGAAAGCAATTACGTCCATTGTCTTTTCTCGAGTGGATTATTGTAATTCTCTTTACTATGGAGTTGATGCTCGAGCACTTATGCGTTTACAGAAAATCCAAAATGCTGCAGCAAAAATGATAAAGTCGGCAAAGAAATATGAATCAGTGACTTCATTATTAATTTCATTAAAGTGGCTGCCAGTACGAATTAGAATTATTTATAAGATCCTCGTACTTGTTTTTAAGGCCTTGCACAATTTAGCTCCTGTGTATTTGTCCGGTTTGGTGGCAATTTACACCCCCTCTAGATCCTTGAGATCAGAAAATCAACAGCTGCTTTGCACTACCAAGACAAAATATAAACATAGAGGTGACAAAGCCTTTTCTTGAGCAGGCCCTAAATTGTGGAATGACCTCCCTCAATCTATTTGATCTGCCAAATCCTTACCCATGTTCAAAGCTATGTTAAAACAACATCTTTTAAGTTCAAATGGAGAGCTTCTTTAAATGGGTTATTGTCTATGTGTGTTTATGTGATGTGGATATGTTTATTTCTGCTATCTTTTTGTGTTTTTTAGCTTGTGACTGTGAAGCACTTTGGGCAGTGTGAGTTGTATTAAATTGTGCTATATAAGGGTCAGTGACGTTTTAGAATTTCAAAACAGTAAAAAAATAAAAATGAAAAGACAAATTAAATATAGCATTTTTTGAGTAAATCTATGCGTATATTTTTTTGTTTTTATTAGTGCCCTTTATAAAAAATAACAATATATGACATTTTAATGTGTTTCTTTGTATACAGTCCTTGAAAATGTCATACGGTAAAACCAAGTGATTTTTAGAATAAATTAAATTTGATATTCATGACACGGTTAAATACAACCAAGAATGTAATAGTTGATCTGTAAGTATTCTATAACAATTTGCAAAATATTAACACCTACACCACAAATACTAGATATTTTGTTTTTTAACGACTACAGCATGTCATCTATGGACGTTTGTTCTATTTTTTTGCTAGAAATTAGTCAAAAATGCCTTGAAGTTATATACATATCATACTAGCTCTCCTCCATTATTTTCATGAACCATGTAAACAAACAAAGTATTTATTTTTATTTATTTTAAAATTCAATGTTTTACCATATGACATATTTTGTTTTACCGTATGACATAGTACAATTTCAATGTTTCATTGCATTTTTTATGTAATAAATTGATGTAGGCCAACTCAGAATGATTTCAAAGAAACACAAGGCATCTCAAGTGAACCTTTTATTAACAGTAGAATATATTTCCCAACACTTGAACATTTATTTTAGCTCATATCAAAAGATTCATCACTTTTTCACGAAAAACGTATAACAAATAACAGTAACATTGTGAGAATGTGGGAAAACCTCTTTTCCGCGAGATATTGAAGCCAAAAATTATCCTTAATTTTGAATTAATGTAAAATGCGTTGCGGCAGCATGCAGACATAGGCGAGACAGCTTGCGCGCCCATTGGCTGCCCTGCGGCAACTGCCGCAGCCTATCGAGAGAGGCCCCTCGTGACGTCAGATCCAATGAGGGCGCTTCGCGCCCACTGCGTCACGTCCCGCCAAAACGGGCGTGGCTTGGGCCTATAAATATAGCTCGACAGGCTGTAGAATCTGGTTTTTCATCGCCGAAGCGAACCAGAGTGTGATGCATGCACGGCAAAGATACGCAGTACTCGTTCCCTCTTCTAGAGAGAACCGAGGTTACGTTAGAAACCGAGTACGTTCTCTTACGAGAGGTCTCGTACTGCGTAATATCTGTAAAACGCTGTGCGTGCTGAGATCCAACACAAAAGTCCCAAGGGCAAGTGCCCGGGGCTCATATAGTGCATGATCATCAGGGACTCGCAGAGAGTCCAGGAAAGAGGGGCTGGAACAGCATCATTCCTGTAATAACTAGCATCCTATAAGGAGCAAATTATATCAATAGTGTTCCACACAGTCAGGGCGAAAAACTCTGCCTGGTCTGATGAATATTATGGGTCTTACACACTGCCCATAGAGTTATTTAATCGATCAGCGAGCGGCGCTCAAGCAGTTTCAGTATTCTGAGCCGATTTCCTCGGGCAGACAGTACTGATTTTTAGACCGAAAGCAGCTTAGCCTACAAGGGGGGAACCTCTAGGTTATAAAACCTTATAAATGTAGACGGAGAGGCCCAGCCTGCCGCCATACAGATATCTTGCAAGGCAATCCCACTAGACCAAGCCCACGATGAGGCCATGCCTCTTGTGGAATGCGCTCTGACACCTAACGGGCACTGCAGGCCCTTAGAAGTGTAAGCCAGCGCTATAGCATCAACTATCCACCTGGATAGGCTCTGTTTCGACGCAGCTAGTCCCTTAGAACGCCCGTTGAACGAAACAAAGAGCTGCTCTGTCTGTCTGAAGACAGTCGAGCGAGACACATAAGCCCTTAATGCCCTGACCGGGCAAAGGAAGCTCGCGTCCTTCTCCTCATTAGAGACCGGCAGGGCCGACAGGGAAATCATCTGAGCCCTAAACTGTGTGTTGAGGGATTTAGGAATGTACCCGTGCCTTGGTTTGAGTATGACTTTCGAGTCATTTGGCCCAAATTCCATACACGTCGCGCTCACTGAGAGCTCTTGCAAGTCCCCTATACGCTTTACTGAAGCGAAAGCCAGAAGAAACACTGTCTTGAAAGACAAGTGTTTGATATCTATTGATTGGATTGGCTCGAATGGGGCACCTTTCATGGCTTCCAAAACCGTAGAAAGGTCCCACACAGGGACTGAGGGAGGCCTGGGAGGATTCAGCCTCTTAGCTCCTCTAAGGAAGCGGCTGACCTGATCGTTTCTTCCAAGTGACTGGCCAAGCGTCGGTAAGTGAACGCTGCTATGGCCGCCACGTAAACCTTGAGCGTGGATGGGGTTCTGCCCTTATCCAGTAGCTCTTGCAGGAAGGAAAGAACCTCCGTCACCCCACAGTCTGAGGATGAAAAGCCACGAGCTGTGCACCAGCTGGAGAACACAGACCGTTTCGAGGAATGGAGCCGTCTAGTAGACGGGGCCCTAGCCTGCGTGATCGTGTTTAACACTCCCACCGGGAGGTTAGCGGGTACCCCGTTGATGGCCCACGCTTGTAGGGACCAAAGCTCTGGGCGAGGATGCCGGATCGAGCCCTTGGCCTGAGAGAGGAGGTCCCTCCTCACTGGTATCGGCCATGGGGCAGTGCTCGTCAGCTGCATCAGAACCGGGAACCAAGCTTGGTTCGTCCAGAACGGAGCCACAAGTAGCACTGAGCATCCGTTTTCCCTGATTCGCTCTAATACCTGAGGTAGGAGCGTGATGGGGGAAAAGCATAGAGCGGACGGCGGGGCCAGACGTGGTCCAGCGCATCTAGGGCTGGGAAAAAAATCGATTGATTTAAAAATCGACTTGTTAGGTCAAATCGATTCATATTTTCAAAAAATCGATTTTTTAGATTTTTTTTCTCCCCCTCTTCAGTATAGCGTACAATACATACATTTTGCATTCGCCAAATCTTCCTTCAGGGTTTCCGTACCACGCTCCCAAAGACTAGCTTGTTAATTTTTTTAACGGTCCTCCGCGACGACGGCGAGCGAGTAAGTGAGGGAGAAGGTGTGAGAGTGTGTGTTCGCGAGTGAGTGAGTGAGTGAGTGAGCGAGTGTGTGTGAGCGAGAGTGAGTGAGTGAGTGAGTGTGTGTGTGTGTGTGTGTGTGTGTGTGTGTGTGTGTGTGTGTGTGTGTGTGTGTGAGAGAGAGAGTGCGTGTATGTGAGAGAGAGTGCGTGTATGTGAGTGAGTGTGTGTGTATGTGCGAGTGAGTGTGAGTGTGTGTGTGTGTAGGCTATGTGAGTGAGCTTGTGTATATGTGCAAGTGAATGAGTGTGTGAGACGCTCGCGATGACTGGTCGGAAAACAACGTGTAGTCTGACATGTTTCTTGTCCACGACATGACAAGATTTTTAGGAGTCAAAATCGTGTAATCTGACACAGTGACTATCGTAACAGACAAAAAAATCGTGTAATCTGAACATAAGAGTTACCACAGGATTTTTTTGTTGTTTTATTAACTCAATCCAAATACAGTATAAATAATTTGGATGTTTAACCATCTTTGTTGCACAGTGACTTTTCAGTTAGAGAAAGGGTTTTTTTTTTGTTTATGTTGATGCACTTTAATTAAATACAATAAATATATATTTTTAAAATATATTTACAGTTCGCAGTTATTTTGTTTTAAATGGGGGGGGGGGAATCGAATCGAATCGTAAATCGAGTTTTTTATAAAAAAATCGCAGATTTTTTTAAGGGAAAAAATCGCCCAGCTCTAAGCGCATCCCTGCTTTTGGAGAAAAACTCCAGACAGTGAGCGTTTTCCTGAGACGCAAACAGGTCTACCTTTGCTCTGCCGAATGTCTTCCACAGCAGCTGGACTGTCTGCGGGTGTAGAGACCATTCTCCTGCCGGAACATTGTTCCTGGACAGTCTGTCTGGTCCCACATTCAGGTGGCCTGGCACGTGCGCTGCTCTCAGCGAGCGCAGATTGTGCTGAGCCCAGACCAAGAGGCCATCCGTCAACCAGTAGAGGTTTCGGGCTTGATACCTCCTTGGCGATTTATATAGGCTACCACCGACATGTTGTCTGAACGGACCAAAACGTGGTGTCCTTTTATCTGAGGACAAAAACGCCTCAGCGCGTTGTTGACTGCCATCATTTCCAAGCAGTTTATGTGTAGAAGCTTTTCCCGTTCTGACCACTGGCCGAAGAACGGTCCGCCCTCGAGCAGCGCTCCCCATCCCGAGGAGGAGGCGTCTGTAGACACCACCTTCACACTCGAGGAAGTCCCCAGGCTTACACCTGACCGGTACCAATCGGTCTCTCTCCAAGGTTTCAGAGCTCAGACATCATATACTCTCACAGTTATACCTTTCCCTCCTCTTTGCTAGGTTCTCCTCTCTAGCTGCAGGATCTGCCCTTAGCTTTGCACGGAAACGTGCACCCCTCTCCTTACTAGAAAGAGGCATCTGTAATAATGTGAAAAAATGCTTGAAATAGGCAGAAATATATTATATATGTTAATATTAATTCATAGTAGTTGTACAAACTATATATGTGATTAAAACAATTAAGAAATAACTAAATAATTCAGTTAAATGCTCTGTGTCATATGGTATAACAACATGTCATACGGTAAAATCGTTTGTCCGTATGCCATTTTTTGTTTGCCCTTATGACAGTTTCATGCTTTGTCATTTATAACAGGCAGTTGCTTGGCCACCTCCTTCCACCTTTACCTTGACCTTGACTTTTAAACTTTATATTTCACCTGTAAATCAATATTTTTTCAAATTGTAAATGTATTAAACCCTTTTTGGACGTTTGACCATATGACACCCAAATCTGTGACACATGGTAACACACTTGGAAAAGGTGAAATTACCTGAAATTTAGGAGCAAAATCTTAAACTTACTTTCAACTTGACTGGTCTTCAGGGGTCCTCTGAGTGATGTCATCACATGTCACATGACTTAAGTCATTAATATTCAGTTCCAAAATGGCTTCCAAACTTTGTTTTACCGTATGACATAGGGAAAATGTGTCTTTGCGGAACAATTTGTTTTAGATACTAATGACATTTCTTAAAGGTCTATCTCACTGATACTTTAATATGCTTATCTTAAGACTTGAAAAAATATGCCAAATGAAAAATGCCATTTTTAATCATTTGAAATGCAATTGTCTTAAATAACTTTAAGTGAATTCCGTTTGACCGTATGACATTTGACCACATTAATAGTCTAAAAGTTACCTATTTTTGAATTGTTCACACAATTATGAACAATGAGGAGGACACATGATGTGAGATTAAAGCATATATATAATTTTAAACCTATTTTATATAAATATATAATATTTATTGCTCCTGGAAGTGCAAATCAGTGTGGCACGTCACTGACCCATAAATAAATAATCAAACAAACAATAAAGTGCGTATCATATGCATGTGAAAACTGCGTATCATATGTATGTAAAAAGTCATTTTCGCATATAAATTGCACAATAAACACAATGCGTGCTATAGATACGCATTTCATGAGAAGCTTATGTGTCATGTCTGAAGGCAAAGTTAGAATTTTCAGCAAGATTGAATAGTTTTGAGTGGAGAGCTAAATTTTACCTGAAAATAGGAAGTATTGGGTGAGAAGTTATGGATTTGCGTTAAGAGTTTTGAGAAAAGGAGGCATAACTTCAAGAAATTTGTTTAAGCAATTGGAAAAACTATACAATATTTATAAAGGAAGATAAATATAGCATTACATGTAATATTCACAAAGCTTTATTGTGTACATATATTGCACATACACTGTTAGACTTTTCTGTAATTTCTACAATTATTTACTTTAAATCACACAGTATTATACTGCTATTTCTCTTTGCAGTAAATAACTGTGATTCCCATTGCATCATAGGAATTTTCTGTTATGTCTAACACCACATACAGAGACTTACTGTATTTTTTAAATTTGCTGTAGACTAGGCCTACTGTATTTGACGTAACGGTCTCTCTGGCTGGCACCATTCCATTGTGCTTTTTATTTCCTAATTTTTGCCTTACACCGCGTGTCTACACCGCTATAATAGCCAGAGGCTGTCTATATTGGACACATTGAAGTGACAGGACCATTAATACAAAATGCAAACCTGTTTGTCCCTTGTCAGAAATAAACAAGCGCCCATTTTTTGTTACTTTGTTAGCTTATTGAATTGTCGAGTTAAAATATGCCAACGAGCAACGCTTAGTTTACATTAACAATAAATTAACTAATGTGAAATTCTGTTTTGGTTGTAGATAATGTTGGTCTACTGATGAGAACCTTATAGTTTTAGCATTAGTTTGCAAACTATAATATTTATATGTGTGTAAAGGCAACTGCTACAAAGCACCAATTCGCGCCAGTGACTTCTAGCAAGATTCCGGTGGTATGCCATTTGTAATATATTTTTAGATAAGTTTGCTGAAATGATTTAGCCTGGCTAACGTCAGACCTCTTTCTCTTTGAGACGTGGTCTGGGAACCACATGTGCATTTTCTCGTATTTGAGGCGTGGTTTACGAATGCCCAGAGCCATTTATTGGGCGCTACAAATGTTTATCAAATGCGCCTGTACGTAGCTCATAGCCAATCGTTTCAATTATACCAGATGACGTTGTAGAGCGACAGATATTCAACGAAGAAGACGACGATGGGTCAGAGATTTATGTGTACACCAGAGTCCTGCACGGGTCCGATTTTGTAAATCCGCACCCGCCCGTACCCGCAGTGCTTAAAACCGCACCTGACCCGTTTTCCGACAGCAGCACTAATTAAAATCTGCACCCGACCCGCTTAAAATAGAACCGACACCCGACCCGCACCCGAAATAAAATCAGTTTAGACTATAACATTATAGACACACTTACAAAAATGTTTATTGCCAGGTCATACAGGTTATTACACGACAATTAACACAAGGACAACTTCAGCCGAAGCTGTCAAAAGGCCGATGCATGAAGAACATGGCTAACGTTACCACAAAACTGAGTAGCCTTGTAACATTTTACCAGTCGAACAGACGCGGCTACAACACTATATGCCACGCAATTTTGTCTAGCCTACATCTGACCATTTTGGGTTCAAACGCCCTGCACACCACACATACTTAACAGTGTTAAATATGAAAAATACCGTTCGATAGAACTGCTTTGTTACCACAGTTATCTGCGTGCTTCCTCAGGGATGAAGTTCCACATTTGCGGCTATCCAACACGAAAATGTTTGCAGCAAAGCCTTTCACAATATTTTCTTAAGATAACTCCAGATTTCTCCCACACACTGGACTTGATTTTTGATAACATATTGTCGACATCTTTACAATCTCCACTAGCTATTCTTTTCTTCAACTCCTCAGCATCGATCTCGACGACTGCAAGCAGATCGCGCACGCGAATGATTCATTTATGTTTAGGTTATGAAGAATTTTTAAAAATGAAAGTAGCCTAGGTAACGTTATAGATCCTGGGAGGGCGTGGCGCGTGGGCACAAATAAACTGATGTGGATTTTTATTTATTTTATCAACTTGAAATACAGGCATATTTCCTAAAAATATGCATATATTTTTACGTCTGTCATGTTGGATCCATAGATATAAACAAACTGCTTCGGTGTGTTGCATAGATGTCGTCATCGTCTTGCTGCTCCCTCCCCGTTCTGTGATTGGTTCCCTAGCTGAGGCGAAAATCTGGTCCATGGTATCCAGGCTGCCTAGCAGCGTGAATAAAATCGCGCTGCGCTCAAGGCAGCATGGGGAAACCCAGGCTAGAAATGATTAGCGATATGTGAAAATTGCTTTGGAGCCACTGGTGCAGACTATGTAGCTTACAATATCTTATAAAATCTCTATAAAATTGGCTAACTTTATATCAAAAAAGTGACCTTTGTCTAACTTTATATTTATTAGGCTACACAGCAAATGAACCAATCAGAAGATGGACCATTTTCTTTGTTCAGTCTCACCAGATTAAATGTATCCAGGTAAGCACTGTAGTAAAACTCTCACTAATTCATTCATACCAAATCTAGCATTCTAAACAACTTAAGTTTATATTTTTGCATTTTTTTGATATTTTATTAGGCAGAAGACTCTCTACCATTGCAGTCCCACATGAACAGGAAGGTCCTAATATCAGCACACAGGTGGGTTAACTACTGTAGGAAGGAGAACGATCATCACTCAGTGATTTCTTGCATGTGTCTTACTGTGTATTTGTCTCAAACAGGTACCCCTTCACTGCAGACAAGCTGACATGGGCTAAAACATCGATTTCAGTCTTTCTCTCTATGGATCTCAGCATTTTCGGACAGAATTTAGGATTTGTAAGTATTAAAATTTAATCTGGCATAATTTAATTTAGTTGAAATGTTTGCATATGCTATTGACAAAAGCTGTTTACAAGTATATATTCTTAAGGTATTGTAAAAATAATAATAAAAATGTAAAAAGGGGGTTAAAAATATTTTGACACTAATATTCTCTCTCTCTGAGGATCTCCTCTGAAGGACTGAGTACATCAGTGTTTGTGGACACGCACACAGACCAGGGAACATTCTGATGTTGTCAGTCAAGTTCTGAACAGGAACCAAATCTTTGGAGAAGTTCATTTATTCGCAAAGGTGGACAAAAACATTGTGCTGACTTTTTAAAGATTATTTTGTTGATGATTTTTACTCCTATGCTGTGGAAAAGATGGAGGAGTTGACAGTCAGACATTGATAATAATAAGAATGTTTCTTGAGCATCAAAGAGACTTCTTTCAAAAACATTAAGACACTTAAATACTTCTTTTGGCCACCAGTGTACATGAATCCAACACATTTTTGTAAATAGGCCTAAGTGAAATTATTTTGAAGATGGGGTTATGTGTCATGTATTGTGAAAAGAACTGTGTTTTGTCCTATGTTGGACATTTCCTTTTTGACTACTTAAAAATGTATTTATATTCTGCAGTTTTATGAATGTAATGGTTGATATTTCATTATAATAATTGTATAAGCTAAACAACCAATGACTCTACATTCATTTTGTCAAATGCCAACGTTTTATTTATGATTTTATGTATGTTTTTAACAATGTGTGCAGTGAAGGACAGCGCATAATGTATTAATTTTTAACACGTTTACACATCTTTGTGCTAACCTTTCTGACATATTTACTTTGTTAAAATCATTAACACAATGAATGAGTTAAAATTAACTCAAAAAACGTTATCCTTAAACTCACCCATTAATGTGTAAAAATTTCACACATCATGTCCAGCATTGGCAGAGTTTATTTTGTGATATGAAACGTTTTAAATAAAAACAATGGTATTTTGTGATAACTTTGTCTAATTGGTTTGTACTGTATGTCAGTAGTACTTATGTAGGATAAAAATAAAATTAATCATATATCAAAATTATGAAATGTAATTTATATTTAGTACAAATAAAAAAAATAATTACAGTAGTGTACTGATTAGCTTCGTTTTTACTGTAATGCACTGTATTACACAATTACAGTACCATGTACTGTAAAACTGAAATACTGTAAATTTTGGTACTGTAAATCTTAATTACAGTAACTTACAGTAAAGTCTAACAGTGTACATGTTCCCATATAAATGTGAATGTATGTTCACACATACACACACATTCACGGAATAAGTTACAACAGATTTTAAGTCCCCAGCATGCTTTGCTTCTGACTGTTTAAGGAGAGCAAATGTTAAAAATAAGTGTTATTTAATGTGTCTTGCTAAATATTAATATAGGGGGGATATCTATTAGTGTTTAATATTCTATTATTTCAGAATTTAAAAGGTTTTCTGCTATGTCTGAGTTTTTGGAATTACCATTGTGCTGAAGAGTAGAGCCTGTGGTTAGGTTGACTACTGGCCAAAAATCATTGTAATTATAATTGCTATAATTTTAAAGTAAGGATTGTGCACTTGTTAGCATTTCTCTATCAGACAGTGAAAGTCGCCTGGCTAAATACTTTAGTACATGTAGGTGTACTTGTGCTTTTGTTGAAAACAGAAACATTAATCATCTAAATAATAAAACATTTAAATAAATACAAAATATAAGAAATATATTACATTATATATGTCTATATATATGTGTGTATATATGCTGCATGAGTGAATATCTGCAATATATTACACATGCAGTGCCATATCTGATCACATATTCATTTATGTTTTATGAAGTGTATTACTGAAGATAAAAAAACATACATTATGATATATTAGTAAATATATTGTCACATATTTATCAATATATGAAAAGCTGCAATTCCTTTTATATTATTCAATATATTGTAATATACCTGTATTAACACAATATATTTTCAAATATACTGTTAAACCATTTAATATATTGATCATTCATATATAGGGAAATATATATTTCTTTTCATAAGGGCAGAGCTTGTTTTTTGCAATAATCCAAAAGCCTATAGAACAATCCTATTGGGTTTTTGCAGAGAGAACCACTGCGATGCTAACTGCCAATTGGCCTACAAAGTGACTTCATACCTGCACCACTCTATTCCTCGTGGTCATGCATGCTTCGACATGACCATGCGTTATCCTTTTCCTGCGATGCACATTCTCAATGGCCACATCTGTATGTCTTAATTAGACAAAAGTGGTATTATATCCACAGAGGGGCAATGCAACTGTTGCATTTCCATTAATGAGTTCTAAAATAGTTTGTTTTTAAGGGACACATTCAAATTTCAAATAATAATTAATCCCCTGGGAGCTAATTCACAAGCTAATAAATGTTTATCACACAAATCTTCTAATGAAGCAAGCTGATAATGAAGTCCCGAGACATTCCAGATCACTCATGACTCTAATTCATAATGGGGCAGTTTATTATTATTTCCCGTCCAAAACAGCTCAATCAGTTTCTAAATAAATTATGCAACACTTGAATATAGGCCTTTGTTGGATTTTTCATTATGAAACATTGTCTTCAACATCAACACTGAATAATTGATAATACATAAAAACATATAAATAATAGAGATTTGAAAGCTTTATACCCTGAATAAAGTAGAATTGTCTTAATTGTCTTTGTCTTAAAGCAAAGGGAGGTCAAGAGAAATTATGAAAAACACAGAAAATAATGTTTGATGCCTATGAGACTAGTTGTAGTTCAACTGTACTGGCCCCTTCACAGTAATTCAATTACGTTCTGGTCATTGGTGGTGTGAGTGATTCACAAAGGGTTATTGCAAATGTCCCAGTGCTTCTCTAATTATTATTAGCTGCTTATTTAATGTAGGTATGACCACAACAACAGCATCCACTGAAAGACACGCATGCACTGTCATCAGATCTGTTTTATATCTTTGTCATATAGGTCAAAATATTAAAGTAATATTTCATTCAGAAAAAGAAAAGTCTGTTATTATGTAGTCACCCTCATGTTGTTCCAAACCACTTTCTTTATTTGTGTGATTAAAAAGAAAAGAAAAGAAAAGAAAAGAAAAGAAAAGAAAAGAAAAGAAAAAAGATAGATTTAGTAGAATGTCAAAGCTGTCAAAGCTTTTTTTCTATAGTGTTAAAGTGGATAGTGACCAGGCACACATCACTGCATGGACATTCCATGGCGAGGATCTCACGATTCCCGATGTCGTAATTTTGCTCCACTCAGGTCAGTTTCCTTGAAAAGAAGGCGCATGGATGAAGCGCTGCTGACTCAGCCGGCCGCTGAGAGAGTACCGCTTCCACTCCGCTGGTTGATACGCGTCCACTTCTATGACAAAGGGGAGGATGGAGATAATTTTTTGGGTCTTTTCAAAGGAAGTTGAAGGCAATTCTGGAAGTAATACTTATTCCATTTGAGGATATCTCCATTGGACCAGGAAATCGAAGGAGAGTGTTTCTGTAGCCAGGGCAGTCCCAGGATGATATCAGAAGTTGAACCTTCTAGCACATCTTGATATGACTTACTCTGAGGCTCAACCATTGCAGAACTTTTATATCAAATAATTTTTGTGATAATGCATCTTTGTTCAAGCTTTCTTGTGAGGATGTGACTACCAATAACTTGTATGGGCTGATATATACAGTATTTCTGTTTGGTTTCAGTGGACGTACTGCAATTTCATACATTAAAATAACCGCTGTTTGCTTAATAACCAAGAGTAAAACTTTGAACAGACATACACTGAAAACCTGCAGGACTCACCTGGCTCTACGCTCTAAAAAATGCAGGGTTGTTTTAACCCAAATTTGGGTCAAATATGGACAAACCCAACCATTGGGTTAAAATTTTTATTTAAAAATATAACCCAATGGCTGGGTTTGTGCATATTTGACCCAAATATGGGTTGAAACAAATTTTAGAGTGTATATCATGGTCATATATGGGTTTATTGTTATTCACCGCTTTTCTGCCTATTCAGATCACAGGAAACTGGCTTCCTGCTGTTTAATGTCATTCCAAGTATTTTGAATGCTATCATTTTTGGGGTGCAAAAAAACCCCAAAAAACAACAACAAAAAAAAACACTGGGTTAAAAATAACCCAATTGGGTTGTTTTTATCCCAAGAGCTGGGTAAATATAGGACAGAACACATGTTGGGCTACATTTACCCAGCAATTTTGGGTTGTTTACTTAATACAGCATAATTGGTTAATTGTATTAATTCATGTTTATAATTCTAGCTTTTTTTTTTTTTTTGCTTTTTTTATTTTACTTAATACAATAATTAGTGCTTAAATCCTCTAAATGTTTGTAAAATAGGCTACTCCACACAACCTCTGGAACATGATAACTTCCTTTATTTTCAATGAGTATCATATATTACATTATAGCATATTTTATACAGTTTTTAATAGGCTATACAATATTATTGCCTATATTTAAACTCGTTTAACAAACATTAGAAGTAAAAAAAATTGTTAACTTGGTTCACCTCACGCTCTCTACACCAAGTTGAAACACATTCTACTTTGTTATTGTCTATGCCGCTCTATATGTATAGACAATAACACCCTGGTTACGACTGTAACCTCAGTTCCCTGAAGATGGAACGAGATGCTGCGTCGATTGACGCTAAGGGAATGCTTTGCATGATGATGTCTTGAAGCACATCTAAAATCAGTCCAATGGTGTGGCGGAACCTCAGAGTAACTCAGGCAAGTAACGTCATGAACCAGGAAACTATAAAGCCAGTCCAAACAAAGCAGCGCTAGCTTCTTAAGGTCTGAGCAAGTCGCTTACAGGCACGTAGGAGATATGGCAGGTGACGCAGCATCTCGTTCCCTCTTCAGGGAACCGAGGTAACAGTATTAACCGAGGCATTTCCTTTCAAGGGAACTCGCACTGCGTTGATTGATGCTAAGGGAACATCTATACCAATGCCACCATAGCAAGAAGTGTCTGTCCTGTGTGAAATCATAAGAGCAGCACTAGGACGAAAGCACCTGAGACCCCGGTGTAGAGTCCAGGTCCAAAGAGAAAAAACCTGACGAATGTATGCAGTGAGGACCACCCTGCTGCATCCCATATGTCCTGGAAGGGCACTCCTGACATTAGAGCCTTAGAGGCCACCATACTAGTCCTAGTAGACTGGTCCATCCTAGTAGACTGCACTGTTAGCCCTTACCGGGTTTTTTTACAGTAAAATACTGGCAACACTGTTGCCAGCTAGTTGCTGTAATGAATCTTTAACAGTGACTAACTGGCAACAGTGTTGCCAGTTAATTACTGTAATTGAACCATTACGGTGACTTACTGGCAACAGTGTTGCCAGTTAATTACCGTAACTGAACCATTACGGTGACTTACTGGCAACAGTGTTGCCAGTTAATTACCGTAACTGAACCATTACGGTGACTTACTGGCAACAGTGTTGCCAGTTAATTACTGTAACTGAACCATTATGGTGACTTACTGGCAACAGTGTTGCCAGTTAATTACCGTAACTGAACCATTACGGTGACTAACTGGCAACAGTGTTGCCAGTTAATTACTGTAACTGAATCATTATGGTGACTTACTGGCAACACTGTTGCCAGTTAATTACCGTAACTGAACCATTACGGTGAATAACTGGCAGGAGTGTTGGCAGTTATTTACTGTAATGACACAAAACCACTCAGTATAATACTGCATATAAATTTACTGTATATAATATTTTTGTAACACCAGAATTACTACTGTATGATGCAATATTCTTATTTTCTTAAAAAACAGAGAAAGCATATAAAATGTTCATACAAATATATTTTATTCATTTGGATAAACAAATACATAACACGAAATATATCACAAAATTAAATGTAGCGCCTGCTTCAGGTCACCAGGACACCACGGCCTAATGGGCACCCAGGTAAGTCATACAAGAGGATACGTGGACCAGTACTCTAGATTCGTAGGGAGCAGCAGTGAGATATTAAGTGAACAGACAGACAACAAAGATAAGTTAGAATAATGTTGCAAAATTTATATAAAAGGGAAAAAAATATGAATGACTTGAATTAACAAATTGTCTCTCATTCAGTAAAGAACAGAAATGGCAGAAAAGAAAGATGGTCGGTCAATGGAATAACAATGAAACCACAGATTTGCCAATAAATGCAGGAAAAATAAAACAATTAAATAAAATGGTTTCTGTTTTTTCCTCGTTAGAATTATTAGTTATTTATCCCCTTTTAATCTCTTTCTTATAGAAGTTAGCCTATTTATTTCCTTTTAATCACTTTTTTTTCTGAATTCAAGAGAGAGAAAAAAACAATCGTCCATACCCCAGTGAATGGTTAGATGCAACAGTTCAGGCCTACTGTCGTGGTGAAAGGGAAAAATACACGACTGTCGAGTGAGAAGAGAAAAGAGTTCGATGTCAGTTCATTCTGTCATCTTGCACAGTCTTTTCCTCTGTCCGGGGAAAACTAAGAGGTGAATCCGCTGAAGGTTTTGTTTTAATCAAGATTCGGTTCAAATGAGTTCCCTTTCAAGGGAACTCGCGTTGCGTCGAGTTTGACGCTATGGGAACGCTTTGCGTGATGACGTCTTGAAGCACATGTAAAATCAGTCCAATGGTGTAGCGGGACGTCAGAGGCGGGTGACGTCACGTACCAGGAAGCTATAAAAGCCGGCCTGAAGCAGGAAACAACAGCTTTCTGAGTCTTCAGTTGCGCTCTGTGTGAAATCTGTCTGTATATTTGGTGTTGTCTGTCTATATCATATATATATATATATTCAGTATGGCGAGCGAGCAGCAGTTTAGAGTGTGTGTCCATCCCTGCCCGCGTTATTTTACGGGAGGTGACACACACACTCTTTGTGTTGTTTGTTTGGGAGAGGAGCATGCCCAGTCAGCACTCGAGGGTGGTGACTGTGTGCATTGCTGTGCGCTTCCATTGCGTACGCTCCGATCCCGCTTGGCTCGGTTCAATCCCGACCACGCTCCCCAGGGCTCGGGTCCCGCCGCTGCCGAGGCACGGCGTCGATCTCAGACCTGGGGTTCACAGATGGATTTATCAGTGGATGTTGAGACGGGCTCTGCCTTATCTCAGCATCCGTCTGATAGATCCAGTGCCTCTTATCAGGGTGTGGAAGCACGCGCTGCGGTTTCTTCCCCCCCGATAGAGGTGCCAGTACTGCAACTATCCAGCTCTGAGGAGTTGGATGTTGTGAGTATTGTAGCTGAGTCTGAGGATTCGCCACCTCAGTCTCATGCGTTTGAGGAACTGCTCGATGTCATTACTAGAGCTGTTGACAGACTGTCTATTGAGTGGCCAGAAGATAGGCAGGACGTTCGTTCGAAAAGTAAGCTCGACGAACGCTTCCTGCCATCTCGTGCGCAGCCCCAGCGCAGGAGCCTGCCGTTTTTCCCCGATCTCCACACCGAGGTGTCGAGATCGTGGGCGAAACCAGTGTCATATCGAGTGTATACTGCACAAACATCACACTATTCATCCATTCACAATTATAAAGAGCATGGTTATGGGGAGATGCCGAAGGTGGAAGAGACGCTCGCGAGCTATCTCTCTCCAGCAACGGCATCTTCTCTGAAGGCTCCTGCACTTCCATCCAAGCCAGTAAAAGTTACTTCTTCCCTGGTTCATAAAGCTTATGCCGCCGCCGGTCAAGCTGCAGCGTGTTTACATACAATGTCCATAATGCAGGCTTACCAGGCTGAGTTATTGGGTGATTTTGAGGAGGGCGGGGGTATTAGTGCTGATACGGTGTCTGAACTGCGTAGAGCCACGGATTTGTCTCTCAGGGCCACCAAGGAGACGGCTAAATCCATCGGCCGCTCTATGGCAGCCCTGGTGGCCGCTGAGAGGCATCTGTGGCTTAACTTAAGTGACATAAAGGACAAAGAAAAACATGTTCTTTTAGATGCACCAGTATCCACGCAAGGGTTATTTGGAGACGCAGTTAATAGTGCTGTAGCGAAGTCACAAGAAGCTTCAAAACAGGCAGCTGCACTTCAGAAACTTCTCCCCCGCCGTTCTTTCTATGAGGCTGCTGAGCGGGAGCAGCCTCACTCCTCTAAAAAGAGCGCTGAGCACCGCGCCACTCAGAAACAGAGCGTTTCCTCCCGTGCTCCCCCACAAAAATCTCGGGGACACGGAGGGCGCTCTCAAACCCAGCAGTCTTCGAGGGGTAAAACGGATCTGCGGACCGTTATTACCGCCAAGAAGGCTGCTGGGAAAAAGTCCTGATGTCTGAGGGCTCAGGACAAATGAGGGTAGTCCCCCCGAAGCAGAGCGGTTAACACCTCTTTTCACGGTGCCCGTCTCTCTTCGGTGCCCTCAGGGGACCGTTCTGCCAACCCTGCCGCCTCCGGCGTTACAGGGCGCAGCGGTCTCCGGCGAGCACATATCTCAAGGTCCACCCGGAAACGTAGTGGCCTCGGGATGCCCGCCCCCTCTGAGGAGGGTGCTAGAGCAGTCTGTTTGGTCGTTCCCTGCCGGTGCGCCGTTACAGGGCGACGAACCGACTGCTCAACAGCAGGAGAAAAATACGGTGCCGTCTCTCTTCGGTGCCCTCAGGGGACCGTTCTGCCAACCCTGCCGCCTCCGGTGTTACAGGGCGCAGCGGTCTCCGGCGAGCACATATCTCAAGGTCCACCCGGAAACGTAGTGGCCTCGGGATGCCCGCCCCCTCTGAGGAGGGTGCTAGAGCAGTCTGTTTGGTCGTTCCCTGCCGGTGCGCCGTTACAGGGCGACGAACCGACTACTCAACAGCAACAAAATCCAGAAACCAGTCTCGAGAGACTGGTACCTCTAGTAGAATCTTTGACAGCGTGGAAGCTACTGTCAAATGTTTCTCGTTGGGTCCTGCAGACCGTGGAAAAAGGGTATTAGATACAATTCTAGTAAAGCCCACCGCGGTTTATGGGGGTCCTGCCCACAATGGTGGGCCCCCAGCAGGTTCTGGTTATGGAACAGGAAGTAAACACTCTGTTAGAGAAAGGGGCCATAGAATATGTACCTCCCTCCAACAGGGAAACCGGGTTTTACAGCCGGTACTTCATAGTTCCAAAGTAGGACGGGGGATTGCGTCCCATTTTAGGTCTTCGAGTTGTCATGCAGCTCAAGTTCAAAATGTTAACATTGAGACAATCGTGCCACAGATTAGTCCGAGGACTGGTTTGTCACGATAGACCTCAAGGACGCATATTTCCTTCCGTCCGTGACATTGGAAGTTCCTGAGGTTTGCTTTCGGGGGCAAAGCATACCAATATCGAGTTCTTCCATTCGGCCTGGCTTTATCACCCCGCACTTTCACCAAATGCGTGGATGCAGCTCTGGCGCCTCTGCGCCTCCGGGGTATTCGCATCACGAACTACATCGACGATTGGTTGATTTTAGCTCAGTCGCATTAGATGGCGGTTCAACATCGAGATGTTGTTCTCGCCCATATGAAAGAGTTGGGGTTACGGCTGAACGCCAAGAAGAGTGTGCTTTCTCCACTCCAGAGGACCACTTTTTAGGCGTGGTTTGGGATTCAGTGTCGATGCAGGCGCGCCTGTCATCGCCACGCTTCGATCCTGGCAGCTGTGAGAAGTGTAAAGCTAGGCCAGCTACTCACTGTCAAACAGTTCCAGAGACTGTTGGGTCTCATGGCAGCAGCTTCCAACGGGATACCTTTTGGACTGCTGCACATGAGGCCCCTGCAGTGGTGGCTCAGGACCAGAGGGTTTTTCCCCGAGGGGCAACCCATTTCGCACAATCAAGGTCACGCGGTGATGCCTACGTGCCTTGGTTATGTGGAAGAAACCTTGGTTCCTGTCCCAGGGCCCAGTGCGGGGAGCTCCTTGTCGTCGCAAACTGCTAACGACGGATGCTTCCCTCACGGGTTGGGGAGCGATCCTGAGGGTCGCTCATCTCAAGGTCTGTGGGAAGACCATCATCGTTCCTGGCATATCTATCGCCTAGAGATGTTAGCTGTCTTCCGGGCTCTGAGGAGCTTTATCACAGGTCTCAGGGGACACCATGTGTAGTACATACGGACAACACGTCGGTAGTCGCCTATATCAAGGGGGTTTGCGCTGGCACGCCATATCCTCTTGTGGTCCCAGGGGAAGTTGCTGTCACTCAAGGCAGCCTACATCCCCGGGGTCCAGAATATAGGAGCAGACACTCTGTCGAGACAGGGGCCGAGGCCCGGGGAATGGTGGCTCCACCCCCGAGGTGGTGGAGCTGATATGGAATTATAAGTGGGTCTGTTTGCGTCTCGAGAGACGTCTCACTGTCCACTTTGGTTCTCCCTCACGCATCCAGCTCCTTTGGACTGGATGCTATGGTGCAGACGTGGCCGAGGCTACGTCTGTACGCTTTTCCCCAGTTGCTCTGCTCCCGGGAGTTCTGGAGAGAGTTCGCAGGGACCGGGTTTGCCTGCTTCTTATAGCCCCGCGCTGGCCGGGCAGAGTATGGTTTCCCGATCTTGTGTCGCTCCTCGACGGGCCTCCTCTGGAGCTACCCGTCAGGAGGGACCTTCTGTCCCAGGCGGAGGGCTCGATATTTCACCCCCGCCCAGAACTGTGGAACCTGTGGGCTTGGCCTCTGAGGGGGCCCAGCTCATAGAGTCAGGTCTCTCAACTGAGGTTGTTGAGACCATTCTACGGTCCAGAGCTCCCTCCACGAGGAAACTTTATGCCCTGAACTGGAGAGTATTCACCTCTTTGTGTAGTGACCGTCGGTTGGATCCAGTCAACTGCCCAATTGGTACAGTTCTGGAGTTCCTGCAGGACCGGTTCACTGCTGGTCTGACCCCGTCCACCTTAAAGGTTTATGTGGCGGCCATAGGTGCTTACCACATTCCTTTGGGTGGAATGTCTGTGGGGAAAGACCCCTTTGGTATCTCGTTTCCCTCGTGGCACTTGGAGGTCCTCCTCCCTTTCGAAATCGGACCAGGAGGCTAATAATTTGCTTGCCCTGTTCGGGCGTTAGACGCGTATGTCCACAGAGCTGCCCTGTGGCGTAAAAGTGACATTTGCTCCCCTAACAAGGGAGGTCCAGTGTCTAAGCAAAGGATGAGCAGTGGGTGGTTGAGACTATCTCACTTGCTTATGAGGCGGCTGGACAGCCTTCTCCTTTGGCTGTCCGGTCGCACTCTACGAGGAGTATGGCGGCCTCTAAGGCCCTTATATCAGGAGTTTCGTTACAGGACGGTTGTGATGCGGCAGGCTAGTCCTCACCGCACACTTTCGTCAGGTTCTACTCTCTGGATCTAGACTCTGCTCCAGGGTCTCATGTTTTGTCTTCCTAGTGCTGCTCACCAGATTTCACACAGGACAGACATTTGTAGCTATGGAGGCGTTGGTATAGACGTTCCCATAGCGTCAAACTCGACGCAACGCGAGTTCCCTTGAAAGGGAACGCTCCGGTTACGACTGTAACCTCGGTTCCCTGAAGAGGGAACGAGCGTTGCGTCACCTTGCCATATCTCCTTCATGCCTGTCAGCACGACTTCAGACTTTACTAAGCTGTTGTTTCCTGCTTCAGGCCGGCTTTTATAGCTTCCTGGTACGTGACGTCACCCGCCTCTGACGTCCCGCTACACCATTGGACTGATTTTACATGTGCTTCAAGACGTCATCACGCAAAGCGTTCCCATAGCGTCAAACTCGACGCAACGCTCGTTCCCTCTTCAGGGAACCGAGGTTACAGTCGTAACCGGAGCGTTCAGTCCGTGTCATCGCCGTGTTCACAATGAAAACACTTAACTTAACTAACTCAAAATCATTCGTAACAGCAAAATATAGTTCAGTTCAAATAAAATAAATATATATATCTAGATGTTTTGTCTAGTTTTTGAATCACAATCACTGTTATTTTCTCTCAGAATTATCTCTGTCGATTTCTCTGTGCTAACAACTAATTTCTCTCTCTGCGCGCTGCTGACGTCATTTCCCCATTCGCGTCTATCTCCTGATAGGTCAGCACTCAGCAGTAAACTTATGGGGGTATTATTGTTGCAATATTCCAAATAAATAGATTAATATTCACAAATAAATGTAAAGAGATTCACAAAAATGTATCCAATTCACAAATAAATAGATTAAGATCCACAAATAAATGTAAAGAGTTTCACAAAAAAATATAAAATACACAAATAAATAAAATGAGATTTGCAAATAAATGAAATATTTACATTTTTTTTCTTATTTTACAAACACAACTCTGCCTGGCATTTATTTGTGAACCGCTTTCTGTGCATTTGTAAATCGCTGCACACATTTGTAAGGATGTGTGTGAGGTGATAGCCAATGACAGGCTTTGAGGGCAGGTACACTGAGAGTTACAAACACGCCCAATATTTTGTTAAAGTAATGGCGGACGCAAGCCCTACAACCGACGGAGCTTGCCAAAAAAATAAGATAAGAAAATATAGCAATGCAAAGAGAGCATCGGATAAAGCCCGGAGTAAAACCAGAGTAAATCTGGGTCTGGCGTTTGTCAGATGGCGGCAGATGAAGTTTTCATTTGGATTGAAGAGCGATGCAGAGTTGGCCACGTTTCTATTGGACAGGTAACTTACAGTAATGTAATACCTCATTTATCAGGTTAGTCAATGAGTGCTCTAGCTATGTACTGCTGCTAGATTGTTATTTTGCTAGATATCGACATTATTTGTTCTTGTTAGCTGATCCTACTTTATTAAATAAAAAAAATAATAACATTGATTTAGGAGTATGATTTATTTCTGCAAGTAGGTCAACATGAGAACTAACGTTATGCAAACGTTAGCTAGCTAAATTAGTCCAAGCAGACGTTCCTTTATTCCATGTGCTGCTGGAAAATATTGTAACAACCTAATGTTCGCAAACATTCATTGTGATCTCTGCAAAAGAGAAAGTAAAAAATATGCTTTGTGGGTTCAGGTTGGTCGACCAAACGTAATAAATTGCACGGAATTTTTAGCTATATTTTGCCTTGTGCAAGTTGGTCAAAAGACGCATATTGTTTATCCCCTATGCCTGGTACAGTACTGGATAGTCCAGATGACGTCGTGATTAGTTGAGCTGTATGTTTATTCTGTTTTCCGTAGTTATGAGAAGGGCCCATCTACTTCTACCCCATCCAAACGAATGTCGGTGTTCATTGCTCCAGGCTCAACTATTGGAGGTGGCTCGGCTTCGGACAGGTTAGTATTCTTAGTTCGTAACGAGTTTCAAATCTACGGAAGCATATTGCATTCACTTGAGGGAAAAAAAAAATCTACTCTGTTTTTCTGAATTAATGACTTAATTATCTCAGAATTATGAGAATTTTTTCTTGAAATAAAAATATTTGCTCTGTTTTTCTGAATTAATGACTTAATGAATTAATCTCATAATTCTGAGATAATTAACTCGTTAATTCAGAAACAGAACAAAATATTTTTTTATGAAAAATGATCTCATAATTCTGAGATCATTTCAGAAAAACAGAGCAAAAACTTTTTTTCCATGAAAAATTATCTCGTAATTCTGAGATAATTAACTCGTTAATTCAGAAAAACAGAGTAGATTTTTTTTTTTTTCCTCAAGTGAATGCAATATGCTTCCGTACAAATGCTAGTGATTCATACTTCTATCTAGCCCCCCCAAAAATAATGTACTCTTCAAAACTAAAGGGATATGGAGAAGTTTGAGGATATTCTACAGTTGACAGAAGAAAATGATGATGCGCGCGACTGCAGAATCCGACACGTGCGCCTTGCGGTCGCTAGAGTTTTTTGACATATGTCAGCATGACATCAGAGCAAGCGGTCTCGGACACATTTCTAACCGGCATGCATCTCGCGCTGATCACCGGTGATCGATTCTGCGCGGATTTTGCTCATCTCAAACAAGCCTATTCTCTTAAAGGCAACACCATTCGAAATACAGCATACATTTTTCGTATTCACAACATGAGAAAATTAACAAAAAAAAAACACTTTTGGATCATTTATGGAAAAAAAAGTTTTAACTTAGCAATTCTGAACTCGGATATTAATTTACTTTTCTCTTCTTTTAGTAACCACTCTTGGCTTACTTTTTATTTTCTTAAGTTGTATTTGTAATCACTCTGACAACAAAAAACACAGCCAGTGCATGGCCAATTGGCTAAATAACATCTTACAACCTCAGTAAAAATTATAAACAAAATACAAGCATTCTTATTTCCTTAAGAATATAACAAAAAAAGTTAAATAAATAAACAACAATGCCAGTGTATTTTAGTAACTTAATTCATCAAGCATATTTTAAATACAAATTCAAATAAAAAAATCTATATTTACAATAAAATATAACCAAATAGAAATAATGTTTTCTTCCTTTATCATTCACACACACACACACACACACACACACACACACACACACACACACACACACACACACACACACACACACACACACACACACACACAATTGAACAAAGCCAGTGCATTTTAGGGAATTCTATCAATTTATCTGGCATATTTCCTACATAACTGGCAAAATAATTACATCATATCACCACAATATAAAAGTATAACCAAAAAAAACAAAACAAAGCAAAACAATAAAAATATACACCATCAAAAATATAATAATCAGTCACCATTGACCCACATGTTGTTCCAAACCTGTAATAATTAAAAAATGTTTTACCAGTTTATATCTTTATAATGAAAGTCTTAATAAATACTGCTCATGCTTACTTAATTAGATGTTTTCCATTCAAATTCGGTAAGGCTCTGCAAAAATGTATGGACATGTGGATTCACATTTTGAACCTTTCTTTTAACTGTAGACCCAGTTTTGCGGCTAGTTCCAAATTTTGCAGCACACTTTGTCCCCTCAGGATTTATTCTCACAAAGAACCTAATCATCAAATCAGACAACATACATTTTAGAATTTTATCAGTTAGTAAAAAAATAAAAATAAAACTGTATTATAAGAACCAAGTACAACAACAAATACATATTGGAAAAAAAAGTTTAAAAACAGTAGTTGTTCCCATGTGTATTTGGACTAGCCATTCCTTTAATAAGACCATGATTGGACATAATGATTTTAACACTTACCGTTGAATTAGCTCAAGTGTGGCACTGGCTGACTCCTGGTACTCAATATTAAAAACATAAAAGCAACCAAAAAGTGCAGAGAGTGCTGCAGCAAAATCCAGCTCCTCTTCAATGCAATGTGTGACTTTCCCCTCAATGCTGACCATCCACTTAGATGAAGTTAGAAGTTTATCACCTGAAATATGAAAAGTCACCATAAAAACTGCAAAGAAACATATAGGTTGTTTACTATATATTTTATGCTTACCAAGCATGATGAGCCTTGGTGTGGTTGGTAGGGTTTGCTCAGTCTCTATTGACATCTTAGTGGAAGTTTCCTTGAAAACAAGATAAATAAAAGATTACTTAGCAAAAACTTAGCAATGTTTCCATTTAAAAGGTTATTTTAATAGTTTTATTTATTTATTTATTTATTTATTTATTTAAAAATGAGTCATTAAAGGGATAGTCATACACAAAATGTAAAAAACATTTTTTTTTTTTTACTCTCCATGTTGTTAGAAACCTATTTGTGCCACATACGAATGTAAGTGTAATCTATGTACCTGGTCTGTTTTATTTATTTGTTTAATCTTATTAAGAAATTGAGTTATTTTGGATAGGCTACATTAAAAAAGTTTTGTCTTAACGGAAAGCAACTTGCACTGACATATTTTAAGATATGTCAGTGCAATTGTTTTGTCTCAAGATACACACCAGTGTTTTCTAAGCATGTTTATCAAAAATTCTTAAATGTCCTAGTATTAATTTTAACCCATATCTGTGAAACCAGGACTCCATTTATTGTTTTAATGGGTTACTTTATTAGTGATGTAATGTCATAATTACTTACATCTACTAAAATGAAGAGAGAGTTTTCTTTTTCTTTGAAGTATTTCATTGTCAGTAGGATGGCTGATATGGCAGTCTTGTTATTAGTTGCTGGTGTGGCTTCAATTTCTTTTAGGAGAGCCTGGACCTCTGCATTCCATTTTAATGTCTGTTTTTGAAAGTAGTTGACAATCCTATTGCTTTTGCCAATCAGGCATTCACTGAGGCGACTGCTTATGTCAATCCCTGTTAGAGTTTCAAAATGATTGCATAAGCCTCTTTTAGTGAATAAATATGGCCACTCAACTTCTATGTCACTAATGGCTGGAGGGGGACATGAATTAATCAATTGTCGCTGATAAATGTAAGTCTCTTGCATTAGGTTGTCCACATCAGACAATTCAGTAGAATGTGGGCCTCCATACTGAAACTTTTCTAATAGAACATTTCTCTTCATTTCAAGAGATTCTGTGGTCTCTCCATCAGGCATGGAGGTAGGTTGCCAATTAATGCATCCATAACTATCAACTTTACATCTAACTTTTTTGACTGTGCAGCTGTTCAGTTCTTGTTCTGCTGTGTTTTTTTTGGGTTGACGTATTCTGTGTGCTACATTGTCTCTATTAACATGTTCTACTCTGTTTTTCAGCTGTCTTTGAAGTGAACTATAGCCTTTTCCCAGTTGTTCCCCTTCCTCTGAAAAGTCTCCAAATGTTAAAGAATGTTTAGAAAAAATTTGTTTAGCTACTTCCCCACAGTCAGCTAAGTTTGGGTTTGGGCACAGTTCTCTCATGGCTGCCACAACATTTCTTACAAACTCTCTCCTCGGTCCAAGTGGAGCCTTCTCCTTATTGGATGCTGCTTGTAGAAGGGCTGCAGGCATGCGTTCCCAAGGAATCTGGAATATACTGAGCCAATCAGAACTTGAAGGAGTGTAAGAAGTGGAAGGCTGTTCAGATAGTGAGTCGTGTGGTGGTACTGGAGTGAATGTGATCTCAATTGGCGTTTCATCCACTTGGCCTCTAGACGCTTTGAAAAATACAGAGAAACAAAGTGAAAAGTTGTATACGGCGTGGTTTCACAGACAGGGCTTAGCCAGATTTTATAAACATGCCTTAGAAAAAAAATAAGACAAAAAAATGGCACTGACATATTTTAAGATAATGTATTTCAGTGCAAGTTGATTTCAGTTAAAACAGCTCAAACATGCCTGATAGTCTGTGAAACCATTTTTTTTTTTACATGTTTAAAAAATTCTGTAGGACTTTTATAATAACTTTTAACTATACATGGAACAGCTGTATGTAAATTATTTCTCTCTTATGAGTGTTCTACAAAAAAACAGCATAAAATGTAATGGATCATAATGGTGAAAATAATGAGCAAAAACATGGTTTAGCAGCATATTTTGTCTTACCTCTTTGTTTGAAGTCCATTAGTAGTTTTCGACACTGTATAGGGAATAAGAAGTCCTGAAGATCTGTTACCTCTACTAGCGCAAGATCCTGTGTCTTCTGAACACCCACCACAAAACAAAGATGATTGGCCACATCTTGAAGTTTGTTGACATCTAATTCTGGGAGAACTCTTTTGATTTCTTGTTGTATCTGCTCTGTGTCTGAAGTTAAAAAGAACACACTGAGTGATGTAATGACACCACAGAAAGGCCTGCCACTTTATACACTGGAAGGGGATAGTAATCCAACAGACTGTCAGCATTAACACACACATACTTCGGATCATATTTTTGCAGAGAGTGAACTCCAAGGTCAGACAAAAGCACCGATTCATACAATTCAACAACAAAGTGGACATCGGTTGGACTAATGAGTATCAGTGATATTTTTCCAAAGATATACCCACAGCTGTTGTTGTCTACAACAACAACAAGGCCATTGGTATATTTGGTTCCTTTATAAACAACTCCTGATACCTCTGAAGTACTTTGAGTGACACAGTTAGCTTCCCTTATTGCAGTTTGTATTTTTGTATTATATAACTGGGCATTGTGTACATGTGTTTCACTGACAGATTGAATTTTAGGAGGAAATAACTGGCCACAAGCTAGATAGGACTGCAGCATCTGGTGCCTTTCTGCCAAGGTTTTACAAAGATGCAAAAAATTGTGCAGTTTTCTTGCACAGTTCTTAAAATATGAATGTTTACTTTCAAACCTGAGGGTCCACAGGCGAATCAATGGTCCAAAATGTAGTATAAGGTCTGCATAGTGCAACAAGTAATGATGCTTTGCTTTCAGACTCTCGTAAGGAAACAAGGAGCTTCTTGCAGAGACATATTCTTGTGTTAAAAACTTGAGGTAGCCAATCTCATTATGACTAATTTTTGGAGCACAAATCAACTCAACCATTTCTTTCAGTTTAAGGCACAATTGCCAAACATCACTATCGATTGGGTTTTCAATTTTACTTCCTACATAAATTGGTAAGAGCCTCAAGAGACACCAATTCTGTGTAGCAGAACCACCAAGTCGTCGTCCATCTGCTTTAACAGCACATGGTGCATTGTGAGAGTCACTTCCTAAATGCCTGAATTGTGTAATGGCTCTATTCAGCTCATTGTAGGTGAAGTGCTTTTCTGCAGTGACCAAATGTTTTATGTAAACTGCCAAGTCATTAGCCACAATACCTTCAAATAAATCATGTCCTAAGCATGGAGGTAGTCCACCACACACATGAAAAGAATTAAGGGAATTGAAAACTGAATTGAATTTGATGCCATCTACCATACATTGATCAGTAGTTGTGAGCTGATCAACACTATGCGCATAATTTCTGTTTGTTCTTTTTAGGCCAAGATTTAAAGGTTGTTGGCGAAAAGTGTCTCTGTCAATTAGACAGTACCGACAGAAATACTTGTTGGTACTGAAATTTTCAGAAAAGCCACCTATACAATGAGACCCAAGATTATCCCCACAAATGGCAATTAGCCCTGCTTTAAGAATAGTGCCATCTACAGACTGAAATCCAGAATCCTCTAAATATTTTAGATCAGCAACAAGACTGGAAAAGACCTTCTGCTGACCAAACTGTTTAAAGTCCTCATCTCTACACAGTAAAACAAGCTGCATTGGGTCAACTAATGAACGGTACTGTGGCAGAATCTCACCTAGGGTCATGTACACTGCCAGGATTTTATGTTTCTTTTTACCCGAGCCAAGTGGATTTACGACTTCAAATGCATCCTGGTACAACATAATTGATATTGATGATGGATGCTCATGAAAGATGGCATTTTGCTTGCTGCATGTGCCATCCTTTATATCCTCCATCACTTTGTCAACAGAATCAAGCATTTTTGACTGGCTGTACTGTTCCCTCATTGATGTTTGCCTAAACAGAGATGCAAGAGTTTCTTTAACTGGCACATACTGACAAAAGCGTTCTTTACCAGCTGTGTCAGTGCCCAGGTATATCTGTTTTGGCTCAACAAAGTTGAACTTTTGTTTGAAGAAGTGTTTTCTGGTTTTGTCAGACTTTAACTGACCCTCATTGTACAAAGTTAAAAGATCTTGTGTAACTAGTTCATCAATAAGTTTGTCTATGTCACATGATGGTATATTTGATGATGACAGCAGCTTTTCTTTTAGTCTAACAAGCATGGCCTGCATTCCATCAACATGAACTGCTTGAAATTCCTCGATAATTGATTGAATTGTACTGGCAGGTAACAACATTTTGCCTTGCATCTTTAGGTAAAACAGAGCCAAGTTATGTAAAAAAGGCTCTTCATCAGTATTTACATGACTTTGAAAAGATGATGTAGATGGTACCTCACACAGATCTATAGGAGGTAGTTGACCATCAAGAGACAGATCTGTTGGTGTTGCTGTCTCACCCAGTTTGTGGAGACAAGACTGCTGCACTGGACCTGGCTGCTTATGCTTCCGCGATATATGAGTGGTGAATGATGTTCTCACTCTAAAATTTTTCCAACAGCCCTCAACTGGACAGCAAACTTTTCTACCATCTCTAATATGAATTCGCAAGTGGAAGCACAGCTCTGAAAAATTACTAGCCACAAATTCACACCCTAGGACCTGACAGTGGAGGTTCGCCTGTGGATGCCTATGTGTAACATTATCTTGTTTTTGTGACTGCCTGTGATTTCTGTGCATATGAGACCTAAACGAGGAGAATTTCTTAAATGTACAAGGGCACTTCTGCATTCCACAGGCATATTGAAAATTTGCTCTATGTTGGTGTCTTTTTATATGTGCATAAAAAACGCTTAGTTGGTGGAAAGGCACATTGCAGAGTTTGCATCTGTACATTGTGGCAAATGTTGACTAACCCATTAAATGAATAAATAAAACATTACTAAATAAATAAACAAGTTGGGTTGGTCGATTATTTATCAATTAAATATTGTGCAACACCAAGGGATGTAACTGAAAGTTGTGAGGAGAGGCTAAAAAGTCAGCCAACAGCTTTCTGGAACCAAGGGAGTCCAAGAACAAATAATAACGATTTAACTTCACATAAAGTATTCTAGAAACCTCACTTATATTTGAACAGTTTAACGTTACTTACTAGTTGTGGAAGGTTCCATTTTAGGGCTTAAAACTTGAGAACGTAGCAACTGAAATGATTAACGATGCACGCTGAAACGTAAACAACTATGACTTGACCGCCAGGTTGCCTTAAAGGGGCAACGCCTTCGCGTTTAGGATAAGGCAGTCAGTTCGTGCATGTGTGTGTTAATGCATAAATCCTTGGTTTCTGCCTGAATCTGTCTACACTTCACGATATAATGTGACGTAATGCACTCGAGTAGTTTCGGAGGACAGTAATTTACTGATTAATGTTACAGTTGGTACCTGTAATGGGTACATAGGGTTATTTACTGTAATTTATTATTTGAGCTGCATAAATTCTTAAAGATGCACCTCATATTACAGTAAAATACTGTTCCCAGATGATACAGCAAAAAACTGGCTATTTTACAGTTATTTACCCTAGAAAATACAGCAAGGGCTAACAGTGTGGGACCGGACAGCCATAGGTGAAGGTTGTCTGGTCGACTCATAAGCAAGTGAGATAGCCTCAACCACCCACTTGCTCATTCTCTGCTTAGATGCTGGGGACCCTTTGTTAGGGGGCCTACAACATACAAAAAATTGTTCAGCTTTACGCAACAGAGCTGTTCTGTGGACATAGGCATCCAGTGCCCTAACTGGGCACAGCAGATTGTTCTTTTCCTGGTCCGAATCTTGAAAAGGAGGAGGACCGAAGGCCTACAGTACTATAGATCTAGCCACATTAGTGGGGACCTTGGGAATATAGCCTGGTATAGGGTGAAGGAATGCTTTAACCATGCCAGGCACAAATTCTAAGCACGAGGGTGCAACCGACAATGCCTGTAGATCTCCTATTCTTTTAAGAGATGAGATGGCGAGGACGAACAGAGCTTTCAAAGTAAGAAATCTAGCTGGCACTTCCTCCAAAGGTTCAAAGGCAGCCTGGGAAAGGCCTTGGAGGACAATGAAGTACAGCAGTAGACTTTTATTTTCAAAAGCTCAAAAACAAGTATTTCCAAAAACAAAAACTTATCAAAATAACTCGGGAAAGAGCAATACATAGAGCACCATTACATAGACAATAACCGACAAAGTAAAGAGGCAACCTTTTTAGTTAGCATGATTTTGCTAACTTCTTCACCAACAAAACAACAACTTTCAGCAGTCAGTTCTCAGCTCCATCTGGAACCCAGACCAACCTCTCACATAGCCAATAACCTTCTATCCTCCTTCTCTCCACTAACCGAGGAAGAAATATCTAAACTTCTCCTCTCCAGTCATCCTACCACTTGCCCTCTAGACCCCATCCCCTCACACCTTCTACAAGCCATCTCTCCCACACTTCTTCCAGCACTCACATACATCATCAACTCATCCCTCCATACTGGCATTTTCCCTACTGCATTCAAGCAGGCTCGGGTAACTCCACTGCTTAAATAAACAACATTAAACACATCACTTGTAGAGAATTACAGACCAGTCTCTCTCCTACCATTCATTGCGAAAACACTTGAACGAGTTGCTTTCAACCAAGTAACATCCTTCCTGTCTCTGAACAACCAGTTGGATGTCAACCAATCTGGCTTCAAGAAAGGGCATTCAACCAAGACTGCATTACTGTCGGTCACAGAAGCCCTACGGATTGCAAAAGCTGCTTCCATCTTCAGTTCTCATTCTCCTGGATCTGTCTGCTGCCTTCAACACTGTGAATCATCAGATCCTTATGACCACCCTCTCATCACTGGGCATCACAGGTACTCCTCTCCACTGGTTTGAGTCCTATCTCACAGGTAGATCCTTCAGGATCTCCCCACCCTCACCCAGAATGCAGAATCCCTTACAACATTCAAAATACAACTAAAAACTCATCTCTTCCGTGAGCACTTAACCTCATAAAAAATAAAATAAAAATAAAAAAATAAAAACTTTCCTTTTCCTTTAATCATCCCTTGTCTTGCATAAGCTACTCTGAGCAATGCCTGAACTATTTTGTGCACTTCTTGCGTTGTTTTTGTCTCTTCACGATGACTTGCTTAAAGCGTCGCTATGCAGTTACTTATAGTCAACAGCACGTTCAAAAGGGACCATCAAAATAAAGTGTTACCGACAAATCAAATAAAAAAGTCTTTAACCACACTTTAAAGATGGACAGGGTGGGTGCAGTTCTAATTTCAAGAGGGAGATTGTTCCAAAGTCTTGGAGCAGCAATGGAAAATGCTCTATCTCCTCTAGTCTTAAGTATCGATCTAGGAACCACTTAGAGGCCTAAGTTCGCAGACCTAAGAGCTCTTGTAGGTTGGTGGACTGTCAGCAGATCAGAAAGGTAAGATGGAGCTAACCCATTTAATGACTTAAAAACTAATAGCATAACTTGTTTTTATTATATGAGTTATATGTTCCCGTTTACGAACTCCTGTCAAAACTCTAGCAGCAGCATTCTGGACTATCTGCAGGCGGTTTATGGATGATTGACTGATCCCCAAATAAAGTGAATTGCAATAATCCAGCCTTGTAGTGATAAAACCATGTATAACTTTTTTTTTAATTTTGAGAATGAAAGGAAAGACTTAATTTTTACCAGGGTTCAAAGCTGGTAGAAGCTTGCCTTCACAACTTGATTTACCTGTCTATCAAGCTTTAGGGCACTATCCAATACCACACCCAAGTTTTTAACATATGGCTTAACATAAGGTGCCAGGGCACCAAGATTTACATTTGTTGCGTCATGTACACTGGAAGATGTAAACACCATAACCTCAGTCTTACTCTCATTCGGACTTACAAAATTCAGAGACATCCATGCTTTAACATCCTCAAGGCAGGCAGCCATCTGTTCTAAACTATTTTTATGTTTAAGAGGAAAATGTATTTGTGTGTCGTCTGCATAACAGTGATAACTCAAGTCATATTTTCTAAAAATATTACCTAGGGGAAGCATGTATAAAGAAAACAACATAGGGGCCAGTGTGGAGCCTTGAGGAATTCCATTCCTTGAGGAGCCTGATGCATGTTTAAAATACTCAGGAACAACTAACTCAAGGCATTTATTACTCAGGAAAATGTCCTGGTAGACGGCTGCATTTAGTGGACAGCACAGTGGACCAACACCAGCCGATAACATGGCTCCCCAAACCAACACAGACTGTGGAAACTTCACACTGGACTTAAAGCATATTGGATTGTGTGCCTCTCCATTCTTCCTCCAGACTCTGGGTCCTTGGTTTCCAAATGAGATGCAAAATTTGCTCTCATCAGAAAAGAGGACTTTGGTCCACTGTGCTTTATTAAATCCAGAGTCAACGCAGCCGTCTACAAGGACATTTTCAGAGCACTTCATGCTGACTTCATTTTCCAGCAGGTTTTGCACCTGCCCACACTGCCAAAAGAACCAAAACCTGGTTCAATGACCATGGTATCACTGTGTAATTACTGTGTGATTTCATGTAATATTCAAATTTTTTGAAATCCTGTTTTCGTGGGTTTTATGAGCTGGAAGCCCAAATTATGTACAAATAAACAACTAAATACTTGAAATCGTTTAAGTTGTGGGCCCTGAATCTATAATATATGGAAGTTTAACATTTTGAATGGAATTATGGAAATAAATAAACTTTTCCATGATATTCTAATTTTTTGGAAAGGGTCTGTATAGCCACTGACTCAGTCGGGTAAATAGACACAACAGGGTTCAGCACAGTATTAATAACATTAACATTTTGTCAGAACATTTAGTAAATTACATGAAATTTATTTGTAAATAATTTTTAGATAATTGTCTATTTAGAAAAAAATATCATGATTCTCAATGTATCCAGAATCATGCAGCTCTAGAATATTGTGTAGGTTTATTTGTAATTTTACATTTTTGTGTTTTAGATCTGATTCTCCAGGAGGCAGAGCATACCAATATGGAACAGACAGGTCATGGAGATGAAGAAGAGCAAATCAAAGGTGATGAAACTGGGCTGTTGTTATACCACAAAAAAAGAAATCCACTCATTTCAGCCCTGTTGCCCAGCTCAACCATTACCCGGACAATTGTGATGGCCAGAACTGCCTTTTGTTTTGGGGAATGAACAAGGAGAAAATGCCTTCACTGTTCCAAATCGCAATGAGGGTATTAGCTGTGCCTGCTTAAAGCGCACCTGTCGAGCGTGTGTTCAGTCATGGGGGGATTATTATTCGGCCCCATCGTTCACAGCTTAGTGCCATTGTCTTGGCAAACCTTATTTTCTGTAAATGCAACACATTTTAGACCGTTTCAATTAAATTGAATTAGACAGATTGGATTATACATCTTAGACTCGATACATCTTTGACTCTAAACGTTTTGTGTAAACAACACAATTTTATTTTATTTTCAGTTATTAATGTAGCACAGATATGCATATGATTCATATATAGCAAATGTATAATGAATAAAATACATAATATATGTATACAAGTTCATATTTTCTGTGCAAAAATAAATATGTATCGAAAAAATTTACCTCTATTTATTTTAGTACTGTGACTTGACTTGAAACTTATCAGGACTCGAATTGAGATGTATGTATTAGGACTGGGAAAAGATTAATTGCGATTAATCGCATCCAAAATAAAAGTTTGTGTCTACGTGATATATGTGTGTGTACTGTGTATAATTATTTTGTATATATATAAATACACACTTGCATGTATATATTTAAGAAATATTTGTTATTTATATATAAAATATTTAAATTTATATATAATATAAAGTATATATAAATATATACAGTATATACATGCAAATATTTCTTAAATATATACATGCATATGTGTGTGTATTTATATACAAAATAATTATACACAGTACACACACATATATCATGTAGACACAAACTTTTATTTTGGATGCGATTAATCGCGATTAATCTTTTCCCAGCCCTAGTATGTATTTATATATATTTATGTGTACATACTACACATACATGCATACATACACACTCACACAGTGCTTTAGAACTAGAGTTGAGTTTCTGACTTGGCATTTTTGCATATTCAGTGTGTGTGTGTGTGTAGATCCGTATATATATATATATATATATATATATATATATATATATATATATATATATATATATACATATATGAGCTACAATACATTGTTTCACAGCAGCTTCACAATAGTAACAAATTAAAAAAATCACCTGAGAAGCAGCTTGGCAAACAAGCAAATAGTGTCAAAATTCAGTTAATAGTCACTTCAGTGTTGATTCAGTTCAGTTCAATAACTGTAACATTCATCAAACATACTGCATAATATATACAGTGTATTTGTGCACATACAAGTACGTGTGACAAACTCCTATACACTCCACTGCATACTGAACAAGCAAAAGACACAAGATAGTAGTGTTTTACATAATTCATATCTGTGTTTAGTTTGGTGTGTATGTGGGCTAATCATTTTATGTTTGTGTGTAGAGTTACTATACATTTTTGGAAGAGTTAAAATAGTTTTGAATGTTGACAATGCACATAACATTTTGTAGTGTGGATCATTCATTGCAACATTTATCCTCATTCTCATGTTTAAGAATCTGTTATCTGCTTGATAAATAATTTATGCTACTGCTGCCCACTAACATGCTTTTAAAGCTATTGTTATCCAATTTTTTGGCCTTCAAACACCTTAAAATACACATATGTAGGTCAGAGAAATACAAATTTTCTCAGGGGAGCATGCCCTCCAACCACCCTAAGTTACCAAACTACCCAGTCTGGTGTTTTTGAAACAGGCAGGGAAACAAACGCCCCTGCCTGCAGCACTGTATAGCACATAAAATAAACATTGTTGTGTTCTGTACTACTGTCTTTGATTGTTTGTGATAACAATGAATCATTCTTTCCGATATGAAAGTTATATTTAATTGACCTATCGGTAAGCAACGGCCTCCTTAGTTACTATTGCTATCTCAAACAATGGGGGACCTGTGCCCCAGTAGAGCTTTATGTCTAGCAACGCCACTGGGCATGACGGCAAGACTTAAGTTGTGGTGACACATAAATAAAATGGTCAAGCAAGCTTAAATCTACTCAGAGACAAGCAGATTGTGCTCTTCATAACTAATGATAACTCAGTAACACTGACTAATAGATTAGATGCCTTTGTATATGAAGTGACGTGACAACTGTGTATATATCGGTCATTTTCCTTGGTAAGTAAAGAATATTTCAGATGTAGTCATATCAAACTCATGTCACAAAAAGGTACAGTGATCAACAGTATTTCTTGAGTTCTGTCAGCGAGTGTAAATGGGAAAAAGGTCAAATTCCCATGGTAATATTAAGGAGTAACCTTTCTACAAGAAGAAATAGTTTTTGCACATTTATATGGAACAACATCCCATACTATTCTAATGATCATGGCCTTTGACAGATATGTGGCCATATGCAATCCACTGCGATACCCAACTATAAATGATGTTTCATTAACAAAGTTCGGGAGGAGCACGTTCAAATAATCAATCAATCAATCAACTCATCAAACAATTACCATGTCTACCCTATCAGCATGAGAGGAAGCATATATATATTCACTCTGTCAACTCACCTAACTTCCTTGACAGTTTTCAGCATCCCTCCCCCACCCCGACTCCTCACTCTTGGCTTGTTCTTTCACAGCAGGAATACGGGGGGAGTACTCTGGGTTCGGGCCGAATACCGAGCCCGGAGCCCTCTCCTCGGACAGCACGCCAAATACGCATTTATTCTATCTGACTTATTTGTAAGTGTGAACTCGTGAATGAGCAATAAAATGATGGTTAAACTGTCAGCAGGAGCCTGGGGTGCTGCAGTAGTTCCGGTGGGAATTCTGATCGGCCTCAGTGTGCGTCTGTCTCACTGCAGATCATTCATTACAAACCACTCTTGTGACAACGCTTCACTATTTAAACTGTCCTGTGAAAATACAGTGGTTAATAATATATATGGATTAACTTTTACTGTTGTTTTATTCACCTCCTCAATGGGGTGGGTGTTATTGACATATCTCAGAATAGCAATGGTATGTATAAAAAGCAAAAACAAAGCAACCAACACCAAAGCAATAAAAACGATACTCGGTTACTCACGTAACCTCGGTTCTCTCTAGAGAGGGAACGAGTATTGCGTAAGCTTGCTTACGCTGCGGGAAAGTCTTCTTTTCTCGAGATACTGAAGCCAAAATTATCCTTAATTTCATTTTTTGTCAACGCAGTGCAGCTGCGGGCAGCTGAGCTAGAGCGGCATACTGCGCGCTCATTGGCTGCCGCGCGGCAACTGCTTAAGCCTACCAGTGAGCCTGGCGTGACGTCACGCCCAATGAGGGCGCGCGCGCCCTCGCGCGTCACAGCCCGCCAGAATGGGCGGCGTCAGAGCGTATATAAGGAAGGCTCGTAGGCTATATTCTCTGTTTTCTGTCGAATGAAGCGACACGAGCTACAGGCTTCAAGCACGGCAGGGAACGCAATACTCGTTCCCTCTCTAGAGAGAACCGAGGTTACGTGAGTAACCGAGTATCGTTCTCTTACGAGAGGTTCTCTCGTATTGCGTAAGCTTGCTTACGCTGCGGGAACCCCTTGTCCACGCCGTGCGAGCCTAACAATCACATATGACTCTATGAAGAGCATAGAGGTGAAAAACAGGTGGCCAGCGGTGCGGGCCAACACATGTTCATAAGCACATCTAGGGAACGCAAGAACGGCAAGGCCGGTCTATGTATACTGACCCTGAGCGTGCAGCTCAACAGACAAGCTAGTCAATAGTACAACCTGCGCATATGGGCAGGACATGAACACGACTAGACTGACAGAAGTTTTGCCTGCAGAGCGGGAACTTCCAGGTTATAAAACCTAACAAAAGTGGAGGGGGACGCCCAGCCCGCCGCCATACAAATGTCATGAATGGAAATCCCGCTGGACCATGCCCACGATGAGGCCATGCCTCTGGTGGAATGAGCCCGTATGCCCAACGGACATTGCAGGTCTTTTGACGCATATGCTGCCGCAATAGCGTCCACTATCCATCTGGATAGCGTCTGTTTCGAGGCGGCGCGACCCTTAGCGCGCCCTCCAAACGAAACGAAAAGCTGCTCTGAGAGCCTGAAGGCTGCAGAGCGCGTGACATAACACCTTAACGCCCTGACCGGGCAAAGGCGGTTGACACCCTCCTCACTGCCGGATGACGGCAGGGCCGATAGGGTAATGACTTGAGCCCTAAAGGGAGTACCTAACACTTTGGGGACATAGCCGTGCTTCGGTTTGAGAATGGCTAACGAGTCGTTAGGTCCAAACTCGAGGCACGACGCGCTGACAGACAGCGCATGCAAATCACCCACTCGTTTGACTGAAGCAGAGCTAGCAGAAAAACGGTTTTAAGCGTCAAGTATTTCAACTCCACAGAGTCCAAAGGCTCGAACGGATGCACTTTCAGGGACTCTAGGACCAGGGACAGGTCCCAAATAGGGACTGACGGGGGCCGGGGAGGGTTCATCCTCCTGGCCCCGCGCAGAAAACGGGTGATGAGTTCATCCCTGCCCAGTGAGCGGCCGCGCGCCGAATCGGCGAACGCTGCTATGGCCGCGACGTAAACCTTGAGCGTGGAGGGGGACCTGCCCGCGTCCAACATCTCTTGGAGAAAGTTCAACACCTGTGGGACTCCACAGGACTGAGCATTAGAACCCATTTTCACACACCATTTGTTAAACACTGACCATTTAGACGCATAGAGCCGCCTCGTTGAGGGGGCTCTGGACTGCGTGATCGTGTTAATTACCCCTTCTGGCAGATCAACGAATATCCGTTGATTTCCCACGCATGCAGAGACCAGTGCTCTGGATGGGGATGCAGAATCGATCCTCGAGCTTGAGAGAGAAGATCTCTCCTCACCGGGATCGGCCATGGGGCTGTGTCTGTCAGCCTCATTAGCTCGGGAAACCATGGTTGGTTTTCCCAGCGCGGGGCTATGAGGAGCGCTGCGCAGCTCGTCCCCCTGATCCTCGCTAGCACTTGAGGCAGCATCGAGATCGGGGGGAACGCATACAGCGGAACGCTGGGCCAGGTCTGGGCCAGCGCGTCCTCGTGTTTCGAGAAAAACCTCTGGCACTGAGCGTTCTCGCTCGCGGCGAAGAGGTCGATCTCCGCTTTGCCAAAGCGATGCCAAAGCGCTTGGACCGTCTGGCGGTGTAGAGACCATTCCCCTGGGGGAACGTTGTCCCTGGACAGTCTGTCCGGGCCGTCGTTGAAACGACCGGGTACATGAGCTGCCCTTAGGGAGCGCAGCGGGCCCTGAGCCCAGGATAGGAGGCGCTCTGTGAGAGCGCGCAGGGCTCTGGATCTGATTCCGCCCTGGCGGTTCACGTAAGACACTACTGACATGTTGTCCGAGCGGACTAGCACATGGTGTCCCCGTAGGAGTGGTAGAAAGTGCTTCAGCGCTTTCTCGACCGCCAGCATCTCTAGACAGTTTATGTGAAGGCTTTTCTCCGTATTCGACCACCGGCCGCAAATCGGACTGCCCTCGTGAGTCGCTCCCCAACCCATGTTGGACGCATCTGTCGAGACCACTTTGCGGTGTGCGATGACCCCCATCGACACTCCCCGCTGAAACCATTCGGCCGCCAGCCAGGGCTGCAGGGCTGAGACGCAGCGCTGAGTCACTCTGACTGGTGCACGGCCCGAAAACCATGCTTTGCGGGACACTTCCGACTTTAGCCAGCACTGAAGCGGGCGCATTCGAAGTAAACCCAGCTGCAGGACCGCTGCGGCTGACGCCATATGGCCCAAAAGCCTCTGAAAGGATTTTAGGGGAAAAACTTTTCCCACCTGAACGGAAGCGGCGAGGTGCCGAACACGGCGCGCGCGCTGTGTTGACAGTCTGGCCGTCATCGCCGCCGAATCCAGATCTATACCCAGGAAAGTGATAGACTGGCTGGGGGTTAGAGCGCTCTTGTCCCAGTTCACGGAAAGACCCAGGCTTTCCAAATGACCGAGAAGCGCTTTCTTGTGAGAAACTAGTTCCTCTGTTGACTGCGCTATAATGAGCCAATCGTCCAGATAGTTCAGAATTCGCATCCCTTTCGATCTCAGGGGTGCGAGGGCCGCGTCCATGCACTTCGTAAAAGTACGGGGTGCCAGGGACAAGCCGAACGGCAGGACGGTGTACTGATATGCCTGACCGTCGAAGGCGAATCTCAAGAATGGCCTGTGACGGGGAATAATCTGAATCTGAAAATACGCGTCTTTCAGATCGAGAGAGATGAACCAGTCCCCCGGGCGAATCTGCGCGAGGATTTGACCGGTCGTGAGCATTTTGAACGGTCGTTTCACGAGCGCTTTGTTCAAATATCTCAGATCTAGTATAGGTCTGAGCGCTCCGCCCTTCTTGGGTACGAGGAAATAGCGGCTGTATAAGCCTGCCTCGGCAGCCAGAGGGTGAACCCGTTCTATCGCACCTTTGTGCAGTAAATTCGCTATCTCTGTGTGAAGCAGATGGGCTGCATCTGCTTTCACTTGTGCCTCGACCCGGGCGCGAAAACGCGGGGGGCGGCGAGCGAATTGAAGCGAATAGCCCTTTATCACTGTGTTTAATACCCATTCCGACATTCCCGGAATAGCTTTCCATGCATTCGCACTCATAGCTAGGGGTCGGATTGCCTCCGGGTCCCGCCCGCCGCACAGCGCGGGACGGGGAGCCTGTGGCGGTATGTGCGCGAGTCGCGCAGTGACAGTGAGGGGAGACGGGGGCTCGCTGATAGCGGCAGCCGGCTGAATGACGCTGTGAGAGAGCGTTTTGAGCGACGGCTCGCGGCGCGGAAGCGGGGCGGGCTCGTGAGTGTGTACATGAGAGCGTGCGTGCTGTATAGCGGGCACAGGACTCTTTATTAACGCACAGCCGGCGGTGGAGTGCTTTCGTCCCCGAATGTGTGAGGCAGAGCGGGCACTGTGTAGGTGTGAGCACTGGGTTGTGGGCACGTGACCTACAGCTAACACTCGAGCGGCCGTAGCGCGCTTTATGTGAGTGCACTCTGTGGGGTACACAGGGGGGATTGTGCTTGTGTGTAGTGATGAACACTGGGGTGTGGGCATGTTTACTACACTCATAGCACTGACGGCGTGAGCCGGATGACCAGATTTTACACTCTTTATTCGATTTATCTGGGTCGCCGTAAAAACGGCGTTTGTGTGCAGGCGAGAGAGTTGAGAAACTGGCTCGTTGGCTGCGGTGGACACTACTGCAGTAGCCTTTATCAAGGGGACTGGCAGAGGGATACAGGTTAGCTTCGACGGCGGTCCGGCCGCGGCGGGACTCAACCGTCTTTTCCTCCTTGCGAGTGCTAGGAGGATTTCGCAGGCTCGGTTTTCAGCGAAACTCTAGGCCGGGGACCCCGCGGGGGTGGCGGCCTGTGTTGGCTGGTGGAGCGGGACCTGGGTCGGCCGCGCTGACGCTGCTGCGATGCTGGAGGTCGGGAGGGGCGCCGCGTGGGGCTGCGTGCAGGAGGCTGAGTTTTAGAGCGGCCTGCAGCGGAGCTCGAGCGGCGGGGCAGGAAGAGGTTCATGGCCTGTGACGCCTTCTGAACTTCCGAGAAGCTGTCCACGAGGCCACTTACCGCGGGGCCGAAGAGGCCGGCGGGTGAGAGCGGGGCGTTGAGAAAGACGGACCGCTCTTGCTCTCCCATGTCGGCTAGCGTTAGCCAGAGGTGGCGCTCAATGACAGTCAGCGAAGCCATAGATCGTCCGATCGCTTGGGCTGCTGTTTTCGTCGTGCGAAGGGAGAGATCCGTCCAGAGGCCTGGACACTGGAGCTCGTCGACTGGCGGGCAGGAAGCACCCGTCGAGTCTGTTGGGCGGGGTCGCCGCTGGCGGGGACCATTCGAGGCCCAGGTGTTCGACTGCTGCCGTGAGGAGGCGGAGAAGCTCGGCGTCCATACTGGCGTGAGTCCTGCTGGACGCTCTGGTGGAGGAGGCGGAGCGGACAGAACCGGACCATTCCTCGCTGTCCGACGCCATTAGTGAGCACGTGTCCAGTAGCGCGTCATCATCCGCTTCATCCCCTGAGGCGACGGCATCGAGGGCGTGAGCCGTCGGCTGCGCGTCGGGAAGCGGGGGCGGAGAAGGAGAGAGCGAGGCTCGCGGGAGAGGCTCCGGCGAGGCCTTGGCTCGAGTCTCGGGCTCCGGTGGTCGCTGCGAGCGGCGTTTCTTCTTACGCGGCCCGAGGACAGTTGGAGCAGGTTCCGTGAAGAGGGCGAGTCGAGCCCGCAGGGTCGACATCGGCAGCTCTTCACAGAAAGCGCAGCCGCCCGTGGAAAGCGCGACAGCTGCGTGGTCCCGGCCCAGGCAGAGAGCGCAGTTAAGATGGCGGTCTCCGTCGCTGAGCGCGGAGCGGCATGAGCCGCACGTGGTGCGAGGCATTTGCAACAACGCCTCTGCTCTTTTAGAAAAGTGCTGCGGAAGCAAGAACACACACAAAAGAGCTTGCAAAGGATATTCGCCGGATAGCTGAGCTGGCACGGCAGGCTGAAGGCGGCGAAAATCGTCCGGCTTCCTCAGGCTGACCTAAGCTGGCTCGTTAGCTGGGCCTTAAAGGACAACGGCGACGGCTTCCTCTCCGAGATCAGCGATGCGAGTGCTTCGCTGAAAAGACAGAAATCAGAGAATATAGCCTACGAGCCTTCCTTATATACGCTCTGACGCCGCCCATTCTGGCGGGCTGTGACGCGCGAGGGCGCGCGCGCCCTCATTGGGCGTGACGTCACGCCAGGCTCACTGGTAGGCTTAAGCAGTTGCCGCGCGGCAGCCAATGAGCGCGCAGTATGCCGCTCTAGCTCAGCTGCCCGCAGCTGCACTGCGTTGACAAAAAATGAAATTAAGGATAATTTTGGCTTCAGTATCTCGAGAAAAGAAGACTTTCCCGCAGCGTAAGCAAGCTTACGCAATACGAGAGAACCTCTCGTAAGAGAACCTGCAGCACTCATTTGGCTGTTTATGTAATCTTGATATTCTTTGGTTTTGTCCCAATTTTTCTCCATCGTTTTTCTGAGTATACTGAGAGTAGGAAGTTCGGGAGTGTAATGTTTCATGTTATACCACCAGGATTGAATCTCATATGGTTTAGAGATTTATTTATATAATAAAGCAGCCACTATAATGATGTGAACATTTTCTTTGAGTGCAAATTTGAAATACTTCAATATGTATTTTAATTTCTTCCTAAGGATTTCCTGCATGTATAGGCATAGCAGACAAAGCAGGCAACATGTATAGACATGTATAACATAAATATGTGATAACAGACAGCATAAAACATACAGCATAAAGCATGAAGGCATAATTTCCAGGTGGTGTACATTAAATAAATATGAATAAATACTGTTAATTTGTTATTTTCACCATTTCAAGAGTATGATATAATTACTTTATATGATAACGAGGATGTATTAAGCAATATGGTTATAAATAAAAAATAGAGTGAAAAAAAAATGGAATAAAGTAGGCAACATTTGCGCATCAGCATTTGCACATCAGAGAAAGCAAGAATATTTGAAGCTTCTTTGAGCTTAGTTTGAGCCAGCCCCCCAACTGTTTCTCAGATTGTAAAATGGGTACTTCACCCTTCATCCTTTTCGTTGTGATTATACAATATCAGTAGATGGTATTGCTATATTGCTATCTATAAGTATAGTTACATTCAAAATAAGCTACCCAAATCCTTTGGATACTTTCAGTTGGATGGTGTACTATACATAAAGAATTCTTCATCAGATACTGAGGTTTATTAATCTGGAATGTTTGTCATTATTCTTTGTCATTTAATTCATATCTAGTTCAGTCATGAAACTCTAGTTGGCACAAACTGATATGCCCTTTAACATGAAATCTACTAGCAATCAGATAATTTACTAAACAGTTGTTTTCCAGATGGTCTGTTGTCACTGTTGCACAGCAGTTTCCTGTCTGCGGATTGCGTTTGCTCCATATAGCTTTGTTTTTAATCTCTAATCTCTACTTTCCTTGCTATTTGAATTGCTTAATATAATTTAATCATAAAAAAATATCTGATATTATCTAATATTGTCTGTCACATTAATCTGACATCGCTAGCTTTAATCTAAATCGTTATCGCTAGCACAATGCGCTAACATTTTTCTAGCCAGTTAACCTGCCATCCCTGCTTGCTGTCTTTTTTCTCTCGCGTGCTTGCGCCATTTACGAGTCCATCAAACAACTGTGGTGAGTCGGATCAGTCAACAAACACGGTGAGTCGCAGGGCTGTGCACAGACCTTTTGAGGGGCATGTGTTGAAACTGAAAAAGGGCACTCCCTCCCCTTTTTTTTATATTAAGATTATTTAGTAAGCCTACATAAAAAGAAGAAATGGTCACATCTTCATGACAAATTCAACACAAAATAATAGTCTCAAAAGCTTTAGATTTATTCACTATAAATAATAACCATAATAATGATCAAGAGTAGCGTCAGTTCTGGCAGGTCACGTTAGTCAAGCTCGCATCAGCTGACTCTCAGCTTATCCATGTCTACCTATAGACCTTATGTAGCCCCGCCCCTTTTCAGCGCTGCGCTTTGTTGTCTTTTGTCTTCCGGTCTGTATTTTCACAACGATCTTGCGTATTTATGAATGAACGGATCGTTTTAAAATCTTCCTGGTCTACTGACATTTGTAAAGACATCTGCTTTAAACATTACAATCCTCATGATAACTTTCGTTAACTTTACATTAAGTAAATCCACTTCAAAATTGAATTACTCCTGGACAGCAATGCCATACAAATATACAGAGCGGCCGCAAAAACAGAAGTTCAAAGACAATATTCTAAAGATGGCTGCACCCCCGTTTCTCTGGCGCATAAGGTCTATAGGAATACAACGCCTATCACTGTTTTCATATATAAGCTCCTTCAGTATTATCAGCAGCTATCGCGTTACTCAGGAGCTATTTAAATGGTGAAATTCAGCAGACAAACCACATCATCTCACAAGGAATCAGGAATTTAGCGAGAGGAATTCGTTCCTCACAAGGATTTCATCTCAGATTAATTTAAATTTGTGAACTTGAACATGAGATTTGCTGCATTGGTCATAAACAAGAGTGGTCTATCTATTTTTTGGAAACACGCTCGTTCTTTATTCTATCCAATTATTGCAACATGCTGTGTTAAAGTTACCACATGCTTGTGTCTAAAGCTATCAGATATCAGCAACATAGCCTACTTGTGCAAAATACACAGTAGCCTACATTCACCACAGAGGTCTGGTATTCAACACAACAACATCGTAGCTTGATGGTCCTGTGAAGGAGTGTGTAATCATGGGAGTCGTCATCTTCACCTCCACAACCGATAGAATCCGTAGAACGTGAGCAGAAATCATTTTCATGAGTGAGGAGGCACGCTGTATTCATAGCTTAGCTGCACGCTGCACGCTGCATTTGACTCAAAGCTACAGGGTGTATGCTTCCCCGACCGGACTACACTAGTTTTAATGCTAGTCGTATCAGTTGTGTTGCTGTTAGTCTGAGCTATTGCTGTAGGGTGTATGCTTCCCCTGCCAAACTACGCTAGTTTTAGCAATAGTTCTGTGATTCTACAACATGCTTGTTGTATCAGTTTTGTTGCCACTAGTCGGAGCTATTGCTGTAGGGTGTATGCTTCCCCTGCTAAACTACACTAGTTTTAGCAATAGTTCTGTGATTCTACAACATGCTTGTTGTATCAGTTTTGTTGCCTCTAGTCAAAGCTATTGCTGTAGGGTGTATGCTTCCCCTGCCAAACTACATTAGTTTTAGCAGTAGTTCTGTGATTATACAACATGCTTGTTGTATCAGATTTTGCTGCCGCTAGGGGTATAAGCTTCCCCCAATAGATCCCATACACTGTTAAATTGGCTACAGCAACACGCTTGTTGCAATGTGTCCTTGCTTGCTCCAGCTTGGGGTGATGCTTCCCCCATAAGATTGGATATATAGTGCTGCCGCTAACATCAGGATGTAACCATTCTATCAGCTTCAGTCATGGTGGGGGTAGTGTGTAAAAAATAAAAAATAAAAAAGTCATATTTTCTTTGTTTCTACAGAAGAAAACTACAACCAAGTATAACAACGTTATGATGTAATTGACAGGTGACAGTGTATGCAGTGCACGGCACGTCAACAAATAACTTGTCTAGTGATTGGAATTTATTCAAAGCTACATATTTGTGCCTAAATATATCCAAGTATCAGCATCACGCTTGTTGCATTAAACTGTAGTATTACAAATTTAAGAATATGTTTTAGATCTGCTGATCCTACTTCCATACATAACATCACATAAAAAAAACTAAGGTGAACTATACTGTATTGGGCATTCAAGGTGAACATGAGGGCATCCATTTACTGATTAGATTTAACAGTTTCCTTTGAAGGGGTTTTGTTAGTCTTTAATCTTCCTACTAAGAGTTGAACTATGTGTGAATGTTACAAAGTCTTAGTTCTCGTGACCATGTGTTGTTATACAATTTGGGGGGTACCATTATCTCAGTTGGGGGTAATTGACTCTATTGTCTTTAGATGATTAGACTTAGTGGTCTTAGTGGACCTTTAAGGACTTCCCACTGAATTGCCTATAAGATACCATGTAAAGTTCCCTTGCAGCCGCGCTCAAAAAAGAATAACTTCTGTTTGAACGTAATCCCAACGTCTCCTGGTCTCTGCTTTGAAGAAGGAAAAAGTTCCCAACAATTAAACCATCCAGCTGTATTAATGACATGTGTTGCTAATTCTGTGTGAACCGGAAGTTTCCACCAGCATTACTTCAGTATTGTGACTTATTTCCTATGAAAAAGATAATTGAAAAAGAAATCTCTCATCTCAAGCTCACAGTCGTCACTCAAGAAACTGGAACTGGACTGCGACTATACAACAAGCAAGCAGCTGATTCATTTTGATATCTCAATTTTCACTTCTTCATTTCAGACGGCATGTCATTCATTGCAATATGCATGTTTACTGCTAAGCATTTCGGGTGTTGACAACATTGTTGCTATGACTTATTTTTGCTATGACATAGCTTGTTGCTATGACTTATGCGGCTTTGGCAACATACTCGTTTAGGTCATCCGGGTAAGGGCAACATACTTGTTGCTGAAGGCTTTCTGGTATTGTTGGTAACATGCTGTTTCTCAAGCTTTTCAGGTATTTAAAAAAAGCATCCAGAATTGCGCTGTCAGTTTGGGTTTGGGGGATATTGGCATATGGTTTTGTTTTGGGGGGTTATTGCTGCTCTCTCTGCTCTTATCCATGCTAGGCTGCATGGATGCGCAGGGAGTTTTTGCCCAGAACAGGACCATACCGCCGATCCAAACTGTATGCTAATTGTCAATCGTGGTCCTGACAGAAATCAAGCGTAGCGTCAGTTCTGGCAGGTCACGTTAGTCAAGCTTGCATCAGCTGACTCTCAGCTGATCCACGTCTACCTATAACAACAACAACAACAACAACAACATTTATTTATAAAGCACATTTAAACACAATATAGATTGATCCAAAGTGCTATACATAGTAAAAAGCAGGTCTACACTATCAAAAAGCAAAAAAAAAAAAAAAAAAAAAAAAAAAACACGACAACATCAACAACAATAATTACAGGTTTCCAAAAGCTAAAGAATAAAAATGTGTTTTAAGAGTAGATTTAAAAATGTCCAATGATAGGAATGCAACGCCTATCACTGTATTCATATATAAGCTCCTTCAGTAATATCAGCAGCTATTGCGTTTCTCAGGAGCTAATTACCCTCCTCGATCCCCAACTCCTCCTCTCGTCAGTCAGGATTTGGCATTCTGATTCCCTTGAATCAGAATAAGTTCTAGAATTATGTTGTTCTTTAAAATCTTGAATTAATGATATCTGCAAAACATTCATGTTGGTTCTGTTGTTTACCCTAAGGGGATGTTATTGCTGCTCTCCCTGCTCTTATCCATGCTAGGTTGCAGGGAGTTCTTGCCCAGAACAGAACCATACCGCCAGTCCAAACTGTATGTTAATTGTCAATCGTACTCGACAATAGTGGTCCTGACATAAATATAGATAATATAGATATACAGGGTTTCAGGGCTTCTTTAAATCCCTAAAGCCCTAAAAAAACCCCTGTTTTACTACATTTATACATGTGAAGACGAGCAGAGAGTATAGAATATTATAGATTCAAAAATTAGCTAGATAGCGAATATGTGCATATAACAGCCTTGAATTAACCATAATTTAATATTATTACCATAACATGATTTAATGTTAATAAATTATATTATTAAAATATCAGCAATCATAAATCAAAGAAGAAATTTCTTAGAAATAGGCCTATATGTTACCTATAGGTGACAAGGATCACTCAGTCGCTTTGTGTAATTTCCAGTACGAAACAGCGTGGGGGCGCACCTGTGCTTATGATTTGCTGATGGTAAAAACAAATTATGTGTTGTTGCATTACTTATCAATATATTGTTAACATTTTACAAAAGTCAAATTCAAATGCAGCTACGGGGTTTTTGACCAGCAAATGTGTGCAAATGTGCATTTTGTCCATCATTAAAACTGCGCCGGCGGCATCACATTACATTTTGATCAACCGGTTACAAACTAGTTTGTTGTAGCTATATGGGCGCTCAGTTTTTACTGTTGTAAAATACATTTGGCCAAAATCTCATTTATAAAAGATGAAATGCTACTATATGCACAGGCTATTTAAGTGTAGGCTATGTATTGGCTATGACTAGATGGTGAACGCTAGACCTCTCTCTCAGGTCCCACATGTCTCAGTCAGACATCAAATAAATAAAATATGAGCCTTTATAGACATAGTGTTTAGTACTTATTCAAACAACAAGATCTTTGTTTACCCTTGCAAAATTCGTTCAGCTGCTGTCTGCTGTGCGGCTGCTGCGGAACTTCAGTTCATTCAGTCAAGATAGAGGGGGCGGAGTTATCAGGTTTACTGACAGTTTGAGGATCGAACAAGATTTGCACAAGCTCTTTTTAAGAACTTTCATTGGCTAAATATTTGTAAAACAGACAGACAGACGTAAAGGGTGACCAATAGCATTGATTTACTGAAGAAGATAAAAAACACCACCACCACCACCACCAAAAAAAAGGGCACTTCAGAGTGTAAGGGTAAAAAGGGCATGTGCTCTGCACAGGTTGAGCCCTTCCTGTGCATGTGCCTGGTGAGTCATGTCATGTTCTCCTGTTATTGTCACCTGCTATGGAGAGATTATTGGGTCAGATTTAAAACTAAAAGTCTAAAACTAAAAGTCTTAAACGAAAACTAAAAGTCTAAATTTGAATCTAAAAGTCTAAGTCAAAAACTAAAAGTCTAAGTCGAAAATGAATTTGGTATTTAGGATTGGGCATTTGGTATTTAGGATAGGGCATTTTGTATTTAGGATTGGGCATTTGGTCATTTAGGATTGGGCATTTAGGGATTTAGGATTGGGAATTTGGTATTTAGGATTGGGCATTTAATCATTTAGCCATTTAGGATTTAGGATTGGGAATTTGGGGATTAAGGATTGGGCATTTGAGGATTGAGGATTGAGGAGTGTATGCAAATAAGGAGGCGTGGCCCAAATACTGGAGGCTGGGTTTGAAATGGCTGGTGCGCAGAGGCACCTTATGGACAGCAGAGGGAGCGCCCAGTGCTAAGGAGCACTGCAATGAAACCAAACAGAGCGAGTGAGCAGGGCTGGAGCGAGGACTGTACTTTACAATGTGATAACTTCAACTTAATGACAGCGTTGTAACATTTATGTGGCCTCACACACAAAGTCACCAGTGAAAGGAGTGCTATCGGTCTGACGACGAGAATAACTATTATTATTATTATTAATAGTGAGTGCGCGTGCGCGGCCGGGGCTCTCTCTCTCTCTCTCTCTCTCTCTCTGCTCGTTCTTATATATGCCCTGTCAAGCGCGCCCTTGTTAAACTGACATGCAAATTATCAACTTTCACTCTATGATGGTTAAACTGTGCAATTAATCCGATAATGATAGGAACCTGTTTAAGCATAAGTTGTAATAGACAGCACAAAGGTATAGTAATAAAGAAGCTGCTTGTCTCTTGCCACGGCTTTCACAATATCACTGTGTACTGTTACAATAGATCTGCGCGCGCGCACTCACTATCAACAACCGTTGTCATTGTCAACAAGCGTCAACAAGCTTCCCCGTACTTTTTGACAATTGTCCTTGACAGGGCGGCCAGAGCTTCTTTGCAGCTCAAGTCGGTGGCGTTGAGAACGTACAGTTACTGTTTCCTAACCTTGTTTTTTCTGATGCGGTGCATTAAAATATATATATTTTTTTTACTTGGCTTGGTTGAATTCCGATGTAGAATGCGGTCTGTTATTTCTTGATAACAGACCGCTGCGTAGTATAACACACCGTTGCCATGAAAAACAGAGCGTTGCTATGGACGCGGAACGAACTATTTTCTTTAGCGGAAGCAATACAATCGTTTTTAAATCAATAAACTCCTTTTTAAATCAATATTTTGTGTCAAATTATTTATGTATTTTGTAGGTAGCCATGTAATAAGTGGGATAATGTATAGCGAGGCGGTTGTTATAGCGAATAACAACCCCGACGACAGGCTGATTCAAGTTCAGCCTGTCGGGGTTGTTATTCGCTATACATTATCCCTTACATAAAGTACAGTACTCGCTCCAGCCCTGCTCACTCGCTCTGTTTGGTTTCATTGCAGTGCTCCTTAGCACAGGGAGCTCCCTCTGCTGTCCATAAGGTGCCTCTGCGCACCAGCCATTTCAAACCCAGCCTCCAGTATTTGGGCCACGCTTCCTTATTTGCATACACTCCTCAATCCTCAATCCTCAAATGCCCAATCCTTAATTCCCAAATTCCCAATCCTAAATCCTAAATGGCTAAATGATTAAATGCCCAATCCTAAATACCAAATTCCCAATCCTAAATCCCTAAATGCCCAATCCTAAATCCTAAATGCCCTATCCTAAATACAAAATGCCCTATCCTAAATACCAAATGCCCAATCCTAAATACCAAATTCATTTTCGACTTAGACTTTTAGTTTTCGACTTAGACTTTTAGTTTCAAATTTAGACTTTTAGTTTTCGTTTAAGACTTTTAGTTTTAGACTTTTAGTTTTAAATCTGAACCAATAAATCCTCCATACTAACCTGCACTGCCTACCAGATGTATAGCTGCCTCTGACAGTGGTGATGGTTTTTACATGTAATAAATGCAGGGAGATGCAGCCAGGCTTACATAGAATTAGAGACACGCATCCAAACTTGAATCGAGGATAGCAAGAATGCAAGGGCTTTAGATACTGCTTTGGATGCGACTAGCCTAGCGAACCCTATACATTGTTCGGTTCTGGCTGTAGAGCCCATGCAGAAGGGCAAATGGGTGACTGTCAGGGCAACTCTGACTCTCAGGTGTTCCCGCACGGCCAGTTTTTACTATTGCACAGCAATTTTCAGTCTGCCTGAATTGAAGTGAATTGTGTTTGTAGCTCCGTATTGCTTTGAATTTAAACTCTATTTTCTATCTTATTTTGTTTAATAACATACTGCTTGTTCAACTGATGAAATGTCTTTCTGATTTTTTTTATTTTTCTCCATGAATCAGTTTTAAAAGTTATGATGGTTACATGATCTAGGAACTTCATACAATGTATGCCACTGTAAAGACTGTACGTCTATCCCTCACAGTGTCACACTATGGCTCTATAAGCGCACAACGAAGACGAAAGAGGGAACTGTAAATATATTTATTATAATCCACAAGGCAAACACAGGAGAACATTTTATACTGACAACACAAAACCAAGAACTGAATGAACAGAGTGCTAATAAACACTGAGATTATTAACGTAACAAGGAACACCAGTAGAACTCAATCAATGACCATTGAGACAAACTAGCAAAGGATACACTGGCAAACAGAAACTGAACTCTATGAACACAAAACCAAAACTGACTATACATGTACATTACACCCCCCTCACGGAAAGGTGCGTTGTTGCGCTGTAACAGTCCAACTGAGGAGAGAGGCTGAGGGCTCTGGAGGAGGAGGATCCACACCACAGAAGGGAGGTCAATGAGGAGCTGAGGGGCTGATGGGAGACAGAGGAAAATGGGGCTGACAGACTGGCTGATTTTGAAAGAGGAGGTGGGAGAGGGAGGCTGTGTGGGAACTCTGGAGACTTACAGTAGAGCTGGATGGAACCAGCAGGAACACAGGAAACTCTGAGCTGGGTCGAACCAGCAGGGGCATAGGAAACTCTGAGCTGAGAGGGACCAAAGGGGATAGGAGAAAAAGGGAAACATTGGGTGCTTCTCCTTTCCTTGTGTCTTAGCTCCATCCCCCGTAGGATGCGAAGGAAGGCTGCAAAGAAAGAAAATGAGGACGGAGGAATAGAAGGAAAGTGTCACGGTTCACGGATTCATTGACTCGCCTTGCTATGTGTGTGCGTGTTGTATGAATGGGCGCGGCTCATCAGCATGGCTCGTTATCGCTGATGAGCTGATCAGCGCCAGCTGTTTTGAATGAGAATGTCCTATATATTGTTTGTCACCTCGTCTTGTCTTTGTCAGATGGTTGTGGAGGTTCTCAGGCTCAGCTCACAGTCTTCTCTTCCTTGCTCCAGTTTCTGTTCTGAGATTCGTCTGCCTGTTCCGAGGATCTAGTTCCTGTATTCCTGTTCCGAGATTCGTCTACCTGTTCTGAGGATTGTCTGCGGTTCGTCCGTTGCTGTCTGCCCACTGAGTCCTGCGTTGCCGAGCCTGAGTTTCTACGTTGCCTTATATCTCTACCTGCACTTCATCTTCTATTGTGTTAATAAACACCAGTATTCACTTGCTATTGAATCCTTGACTTTTCATTCGCGCCATGACAGAACCATCTGACCAGATCATGGATTCAGCGAGTGCAGCCACATTGCAGCAGATGTACGCCGGTAATCACGCCCGCATGGACCGTCAGGATGAACAGATCGGTGCCTCGGGTCGGGCGATACAGGCTCTGGTAACGCAGGTGTCCGAGCTCACCTCTCAATTACAACATCTGAGAGGTCCCGCTGCGCCAGCACCGCCCCCGCCTGTTCCCCCGGAACCTCTCAACATCAACCGACCAGAGCCGCGCATCCCCACCCCCGAGAGGTATTCTGGAGAATCGAATATGTGCCGAACCTTTCTAACCAAATGTTCGATTTACTTCTCTCTTCAGCCTGTGACGTTTTCCTCTGAGGAGAGTAAAGTGGCACTAGTGATGACACTGCTGTCTGGACGCGCGGCTCTGTGGGGAACAGCGGTGTGGAAGAATCAACACCCGTGCTGCTCCTCGTTCCAAGCACTCGAGCAAGAGATGAGCCGCGTGTTCGATCGCGCGGTCGCCGGACGCGAGGCGGCTCGCCAACTTGCCGATCTCCGACAGAACAACAACTCGGTTTCCGACTATTCCATCCAGTTCCGGACGTTGGCCGCCGAGTGCAAATGGAACGAGGAGGCGCAGTGGGACTTGTTCCTGCATGGGTTGGCTGATCGTGTTCAAAAGGAGATCTACACGTTGGATTTACCCAAGACTCTTGATGAACTGATTGAACTGGCATTACGAGTCGATGCACGATTACAACAGAGAGCTAATCGGTCTTTACGGACTCCAGTGGAGGATTTCGCTGAGTTTCCCAGTTTCAGGGGAGTGAACACGGTCAGCCCCTCGAACGATCCTGAACCCATGCAGGTAGGTCGAGCTCGGCTCTCCCGGGAGGAGAGAGAACATCGCCGCTCGAGAGGTCTGTGTCTCTACTGTGGGGAGGCCGGCCATTTCATCTCCAACTGTCCTTTAAAAGGCCAAGCCCGGCGGTAGGACGGAGGCTACTGTCGGGCGGGATATCCTTGACCAGACCCTCGAACGCCACCCTCCTCCCGGTGAGACTCCAGTGGGCAGACCACACCTTCAACGGCCAGGCGCTGGTGGATTCAGGAGCGGAGGGGAATCTTATGGACTTTTCCTTGGCACAGAAACTTCACATCCCCATCACACCGCTGGAGCACAGTATCACCATTCACGCATTAAATGGACAGAAACTTCCGGGCATCACTCACACCACTGGACCCATCACACTTATCACCTCGGGTAACCACACTGAGAAGACCTCACTATACCTCACTCAGTCACCTCACGCTCCCATTGTCCTGGGTCATCCGTGGTTGGTGAAACACGGACCCAGGATAGAGTGGGGTCAGAACTCCGTGTCCACTTGGAGTAATCAGTGTTATGCCTCATGTCTTTCGTCTGCTGTTCCGTCTGTTTCTTGTTCTGTGTTGCAGGAGGAGCCAGTGAATCTGTCTAACGTGCCACCAGAGTATCTCGACCTGAAGGAGGTGTTCAGTAAGTCTCGGGCTGCTTCTCTTCCTCCGCATCGTCCCTATGACTGTGCTATAGATCTACTGCCAGGTACGTCTCCGCCTAAGGGCAAGTTATATTCGCTTTCTGTTCCAGAAAGGGAGGCTATGGAGAAATATATTTCTGATTCTCTAGCAACTGGATTCATCCGCCCTTCCTCTTCTCCAGCGGGGGCGGGATTCTTTTTTGTGGGGAAGAAGGATGGTTCACTGCGACCTTGTATTGATTACCGGGGGTTGAATAACATCACGGTAAAGAATACTTATCCTTTGCCGTTGATGTCTTCAGCCTTCGAGAGGTTGCAGGGAGCATCTATCTTCACAAAATTGGATTTACGTAATGCATATCATTTGGTTCGCATCAGGAAGGGGGATGAATGGAAGACCGCGTTCAACACCCCCAGGGGGCACTTTGAATATTTGGTTATGCCGTTCGGGCTTTCCAACTCCCCAGCGGTCTTCCAAGCACTCATCAACGACGTGTTGAGAGACATGGTAGACCAGTTCATATATGTTTACCTGGATGACATATTGATTGTTTCTTCGTCTCTCCAGGAACACGTTCAACACGTCAGACGAGTGCTTCAGAGGTTGCTAGAGAATGGGCTTTTTGTCAAGGCGGAGAAATGCGCTTTTCATGCACAGTCTGTTCCTTTCCTAGGGTACATCATTTCGTCTGAGGGAATGCGAATGGATCCTGAGAAGGTTAAGGCTGTGGTAGAGTGGCCAAGTCCAGATTCCCGTAAGGCCCTACAGAGGTTTCTGGGGTTTGCCAATTTCTACCGGCGTTTTATTCGCAATTTCAGCCAACTAGCCGCGCCTCTGACTGCCTTGACCTCCCCCAGAACGGCGTTCAGGTGGTCAGACACAGCTGAGGCTGTGTTTGCTAAACTGAAAGGCCGCTTCGTTTCAGCCCCCATCCTTATAGCCCCTGATCCGTCACGTCAGTTTGTGGTGGAGGTCGATGCATCAGAGGTGGGGGTAGGAGCAGTGCTATCCCAGCGTTCTTCCACAGACGACAAGATGCATCCCTGCGCGTTTTTGTCCCGTCGTTTATCGCCTGCCGAACGTAACTACGACATTGGTAACAGAGAGTTGTTGGCAGTTAAGTTAGCATTAGAAGAATGGCGTCACTGGTTAGAGGGGTCGGGGGTACCTTTTATCGTCTGGACCGATCATAAGAACCTGGAATATATCAGAACCGCCAAGAGATTGAACTCCAGGCAGGCTCGGTGGGCACTTTTTTTCGGTCGTTTTGATTTTTCTCTCTCGTACCGCCCGGGTTCCAAAAACATCAAACCCGATTCTTTATCGCGTATTTTTGACCATTCCGATCGCCCGTCTACTCCCGAGTGCATTTTACCTGAGACCCTATTTGTCTCCACACTCACATGGGAGGTCGAGTCGAAGGTCAAATTGGCCTTAGAAGGGGTAACGCCTCCGCCCGGTTGCCCACCGAATCGTTTGTTTGTGCCGGAGGGATTACGGTCCGACGTCATTCAGTGGGGTCATTGTTCCAATGTAGCTTGCCACCCAGGAGTTAATCGCACTAGTTTTTTAGTCAAGCAACGGTTCTGGTGGCCACTGATGGCTCGTGACATCCACAGTTTTGTTTTGGCTTGCTCGGTTTGTGCCACTGGTAAGACTTCCAATCGACCCCCAGATGGGTTACTTCAACCGCTGCCTGTCCCTTCGAGACCCTGGTCCCACATTGCGCTAGATTTTATCACCGCCCTCCCACCCTCTCAGGGCAATACGGTCGTTTTGACTGTGGTGGACCGGTTCTCGAAGGCGGCTCATTTTATTCCCTTGCCCAAATTACCCTCAGCCAAGGAGACAGCGTTGACCGTTGTAGATCACGTCTTTCGCTTACATGGCCTCCCGATAGACGTGGTTTCTGACAGAGGACCCCAGTTTGTGTCCAAATTTTGGCGAGAGTTTTGTAAGTTACTGGGAGCGACTGTCAGTCTGTCCTCAGGGTTTCACCCCCAGAGCAATGGTCAAACCGAGAGAGCCAACCAAGATTTGGAAAGGGTGTTACGATGTTTGGTCTCCAAGAATCCTTCCTCCTGGAGTCAGCAACTTTCAATGGTGGAGTACGCGCACAATACGTTACCAGTGTCGTCCACGGGCCTATCTCCGTTTGAATGTAGTGTAGGTTACCAGCCACCAATTTTTCCCAGTCTGGAATCCGAGGTCGCGGTCCCCTCCGCTCACGCCTTCGTCCAGAGGTGTCACCGCACATGGACTAGAGCCCGTGAGACTCTACTCCAGGTGGGGGCGCGCACCAAGGCTAAAGCCGATCGCCACCGGTCCAAGCCTCCCGTATACGTCGTTGGTCAAAAAGTGTGGCTTTCAACCAGGAACATTCCTCTACGCTCCGTTTCTAATAAGCTTGCTCCCAAATTCATTGGCCCGTTCACTGTCACCAAGATCATTAGTCCGGTGGCAGTCCGCCTCAACCTTCCTCCAGCGTACAGGAGAATTCATCCCGTTTTCCATGTATCCAAGATTAAGCCTGTGTTTCGATCAGCGATTAACCCGCCAGTTCCGGTTCCTCCCCCGCCGCGTCTCGTAGATGGGGAACCTACTTATTCGGTCAATCGTATACTGGACTCTAGGCGGAGGGGACGCGGATTCCAGTACTTGGTGGACTGGGAAGGTTACGGTCCGGAGGAGAGAAGTTGGGTTCCGGCTAGGGACATCCTGGATCACTCCCTTATCGATGATTACAATCGACAGGTAAGGGTGTCTGGGAACGCCAGGCGGCGTTCCTAGGAGGGGGGGTACTGTCACGGTTCACGGATTCATTGACTCGCCTTGCTATGTGTGTGCGTGTTGTATGAATGGGCGCGGCTCATCAGCATGGCTCGTTATCGCTGATGAGCTGATCAGCGCCAGCTGTTTTGAATGAGAATGTCCTATATATTGTTTGTCACCTCGTCTTGTCTTTGTCAGATGGTTGTGGAGGTTCTCAGGCTCAGCTCACAGTCTTCTCTTCCTTGCTCCAGTTTCTGTTCTGAGATTCGTCTGCCTGTTCCGAGGATCTAGTTCCTGTATTCCTGTTCCGAGATTCGTCTACCTGTTCTGAGGATTGTCTGCGGTTCGTCCGTTGCTGTCTGCCCACTGAGTCCTGCGTTGCCGAGCCTGAGTTTCTACGTTGCCTTATATCTCTACCTGCACTTCATCTTCTATTGTGTTAATAAACACCAGTATTCACTTGCTATTGAATCCTTGACTTTTCATTCGCGCCATGACAGAAAGCTTATTTGTATATTGTAATGTACTTGATCACTCGAGCATCACTTCAAACCATCATCAGCTGCTCTCAGATGATCTGCTTTTATGTTGTTCAAGTTTCAAGTGAACTCGAGCTGCGTCGATATGCTGCGTGAACGGCCCTGCGTGAGTGCGTCATGAAGTACGTAAGGAATCAGTCCAATGGCGAGACAGAACGCCATAGGCGGGTGGCGTCATCGACCAGGAAATTATAAAGCACCCCTGAATCACAACCGCGCTATCTTCTGTGCCTTCAGCAAGCGCTCTGTGTGTGAATCATTGTCTGAAAGTGTTTTTGTCTGTCCTTAGTTGAATCTAGGCAGGAGTTATATCACATATATCTATATATTAAAAAAAAATTATATAAAATGGCGAGCGAGCAGCACTATAGGAAGTGTGTTCATCCTTGCACTCGATATCTCACGGATGTGGATACAGACCAACTATGTTTTGTTTGTTTGGGAGTGCAGCATGCCCAGTCAGCTCTCGAGGGGGCTGACTGTGAGCATTGTGAGTGTTTACCATTAAGAACGCTGCCCTCCAGCCGATTGTTCTTCGAGGAGGGCGGTTTGGTTCGCGCTCCCCGCGGCTCGGGTCCCACTTCTGCCGAGGCAAAGCGGCAACATCAGTCGTGGGGTTCGCAAACGGATCTGACAGAGGGGTTTGAGACGGGCCCAGCCCTATCTCAGCCTTCACCTGTCAGATCCAGTGCCTCAGTTCAGGGTTTGGAAGCATGCTCTGCGGTTTCTTCCGGCCAGGCTGAGGCCCCAGTACTGTAACTATCCAGTTCTGAGGAACTGGATGTTGTTAGTATTGGTACAGAGATACCGAGGACTCATCACTTCAGTCTCTTGCATGTGAGGAGCTAATGGAGGTGCTCACTGGTGCTGTAGAGAAATTAAGCATAGAGTGGCAAGACAAGCAAGAGACAAGGCAGAAAAGCAAACTTGATGAATGCTTTCTGCCTTCCCGTATGCAGCCTCCACACCGAGGTGTCGAAGTCCTGGAAAAGACCGGTATCATCTCGTATTTATAGTCCACAAACATCTACATACTCTAATATGGTTGGGGCTAAACAATATGGTTATGGGGTGATGCCTAAGGCTGAAGAGACGCTTGTGAGCCATCTCTCCCCCGAATCGGCATTGTCCTTTAAAGCACCGGCATTACCCTCCAAGCCACTCAGAAACACCTCATATTTGGTGGGTAAAGCATATTCGGTGGCAGGTCAGGCTGCGGTATGCCTGCACACTATGTCCATTCTGCAGGCAGACCAGGTCGACCTGTTAAAAGACATGAGCGAGAGTGAGGAGGTCAGCACTGACTTGATTCGAGAATTACGTCAGGCAGCAGATTTATCTCTCCGTACCACCAAGGAGACGGACAAGTCAGTGGGTCGTTCTATGGCAGCCCTGGTGGCCACGGAGAGGCATTTATGGCTGAACCTTTAAGGTATGAAGGAAAGAGAAAAAAACCTTCCTTCTGGATACCTCGATTTCCCCTGCTGACCTATTCGGTAACTCAGTAAACACGGTCATTGATAGGTTTCAAGAAGAAAGAAAGCAGGCGGCAGCATTCCAGAAATACCTGCCACTCCGTGTTCATGTCCCAGGGACTGCTGGGCAGGAGCAGTCACGGCCGTTGACCAGCTCCTCACACCAGGCGCAGCAAAAACAGAGTGTTGTGTCTTGCGCCATACATTTGCCAAATGTGGCCCAAATTTGGTGTAATGTACTCGGGCCATATTTGCTATGCCATGTGTGGGCCACTTTAGGTTCACATTCAGATTCACCAGTGATTACTGTCCCACATCTTTGCCAAAACTGGCCCAGTTATGTTTTAAGATAACTGGGCCACATTTGCAGCAACATATGTGGGCCATATTTGGTTTACATCCAGATTAGTCATTGTCGATTGTGCCACAATTTTGCCATAGGTGGCCCACATTTGGTTTGTAATATTTGGGCCATACTCATTATTTATCATATGGGCCACTTTAGGCTCACATTCAGATTACACATTGCCATGAGTGCCGCATCTTTGCCTAAAAAGGCCCACATGTGATTTAAAATATTTGGGCCATATTTGCCATTTTACATGTGGGCCACATCAGGCTCACATACATTTTGTCCGGGCCATAAGAAGGCCTACAGTGCCGCATCATTGCCTGAAGTGGCCCACATCCGTCTGCTATCTGGGAAAGGCCAGGCATAACTCTTCCACAGCGGTGAGGGTGTGGGCGTAGCTTCCCTCCATGCCCTCGAAATCCACAAGGACTCCCACAATGACGGACGATGATGCCGGCTCACACACCTGGTCTAAAATTATGGATAAAACATATCGTTGGACTTTGATGATAACAACAAAACTTGCAATTACAGTTGGCTAAAATGCATTTGGGAAACACTCCCCTGGTAAGCAGTGCACCAATCGCAGAAAAGAGAGCTAAAAATTTATTTTCACCTTTGGGGTATGATGACAAGACTTAAGCTGTGGTGACACATAAATAAAATGGTCTAGTCAGTTTAAATATATTCAGAGACAAGCAGGTTGTGCTCTTTATAACTAATGATAACTCAGTAACACTGACTAATAGATTAGATGCCTCTGTATATGAAATGACGTGACAGCTGTGTATCTATCGGTCATTTTCTTTGGTAAGTAAAGAATATATCAGATGTAGTCATATTACATCAAACTCATGTTGCATACCTGTACAGTGATCAACAATATTTCTTGAGTTCTGTAAGCGCATGTGAAAATGACAAAAAAGAAGGCCAAATCCCCTTTTAAAATTAAGAAGTAACCTTTCTACAGGAAGAAATACATAATAAAGATTGACACAACTAAGAAAACCCTAGTAAGTATCTCTGGAAGCATATATGATCTTCATGTAGCAATGCTTTGAGATAATATGTTGTTAATACAAGTGTTTGTCACTTAATCTGTATGTTTTCTTTAGGTCACAAATGGATAACCTGACATTCAGATACAGTGTACTCTTAGTGGAGGGACTGCAAGTTACACCACAGTCCAGCAAGCTCACGTTCATTTTTCTGCTGATGGCTTATGTCTTTGCAATGATGTCTAACATTGGGATTTTGATTCAGATCTCAGCAGAAAAAAGTTTACACCAGCCTATGCACATTCTTTTCTGTCACTTGCCAGTGAGTGATATTATGGGAGTAAATCTCCTTATTCCACGTTTACTGAAGGACTTATTAACAGACCCCTCTGAGCGCTACATCACATATGTGGAGTGTGTTTTCCAAGCAATCTTTACACATTTATATGGAACAACATCCCATACTATTCTAATGATCATGGCCTTTGACAGATATGTGGCCATATGCAATCCACTGCGATACCCAACTATAATGAGCAATAAAATGATAGTTAAACTGTCAGCAGGAGCCTGGGGTGCTGCAGTAGTTCCGGTGGGAATTCTGATCGGCCTCAGTGTGCGTCTGTCTCACTGCAGATCTGTGATTCAAAACCACTTTTGTGACAACCCTTCACTATTTAAACTGTCCTGTGAAAGTACAGTAGTTAATAATATATATGGATTAACCTTTACTGTGGTTTTACTCACCTCCTCAATGGGGTGGGTGTTATTGACATATCTCAGAATAATGATGGTATGTATAAAAAGCAAAAACAAAGCAACCAACACCAAAGCAATACAAACCTGCAGCACTCATTTGGCTGTTTATGTAATCTTGATAGTCTTTGGTTTTGTTCCAGTTTTTCTCCATCGTTTTTCTGAGTATGTTGAGAGTAGGAAGTTCGGGAGTATATTGTTTCATGTTATACCACCAGGATTGAATCCCATAATATATGGTTTACAAGTCAAGGAAATAAGACAACGAATGTTAAAACTTTGCAGAAAAAAAGTTTATTCTAACTGATTTTAATTTATTTACATATTCATGTAAGGAAGTACCCAAATGTAATGATGTATAAGCATTGCAAATTTTAAATGTGAAATATACTTTAATATGTATTTTACAGGAGCTTCTTTCTATCATTTCTTGTATATATAATTGTGACAAAACAACTAAGAAATAGCTGTTGTACAATGCATCATACAATTCATGGATATAGACTAAAGTGCATAATATACAATCGGTAAAGACTGAATAAATACTAATAATTACAGTTAATTAGTTATTTTCTTAATTTCATACATTATGTTACAGAGGATGCATTGTAGCAAAAAAGAGATGCATTCAGGATATATTAGGATTATGTGATTTGCAAAGGCTGAAAAGGTTCAGAAGGTTCAACTTTGTATCCTTGTATCAAAAGTGAAAAGACTCCTTTAGGGCACAGCCACAGGCCACCAGTGCAGGGTAGTAACTAATTACATGTAGGCCTAATCTGGATTACAAAATCAAATTCCAAAAAAGAAGTACTTGTAATTAAATTGTATTACATTTTAAAATACTCATAATCAGACCACAGTTACTTTTTATTGTCTACATGATTTCATGTTATTCTCACAGTGACAGAAAATTATTCATAATTCATTGACAGATTCCTATCTAAAAAAGCCTGCTACTTAAATATGTTCAGAAAGTCTTCCAGGTTTGTGAAATTGCACACACAGAGCCACTAGTCATGAACCTCTCACTGAAAATGTCTCTGCAAGGAACGAGACGCTGCGTAGGAAGTAGTTACACTATGAGAACACTTCAGCATGTTCACGAGTTCACATCTACATATAATTAGTACAATAAGTTTATGCGTATTTGGCGTGCTGTCCGGGGGGAGGGCTCCGAGCTCGGAGTTAGGCCCGAACCCAGAGTAATCCCCCCAGTTGGTAAGTGTAGATGGAACTGTAAGTGAGGAGATGGGGTGGAGGAGGGATGCAGACAAACTTTCAATGAACAGAGATAGGTCTGCTGTGAATTTATACTCTGTCATTGAGTTGATTACTGATTAATCTCCAGCTGTGCATAATATGGTTAATTATCTGAACCTGCTCCTCCCGAACTTTGTTAATAAAACATCATTTTGCGTCTTGAGGCACCCCGACAAGCAATTTTGCGTTTAAAAGATGTCTAATAGCTGTTCAAACACAGCCATGATGTCTAGGCTAAACCAAGGCAAAATTTGGACTGCCAGTGAAAATTTAATAGACGTCTAACCATAGCCCAAGAATAGATTAGTCATCAACGCACAGGCTATGCATAGAACATGTCAAAGAAATTAAACGCCTTGTAATCACTGTAAACTTTGCGTACATGATGGAATATCATTCATCTCACAAGTTATTTTGGCAAAAACTACATGTAACCAAAATCAAAGTTATTTTGGCTAGAAGTGGGTTCCTCATAGCCAGACTATATTGGGTCTATAGTTAACTTAGATGGTGAAGTGACAGCTTTTGCTTGCTTGGACATGTGAAGTGAGTCCAATGGCGTGTGACGTCACGACCTGGAAGCCAGAAATGTGCAGAGAGGACCAGCCCACCACATCACATACACCTTGTAGTGAAACTCCTGCATAGACCTTTAGAAGCCGCCATACTCCTAGTAAAGTGCGCTCTGACAGCCATGGGTGAAGGCTGACTGCACGCCTCACACGCAAGAGAGATAGCCTTGACTATCCACCTTCTTATTATCTGTTTGGTTGCTGGAGAACCTTTCTTGGGCGTACCAAAACAGACAAATAGCTGATTGGATTTTCTTCCACAGAGCAACTCTGTAGACACTGTAGACAGATTCAGTTTCCCCTGGTCTGATGTCTGATATGGAGAAGGACAAAAGGCTTATAAGATTATAGATCATGCTGCTATACCGGAATATTAAGAATATCAAGCCTATAAATCCTGCTTCGATTAAGTCTTCCACATAATTTGTAGCTTATAGAAACAAACAAATTTAAAGCATATAAGCACCAAAACCTCAAGGCAACTGCACATTATCTCGGCTTTGTACAATGCATTTTGAAAATCAGAGGATGTTCTTTGAAGTCTTGCAAACCTCCTTCATTACCTAGCATCCATTGAGTTTGGTCGATCAGCAAAAGTAATTTTAACAGATGGCTAAAAATTGATGGATTCCACCAACAACCCAACCCAAATTGATGGATTCTGCACGAAACACCTAGGCTGCGTGATTTTAGGTTCAAAACTAAGAAATACACAAAAAGACGACAACTTTGAAGCACTATTCATTTTGTACCTACAATATTCTAAGATCAGAGTAACTTTACAGTTACCTACACAATGTGTAGAATACCAAACATCAATATAACACGCCATCAAATTATATTTGAAAGGATTATTGTCGCTTCCACTGACATGAGTATATTTTTCAAACTTCAGTATAAATGTTTTTTGCTAGTATTCATTTGTATTTAAATGTCAGATACATAAAATAAACATATGGTTGAAAACACTGTGACCGTATGCTTCAAAGGTTTAATTATCAAATGTAAAAATATTATTTTTGCTTTTTGGAAGCTGCATTCAAATCCAGAGTACCGGCAACATGTGAAAAGCAGCACAATTAAAAAGTGAGGATATGCTGAACATTAAAATATAGAAGTGCCAGTATTGCGTACCGGTGTTTACCTGGGACAGGAGGTTTCCCCTGACAGGAATCTCCCATGGAGAGCCATCAAAGACAGACATTTAGGGCCCTATCTTGCACCCAGCGCAATTGACACCTACGCATGTATTATCCTATTTTGCACCCGACGCACAGCGGACTTTTCCCTCCACAGACGCACATCGGTAAATTAGGGAATGAACTTGCGCTCCCGGGGGGCGGTTCAGCGAAAAGAGGACAAGTGTTCTGGCGCAAACGTTCCGTGGTGCTATTTTGCAGTTTCAGAAAACAATTCCGCCACAGACCAGGAAAAACCTAGTCTAAATTCAGTGGCGCGTTATTCAGATGCTATTTTAAGGGCGCATGCTTGGTCATAATGTAGCGTGTGCACAACACGCATACACTTTGCTTATCTCATCTACACAGACGCAGCAGTTGCCATTTTTGCAAACCATACATAATTACAAGGAAAAATATTCCACATGAGGGAAATCATTGTGGTGTCCATGAAGATGTGAAAAAATAGGCATAAATCTAGCTTACACATTTACCCAAATTATTATACACCTGATTTGTGTGCCTTGAAAATCAGGAGATTTGGCAATTTTGCACTCTTAACCAGAGTTTTGGAACCTGCACATTTGGCCTCTCAACGGGAACCATCAGGCCTTCCCCAGGAAGTTATGAGAAAGATTTCAGAAGCGAGGGCCCCTTCCACAAGGTGCTTTTATGCCATCAGAAATGGTCTGTTTTCTCAGGCTGGTGCTTAGCTTGGAAAATAGACCCAGCTAAATGCGAAAATGTGTATGTTCTCATGTTTCTGCAGAAGATGCTGGATGGTGGGCGCGCCCCCTCCATGCTAAAAATATACATAAATTGGGAAACATTACCTGTTTGTTAATTTCCTCAGGGGGGCTAGGAGGTTGAATCCTCCCTGCCTGTGGTTGGTCCCATCATGGGACCTCTCCACAGTCCTTAGGTCACTTTGGGACCCTCCCTTTGAGCAGCTCAAGACAAATGACCTTCGGTCTCTCTCACTTAAGACTGACCTCTTGCTGGCGTCAAGTGAGTTGGAGATATGCAGGCTCTGTCTGTGGAACCTTCCTGCCTTGAGTTCGGTCCTAATGACTGTAAAGTGGTCCTCAGGCTGAGAAAAAGAAAGCGGAATCTCTATCACAGATATTTTTGCGGCTGGTCCTCCAACCACTTTCATCAGATTTTACAACCTGGACATCCCTGCGCTTCAAGCACGTGTGTTGTCATTCTAAATGCTTGTGCACTATGTAGTCAGGCTCCAACTGTAGTCTGAGCCTGTCCTTATGCAGCTGATCATGGGGCCCTCCAACAAGCTCCCCTAAGCTTCCGTTCTGCACTTGGAGAAAGACAAGGAGAAAGACAGGGCTTTCCTCCTTGATGCCCCGATTTCACCTTCTGGCCTGTTCAGCGAAAAAACAATATCTCCCTTGCTGCTCAAGATCTAAGAAGTCTGCCCCCAGTGGGCAGCCACAGCCATTTACCAGCTCCTCCGCTTACAGAAAGGCGCAAAAGGAGAGCGTTGGTTCTAGAAATACTTGTAGAATCACAGTTCTTAAAAAAATCATATTGGCACTCAAGAATCGTGATTAGGGCTGTGCAAAAATATCGATACAGCTAACTATCGCGATATTTTTTTTCACGACAGTGTATCGATATTTCAACCTCTAGTATCGATATTTAAAAATATATATATATAAATAAATAAATAAATGTCATATCCCTCTGTGTGCGTCAAACGACCTCCTCCGCCGCTGCTGTAGTTGTCGCTGACTCGCTGTCCAGTTGTATGAGGCGCCGGACTGGACAAAAGCGAAGCGAACTGCGTGCGAGAGAAACCGAGTGCGTCTGCGTGCGAGAGAAACCGAGTGCGTCTGCGTGCGAGAGAAACCGAGCATGTCTGCGCCTATGGTCTGCGCGCGAGAGAGACCGAGTGTGTATGCGCGCGAGAGAAACCAAGTGTGTCTGCTCCTATGGTCTGCGCGCGAGAGAGGCCGAGGGCCCTATCTTGCACCCAGCGCAATTGACTTTGTACACCGACGCATGTTTCATTCCTATTTTGCACCCGCGCAAAGCGCGCTTTTCCCTCCACAGAAGCACGTCGCTAAACTAGGGAATGAACTTGCGCTCCCTGGGCGGTTCAGCGCAAAAAAGGAGGCGTGTTCCGGCGCAAACGTTCCTTCATGCTATTTTGCAGGTTTAGAAAACAATTGCGCCACTAACCAGGAAAAAATAGTTTAAAGTCAGTGGCGCGTTGCGCATGTTATTCATATGCTATTTTAAGGGCGCATGCTTGGCCATAATCAATGTAGCGTGTGCACAACGCACATACACTTTGATTCTCTCATCTACACAGAAGCAGCAGTTTTCATTTTTGCAAATCATACATTATTACGATAGATAGATAGATAGATAGATAGATAGATAGATAGACAATTTATTATAAAAGCATACATCTAGCTTACACATTTACCCAAATTATCATACGCCTGTTTAACCGAAGTTAATTTGGGTGTGTTTCTCCATCCCCAACGTCCCTGACGAGAGCGTCTGTCTCCTCGGCTGTGAACCGCTCCTGGCGTGCGCCTGGCAAATCCGCCGTTATAATAGGAATCCGCTTTAGAACAAAGCGCGCCTGCTCTTAAAGGGAATGTGAGATGACGCTCTGATTGGTTTATTTCACGTTACGCCCAAACCACACCTATGAATAATGAAGCTACTTCAGACCAACCCATTTTAGATTTGCGCCTGGCGCAAGAGTCATTTATCCCGCTGGGAAAATAGCAACATCGCCAAGACCCGCCCACAAAGTTACTTGCGCTTTGCGCTTTGACACTTGCGTTTCAGATCGTTAAAATAGGGCCCCGAGTGTGTCTGCGCCTATGGTCTGCACGCGAGAGAGACCGAGGGCCCTATTTTAACGATCTGAAACGCAAGTGTCAAAGCGCAAAGGGCAAGTAACTCTGTGGGCAGGTCTTGGCGCTGTTGCTATTTTCCCGGCGGGATAAATGACTCTTGCGCCAGGCGCAAATCTAAAATGGGTTGGTCTGAAGAGCTTCATTATTCATAGGTGTGGTTTGGGCGTAACGTGAAATAAACCAATCAGAGCGTCATCTCACATTCCCTTTAAGAGCAGGCGCGCTTGTTCTAAAGCGGATTCTTATCATAACGGCGGATTTGCCAGGCGCGTGCCAGGAGCGGTTCACAGCCAAGGAGAGCAACGCTCTCGTCAGGGACGTTGGGGATGGAGAAACCCACCCAAATTAACTTCGGTTAAAAAGGCGTATGATAATTTGGATAAATGTGTAAGCTAGATGTATGCTTTTATAACTATTTTAAACAATTTTTTCCTGGTTAGTGGCGCAATTGTTTTCTAAACCTGCAAAATAGCATGAAGGAACGTTTGCGCCGAAACACGCCTCCTTTTTTGCGCTGAACCGCCCAGGGAGCGCAAGTTCATTCCCTAGTTTAGCGACGTGCTTCTGTGGAGGGAAAAGCGCGTTTTGCGCGGGTGCAAAATAGGAATGATACATGCGTAGGTGTACAAAGTCAATTGCGCTGGGTGCAAGATAGGGCCCCGAGTGTGTCTGCGCGCGAGAGAAACCGAGGGTGTGAGCGCGCGAGAGAAACCGAGTGTGTCTGCGTGCGAGAGAGACCGAGGGTGTCCGAGCATTAGTATTGGTACATACATAGTAATATAATTACTATATAAGAGGCATGGAAGTTCGTTTAATGGACAACAATAATCAGTATAAACGTCTTGTTTTGAACTATTGTTTAATAAATATAAATAATTCAAGCACATAAACTTCCATACGGAGGATTAAATAAGATTGAATGTATGTACTAAGATTCCATAACTAATCACTGACACTGTACCACAACAACTGCGTCAAATAACAATGATTCTGAATTTTATTCACCAACATCGGGATGGTGTCAGTGCAAGTCATGGTGTCCGAGCATTAGTAGGCTTATTTGGTACATAGTAATATATAATTATTATATAAGAGGCATGGACATTCGATTAATGGACAACAATATAAATAAAAACAACAATTAAATTATTATAAACAATAGTTCAAAACAAGACATTTGTAGTACTAATTATTGCTGTCCATTAATCGAACTTCCATGCCTCTTATAGTATATAATACAATATATCGCAATATGTATTGTATTGTATCGTATCGTGATATATCGTATCGTGACCCATGTATCGTGATATGTATCGTATCGTGAGGCCCTTGCCAATACCCAGCCCTAATCGTGATAGTATCGAATCAGGAGATAGGTGTATCATCCCAGCCCTAATATTTAGGTTTACATTTATATATATATATATATATATATATATATATATATATATATATATATATATATATTTAATGAATGAATTATGGTAAACTTAAACCTGAAATTTTGGCTGATATGCAGAGATGGTCTTATCTCAAAATGTCTCTCCATGGTAGAATTTCAATATTATAAATGAGTGTTCATGGTAGGTTGAATTCTCTTTTTTCTATGATTCATTTCCCTCCACCTGTTCTCTGATGCCCATACTTTTTTAGGATAGAGAAATAAAGAATAATAATTTAATCAGTACAAACATAATAGAATTCCAGCTCCTTCTGTTCTTGCATCCCTAAACATCTTTACAGCACATTACAGTACAAGCTAACCTGATCAGTAGCCACCAATCACAGCAAAAAAATAATTATTTTACACTCTTGGGGAATGACGACAAAACAGTTTCTGTGTGACACATACAGTATAAAATGGTCAAGTCAACTCTTCTGAAACACATTAAGTCTTCCTATTGAATCGAATTATTACCAAGTTAAAGGGAATGCAACAACAGTGTGCTACTATATATTAAACTGAAGTGACTATTATATTATATTAAACCGAATAGTGAACTATTTATCTATCAGTCATCTACCTTGGTAAGTTTACATATTTGAGTGGGGTAAACAATTCAGGGGTGAATTTATTTTTCATTATCAGCAACTCACAAATATTTCATACATGCTGCTGGGGATAAAAGTTTATAAGAATTACTGGCATGGGCAAATATTGTTATTTTTTTACCACAATGTGAAGATTACAATGTGAAGAAGTTTTCTACTTCTGTTCTTGTTTAGTACTTTGATATTACCTGTATGTGCTGCATTAAATCATGTTCTGATTGAATCTGGGCTGTGTTTCACAAAAGCATAATAAACCTAAGTTGATTGTAGAAACCACAATCTACTGTCAATCTACTGTCTCTAAAATGCAGCCCTGTACTGTACTGTATGTTTTGTTTAGGTCACAGATGGACAACCTGACATTCAGATACAGAATACTCTTAATGGAGGGACTACAAGTTACAACTCTGTCCAATAATTTTGTATTCATCCTTTTTTTGCTTGCTTACATATTTATTATAGTATCTAACATTGGGATTTTGATTCAGATCTCAGTGGAAAAAAGGTTACATCAGCCTATGCACATACTTTTCTGCAACTTGCCACTGAATGATGTATTAGGAACAATTGCTCTTTTGCCACGCTTGATGAGTCATATCTTAACAGACCCCTCTGAGCGCTACATCACATATGTGGAGTGTGCTTTGCAAGCTTTTTTTGGACATGTATACGGAACCGCATCCCACACAATTCTAATGATCATGGCCTTTGACAGATATGTGGCCATATGCAATCCATTGCGATACCCTACAATAATGAGCAATAACATGGTGGTTAAACTCTCGGCAGGAGCCTGGGGTGCTGCAGTAGTGCTGGTGGGAATTCTGATCGGCCTCAGTGTGCGTCTGTCTCACTGCAGATCTGTGATTCAAAATGTGTTTTGTGATAACGCTTCACTATTTAAACTGTCCTGTGAAAATATAGTTATTAATAATGTATATGGATTAACTTTTACTGTGGTTTTACTAACGTCCTCATTGGGGAGTGTGGTATTTACATATCTCAGAATAGTGATGGTATGCTTCAAAAGCAAAAACAAAGCAACCAACAGCAAAGCAATAAAAACCTGCAGTGCTCACCTGGCCGTTTATATAATCATGATGGTTTCTGGATTCACCACCGTTTTTCTTCATCGTTTCCCTGCATTATATGAAAGTAGAAATTTATCTAGCTTAATGTTCCATGTTATTCCACCAAGCTTGAATCCCATAATATATGGTTTGCAAGCAAAGGAAATAAGACAGAGACTGTTTAAACTAATTTATAAATGTAAAGTTAACTCAAAGTGAATAAAAAATAATAATAATAATAAAAAAAAAATAAAAAAAAAAAATATATATATATATATATATATATATATATATATATACATTGCAATTTTCTTTGAGCGCTAATGATAAAGTTTGAATGATAAAATATGATTGGTCTACATTTCTGTTTCATTCCAAAACTGTACTTGTGTGAATAGCCTATATAACATCCTTGTGATAAATGTGGACAGTGGAACTATAAAATATGTACTGATAATAACAGGCTTTTTATGTCCCAGGTAAACATATAAATTAATCACATTATGAAATAAATGCTTTTCTCAAAAACACGTCGGCCATAATTGTATGCAACCTTTTATTAAAAACTTTTTGCAGTCTTCTTTTGCCAAGATAACAGTTCTGAGTTTTCTCCTATAATGCCTGATGAGTTTGGAAAACTCCTGACAAGAGATCAGATACTATTCCTCCATACAGAATTTCTCCCAGCTCCATGTTGCTGCTTCTATTCAGTTCAGCCCACTCATTTTCTATAAGGTTCAGGTCAGGGAACTGGGATGGTCATTGCAGAAGCTTCATTTTGTGCTCAGTGACACATTTTTGCGTTGATTTTGATGTTTATTATGGATCTTTGTCCTGATGGAAGATCCAACCATGCCCCATTATAAGATTTCTAGCAGAGGCCATAAGGTTTTGATTTTTTATCTATTGGTATTTGCTAGAATCCATGATACCATGTATCTGAACAAGATGTCCAGGACCTCCAGCCAAAAATAAGTCCACAACATTAAAGATCCAGCAGTATATTGTGGGCATGGGGTACTTTTTCCCCCTGTTTACACCAAACTCATCTAGTGGGTTTGGCTGCCAAAAAAGCTCTCTTTTTTTTCAATATGACCATATAATCCTGTCACTTTTTATGTGTCCGACAACTGAATATGCTAGAGTTTGTTTCTGGATGAGCGAGGATGATTTTCCTTGAAACCCTCCCAAACAACATGTGGTGATGTAGGGGTTGTTTGATTTGATTCCTTTTTTTTTTTTTTTTTTTTGTCTTTCTGACCCCAAGACTCAACTAATCTCTGCAATTCTCCATCTGTGATCCTTTGGCCACTCAAACAATCCTCCTCGCCATGTATTAAGACAATATAGACACATGTCCTCTTCCAGGCAGATTTGTAACATCATTAGTTGATTGATGGATGATTCAATCAGTTGGATGATTAAGGCAATTTGGTCTTTGCATTTGCTCATATTTATACTCCTGTGAAAAAAGAAGTCATAGTCAGACAAGTTCATGTTCCTAGTCGCTATTTTTATTTTTTTTATATATTAATGGTAATATATTTCAGAGATATTTTACTCATAAAAAATTATAGGGGTGCAAATAATTGTGGCTTATGTGTTTTGGAGAAAAACATTTATTTCATGTGATTCCCCCAACTATCTGTGATTTTTCCAACTATCATAAGTGAAAATAGCATGCCCTTCTTCAGGTCAGAGGTGAAGAAAGCATAAATAAAATATGAAGCATAAAGGGACATATTTGAATTATCCATTAAGGAACATAAGATGCCAAATAAAAAAGAAAACATTCAGCAAATCACACAAAACCTTAGATCACCCAAAACTCTGACACTTCAAAAAGTTCATAAATAGATAGTAAAAAAAAATCATATGAATCCAGTGGTTTAATCCAAGGCTGTTGAAGAAACACAATCATTATAAATAATGGACAGATTTAATTTAAGCTTTTATTCACATATAAACATTGATCATTGATACATAGAGCACTCAAATCAAGCATTCTTCATTCTGGCAGGCCTCGTAGTCAAGCTCCGCTATCAGCTGATATCAGCTGATTGGCAAAATTCCAACCCCGCCCATATCAGCTTATCCGATTCCTATCCACTCAATTGGCAACTCTCAAACGGCGCATTACTTAAACACAGCTTCAAGGCTTGTTCGACTTCATGCAGCTCTGTGCAGACCCTGTAACCCTTGTTCCCTGAGAAAGGGAACGAGAACTGCGTCGAATGACACTTTGGGGGAGCGTAGCGCCTCTGAAGTATGAATGAAACTAAGCCAATCTTGATTGGTGTTGCGTCATGACGTACCGTGTGATGGCATAAGCAGAAGCTACAAAAGGACGCCGGCACACAGAGTTAGCTTCTGTGATGAAGCAAGCGCTCCCAGGCTGGGGAAGGTGTGGCGAAGGGACGCAATTCTCGTTTCCTTTCTCAGGGAACAAGGGTTACAGTCGTAACCCGAGACATTCCCTTTCAAAGGAACTCGAACTGCGTCGAATGACACTTTGGGGGAACGAGTACCCACTATGCCACAACGAGCCCTGCCTGTCCCAGTGTGAAGCTGTGCACAGGCACACATAGGACGAAAGCACAAGGGTGCCAGGTGTAGATGGAATGTCCAGGCTATAAAATCGAATGAAAGTATGAGGGGTGGCCCATCCTGCTGCATCGCAGACTTCTTGGATCGGGGCCCCTGAGAGGAGGGCTCTAGAGAACGCCATGCCTCTGGTGAAAACATTCATTTTAGGCCATACAATTTCCTCGTGGAGGGAGCTCTAGAGCTGAGTATGGTAGCCTCTCGGTACTGTGCCCCCTCAGGGGCCAGGCCCACAGTTTCCATAGTTTGGGCTGAGGGTGAAATATTGAGCCCTCTGCCTGTGTCAGCAGGTCCCTCCTGATGGGAATCTCCCATGGAGGGCCGTCCAGGAGCGATATTATGTCTGAGAACCATGCTCGAGCTGGCCACAATGGGGCTACCAACAGTAGACTGATCCCGTCGTGACAGACCCTCTCTAGAACTCCCGGGAGCAGAGCGATTGGGGGAAATGCGTACAGACGCAGCCTCGGCCACGTCTGCACCATGGTGTGAGGGAGAACCACAGTGGACAGTGGGTCGTCTCTCGAGACGCGAATAGATCCACTTCCACTGGGCCGAATCTCTGACATATTGACTCCATCACCTCGGGATGGAGTCTCCATTCCCTGGGCCTCAGCCCCTGCCTCGACAGGATGTCTGCTCCCTGATTCTGATTCCCCGGGATGTATGTTGCTCTGAGAGACAACAATTTCCCTTGGGACCACAGGAGGATCTGATGCGCCAGTGTGCATAGAGGGCGAGACCTCAGACCCCCCTGATGGTTTATATAGGCCATCAGTGACATACTGTTCAACCTCACAAGGTCATGATGACCTTTGAGGTCCGGCAGGAAGCTCCTCAGAGCTCGGGACACCGCCAACATTTCCAGGCAATTTATGTGCCTGGAGGAATGATGGTCCTGCCATAGGCCTCTCATGAAGTGGCCGTCCATGACCGCGCCCCAACCCGTGAGGGAGGCGTCTGTCGAAACTGCTTTACGGCGACATGACGCTCCCAGCATGGGACCTTGGGACAGAAACCAAGCTTTCTTCCACATAGATAGGGAACGAAGGCATCTGCGTGTAACCCTGATCATGCGGAATGGGTTTCCCTTCGGGGAGCACCCCTTGGTTTTCAACCACCATGTGCAGGAGGCCGAATGGAATGATGTTGGATGTTGGATGCTGCTGCCATAAGTCCTAACACTCCCTGAAAGTGTTTTACAGTGATGGCTTGGTCTAGCTTTATCCTGGTCACCGTGGCCAGGATGGATTCGATCTGTGCAGGAGACAATTGTGCCCGCATCGTGACCGAGTCCCAGACCACTCCCAGGAATGTGGTTCTCTGGGCTGGTGTCAACACGCTTTTCTTCGTGTTGAGTCTCAACCCCAGGCTCTGGATGTGGGCGAGGACGACATCTCGATGCCGAACTGCCAGCTCTTGTGACTGTGCCAGAATCAGCCAGTCGTCGATATAGTTGAGCACCCTGATACCCTGAAGCCTCAGCGGTGCTAGAGCTGCATCCATACATTTACCAAATGTGTGAGGGGAGAGTGCTAGGCCGAACAGAAGAACCCAATATTGGTACGCTTCGCCCCTGAAAGCGAACCTCAGGCTTCGGGTATCAATCGGGATTCGTTCTCGGCCCCCTGAAGCGGATCTCCGGCAGAGTTCGACCGAAAACAATTCTCGATGGGTGGACGCGATTGCTGCCTGGCCGCAGGCCTGTGGGGCGGACAGTGCAGCATGCGTTCACTGGAAATTGATGCGTCTCAAAGCGCACTTGACGGCAGGAAGTCGACATCGATTTCCTGTGGGCTCCGCGGAGGAGGCGAACTCGATCGCTCCGCCACGGGTGGGGCCACCCGCAGAGAATCTAGGCTGGCTAGGATCTCTTAGACGAAGCCTTCTTTGCCTACAGGACAGCCCTCAGGTCGCCCTGTTTCTGTTGAGGCTTCGTCTGAGAGCTCCGTCTATGCCCCCAGGCTCCTTGAGGGGGGGTTCTAGACCTGACACTCTCCTTTTGCACCTTTCTATAGGCGGAGGAGCTGGTGGATGGCTGCGGCTGCCCACTGGGGGCAGACTTCTTAGATTTCGAGCGGCGAGGGAGGTGTTATCTGAAGGCTGCAGACTGTTTCCTAGCCTCCTAAAACCAGTCGACGACAGTGTTTACGGCATCGCCTAACAGGCCAGAAGGTAAAATCGGGGCGTCAAGGAGGAATAAATAGGTGGCAAGCGACTGTTCCACCTGAGGCATCATCCCATAACCGTTCTCTTGTGCCCCCAAGATATTTCTATAATTTAACACAGGGGGGTTGGACACGCGAGAAGAGTGTGGTCTGTTCCACGATTTACACAACTCGTTGTGTAAATCAGGAAAGAACGGCAAACCCCGGTGATGAGGTTGCTCTCTGTGCTGCAGGAAGCGCTCGTTCAACTTGCTTTTAGTGAGTGCTTCCTGCCTCTCATGTGGCCAACTGATGTTAAGACGGGCCACTGCACGAGAGACGGGCCTCCACCAGCTCCTCATATGCGGGGACATGGGGTGGCAAGTCATCCCCAAAATCCCTGCCTTCGATGCTGAGCACGTCTTCTTCTTCGGAAGCAGACAGCTCGAGCATCGGGTTCTCCCTAGTAGGGAGAACGTTGGAACTGACAGAGGAATCCCGAGAACCTGCCTCAGCAGTCTCGAGATCCTCTGTCAGATTCATCTGCGAGCTCCATGAAGTGAACGCCTCGGTGAACGCAGGCATTCCCCATTGAAAATGGCCAGGCGGGAGCGCAGCACACAGATTGATAGTGACTCACATTCCGTGCAAGCAGCACCCTCGAGAGCTGCCCGCACGTGCTGCACTCCCAAACAGTGCACACACATTTGGTGTGTCTCCCCACCAGATATATGATATGACATAACGAGGGCAGGGATGCACACACCTCCTGTAGCTAGAACTCGCCATTTTAAATTGTGCTTGTGTGACAGACAACACCAAATAAGACATACAAGAGACAGAGAGCGCTTGCTGAAGAACAAAAAGCTAACTCTGTTGTGTGCCGGCGTCCTTTTGTAGCTTCCGCTTATGCCGTCACACGTTACGTCATGACGCAACACCAATCAAGATTGGCTTAGTTTCATTCATACTTCAGAGGGGCTACACTGAGGGGCGTTCCCTCAAAGTGTCATTCGACGCAGTTTGAGTTCCCTCAAAAAGGAACTTTCTCTGAAACGTTTGTGTATTTGGCAAATATTGCATTCATTTAATTTCAGCTGTGATAAAGTATGCAAACACTACGTGAGCATCACTAAGGGATAGGGACGGACTGACAATCTGTGCGTTCGGGAAAAGTCCAGAACGGCCGTCCAACCGAGGGCCGTCGGCACAAAAAAAAGTCTAATAAAGCAACATGAACAGCCAAGAGCAGGGGCACTAATACGATCACTTATATGCTACGTGTAAAAAAAAAAAAAAACTAAGGAAGAAGAGTCGGCCTTCTAGCCAGTTTGTGATTGGTCCCTGGCCGCGCAGTCACATCAAAATCGCATCAAATCGACAGACAGCAGAGTTAACTTTACATCAGCAAGAGGTCCTGGTAAGTGCCTGTCAGGGTTTACAGATGATACAGACAAGATGGTAAGTTTAATGCTTTAATTGCAGAATGAATCGGAGATGAAGACAAAAGGTGAGTAACAGCAACACTGATAATCTGAATAAGCTTAGCTGAATGGTAAAGTCTTTCTTTCTCTCTTTCTTGCAGGTGAAGATGATGGAGGATCGATGAAGATGGCTGGTAGACAGATGGAAGGTGATCGCGTCTCAGGTAAGAGACCAGGTAAGTGTACAGGGAGTCTGTGATTCATGAATTGACGAGACCAGACAAGTGACTGCAGGGAGAGTGCACCTAATAAAGGGAGTGCTGGTGATGGGACACAGGTGACGGTGATCAATAGTCCGGGGATAATGAACGGGAGAATGAATGAGTGGGCGGAGAGAGGGAATGAGTGGGAGGAGGTGATGAAGAACGTGGTGGAGATGGAATCCTTACAGTACCCCTCCCTCCCGAGGCGGCTCTCGACGACTGAGAAGGGTGCTGCCGGCGGCGAGGTCGACCCCGACTCCTGGGAGCAGGACAGTCCGGATGGTCTTCATGGAACTGGGAAAGTAGGGTAGGATCCAGGATGTCATCACGTAGAACCCAAGAGCGTTCTTCTGGCCCGTAGTCCTCCCAGTCTACAAGATATTCCAGACGGGGACCTCGCCGCCGGGAATCCAGGATGGTACGGACGCGATAGATCTGTTCCTCTTCTACAGGAACGGGAGGAGGAGGTACATCCGTGGAAGTGTCATCTGAGGGAACAGAAGTGACAGGGTCAGTGAAAGGTTTGAGTAAAGATACGTGAAATGATGGAGAAATCCTGTACTGAGGGGGAAGGTTGAGCCTGTAAGTCACTTCGTTCAACTGCCTCTGGATGGTGAATGGTCCGATGAATCGAGGACTCAGCTTACGGCAAGGCAGACGGAGGCGGATATCCCGAGTCGATAGCCACACCTTTTGTCCTGGCCGATACTGAGGTGGATCAAGTCGACGACGGTCCGCATGTTCCTTGTGCCTCCGTACTGCCTGTTGGAGATGCACATGAGCTGAGTCCCATACCCCCTCGCTCTGATGGAACCAGAAGTCAACAGCTGGAACCTCCGAGGACTCACCCGACCAAGGAAAGAGTGGAGGTTGATATCCTAGGATACACTGGAAGGGGGTGAGCCCGGTGGTGTTCTGCCAAAGGGAGTTCTGAGCATACTCGGCCCAAGGGAGGTAGCAGCTCCAGCTGTCCTGGTACTGATGGCAGTATGTTCGCAGGTAACGTCCAATCTCCTGGATCTTCCGCTCAGTCTGACCATTCGTCTGAGGATGGTAACCAGAAGAGTGGCTGATGGTGACCCCGAGGAGCTTGAAAAAGGCGTGCCATACCCGGGAGATAAACTGGGGTCCCCTGTCCGAGACGATGTCCTCTGGGATGCCGAAATTCCTGAAGACATTTTGGAAGAGAGCTTCTGCTGCTTCAAAAGCTGTGGGAAGACCAGGTAAGGGAATCAGCTTGCAACCCTTGGAGAACCGGTCCACCGGTCCATTTGGGTAGATCTGTCATAAAATCTATCCCTATATGTGACCACGGACATCGGGGAAGAGGTAATGGCACGAGCTTGCCTTCAGGGAGCCTCCTCGGGGTGTTGGTTATGGCACAGACTGAGCATCCGCGGACGAACCTGGAAACATCCTCGGAGATGACTGAATGAATTCCACAATGATTGTGCCCACTGAAGCGCTTGACCAGATAATAGTGATATCATGAAAGCAACACGGGCGGAATCACTACGGAATTGATGTTCATTCATTGCGAGATATAAGGATACTTGGAGAAGAAACCCACTGCAGTTCTCCGCCTCACCAGAGTATGTCGCTGGCCGGGCCATGGGACTCGCAGAGGCAGTGAACGAAGCAGCGGGAGATAGCGGAAGTGAAGATGGAGGAATGGAAGCAGCGGCGGCCATTGGATTAGCCGATGAGAGATCCTCTGAAGACTCCGCATTCTGCATGTTGTGGTCTGGTCTTCTGTCAGGGTTTACAGATGATACAGACAAGATGGTAAGTTTAATGCTTTAATTGCAGAATGAATCGGAGATGAAGACAAAAGGTGAGTAACAGCAACACTGATAATCTGAATAAGCTTAGCTGAATGGTAAAGTCTTTCTTTCTTTCTTTCTTGCAGGTGAAGATGATGGAGAATCGATGAAGATGGCTGGTAGACAGATGGAAGGCGATCGCGTCTCAGGTAAGGGACCAGGTAAGTGTACAGGGTGTCTGTGAGTCATGAATTGACGAGACCAGACAAGTGACTGCAGGGAGAGTGCACCTAATAAAGGGAGTGCTGGTGATGGGACACAGGTGACGGTGATCAGTAGTCCGGGGGAAATGAACGGGAGAATGAATGAGTGGGCGGAGAGAGGGAATGAGTGGGAGGAGGTGATGATGAACGTGGTGGAGATGGAATCCTGACAGTGTCAATTGCAGGACACATTATAATAGGCTGCCTTTATCCCGATCTTACCGAATTGCATAGTCAGCTATCAACATGGGTGTGCATCATGATTATGAAAATTATCATGCCATTTAGTGCTGTCAAACTTAATGGGTTTAATAATTTCTGTTAGGTTAATTTGAAACATTAAATGCATTCGAAATTTATCGCGGGTTGATCGCTATTTCACTTCATTGTATATGAGAGGTTGTAGTGAGCTCCGTTTTTCTGCTAGAATAAAGACTATGGTATTGAATTAAACGGGAAAACATCAGGCATGCATTGCTACCACTCTAAACGTGCTAACAAACAGGGAAGGGGGCTAATTTTTAGCTGAGGAACCAGATTTTTTTTTAAATTACCTGCTTCATGTAGTTCTACTTGAACACAGGGTCAGTTTCAGCAAATATGACAGAAAGTTAGTTTTATAAGGCTTACCTACTGCACTTTTAAATTTGCTTACATTATATTTGAATAGTTATAAGTTATAGTATATAGTAACTATATGTTTTATAATTACAAGTTTTTGTCATTTGGGGTTTCTGTATTTCATTATTTGTATTTTATTTTCAATGCAGATGTAATGGCACTGTACATTTTTTGTTTTGATTTGAATATATGAAGAGTTCAGATGCAAAAGCCTCTAAGTGCCATCTGAAATTTTCTTCTAGAATGATAATATTTATAAAGCTTGTATTTACAATTAATACGTAATTTTCATTGCCATTAAAGTGAAATTATTGAACTTAAATATACGAGCTTGATAAAAATGATCATTCTAGAAGAAAATTTCAGATGGCACTTAGAGGCTTTTGCATATATATATATTCTTGCTGTGAGTACCTTGTCTGATAGGCTACAGTATTGTGGCATAGTATCAGGACATCCTGGCTAGTGTCTGTCGCGCACGGCTGGGGGAGAATGGCCGGATGATGGGCCTATTTGGGAGAAAGTCCAGGGCTGTTTTTTTAGCCCCAGTCCGTCCCTGCTAAGGGAAGGAGAAAGTGTCCGACTTCACGTCTCCGTTTTAAGTAAGTCAACTTTATTTATATAGCACCTACCACAGATATAAATCACAAAGTGCTTTACAAAGTGCAACAATTTAAACAAAACAACAATAAAACAGATAAAACTATCAGAGCTAAAAACAAAACATAAAACATAAAAGCCCAATCAACTAAAAGCTTGTCTAAATAAAAGAGTTTTAACCTATTTGTGCCCAAATTTTTCTGAATGGTTTCATGCATATAGTCGTGTTAATAACGTCCTATGTGAACATGTTCTGCATTTGAAGAGTTTGGTTCCAAAACGCGATAAATCCATTTTGATTAATTTGAGTAAAAACGTGTTTTCTTTACCAAGAATGTGGCAAGATGAAAATCACTATTTTCTGTTTCAAACTTTCACATAGCATCTTTAGGTTATAATAACAAAACAAATTCAAATCCAGATTTTGATTTTCAAAGATTTATTATAAAAACTGATCATTTTTTCCCCAAAATGCAATAAATTCATGACACTTTTTTTTCAAAATGCAATTAATCCATTGAATCAATATAAAAGTTATTTTTCATATTGAAACTGTTGAAAATACACAACAAAATAAGTTGATCCACATATGACAGCCTCTGAACTCGGTCAATATCTTATTACAGGCACTGGACTAAAAATACATTCAATCAGCCATCGCTAGGAAATACCTCCTGAACTTTTTTGACGGCGATCATCTGTAAAATGGCTTGGTCCTGCTCGGTTTTCGTTGACTGAGTAAAACAACTGAAAGTTTTTCAAAAGATCCCCTGGGGTCAACGTGTCAGCGTGACAGAAGTTTGATGCCGTCGTGTGAGAACAAGCAACAGCCGGCATTTTTCCTCCTCTCGCGTGCCTCGTCTTCTTAATCTCCTCACGTAAATGATTAGATTTCGATGGCTTACGTTTCTTCCCTACCGCAGAAACCACCACAGGTTCATCAATGCCGTCAAAATTATAAAAGATTTTGTTTGATTGTTGATCAAAAAGTACAAAATAGATAGGAAAATCTAGGATGCGGGTGTATTCAGAGCACCGCCGTTACTGTTTACAATGCGTGGAATGGTGTGCTGTGATTGGTTGAGCGGATTTATCTCATTCTGCAGAGAAAGGAGACTGGCGTTTGTCGCGGTTTGGAAAGAAAGGGAGAAAACATGACAGAATAACACGGCAGATATCGCATTTTACGTAAAATTTAAAATTGACTTTTCAATACCGACCCTATACAATACAGATTTTTGCGGGAACTCAATTTTTTTTTAAATGGCGTTTATCGCGTTTTGGAACCAAACTCTTCATTTGTTTTCCCCAGGTTTGTTTTTTGAAAATAGTATTTGAATGTGCGGCAATTCATAAACAAATTTATTATGTATAAAAGTCGAAGAACATTTGATGCGAACCCAAAAAAGCTGCATCTAGCTTATAATCTCTTGAATATGAAAACACAACAAACAACAAATCCATTTGTCTTAACCCTTGTGCGCTGTTCGGGTTCTTTTCGACCCACATTTCTAACTTTCATTCATGGGGATAACATGGATAATTTGACATGGTTCAGTGTAAGATTTTTGCCTCATCTTTTTGGAAATGCAGTTTTAAAAGTAACAAATTATCACTTTAACCAGTAGATAGCTGCAGAGCTCTACTATTTGATGTGCTATTTGACTAAATGAAAGACAAATTTTCACTAGTTTTTCCAGTTGTATTCATATCTACATATTATGAAATCACAATTATAACAATAAAAGTTACTTTTTGCCAAAGTTTAGGCATTTTTTGTACTGAAAAAAAAAAAATCTGTTTTTCAATAATGTTATATTATGATTAGAATCAAATTAATTTGAACAAAATTCATCCTCGAAATCAGAAACAACACAGAACACACATAGACATAAATTATGTGGCACACTTTTTTCTATTTGTAGAAAAACAGATGTTAGAAATAAATGATAAACTCTAAAGACTCCAACTTTGGAGAAGACTTTCTCTTTGTAACATCCTGATCAGGTTTGATTCTAATCATAATGTAACATTATTGAAAAACTGCTAAACTTTGACAAAAAAGTAACTGTTATTGCTATAATTGTGATTTCATAATATATACATATGAATCTAACTGGAAAAACTTGTGAAAAGATGTATTTTAGTTTTAAACATTTAGTACTTTTAGAGCTCTGCAGCCATCTTCTATTTAAAGTGTTTTTTGTTTTTTTTTGTTTTTACTTTTAAAACTGCATTTTCCAAAATATGGGCAAAAATCTTACACTAAACCATGTCAAACTATCCATGTATGTTATCCCCATGAATGAAATTTAGAAATGTGGGCATATTGTAATTTTGCATAAAGAAAACTTTTTTTAATAATTAATAATTTATTTTTATTTTTTATAAAAACCTATTTAAAAAAAATATATATATATTTACATTTATTTATAGAAATTGTGTGGAGTAAAAAGGTCCAAATGTGGATTAAAAACATTAATAATCTGAGTAAAATTACATTTGTTAAAAAAAAAAAAAAAAAAAAAAAAAATTATATATATATATATATATATATATATATATATATATATATATATATATATATATATATATATATATATATATATAATGTGTGTCCTTCTGTTGGTTCCTGTTAAAAGTCTGGCTGCAGCGTTTTGTACCATTTGGAGACAACTCAGAGAAGATTTGTTAAAACAAGTAAAAAGTAAATTATAATAATCTGAACAAGAAGAAAAAGGCATGAATAATCATCTCCATGTCAGTGTCACGGACAGAAGAGAGAGACAACAGGATAAAAGGATCAGTTGATATTTATTTGCAAACAGAAGACAGGAGATGGATGAGCACAAGCTTGCAGAGAAATGGCTGTTCTGAGAGGGATGTAAAGATGGTATTTCTGGGATACTTGCTGTACTGAAGACGGGAGGACTCAGGAGGAACAGACAGGTCACGGATGACAGATGGTAGTAGGCTGAAGACAGACGATCAGAGTTCGGGTATTCAGATGAGACAAAGTATATAAGAGCAAAGAAAGTCGGGTGCATCTCTGACGAGACCAGACAATGAGTGAAGGGATGTGTGGGTTTTTATGTGGTGGTGGTGATGAGCGGGTGCAGGTGAGGTGAATCAGTACTCTGGTGATAACGATCGGATGGGAGTCGGGTGATTGGACGCTGATGGTGTGGCAGGTGTTACTAATGACTCCGTGACAGTACCCCACCCTCCAGAGGCAGCTCCTGACGCCCGCGTTGCCCGTTGACGGGGCCGGCCTCGACCTCTAGGGGCAGGGCGGTTGGGATGAGAGTCGTGGAACTGGGTGAGGAGGGATGGGTCCAGGATGTCGTCCCTAGGGACCCAAGATCGTTCTTCGGGACCGTATCCCTCCCAGTCTACGAGATACTCTAGGAGGCGGCCCCCCCGACGGGAATCCAGGATGTCCTGTACACGGTAAATCGTCTCTTCCTCTGCGACTTCAGGAGGAGGAGGTATGTCAACACCATCAGGTCCTGGGGAAGAAGAGACAAGAGGATCAGTGAAGGGCTTTAATAGGGAGACATGAAATGATGGAGCGATCCGGTAGTGTGAGGGAAGGTGAAGACGGTAGGTGACCTCGTTGACCTGCCTCTATATATGGTAAGGGGACCTATATAGCGGGGACTCAGCTTTTGACATGGCAGGTGAAGACGGATGTCTTTGGTGGAGAGCCAGACCTTTTGACCTGGTTGGTACTGGGGTGTAGCTCCTCTCCTAGTGTCGGCCTGGCTCTGGTGTCTTCGCACTACTCTCTGGAGATGGACGTGCGCTGAGTCCTATACCCTCTCACTCGCTTCGAGACTGAGCATCCACGAACATATCAGGAGACATCCTGCGCGATGGTGGGCCGCCAGAACCGGTTACGAAGGAGCGAGAGGGTTCGCTGGCTGCCTGGATGTCCAGAGCCCGGAGACGTGTGAACTGAGTCCACCAGGGACAGGCAGAGAGAGGATGGAACATATACCCGTCCCTCAGGACCTTCCGGCGGAGCTGGCTTGGAACGGGTGGCTTCCTGGATGCGATCGTCGAGGGACCATTCGATGGGGCTGACAATATTGGCTGGAGGGAGTATTGTTTCAGGAGGTGTTACTTCGGGTTCAGGCGCATGAAGACGGGAGAGTGCGTCAGCTTTCAAGTTCTTGTCTCCTGGACGATACGTCACTCGGAAGTTGAAACGGGTGAAGAGTGCCCATCAGGCTTGGCGAGGATTTAGACGTTTGGCCTCTTGAAGATATTCGAGGTTACAATGATCTGTAAGAACCTCAACTTGATGGTGTGCTCCCTCCAGCCAGAGTCTCCATTCCTCGAAAGCCATCTTAATAGCCAACAGTTCACGATTACCGATGTCGTAATTTTGCTCTGGCGGGGACAGTTTCTTGGAATAGAAGACACATGGATGGAGTACTGGAGGCTTCCCCTGCTGCTGTGGTGGAACGGCTCCCACCCCGGTCGATGAGGCGTCCACTTCGACCACGAAGGGGAGGTTCGGATTGGGATGGATCAGGATGGGAGCGTAACAGAAGGCTTTCTTCAGCTGTTGGAAGGCTTGAGTTGCGGCTGGCTTCCAGGACAGAGACTTGGGCCGGACTTTGAGGAGAGAGGTAAGTGGTGAACTGATAAGACTGTATTGATGAATGAAACTACTATAGAAATTTGCGAATCGCTGAAGATCCTTGATGGTGGTGGGTTGTGACCAGTTCCTGATGGTGTCCACCTTCCTCTGGTCCATTTGGATCCCTTGTGGGCTGATGACGTAGCCGAGGAAGTGAACAGTGGTACGGTGGAACTCACACTTTTCCAACTTTAGGAACAACTGATGATCTCGGAGTTTGTAGGACTTGTTGGACGTGGTGACAGTGTTCGGCCAAGCTCTTGGAGAAGATTAAGATGTCATCAATATAAACGATTACAAACTGCTGCAGAAACTCACGGAACACTTCATTCATGAAGGCTTGGAAGACTGATGGAGAATTGGACAGCCCATAAGGCATAACGAGATGTTCATAGTGCCCGGATGGAGTGATGAAAGCAGTTTTCCACTCGTCGCCCCTTCGGATGCGTACGAGATTGTAGGCACTTCTGAGATCCAGTTTGCTGAAGATTTGAGCTCCACGTAACCGTTCCAGAGCAGCTGGGACCAGAGGAAGGGGATAGCGGAATTTGACTGTTTGTTTGTTTGTTGAGTGCACGTGTAGTCAATGTACGGCCACAAGCCTCCGTCCTTTTTACCCACGAAGAAGAAGCTGGATGCAGCAGGGGAAGTGGATGATCGAATGAACCGTTGTTGTAATGCTTCCTTGATGTACTCATCCATGGCCTTCTGCTCCGGGATGGACAATGGATAGACTCGGCCCTTGGGTGGTGTGGCTCCAGGCAGCAGGTCAATGACGCAGTCCCATGGCCGATGAGGTGGTAACTGTGTCGCTCGTTGTTTGCTGAACACACCCTGGAACGCCCAGTACTCAAGGGGAATCTTCGTTTTAAGGCTGGATTCTGTACTTTTGAGCGACGTGGAGTTGATGTGGAGATTAGAGAAAGAGTGGAAGTCATCGGGAGGAGGTTTCTGATGACAGATCTTGGTCACAGGTAACCGACAAGATGAGAAGCAGGATTCACCCCATTGCGTAATCTCCCCAGTGGTCCAGTTGACTTGCGGTGAGTGTACTGACATCCACGGGCGTCCCAGGATGATGTCCGCTGTGGACCCTTCCAGCACCAGAAATGAAATCTCCTCCTGATGAAGACATCCGATGCGAAGTGCGACTATGGGGGATTGGTGACAGACTTGACCACAGCCCAGCGGCTTACCCAAAATAGTGTGGATCTCTAACTTATTTGTGATCCTTCTCCTCAGGAGACAGAGCTTCTTGAGGAGTTGGTGGGAGATGAAGTTCCCAGAGGAGCCAGTGTCAACGAGGGCATACGCTGGAACATAGTAGGAACGGGTCACGATTATATAGGAGGGATCTGGATTGTACTCACCGCTGGGCATGGTGGTCGCACTGGGCATTGCGGAAAGAGGTGTCCTTCCGAACCGCAGTACATGCAGAGGCCGTTGTGAATACGTCGCTGACGCTCTGCTATGGAGAGATGAGTCAAGCTGCATAGGCTCAGGTGCTGGAAGGGTCATAGATGGTGCGGGAGGCAGAGGGTGCGCAGCGGGTTGGTCCAGGGCACAAACGGTGAGACGTTGAGAGATGCGGATGGCACGCTGAATGAAGTTTTCTAAGCCGATGACATCGTCATAAACTTCTACTTGACGAATGGTAGGATTCAATCCTTGATGAAAGCAGGTGATTAGCCATTTTCATTCCACCCACAGTTGGCCGCTAGAGTGTGGAAATGTAAAGCATATTCACTCACGGACAAGTTTCCCTGACGAAGGCGGTACAACTGGTCATGGATGGAGAGAGCAGGGGGGTTGAGGCCGAAAACCTCCTTGAAGTGGGCGGCGAAAGCCTCACATGAGCGAGTGAGGGTGCCATTCGCTTCCCAGATGGACTGGGCCCATTGGAGGGCGTGACCAGAGAGGAGGGAGATCAAATAGGCAATCTTGGTACGATCAGTAGGAAAGGCATGCACTTGCATCTCAAAGTAGAGGGAACACTGTAGGAGAAACCCGCTGCTACCCTCCGACTCACCGGTGTAGGTCGCTGGTCGGGCCATGGGACTGTGAGAGGCAGGCGGTGAAGGAGAGTGAAGACCGGGTGGAAGTGGTTGACTGACGGCTTGTGCTTGCCCGTGAAGGGTCCTCTTCTGATCTAGCGGATCTTTGCATTCTGTTGGTCTGGTCTTCTGTCATGGACATAAGAGAGACAACGGAATAAAAGGGTCAGTTGATATTTATTTGCAAACAGGAGATGGATGAGCACAAGCTTGCAGAGAAATGGCTGTTCTGGGAGGGATGTAAAGATGGTATTTCTGGGATACTTGCTGTACTGAAGACGGGAGGACTCAAGAGGAACAGACAGGTTACGGATGACAGATGGTAGTAGGCTGAAGACAGACGATCAGAGTTTGGGTATTCAGATGAGACAAAGTATATAAGAGCAAAGAGAGTCGGATGTATCTCTGACGAGACCAGACAGTGAGTGAAGGGATGTGTGGGTTTTTATGTGGTAGTGGTAAGAGCATGTGAGCGGAGTGGAGTGGGAGCGAGCGTGAGCGCGAGCGGTCGGATCTTGGACAGAGCGCAGAGCGGCAATTTCAAAAGGACGGAGCGTCGCATTTCCCGCTCCAATTTCGCTCCGCTCACACCACGAGTCTGAAGCATGTTCAGTCAAGCCTGACCCTGAATCCATTTGTCTTGCACAGTAATAAACAGTAGACTATTTTCAGGCATAACTCGGCTCAATTATGGAGTTCAAAAAGTACTTAAAAAAGGAAAATGAGAAGTCATACAGGTGTAGCCTATCAATATAAGTAGCTCCGGAGTAGGCTATAAGTCGCATCAGTCAAAAAATGTGCCATGAAGAAGAAAAAACATATATACGCCTAGCCTAAGTCGCACTGAACTATAAGTCGCATTTATTTAGAAATTTATTTCACAAAAAAAAAAAAAAAAACAATGTTATGGACGGGACAGTTCTCCGTTACGGACGCGAGCGCTCTGAAATCGACACTAAAAGACTGCTTTAAAACTTTCACTGAGACCTCAAACAGAAAGCACAAAGCCTGTCTTTAAATTTAATTTCGTTTTGTATTAATTGTATCTTAATTTTAATCAATGTTTCATAAACCAATTGTCTGGATTTAATAAATAAGAAGTAAATATATTAGAAAATAGACAATCACGACACAAAGGCGCCGGCGCGTGAACCTGGAGTTTGCCTCATAAATGAACCGAAACTCAGCGTATAGCCTACTTGCCTCACACATCTGAGACATATATATAAAGCTTGAAATGTCTACTTTTAAACAGAACAATTCAAAACGAAAGAAAACAGACTGCTCTCTTATGTAATCCGTATGAAATGTGCATTTCTCTCTGGCGAGTTCACTACTGCGAAGATCACGAGTCAGCATCTTTCCAGCCGACACAGACATAAAAAAAATGTAAATGTCTCCTGCTATATTTTACATATTCATAATCATTAATTTTGCCAGTTCGTTGTGACAGCTTGTAGGTGCTTTATTGGCAGCGCCACCCTTACATGTTACATGAACGCATCAGCACCGAAAACAGAGATTTTTTTCTTTTGGGGGCATTTTGTTTGTGTTCAGACTTTCTCAGTTGTCTTTAGGCGCAATGTTAGAGGACGCTGCTAATAAAGTTGCTAGTAGGCCTACACATTGGATTCACGTTTATTATTAGGCTATAGGCTATTTAAAAAAATACCCCAGTTTTTATGACGGTCGTATCATTTTATTTTGTTGTATTTATCCGCCACACCTTGGCCGGTCCGTGAAAATATTGTCTGATATTAAACCGGTCCGTGGCGCAAAAAAGGTTGGGGACCGCTACAAGTGATATACATGTAGATTTTTTTCTTTTTTTGGAGCGAGCGGGGGGCGATTTGAGTGGAGCGCGAAGCAAACTGCGTTGAGCGCTGAGCGAAAATGAGCGGAGCGGCCTGATGTAGCTTTGAGCGGGGAAGCGGAGGGGTGAACAGTTCCATGAGCGATGAGCTGAGATTCTCACCGCTCCACTCCGCTCATATGCTCTGGTGGTGGTGATGAGCGGGTGCAGGTGTGGTGAGTCAGTACTCTGTTGATAACGAGCGGATGGGCGGAGTCGGGTGATTTGGCGCTGATGGTGTGGCAGTGGTTACTGATGACTCCGTGACAGTCAGCTTTGGACAACAATGTTCTCAATTTAGAAATATTTCTCAAATGATAAAAACAGTTTCTGACCAACTGTCTAGAATGATGATCCAGAGACATCGATTGGTCGAACAAAACTCCAAGGTTTCTAAGGCTTAACTGGACAGATGAGCACAAGAAACAGAGGTGTTGTTTGATTTGAGGTAGTTTTTGGTCTGGAGCAATGATTAAGGTTTCAGTCTTTCTTGTATTCAGTTGTAAGTAGTTGTTGTTTAACCAGTTCTTAACCCTCTGGGGTCTGGGCTGTTTTTGGGGCCCTTGAGATGTTCTGACATGCCCTGACATTTGTGCTTTTTTCAATTGCTTATAAACATATTAATGGCAAAGGTGTAAATTCACTCTATATAGCACAAACAGGGCTACAATAATATGTAAGCCACGTGTATGTACATGTTTTCATTTTTGAGAGAATAATGTTTATGCATGGTTATTGAAAAAAATAAAAAATAAAATTTCTGAAATAAGGCCACAAAACACATACTAAATATGTGGCAATAAGACTTTTGACTAATGGATGTCCTCGCCTAGAGTTTTTTCTTCAAAATTATGTGAAAATAGTCTTGCTTTATCGTTCACATAAAACCATACATTGATTTAAATTGATGTAAAACAGGTTTTGCTTGGAAAGCCAATATGCGAGGGGGGCGTGAACAAGGAGTGGTTTACACCTTAGAATACAATGTCCCACCCACTCTGCATAATGAGCCATTCATTCAGGTGTGACACTGACTGAGCCACAATGCAAGGACAAAAGATATATTTAGAAGAAGACATATATTGACCATTTAAGATTTTGCTTACATCTATCTTGTAAATATGTTTTGCTATTTTATTAAAAAGGTTACAATTACAACAATAATTACAATTTCAACAATATTTCAAGTGTACTCTTTCTTTGTAAAAAAAATTATTATAGGCCTACATTTTATCTATGTATTCATATTTCAGTCGATGTTTACTCATCTCAGTATAGCAATACAGTTTGCTAAAACATCATCATTCATTCACACACGCGATTTAAATTTAACTTCTGGCAAAGATGAAGTTGACGATAGGCTATTGACTCGCGATCTTCGCAGTAGGCTAGTGTTTTGGATGGTTTTGTTTAGAACCAGCTTTCTGTAAATATATTTCACATTTTTTAGACATGTGAGGCGAGTAGGCTACGGTCTGGTTCATGATGATCTCCAGTTCAAGCACCTTATGTTGTTATTGCTAGCCTATATTTACTTTAAATCCAGGAAATTTGTTAATGAAAAAATTATTAAAATTAAGATACAATTGATACAAAACGAAATTCGTTTTAAAGAAAGGATTTGTACTTTCTGTTTTGAGGTCTCTGTGAAAGTTTGAAAGTCTTTTAGTGCTTTTTTTAGAGCGCTCGCGTCCATAATGGAGAACTGTCACGTAATATTGTTTTTTCCTCATAAATGCGAACACGAAAAATAAAAGACAAAAGACTTTTAAGTAAAACTTACTCCGAAATTGTGTTCTCGGCGGAATTCGCTCTTCAGAATGCTGCTGTTCGTCGTCTGAGTTACAATCTTCCTCTGAGGAAAAGGTGCATTCTTCCTCGCTGTCCAGAATCATCTGAAGGGCGTCTTGGGAAGTCTGATGAAGAAACTGTGTTTTTATGGCATTGATCGGGGGGCGTATGCGATGCATACTAGATCACCTAACTATTTACATGTGAATCGTGCCGGGGGCGGGGCGGCCGCAGCTCATTTAGAGATAATGAAGGGAGAAGGAAAAACGGTACCTCTCCTTGCTTTCAAACGGATTACATTGAAAACATGTGTTTTTTATATATTCGCTGAGTTATGATTCATTTTCAGAATGGACTACACGGACAGAGAGAAGGCAGAACTCGCTTCGTGTTTATTCTTCTTTATTTGGCGAAAAGCACAACACTTTGTTTTTATTGTGAGTATACACAAAAATAATACACATTTAACAGAATCGATTGATGTATGAAACTCCTATGGAAATTCAAAGTCAACAGAGTATTTATGAGTTTCTTTTACACTGATTAAAAAAAAAGTGAGCTGGTATCGCCGGCGATACCGTCGAGCTCAAGGGGTTAAATGATCGGATTCAAACTGAAAACAAATATTCTCTCTTTAAGTAATTTGTATAAAACCAACAAGATGTCCAGCTTCTCAAACGCTTCCTCATTATTTTTAATTTGACCATGCAAATCTCCACATGGAACGCGAACGCACTCGTTACCTCAAAAACAAAGCACGAAAAAACTTCACAAGTCTCTGCTTTTTGTCGAGTTTGAAAGACGCGCCGTGAGCTTACATTGGATTTACCTCAGAAGAAGAAGAACGCGATTTGAAGACAAGAAAGATGTAAGATAAGAAATTCTTACATATTAGTTTGTTATTGTTGCATAAATTTCACATTGCAGTTGAACTGTTGCTAGATATATGGTGAATATTATAATATTTAGACCTGTGTTTACTGTTACTGTGTTTGTGGATATCTGCTCAAACGTAGATATGTATATGGTAACCATAATGTTTAATATTTTGGAGTGTGATCGCGTTTGAATGTATCATATTTTGGATCGCGGTTTGAAAAGCAAAACGCACCAAACGGCTTCATGTTTTTACTATTATCTCATTTCATATCATCATAACGAATGGAAACATTTGAAGTAACATATGATAATAAATATATTTTTCTCTAGCTTAGTTGTTACTGAAATCTTTTGGAAGCACTGCACATAGCCTATGCCTACAAGGCACAACAAACCTGGTGTTCATTATATTATATATTGTTGGAAACATTTGTGTGTGTGTGTGTGTGTGTATACTGTGAATTTTAAAAAGCAATTTTAACCAGAAAAATCTAAAATTTATTCCCAAAATCGTGCAGGCCTTTCTCTTTTTTTTTTTTTTTCACGGCCCAGATGCCACTGAGTCCTGCTGACTTCAACATTCACATGAGTCTCTGTATATGAACATGGTAAAGTGAAAATCAAACACCTTGGAAATGAAAGGTATGTACAATGTTTTTAGGAATGGCACAAAGGTCTCTGTCTTTGGATTATTGTTTTCAATAAGTGCTTTTTGTCATTTGTTGTGTATCTTTGGATTATGTTGTGTTGTAAATAAATCCAAACAATCAAAAAGCCATTCTTTTTTAAATCTCCTCATTCTTTGTGCAAGGTTGCTCAGAATGATCAGGCCGTTCTCATCCCAAGGCGTCATAATACTGACGCTGTTGACATTTCGTCTGCATCAAACGCACATGGCACCCTTTATCGTCAATATGAGACGCAGATAGATATGAGCCAGAAGGCGCCTCCTAGCGGTCTAACCCTAAACCTACCCCAGACCTAAACCTACCCATATCCTGTGCGTGTCATATTGACGCTAAAAGGTGCCATGTGCGTTCGATGTAGACGAAATGTCACAAGGGTCAGTATGTGACGTCCAAGGATGAGAATGCGTTGGAATGATTGGGCCTGATAGCTCCTAATAGGGCCGTTAGGGGAGGGTCTTTGTCTTTCTCAGGTGTGAAAAGCTTACATATTAATGATAAAGTCAAAAGTCTTCTGAAGAAATAATCAGTATGGGTTTCATGGCCTTATTTCAGTGAGAATTTTTTTTTGTATTTTCACAAACCACGCATAAATGTCATTATCTCAAAACTACAAACTTTTACATACATGCTGCTGATATATTATTGAAGCAGAGTTTGTGTTGAATACAGTGTAATCAGACTTTAGCCATGAAAATGTCACAAGTAACAGAAATAAGCACAAATGTCAGAGCATGTCAGAACACCTCCAGGGCCCAGAAAACAGCTCAGACCCCAGAGGGTTAAAGTTTGACTAAAATGAGGAGGAACTTTTCTCATTGCATTCATCTTTCAAGTGACTAGTATCAAAGCAAGATTTATGTATCAACTCGTACTCATCTACTAAAAATGTAATTTATCGACGGCACACGGCTATATGGTAATAGAGCAAAATAAGCTAAGATTTCAAATGGATAAGCGGCTACAAAGAACACGGCCTGCAGCTACAGATAAATGGTCTACTCCGAGCAGCTTGGCTGATCCACAATCCTCTGACAGCAGTACGCCAGGTCCCTTTGACAGCACTCCAAGTGTGACTGCACCGCATGCTACGGTTGACACCGATACTGACAGCGATGCATTCGAAGCTAAAACGGCATCTCACTATCACCAGCAATTCACAGAATGACCATCAAAGAAGTGTAAAAATGATGAGAAATGTATTTAATTTGGCTTTACATGCATTAACTGCCACAGTGCATTATATGTGCAAAAGTACGCTCTCATAACTGCATGAAACCAGCATTTTTGTGCAGGCATTTAAAAATAAAGCATCCCACTTTGAAAAATAAACCACAAAGTTTTTTGAAAGACAATTAAGACAACTCGGGAGTAGCAAGACCCTTTTAACAGCATCAGGAAACCTCAATAAGAAATGTCTGGAAGCATCCTATAAGGTGAGTTACAGAGTGGCTAGGACGGGCAAACCCCATACTATTGTGATATAGCAGGTGTAATGCTTGGGGAAAAGGCCAAAAAAACTAATACAGATGATATCATCATCCGACAACACTGTTTCACGTTGCATCGCTGATATGGCAGAAGACGTTTTAAAACAACTATTGCTATAAAAGCCAGCGAATTCTACGCTTTACAAATTGATGAATCAACTGATGTAGCTGGTTTAGGTCAACTGCTGGTATATGTCCAGTACATTTACGCAGGTACAATAATGGAAGAAGTACTTTTCTGCTAAACGTTGGATGGCAGGACAACTTAGATAGCTTTGTTAATGTGTTTTCCTGCTCATGACATCGACCTGCCTCCACGGGCAGTTCTGGGCCATATACAGCGAGTAAAAGCCATCTACCCAGCTCAGAAAGAGATTGCCTGCGCGACTGTTGCACACACCACCCAAAGCCTGTTCCACAAAGACGGTGAATGAGTCAGCCAATCTACAGAAAACGCAAATACAACGTTAACGGTTCAAAAAGAAAACCTATGGGACCTATGGGAGTTAAACAAGAAACCCATTCCAGATAGACACCCTATTCCCCGCATACAGGAGATGCTTGACAGCTTGGCAGGCAACACCTGGTTTTCAGTCCTTGATAAAGGCAAAGCCTACCACCAGGGGTTTGTAGAGGAATCCAGCTGACCTCTCACTGTGTTCATAATGCCGTGGGGATTATATGAATGGGTGAGGGTCCCTTTTGGATTGTCAAATGCACCTGCCGAATTCCAAAGGAGCATGGAGGAGTGCCTGAGAGAATTGCGTGATGAGGTACGTCAACCATATTTAGATGATAACTTAGTTCATTCAAAAAACATTTGAGGATCATCTTCAGGGCAATAGAAAAGTGCTGCAGTGTTATCAGAATCATGATGTCAAGCTAACACCTCGAAAATGTGAAGTGTTACGAAATCAGGTATGATTCCTAGGGAGGCTGGTGACAAAAGATGGGTACACGATGGACCCGGCTGACATCGCTACTGTCCAAGCACTGAAGGAAAGGACCCCTAAGACAGTTGGTGAGGTGAGAAAGTTATTAGGATTTCTCTCCTACTACCAGTCATACATCGAACATTTTTCCCGCAAGGCCGCACCTCTTTATCTGCTGCTCGCCGAAAAGAAGACACCAAAGGGAAAAGTACAGATGAAGCGGAAAGGCGAAAAATGGCCAAGGACAGCTTGCGTCATCACAGCCAATCACGTGGACAGATGAATATCAAAAAGCCCTCTGTGAGTTAATTGACTACTTATCTAATCCACCGGTGCTGGGATATCCAGATCTGGATGAACCCTCTGTACTCCATTGTGACGCTTCACAGGAAGGCCTTTGTGCGGTGCTTTATCAAAGGCAAAGAGGCAAGTTAGTGGTAATAGCGTACGAATCAAGAAAAAACTACCTCTCCTGAGAAAAACTACCATCTTCACTCAGGAAAGGGGGACTATGTCTATCATGCACCATCATTCATTGTGTACACGGACAATAACCCTCTCACATATGTGATGTCAACAGCCAAGTTAAATGCCACAACGTACAGATGGGTAGCGGAACTTGCTGACTTTCGATTCACCATCAAATACCGTCCAGAAAAGTCAAATGGGGATGCGGATGGCTTGTCGCGTCTGCCTCTGCATACGGAACAGTACATGAAAACCTGTTCACAAGAAGTGCACCCTGAAGTCATGGTCAGCATAACTCAGTCAGCAGTGATAAAGAGTCAGGAGAAAGGGCCGTGGTTGTGTCCACTTACGATTGAAACTGCGTTTTTGGGAGAACAGGAGGAGGAGCTGTTCACTTCAGTTGCAGAGATCCCCAATGATGTACTGAGAAAAGCCCCAGAGGAAGACCCTGAAATCAGAGAAGCTTTAGTATACCTCAAGTTGAAACCGCGGCCTATGAACAGAAGTCAGGGTAAAGAGGTTTGGGGACTGAAAAGGGAACGAGCCAAATTATACCTGGATTATACCTCTCTTGTTTCAGAAAACAGCAACTCGTCATCAGCTGGTATTGCCTAGGAGATACTATGAGCTCATTTATAAGGAGTTGCATCAAGACATGGGTCACCTGGGAGCAGAAAGGGTGCTGAACTTGATCAGAGATTATTGGCCCCACATGCAAAAGGAAGTGGAACACTATGTCACACGTGTTTGTAGTTGCTTGAGAAGCAAGCGTCCAAACAAAGTGACCCGAGCTCCTCTGATAAACATCACCACAACTTACCCATTTGAGCTGATCTCTATTGATTTTCTGCATCTGAAGAAGTGTAAGGGAGGTTATGAATACATTTTAGTTGTGATGGACCACTTTACGTGCTTCGCGCAGGCGAATGCGTGCAGAAACAAGAGTGCCAAGGCAGCGGCTGAGAAGGTGTTCGGGGACTTTGTTTGAAGTTTGGGTTCCCAACAAAACTGCATCACGACCAAGGCAGGGAGTTTGATAACAAGCTGTTTTCAAAGCTGCAAGAGTACAGTGGTGTGCAAGGCTCCCACACGACACCGTATCACCCACAGGGGAACGGTCAAGTTGAACGGTTTAACCAAACTTTGCTAGCAATGTTGAGGGCCTTACTGGAAACCACCAAAGCCGACTGGAAGACATCACTTGCAAAAGTTGTGAATGCATACAACTGTACGAAAAGTGAGGCGATGGGGTTTACTCCCTATTATCTCCTGTTCGGCCGTACTCCCAGACTGCCCATTGATATCATGTTCGGTGTACCAGCAAAGGACCAAAGCTCCTCTTACCATGACTATGCTGAGGACTGGAGGAAGAGAATGACAGAAGCTTACAAGTTAGCCTCAAGAATGTCACACAAAGAGAAGGAAAGAGGTAAAGCTCTGTATTATAAGAAAGTACACAGAGTTGAACTGATCCCTGGGAACAGACTACTTGTTCGGAACTTCAAGGAAAAAGGTGGACCTGGGAAGCTTTGATCATTTTGGGAAGAACAAGTTTATGTCGTCACCAAGAGGAAGTACCAGGATAGTCCAGTATATGAAGTTCGACCTGAACATGGGAAAGGGAAAACAAGAATACTACACAGGAACCTATTGTTACCGTGTGACTGCTTACCTGTAGAGAGAGAATACTTACCTGGAAGACCTGAAAAAGAAAACAAGAAAAGAGGCATTGACACAGTAAAATCAAACATTCTGTGACAGTTCAGATGGTGAGGATGATTGGAAATGCCTGGTTGGAGTGCCAGTTGACAAGGAGAGTCGGAGCATCAGAAATCGTCTACAGTCAAAACCTCTAGAACCTCATTCAGAAGACACGGTGATGCTGAATGATGCAGAATCAGAGGTGGAACATGAGCAAGGGGCAGGACGGGGAGAAGATGATGTGTCATCATCCAGAGGAGAGGCTGGAGAAACTGATGATGCCAAAGAGAGTGACGGGGAGACTCCTTCACAACCTGCCTGCAAAAGAGTATATCCTTTGAGAAACAGAAAACAAAACAAAAAAAAGTTTACTTAACATACTCTAGGTCAGCCTAGTATTGTAGATGGGTAAACTGCTGAATTAAATCAAATGAATGAGTTCTAGTTACAATGTTAAGAAGTTAAATTGACCCTTCGCTAAGCCCCGCCCTCATTAGTAGCTGTTGCTACGCCTGACAAGCTTTCACACCTGGCACGTCTATTACAGTATGTATGCACCAGTGTCAGACATTCCCAAGGAGATAATTAGTAATTTTTGGCGAACAGGTGAAATATCTGAGAGAACAAGACAAAAGGGACTGCAGCATGCATTCGAGGGACAAATCCATGACATAATATGCAACCGATTAGAGAATAATTTCATCAAAATTTAAGCTAAAGCCTATAGGTCCCAGCGTAAGCAACAGCCGCCTCATACGCTGACCATTCAAATGGGAAACACACAAATTGAGGAACAGCTATGTTAATGCACAGCAGGGTAAGTGAAATTTGAAAATAATAAAATAATTCTAAATCAAACAGCTTATCCATAAATCTTGTGGAATAAGCACGGACCACTTTGCAATGATAAAATTCTCCCGCTTATATTTTTACCCCGCCAGGCTACTACTCACACGTTGTGGAGCAAACATAGGTGTTTTTGTTAATCCTGTCAACATTTATTTGTGAATGGGGCCTCCCACACTGTTTGATCCACGCCCGGCATTTCACCCCTTGGGTTATAGGTTTTGGGAAGGGAAAAAAATTCCACCCCCCATCCAAACTTTTAGGACAGTGGTTCTCAATTCCAGTCCTCGTGACCCACTGCTCTGCACATTTTGTCTCTCTTATCTGACACACTCAGTTCAGTTCATGGAGTCTTTCCTAATGAGCTGATGATCTGGTTCAGGTGTGTTAAATAAGGGAGACATACAAAATGTGCAGAGCAGTGGGTCACAAGGACTGGAATTGAGAACCACTGCTTTAGGATACCGGGTATCAGATTTGCACAATCCATATGCACAATGCTTCAGCATGTTTCCCTCGCTCGAAAGCTTGCCAGACCTCCCGCGCCTAGTTATGGTTGTTAAGCCACGATTGGTCTGTGGCGATTTAAGGGCGTGGCATAGCGAAGGGTAAATTAAGGCCAGAATAATATTAAGTTCTTTTTTTTTTTAAAGAGAAATTTGTAACCATAACATTCCAGAAGAAAACAAATTAAATTGTTTCCATGATGCAAGTGTAACATCGCTGGTTGTTGAAGAAGGCGAAGATCAAACGAGGATACAAAAATATAGCTTTATTTCCAAAAGTCAAAAATCCAACAAACAGAGAGCATGTGCTCAAACAATAACCGACAACTGAAAGAGTGAAAACCAGGAACTTAAATACACAGACAGATGAACACAAGACAGGTGATGCAGATGATGATAATAACTGGAACACAGGTGAAGGAGATGATGATAATGATGAACAGCAGGTGCATGTGATGATGGAGGATTCTGGGAACTGTAGTGAAGACAGGACGATGACAGACGGTGAATGTGACATTACTCGAGGGGGGGTGGGCATCCTGGAGTCTGTGACCGGAGGGTGGACAGGGAGATGACAGACAGGAGACTCCAGGATGGTATCGCCGCCACGGCGGTGCAGGCTGAGGAGGTGGCCATGGCGAAGCAGGCTGAGGAGGTGGCCATGGCGAAGAAGACCCTTCGGGCGGCCACGGCGGAGAGGACCCTTCGGGCGGCCACGGCGGAGAGGACCCTTCGGGCAGCCACGGCGGAGAGGACCCTTCGGGCGGCCACGGCAGAGAGGACCCTTCGGGCGGCCATGGCGGAGAGGACCCTTCGGGTGGCCATGGCGGAGAGGACCCTTCGGGTGGCCATGGCGGAGAGGACTTATAGCGGTTGGACAGGACCAGTGACGAAGGCGGCTCTGGGCTGGACAGGACCAGAGGCGAAGAGGACTCTGAGCTGGACAGGACCAGCGATGAAGAGGGCGTTGAGCTGGACAGGACCAGCGATGAAGAGGGCTTTGAGCTGGACAGGACCAGCGATGAAGAGGGCTCTGAGCTGGACAGGACCAGCTGCGAAGAGGGCTCGGAGCAGGACAAGACCAGCGGCGAAGAGGGCTCTGAGCTGGACGGGACCAGCGGCGAAGCGGGCTCTGAGCTGGACGGAACCAGCGGCGAAGAGGGCTCTGAGCTGGACGGAACCAGCGGCGAAGAGGGCTCTGAGCTGGATGGAACCAGCGGCGAAGAGGGCTCTGAGCTGGACGGGACCAGCAGTGAGGGCTCTGTGCTGGACAGGACCAGCGATGAAGGCTCTGTGCTGGACGAGACCAGCGGTGAAGGCTCTGGGCTGGACGGGACCAGCGGTGAAGAGGGCTTTGAGCTGGGCAGGACCAGCTGTGAAGAGGGCTTTGAGCTGGACGGAACCAGCGGTGAAGAGGGCTTTGTGCTGTCGCTGTGAGCAGTCTCAGCGGGGCAGTCGCTGTGAGCAGTCTCGGCTGGGCAGTCGCTGTGAGCAGTATCGACTGGGCAGACGCTTGCAGGCTCTGGTTCGACTGGGCAGACACTTGCAGTCACAGGCGCGGTGGGCATGACGCTCACAGTCTCAGGGACGGCGGGCATGGAGCATACTGCCTTGAACTCGGCAGATTTAGCGTAAAGTGCGGGCTCGGCTGGACTGGCGTTAAGTGCAGGCTCGGCTGGACTGGCGTTAAGTGCAGGCTCGGCTGGACTGGCGTGAAGTGCAGGCTCGGCTGGACTGGCATGAAGTTCTGTGTTAAGCATAAGAGGAGGACTCGGACACTGGATCGGGCTTGGGCACTCCCACAGCGAAGGAGAAATCTCAAACCCAACAATCACAGGAACCGGATCAATTGACTCAGGATCGACTGACTCTGATTTGGCTGACGTTATGACGAGGGAGGACCCACCAACCCACAGAGCTCTGTTCAAAAAAATCAATAAAGGGTAGATTTAAATCCCTCAACAGAAGCATCTGCGCGAGGGGGTCCTCCAAGCCGCTCCAGAACCTCTGCTTAAGATCTTCCTCCTCCAGATAGGGATCTTGAAAAAGGTGCAAATACACCTCGACAAACTCCTCCAGCGTTACGCCGTTCTGATTAAAAATAAAAGCTTCTTCCTCCATAATTTTGTGGTCGGTTATTCTGTAACGTCGGTGGTTGTTGAAGAAGGCGAAGATCAAACGAGGATACAAAAATATAGCTTTATTTCCAAAAGGCAAAAATCCAACAAACAGAGAGCTTGTGCTCAAACAATAACCGACAACTGAAAGAGTGAAAACCAGGAACTTAAATACCGTAAAACTTCAAATAATAGCCCGGGCTTCTATTTACCCAAATCGCCGAACTGCACCGGCTTGTATTTGAGACAGGCGTCTATAAGAGACAGGCCTTTAATTTAGTGTTGAGATGATCAAGCATGACAGTAGGAGGTTACCACATTATATTATGTTTTATTTATAATTAATTCGAATGTGTTCAACAAAATAATTTAATGTAAGAAATGTCGTTGGCTATTGGCAGCATAAAAAAAAAAAAAACATAAAAAATGAAACGATGCGACAGCCGCTAAAATCCATCGAGCATATGAACTTGTTGCCCGAAACACATCAACAAGAAAGAATGAAGGCTACCCTGTAAAACAACTGCAATCATGTGATAGAAAATTACTCTATTCATCACTATCATCATCCCCGCGATCCTCAATTACAAGTTCATTGGCAAATTCCTCCTCCTCGTCGCTCTCCTCCACTTCTCCCTCTCCAGCCTCCGCTAACTCTGCCTGCCTTGCTTAAACTAACAGCTCCCGCCCAGATGCGCACGGCTCTCCCTCTTTGAAACAATGGATAAGGGGATCCTCGCTTCCATCAGAAGCTACTGTCAGGCCACATACCTAAGGATAACATCCCGAAGTTAATGAAATATATTATCTCCTCTTTCTCCTTCACACACACACACACACACGCGCGCGCGCGAATAGTGATGAGTCGTTCATGAACGGTTGCGTCTGTCACGTGAAATCTAATCAAAACATAGAACAGACGATCTGACGGGTTTTAGAAGATCAAATACAACCCGATACTAAAAAACAGACCAGGCCTCTATTTGAGACCGGCCTTTATTTACCCAAACCTGTCGTCACACCAGGCGTTTAAAAGAGACAGGCGTCTATTTGGGACTCGGCTATTATTTGAAGTTTTACGGTACACAGACAGATGAACACAAGACAGGTGATGCAGATGATGATAATAACTGGAACACAGGTGAAGGAGATGATGATAATGATGAACAGCAGGTGCATGTGATGATGGAGGATTCTGGGAGTGAAGACAGGACGATGACAGACGGTGAATGTGACAGCAAGGTTATATTCCTTCAGTGAAAGTACTCGTGACCCACTGCTCTGCACATTTTGTATGTCTCTCTTATCTGACACACTCAGTTCAGTTCATGGAGTCTCTCCTAATGAGCTGATGATCTGGTTCAGGTGTGTTAAATAAGGGAGACATACAAAATGTGCAGAGCAGTGGGTCACAAGGACTGGAATTGAGAACCACTGCTTTAAGATACCGGGTATCATATTTGCACAATCCATATGCACAATGCTTCGGCATGTTTCCCTCGCTCGAAAGCTTGCCAGACCTCCCGCGCCTAGTTATGGTTGTTAAGCCACGATTGGTCTGTGGCGATTTTCGGGCGTGGCTTAGCGAAGGGTAAATTAAGGCCAGAATAATATTAAGTTCTTTTTTTTTTTAAAGAGAAATTTGTAACCATAACATTCCAGAAGAAAACAAATTAAATTGTTTCCATGATGCAAGTGTAACATCGCTGGTTGTTGAAGAAGGCGAAGATCAAACGAGGATACAAAAATATAGCTTTATTTCCAAAAGGCAAAAATCCAACAAACAGAGAGTGTGTGCTCGAACAATAACCGACAACTGAAAGAGTGAAAACCAGGAACTTAAATACACAGACAGATGAACACAAGACAGGTGATGCAGATGATGATAATAACTGGAACACAGGTGAAGGAGATGATGATAATGATGAACAGCAGGTGCATGTGATGATGGAGGATTCTGGGAACTGTAGTGAAGACAGGACGATGACAGACGGTGAATGTGACTTTACTCCCCCCTCCCGCTAGGCGCGACCCACGCCGCAGAAGGAAGAACACGGGAGGGGGGGTGGGCATCCTGGAGTCTGTGACCGGAGGGTGGACAGGGAGATGACAGACAGGAGACTCCAGGATGGTATCGCCGCCACGGCGGTGCAGGATGAGGAGGAGACCATGGCGGTGCAGGCTGAGGAGGTGGCCATGGCGAAGCAGGCTGAGGAGGTGGCCATGGCGAAGAAGACCCTTCGGGCGGCCACGGCGGAGAGGACCCTTCGGGCGGCCACGGCGGAGAGGACCCTTCGGGCGGCCACGACAGAGAGGACCCTTCGGGTGGCCACGGTGGAGAGGACCCTTCGGGCGGCCACGGCGGAGAGGACCCTTCGGGTGGCCATGGCGGAGAGGACTTATAGTGGTTGGACAGGACCAGTGACGAAGGCGGCTCTGGGCTGGACAGGACCAGAGGCGAAGAGGACTCTGAGCTGGACAGGACCAGCGATGAAGAGGGCGTTGAGCTGGACAGGACCAGCGATGAAGAGGGCTTTGAGCTGGACAGGACCAGCTGCGAAGAGGGCTCTGAGCTGGGCGGAATCAGCGGCGAAGAGGGCTCTGAGCTGGACGGGACCAGCGGCGAAGCGGGCTCTGAGCTGGACGGGACCAGCGGCGAAGAGGGCTCTGAGCTGGACGGAACCAGCGGCGAAGAGGGCTCTGAGCTGGACGGGACCAGCAGTGAGGGCTCTGTGCTGGACGGGACCAGCGATGAAGGCTCTGTGCTGGACGAGACCAGCGGTGAAGGCTCTGGGCTGGACGGGACCAGCGGTGAAGAGGGCTTTGAGCTGGGCAGGACCAGCTGTGAAGAGGGCTTTGAGCTGGATGGAACCAGCGGTGAAGAGGGCTTTGTGCTGTCGCTGTGAGCAGTCTCAGCCGGGCAGTCGCTGTGAGCAGTATCGACTGGGCAGACGCTTGCAGGCTCTGGTTCGACTGGGCAGACACTTGCAGTCACAGGCGCGGCGGGCATGACGCTCACAGTCTCAGGGGCGGCGGGCATGGAGCATACTGCCTTGAACTCGGCAGATCTAGCATAAAGTGCGGGCTCGGCTGGACTGGCGTTAAGTGCAGGCTCGGCTGGACTGGCGTGAAGTGCAGGCTCGGCTGGACTGGCATGAAGTTGTGTGTTAAGCATAAGAGGAGGACTCGGACACTGGATCAGGCTTGGGCACTCCCACAGCGAAGGAGAAATCTCAAACCCAACAATCTCAGGAACCGGATCAATTGACTCAGGATCGACTGACTCTGATTTGGCTGACGTTATGACGAGAGAGGACCCACCAACCCACAGAGCTCTGTTAAAAAAAATCAATAAAGGGTAGATTTAAATCCCTCAACAGAAGCATCTGCGCAAGGGGGTCCTCCAAGCCGCTCCAGAACCTCTGCTTAAGATCTTCCTCCTCCAGATAGGGATCTTGAAAAAGGTGCAAATACACCTCGACAAACTCCTCCAGCGTTACGCCGTTCTGATTAAATATGAAAGCTTCTTCCTCCATAATTTTGTGGTCGGTTATTCTGTAACGTCGGTGGTTGTTGAAGAAGGCGAATATCAAACGAGGATACAAAAATATAGCTTTATTTCCAAAAGGCAAAAATCCAACAAACAGAGAGCTTGTGCTCAAACAATAACCGACAACTGAAAGAGTGAAAACCAGGAACTTAAATACACAGACAGATGAACACAATACAGGTGATGCAGATGATGATAATAACTGGAACACAGGTGAAGGAGATGATGATAATGATGAACAGCAGGTGCATGTGATGATGGAGGATTCTGGGAGTGAAGACAGGACGATGACAGACGGTGAATGTGACAGCAAGGTTATATTCCTTCAGTGAAAGTACCGATTCCTGTTGATAAACAGTGATGGTGGTAGAAGATCATGGTGCACAATGGTTTCTGCTACAAACACACTGCATGGAAAAGCAGATACATGTTGTGTGTGGCGTGTGACAGTATAGCACGAGTACTAAAACTGGTGTATCACTGACTCCTACCAAATAAATTATCAAAGGGTGGATAACCAGTAATGTGTTCTGAGAATGTTGGGACTACATTCTGTTTTGTAGGGGAGAATGTGGGGAAATCTAGAATATATATTGATAGAAGAATATAAGTTAAAATATAAGTTAAAATATGAGTTAAAAGCTAAGAGAAAAGAGAAAACAAGAGTTAGTTCGTGCGAGGTTTAACAAGACTATCAGTATTGGATTGTGTTGTACTGACTGGTACGGAGCTGTTGTAAAGGACGCTGGCTGAATAAAAGAACCAACCAAATTACACGCTTGTTATTTCCTTCAAGTGTGCTACATATGGTTATTTTTGTGTTTGAGATTATAATATGAATATTCAACCTGTCTTTCAGATCATGTATTCTTGTCTGCTTGTTTCTGGCTGCATTTAATTTTGATGAAATTAAATGTTAATACTCTTCTGATTTGATGTCTATATTAATTCACTATATTCAGCCTTTCACTTAGACCGTTTCTACTTGTCTGGTTGATATTTGGCTGCATTTAATTTTTGAAGAAAAATTTAATATGTACTCATCTGATCTTTGAGGAGTTAGATGTCTGTATTAATATACTATTCAGCCTTTCATCCAGACCATGTTTACTTTTCTGGTTGATATTTGGCTGCATTTAATTTTTGAAAAAATTAAATATGTACTCATCTGATTTTTGAGGAGTTAGATGTCTGTATTAAAATACTATTCCGCCTTTTCATCCAGACCATGCTAACTTGTCTGGTTGATGTTTGGCTGCATTTAATTTTTGAGCACACAATACACTGAACAAAATTATAAACGCAACACTTTTGTTTTTGCCGCCATTTTTCAATGGCTGAACTCACGCTGATCTAAGACTTTTTCTATGTACACAAAAGGCCTATTTCTCTCAAATATTGCTCAAAAATCTGTCTAAATCTGTGTTAGTGAGCACTTCTCCTTTGCCGAGATAATCCATCCACCACACAGGTGTGGCATATCAAGATGCTGATTAGACACCATGATTATTGCACATGTGTGCCTTAGGCTGGCCACAATAAAAGGACTTTATTGATGTTTTACACGGCTTTACAGCGTTGCACACTATAACCAGTCACACAGAATCTGTTGAGATGCAATGGCCAATCAGAGGCATTAAGATTCTGTGTGATTGGTTATAGTGTGCAACGCTGTAAAACTGTGTAAAACGCGTAAAAAGTACGATGCAACATAGGCAGATCTAAATTTAATGCCACAAGCTTGCAATCGACACTTTATTTAATTTTCATTTTCACTTTATTACTAGATTTAGTTTAAATGTGTAGGTGCATTTTTATCCCAATCCCCCGGTAATTTTTGACCCATGGCCCTGTGCCTTACACACGCTCCACCTATGTTCCAGAAAACGCTTATCTTCCATCCCACTTGTGATGTGAATAACCACGGGTTGTAATGCTGTCATTTCTTTGTGTTTCAATTGTGATAGTTTACATATTTAATAGTGATGGCAATTTCAAAACACTGCTTCATGAAGCTTCAAAACCTTTACGAATCTTTTGTTCCGACTCAATGATTCAGAGCGTGTATCAAACTGCCAGAGTCATGTGATTTCAGTAAACGAGGCTGAATTATAGGCTTAAATAACTGTTCCGAAATGTTTCAAAATACTTCGAAATTTCAATGGTTCATCGCTGGGGGCGATGATCTCTGTCTGTGGGTTTTACCTGATCTCTGATCAGTTTTATACATTTGTAGACATTTTAATTAGACATTAGTATAATTAAAATGAATAAGGGTAGTTATTAGTCTCTTATTGGCCTGTTTAGCTGAGCCGTTCATAGAACAAACAAAACAAACCCTGACAATTGATAAAAGAACATATAGGGCCCTATTTTAACCCCCTGAGGTCGGCTGTCACGCCGGCGCGATAGGCTCGTTTTTTTTCCTTATCAGTGCAAACAAAATCAAAATTCTAATATTAATTTTTATCTTATATGCTTGTGTTGTACATCAATCGATCCTGTTAAGTGTGTATTTTTTTTTTGTGCATACTCATAATAAAAACAAAGTGTTGTGCTTTTCGCCAAATAAAGAAAAATAAACATGATGCGCGTTCTGCCGTCTCTCTCAATGTGAAACTCATTCTGAAACGCGACAGAAAATGACCTGTAACTCAGCGAATGTTTGTCACACAGACTTAAAACACATGTCTATACAACGCTTGGAGTCTCTATTTTTAAAATATGTAAATTATATAAAAAACAAATATTCTCTGTTTAAGTAATCCGTAAGAAAGCAGCGACATGTACAGTTTCTCAAACACATCCTAATTAACTATAATGTGACCACACCCACGCGCGCACGATCCAGCGATTGACATGCAAATGATCCACGCGGCAGAACGCAGACCTGTAAACGCCCTCATCACCTCAAAACAAAGAATAAGAGACTTCGGTAACTTACTCCTCTCTGCTTTTCATCGAGTTTGAAGATGTGCTGTGCTGTGCTGTTTACCTTGGGATTTACCTCAGAAGAACGCGATTTGAAGATGAGAAGATTTTTAAGGTAAGACATGTTAAACTGGTCATGCCAGATTAAAATGTATGTTATGAAATGAGTTTGGAGTAAAAACATGAACTAAGCCTAATATCGTACATGTATATGCATCTATAAATAGACAGAAACATGTTAAAATGTGAACTAGACTGGTAGGCAACCTTTCAGTGCTAAATTTATATAGGCCTACTTCATATATATTTCACTCAGTTTTGATTAGCTTATGACACTGAAATAATGCTAAAATACTTCTTTATGCGTAATGTAGCTTGTTTGCGAATATCTACTAATGTGATTTAGTGCAAATATGTTTCAGCCTCCGGTAAAATATGTGATATAGCCTACTGTCTACATTATATTTTTATATAAATGCTCGATTTTGGTTAGCCTAAGACACGCTTCAATACTGCCTTATGCACAGATGTTTGTGAATACAGGTGTAAATGTTTGAAATGTAGTGATGTGTGTCGTTCGCGAACGATCCGTTCATTGCGTGTGTCACTAAATGCGTGCGGATACCCATCAACAGATACTCGCGGTGACGCGGTCTATGGCCCATAAATAGATATTTCTCCGTTCTATGGCCCATCAACTATACATTGTTTGTCCATAACCATCACTTGCTCAGCAGTTTACTTTGTATAATGTATGCTAAAAGTTTTATTTTGATGTTGTTTTTTAGGAATGTGAACCTTCAGTTCTCAGTGCGATCGAGAAATCATACCGAGTAAGTGCATAGACGTAATATTTTACAGATGAAATGTAGCCTAATTGTGTTTACATCGTCATAATATAAAAGTAGCCTACCTATTCTTGTGTGAAATGACAAAAACCATCCATTCTGCTTATACAGGAGACACTGCGCAGATGAGGGTGAAAACACAAGATACATGGAGGACAAAGACATTTCCATGTCCTGCACCTGTGACTGCATACAACAAACACATGGGGGGTGTTGACCTGTCTGATCAGCTGATACAGTACTACACAACACAGCACATAACCATGAAGTGGTACAGTAAGATTTTTCTACACTTCTTGGACATTGCTTCCACCAACTCTTTCATTGTGCACAAAGAGCTACATGGTAACTTGTCACATAAAGAGTTTATGGAGCAACTTATAACAGAGCTCTGTGGTGTGTCACAGAAAACGGCAATGAGTTTTAAATCAGTGTTGGAAACCGTTGTGCTGTTTAATATATATTTTTTATAACCTGTAATAGTTTTTTCAGGATTCTTTGAATAAAAATATTTTTTTATAAAAAAACAAAAGTTTGGTCTTTTTTTCTTTCTTTTTTGGAAAGGATGTAAGTGATAGTAATAACTTTAAGTCTTTCCATTGTTAGAAAAGATTTCTATTTTGAATAAATGCTGTTCTTTTTAACTTTTTATTCATCAGTGAATCATTCTTAGGTCATCATTCTTTGTTCAGGCTGCCTCACAGCACCTTGATGGCCCATTAGCCATGGGGGGAGTGTCTTTAGTCACACCCCTGGTGTGAATCACATTAATATTCATGGCCCACGCATACAGCAGTGCTGACACAAAAACTGACATGCAAAATTAAAATCGTTATATTGTTGTTTGTGAAAGAGTGGTCAGAATGATTTTCACCTCATTTTGTAGAAAAAATTCTAGCCTACAAGAATAGTAATTCCAAAGTCTTATGGAAAACTATTCAGTATGTGTTAAATGGCCTTATTGCAGTGACAATGTTTTTCCCAAAACATACTAACCACGCATAATATTTTTTTTCTATAAAATGCAAACATGTACATCCATTTTGCTCACATATTATTGTAGCAGAGTTTGTGCTGAATACAACAAAATTACATGTTGGCCAATAGTATGTTGTAAGTAGCTGAAATAAGCACAAATGTCAGGTCATGTCAAAACATCTCAAGGGCCCCAAAAACACCTCAGACTCCAGAGGGTTAACCAGCTGGTTGAGATCTTTAAAGGTCATCCCCTGTGCAGCTCTGGAGTCTGCCTGGATGAGCTCTCGTTGCTTGTTGGCAGTGAACGGTTCTGTGGTGAAGGCCTGTGACGTTTTGGGTTGTGGCCATTCACTTCTTTCACTGTATGGCAGTTCTTGGCTGGAGGACTCTGTTCTGCTCAGCAGTGGTGATGCTGAGGGAGGTCTCTCCCTTCTTGGCTCTGGTTTCTGTTGGAAAATGTGCTGGAGTTCATCTCTGACCGTGTAGAGCTCGTCGTTGACGTCATCTCGCTGTTGGGTCAGATGGTCGATTTCAGCATTGCACCTTTCCAGGTGGTCTTTCAGAGCATTAATTTCATAGTTCTTATCTTTAATGTCAGCTTTAGCTTTCTCTAGCTGATGTTCAGCAGACTGGAGTTGGTTTACCAGGTGTTTCTGGACAGTCTTTAATTCTCGTTTGTCACGTTCAGTGACTGCAAGGGCTTCTGGGAGCTTGTCAACTTGGTTCTTTGTTTCTTGCTCCACTTTGTCAGGCACTTGAGCTTTCGCTTTGAGCTGGTCTGTGCAGAGTTGAGCGTGCATCAGCTCTCTCAGGAACTCAGTGGTCTGACGCTTGAAGTCGTCCTGGACTTTCACTTCCAGCTTGTCCATGCGGCTCTGGGCACGTGTCAGCTCCTCCTGAAGGTGGGTGATGTGCTTGTCGCTTAGTGTCAGCTGGGCTGTGAAGGCATTGCTTAGGGAACAGATAATCTTGGTTAGTTCCACTTGGTTGTGGTTCTGATTCTGGCTTGAATCATGTGTCAGGAGTCTTCTCAGAATTATGATTATTATTAAAAATAATAACAGTTCAATTGTCTTTGGTGTGAGGCAGTCTGTAATGCCTCTGAGCAAGGCGTCCAAGGGGAAAAGAGAGAGAGGTTAAAACCAATTTCAATAAAACACGAAAGAAAATTCTTAAGTAGGAGAAATATTATTTTTCTTATAAATACTGCCTATCGGTGAGAATCTGTTTCCAGAAAGGTAAACAATATTATTGTTTATGTTTACAAGGAAAAATAATACAATAATAATGCTGATACCTTTTTCCGAGTTTTACAGGATTGACACCACACACCGTCAGTTGGACCGCTTACAGCTGGGATGCTATGGAGGCGACGGTTGCTCAACACTTGTCTCTGTTAATTTATCTTGGATAAGATGTTAAATTGTAAATTGTGTTTACAACGACAAAGAGAGTATGGAGAACAAGAGAGGGTTTGATTACAAATCAAACACCTAATAATTGTTTCCTTTGGAAAAATTATCTTTCTCTTCCTTTAGACTCGATTGATGGTTCTTCCAGGTATGTTTCCTACAAATGTGAAGAAAGGGGATGGAACAAAACAGGACAGAACAGGAAAGACGTTTAAAGGAGGAAGAGGGAGGAGTGAAAGGAGATTGGGTCCACAAATGGCTCTGAAGCCTTTGTGTCGAACTACGAGTGTAGAATTGATAGTTGCCAACAACTAAACATTCAAAAATAAAACTTTGTAAGAGGGGGTTATCTCTGATTTATTTGACACTTGTAGTGAGATACCAATGTCTCCTATTGAGGCTCAGGTGTGTTACTCCCAAGCTTTCAAAGTTCAAAAATGTATTCACCTGAAGTGATTAAATCTAAAAGAGAATTTTAGAAATTAGGAAAATTATGAAATTAGAATTATTAAAAATAAATCGAGAAATCATTAGAAATTACCTGTTTAGGAAAATAAAACTTCACTCTTAATTTAGTATTTCCTTTTTTTTAAATCAAATTAGAATTTGACAATTAATAATCATAAACCAGTATTTTCTTTTCAAGTAAAATGCAGGTAAATGAAATTAATAATTGTGAACCGAAATTTCCTTTTCGCAGAAAAATATGGGTAAAGTATACTATGAGACAGGTAAAATAGGAAAGAAGAAAAGACCAACAGGTGTAAAAATCAAGGTGTTTAAATGGTTAAATCCCTTTAACGTTGTTCAAACAGACACTGTATTTAACCACTGTCAATGACAACCGTAAATAATGCTTAAGGCTTTAGTATAGGTTAGGCCTCAATGTAAACAACTACCTAGCTTAGCTTTAGCTTAGCTTAGCTTAGCCACAAATGGGTTTGTTTCAGTTTGTTTACACTGTGGCCAGACGGGCTTTGCTGTGGGGTCCGAGTTACCCCGGAAGCGTTGGTTAAGACTTCCATGTCACGACTGTAACTATGGCGACAAAACAAACTCTAGCGGGCGAACTTGCGAATTGTAGTTTTGTAAACAGTTATCCATGCACGTTAAATGAAATGTCGGCACATTTCAACAATGTTCAAAGAATATGCACGTCGATTATATTACGTGAAATGTCGGCGCATTTCAAAAATACAAATAAAGGACACCACTCGTAGCTGTTTTTACGACGTTGGGCTTCACTCAGTTGTTTAAGAGTGATTAACTTTAAAGGACAGCTTTGTGCTGTAATAGATGGAACAATAGCGATCTCGGCGGATCGTCTCTGTGCAATGTTATCTAAACACAAAACAACAGGGTTTCTAACGTTAACTGTTGGTTAAGATTCAATGTCTTAAATAACTCCTATTCAATACACTCGGACACACGCAGTGTTTACACGAAAATTCATTGAACAGCTAAGCTTATAGTTTATCACAGGGGTTGCAGTGGAACACACACTGACAATCCTGATAAAATAAAGGGGAATATTCTCCCTTGCAGTGGAACTCGCACTGGCAATCATAAAGGACTTTTATGAGGAACACGCTCATTCGTCCTTTACAGGGTTATTTTAATTACTGCAGTTTTAATTTCATTCAGCTCTCTGGCTGATACAAACACACATAAGTTGCAGCTTTGAAAAACGCTGGAACACGCAGACGTCAGTAAGCTATAGGCTAATCAAAGTATTTCAGAGATTGAGGGACACGCTCAATCCTTACCTCATCATTGTGTGAGATCTTCTATCTTGGGTTATTTTACTGCAGTTGAAAATAAAATTAAAATAGAATAGGGAGGCAGACCAGACTAGAGTAACAGCTCTGAGTGAATTCACGCAGCAGACATCCATTCAAACAGGGCGCGCCGCGCCGTACGTCACACACAGACTCTTTGAGGTTCGGATCTCTTATCCGCATACCATGAAAAGATAATTACTTCGTATATGCTTACAATTTTAGGTTAAACTTCCCGCATTCTCTCCACCATAAATGTAGCGTTTATACGCCCACGTATAAATATTATTAATTATTATTCATAACGAATTATGATCAATAATTAATAATTTAATTATTTTCAATTATTTACTGTAACAGAATCAATAATATGATCATTTATCAGTTCATCCAATGAACAGAAAGCATAAACAATTATTAACTCTAGGAAATATCTTCCTGGCCAAGAAAGAATAACCCCCTAACAGTAAATTAAGAAATAGGGTAAAAGCATAGGTAACTTTTGATCGAAGTTCAAGACAATAAAATTTGATAAGCACATACACAAGCAATCTCTTTTCAAATACAAACAATACTTTATTGATTATATACTAACACGTACAGCTAATGTCTAACACAAACACACACACACGCACACACACACACACACACACATTCATACGAGTTGCAGAAAGGAAGAGAGTGAGGAAAGAGTGGGTTTAAGAGTGAAAGGATGAAATCTCACGATTCCATAATGCACTTAGACATGACCTGAACGAACCATCAAACATTAATTTAACCCTTCTATCGTTTTAGGCAGGTTATTAAAGTTATATAAATACACCAGTTCAGCTTTAGTCTGGAGGTTACTTGCTTGTATTCTCGTTCCTTTTTGGGAATTCCCTTCGTTGCGTAACAGAGGGTTCCCCCGGGTTCGTTCGTCGGCTGTGGTCTCCTCGTGCCTGGATAGATGGGGCGAGAACCAGTCACGTGTGGCTGGCGGTTGCTGATGGTTGATGAGTCTTTGAAGTTGAAAGCGTGCGTTGCAGCCGTGAATCGTGGAACGAAACTTTGCAGCAAAACTTAACTTAAAACCGAGACTTTCAATCGGAAAAGAAGAATAACACAAAAGAAAGAAAGAAAATAAGATACGGAAAGGAGATGACTGGAATTAATTCTAACCCATCTGATCTTAATTTGGGTTGATCTGCTCGTCTGTTAACGTTACATGATTACTAAAACCATCGTCTGCCGTCTCCGTCTTTGTTCTGCACTCGTTGAGAGCTCTTCTGTATCAGAACATTTTGAACGAACTTAGAGAGCGAACTGCCAACCCCCCCAACGCTCTGCGCTGGGTTTTAAAGGGTTTTTAAAACAAATAAAGGTTTGTTACCCTACCAATGAAGTCCTGACTGTTGCTTTGTTTGCAAAGTCATAAATCATGTCTTCCCTGGGGGGTTTCTCTAATGAAACTAAAAGACCAGATGCACAGTTTAGGCATGATTTCTAATTATCAGAATATGAAACATTTTATAAAGATTTAATTGCAGCCATCTTTTAAATCATGAGCATACGATCCCATTGAAATGAAACACAACACACTTTCATTCACACATGCACCTAATAATTATAACAATTACATGAATTATATGGGATTAAAGCATATTAAATGGACACATGTATTGTAGAAACACATAGAATGATGTATGATGCTTTGATGTATGATGTCTGATCATAAGTCCATTGAAAATTGTTCTTGAAGGATTTTATGTATAGTTATTGGTAAAAATCAGTTCTCTGGTTTGAAGAGACAGAACACTGTTTGTTCGTTCAGAGGTCTTAAGGAGGAGGGGTTCAGGAATGTTTGCTGGTATCGATCCGTCTTGTAAAACTATCAAACGTTGACCAGTTCTTCCTTCAGTTAACCAATATAAGTCTTTGGTTAGCAGACTTTCTGGAGACTGTGGATGATTCATGGTTGGGTAATTTGAATCTGGAATGTGAGGACTCTTGTGTGAGACCTTGGTCTCTGTCTTTCTCTTAACCAATCAGTAATTTGGCAACAAAGCTAGCTTTGACCAGTTATGTGTTAGTGATGGGGCTGTAATTGGTCAGCCTGGTCGGCGCCTGGATCCTGTGACAAGATGGATGAGGATAGAAGTCCTGACCAAATCTTGAATTAATATTCTGTTTGAATTAATATTCTGGAAGAAGATTATTTGGTGGTTGGTTTCCTACTCATTGTCGCTACACTGCCCTTGATAAAACACAGTGGACCAACACCAGCAGCTGACATGGCACCCCAGACCATCACTGACTGTGGGTACTTGACACTGGACTTCAGGCATTTTGGCATTTCCTTCTCCCCAGTCTTCCTCCAGACTCTGGCACCTTGATTTCCGAATGACATGCAAAATTTGTCCAAAAGTCCAGTGCTGCTTCTCTGTAGCCCAGGTCAGGCGCTTCTGCCGCTGTTTCTGGTTCAAAAGTGGCTTGACCTGGGGAATGCGGCACCTGTAGCCCATTTCCTGCACACGCCTGTGCACGGTGGCTCTGGATGTTTCTACTCCAGACTCAGTCCACTGCTTCCGCAGGTCCCCCAAGGTCTGGAATCGGTCCTTCTCCACAATCTTCCTCAGGGTCCGGTCACCTCTTCTCGTTGTGCAGCGTTTTTTGCCACACTTTTTCCTTCCCACAGACTTCCCACTGAGGTGCCTTGATACAGCACTCTTGGAACAGCCTATTCGTTCAGAAATTCTTTCTGTGTCTTACCCTCTTGCTTGAGGGTGTCAATGATGGCCTTCTGGTCAGCAGTCTTACCCATGGTTGCGGTTTTGAGTAATGAACCAGGCTGGGAGTTTTTAAAAGCCTCAGGAATCTTTTGCAGGTGTTTAGAGTTAATTAGTTGATTCAGATGATTAGGTTAATAGCTTGTTTAGAGAACCTTTTCATGATATGCTAATTTATTGAGATAGGAATTTTGGGTTTTCATGAGCTGTATGCCAAAATCATCAGTATTAAAACAATAAAAGACCTGAAATATTTCAGTTGGTGTGCAATGAATCTAAAATATATGAAAGTTTAATTTTTATCATTACATTATGGAAAATAATGAACTTTATCACAATATGCTAATTTATTGAGAAGGACCTGTATATATATGTGTGTATGTGTGTGTGTGTATATATATATATATATATATATATATATATATATATATATATATATATATGTGTGTGTGTGTGTGTGTGTGTGTATATATGAAGAGTTCAGATGCAAAAGCCTCTAAATGCCATCTGAAATTTTCTTCTAGAATGATCATTTTTATCAGGCTTGTATATTTAAGTTAGCTATAGGTGACACACCTGAATGAATGGCTCATTAAGTATGCAGGGGCATTGTCTCATCAGGTGTGAACCACTAAATATGCATGATCGTTTATGCCCCATCCGCATATTGCCTTTCCAAACTAAAAGTGTTTCACAAAACTAAAATCAATGTATCGTTTTATGTGAATGATTAGGCAGGACACATCTTGATTTTCACATCATTTTGAAGAAATTTGATTGAAGAAGAAATCGTTTTGAAGAAACTCTAGGCGACGACATCCATTAGTCAAAAATCTTATTGACACATATTTAGTATGTGTTTTGTGGCCTTATTTCAGAAACTTTCATTTTTAGTTTTTTCAATTACCATGCATAAACATTATTCTCTCAAAAATGAAAACATGTACATACATGTGGCTCACATATTATGGTAGTCCTGTTTGTGTTAAATAGAGTGTAATTTTTTTTTGCCATTGATATGTTTATAAGCAACTGAAAAAAGCACAAATGTCAGGGCATGTCAGAACATCTCAAGGACCCCAGAAACACCCCAGACCTCAGAGGGTTAAATAGGACACCACTGACGTATTGTCCGTTCTCACAAGAACGTGGTGACTTTTGAGGTCTGGGAGAAAGCTCCTCAGAGCCCAGAAGACCGCCAACATCTCTAGGCAATTTATGTTGGTTCTGCCACAGACCTCTTGTAAAGCGGCCATCCATGACCGCGCCCCAGCCCGTGAGAGATGTGTCTGTCGAAACGGCCCTCCGGTGACATGACGCTCCCAACACAGGCCCTTGGGACAGAAACCAAGGTTTCTTCCACATTGATAGGGAACAAAGGCATTTGCGCGTAACCCTTATCATGTGGAATGGATTTCCCCTTGGAGAAAACCCCTTGGATTTCAACCACCACTGTAGGGCCCTCATGTGCAGCAGGCCAAAGGGAATCACGGTGGATGCTGCTGCCATGAGCCTAACACTCTTTGAAAATGTTTTACAGTGATGGCTTAGCCTAGCTTTATCCCGGTCATGGATTCGTGCAGGAGACAACTGTGCCCGCATCATAACCGAGTCCCACACCACTCCCAGGAACGTAGTTCTCTGGGCTGGTGCCAACACGCTCTTTTTCGTGTTGAGTCTCAACCCCAAGCTTTGAATGTGGCCAAGGACGACATCTCGAAGCCAAACCGCCATATCTCGAGACTGGGCCAAAATGGGCCAGTCGTCGATGTAGTTTAGCACACGGATGCCCTGGAGCCTCAGCGGGGCCAGAGCTGCATCCATGCACTTGGTGAATGTGCGAGGGGAGAGAGCTAGGCCGAATGGAAGAACCTGATACTGGTACGCCTTGCACCCAAAAGCGAACCTCAGGAACTTCCTGTGAGAGGGAAGGATGGAGACGTGGAAGTATGCGTCCTTCAGATCTATCGTGACAAACCAGTCCTCGGATCTGATTTGATTCACAATAGTGGGAATGGTGAGCATCCTGAATCTGAACCTCCTCAGAGACCGATTCAGGTGCCTTAGATATAGAATAGGACGCAACCCTCCATCCTTCTTTGGAACTATGAAGTACCGGCTGTAGAACCCGGACTCCCTGTCTGGTGGAGGAACATACTCTATGGCCTCTTTTGCCAGCAGCGAGTGAACTTCTTGTTCTAACACTAGACCCTGTTCTGGGTCCACTGCAGTCCAGAGCACCCCGTTGAACTTGGGTGGGCGCACGTGGAACTGCAGTCTGTACCCCTTTTCTACAGTACGCAGGACCCAAGGTGATATATTGGAGAGGCTTTGCCATGCCTCTGCAAAATTCACCAAGGGAATGGTGTCTAATGTTTTGTGAGAGCCCTTGACGATTCCCTTAAGTGGCGGACCGGCAGCGAGTGGTCGAAAACGACTCTCGTTGTGCGGACGCGAACGCTGCCTGACCACAAGCCTGTGGGGTGGACAGAGCAGCGTGCGCTCGCTGGAAACTGATGTGTCCCGAAGCGCCAAAGGCGGCGGGATACTGACACCAGTTTCCTGTGGGCCCAACGGGAGAGAGGACCTTGATCGCTCTCTCTCGTGGGGGGGCGGCCCTCAGAGGTCCCACTGACATTAGGGGCCCTATCTTGCACCCAGCGCAATTGACTTTGTACACCGACGCATGTATCATTCCTATTTTGCACCCGCGCAAAGCACGCTTTTCCCTCCACAGAAGCACGTCGCTAAACTAGGGAATGAACTTGCGCTCCCTGGGCGGTTCAGCGCAAAAAAGAAGGCGTGTTCCGGCGCAAACGTTCCTTCATGCTATTTTGCAGGTTTAGAAAACAATTGCGCCACTAACCAGGAAAAAATAGTTTAAAGTCAGTGGTGCCTTGCGCATGTTATTCATATGCTATTTTAAGGGCGCATGCTTGGCCATAATCAATGTAGCGTGTGCACAACGCGCATACACTTTGATTCTCTCATCTACACAGAAGCAGCAGTTTTCATTTTTGCAAATCATACATTATTACGATAGATAGATAGATAGATAGATAGATAGATAGACAATTTATTATAAAAGCATACATCTAGCTTACACATTTACCCAAATTATCATTCGCCTTTTTAACCGAAGTTAATTTGGGTGGGTTTCTCCATCCCCAACGTCCCTGACGAGAGTGTTGCTCTCCTTGGCTGTGAACTGCTCCTGGCGCGCGCCTGGCAAATCCGCTGTTATAATAGGAATCCGCTTTAGAACAAGCACGCCTGCTCTTAAAGGGAATGTGAGATGACGCTCTGATTGGTTTATTTCACGTTACGCCCAAACCACACCTATGAATAATGAAGCTACTTCAGACCAACCCCTTTTAGATTTGCACCTGGCGCAAGAGTCATTTATCCCGCCGGGAAAATAGCAACAGCGCCAAGACCCGCCCACAAAGTTACTTGCGCTTTGCGCTTTGACACTTGCGTTTCAGATCGTTAAAATAGGGCCCTAGGACCTCTTTCCCTTAGCCTTCTTAGCCTGAAGGACAGTTCTTAAATCTGTCCTCTCAGGAGGCTGTGGGTGAGAGCGCCGTCTAGAGTCCCAAGCTCTTCGAGGGGGAGCTCTAGAAGCGATACTCTCTCTTTGATCCTGCCTATATGAGGAGCTTGCAGATGGCTGAGGCTGGTCACTTCTCCCAGAAGCCGCCCTCCTGGACCTCGAGCGGCGAGGGATGTACTGCCTAAAAGCTGCGCTCTGTTTCTTGACTGTATTGCCCTCATCAATGTCCTGTAGCAGGTCGGCCTTGTAGGCCTGCAAAATAGCCATGGTGTGCAGGCTCGCACCAGCCCGACCCGCTGACATATACTCCCTGCCTACTAAGCCAGATGCCATGCGACAGGGCTTAGAAGGCAACGCGGGGGCTTTGAGAGATGACGCCGCGTCAGGAGACAGATAACTGGCCAAAGATTCCTCGACCCGCGGTAACACCCCATATCCATTTTCCTTAACCCCCACGATGTTGCTGTAATCCAATATCGGGGGATTAGACAGGCGAGCAGAAAACGGCCTGTTCCATGACTTACACAACTCATTGTGTAAGTCTGGGAAAAATGGCAAAGCCCTGCGTGGAGGCTGAGGTCGGTGCTGTAAAAAGCGCTCATCCAGTTTGCTTGAAGCACACGCTTCCTGCCTCTCTTGAGGCCAGTTAATATTTAATTTTTCTACAGCATGTGTAATAACCTCTAAAAGCTCCTCATATTTAACTGGTGCAGATGAGGTTTGCACAGTGTGTGTGGGCTGTTCAAGGGATTCCCCTTCCGCGATGCTGAGCACATCTTATTCCTCGGAATCAGAGAGCTGCAGCACGGGATCATCAGCGTGAGCAGGAGAAGCCGCGGGGCGGGCTTCCGCACGGGGAGGAAGGGAATCCGAGCTACCAGACGAGGACCGGGAAAGTGCAAAGGCAGTCCCGGTCGCGTCTGCTAGCTCCCTCTGCGAGCCCCACGATCTGAACCGCGAACCGCGGGGAGCGCGAGGTTGGCCTGCTTCATCAAATATAGCCCGCCGAGAGCGCAGCACTCTGATAGATAAACTCTCACAGTGGCCGCAAGCAGCCCCCTCGAGGGCTGCTTGGGCGTGCTGCATTCCCAAGCATAGCACACATAAATCATGAGTATCCCTGCCCGTGATGTAGCGTGGGCAGGGAGGAACACACAACTTAAACTGCTCACTAGCCATTTCACACACTTTTTCTTTTCTCTTTCAGTTTTCACACACAACAGAGAAGCGCTTGCTGAAGAGCAAAAAGCTGACTCTATGCTGTGCCGGCGTCCTTATCTAGCTTCCGCCTATGACGTCACTCATTTCGTCACGACGCAATGCCAATAGGATTGGATTAGTTTTCATTCATACTTCAGAGCCACTACGCTAAGGGAGCGTCCCCAAAGTGTCATTGACGCAGTCGAGTTCCCTTGACAGGGAACCCTCATTTCAAACTCACAGTCGTCACTCAAGAAACTGGAACTGGACTGCGGCTATACAACAAGCAAGCAGCTGATTCATTTTGATATCTCAATTTTCACTTCTTCATTTCAGACGGCATGTCATTCATTGCAATATGCATGTTTACTGCTAAGCATTTCGGGTATTGACAACATTGTTGCTATGACTTATTTTTGCTATGACATAGCTTGTTGCTATGACTTATGCAGTATTGGCAACATACTCGTTTAGGTCATCCGGGTAAGGGCAACATACTTGTTGCTGAATACTTTCCGGTATTGTTGGTAACATGCTGTTGCTCAAGCTTTTCAGGTATTTAAAAAAAAGCATCCAGAATTGCGCTGTCAGTTTGGGTTTGGGGGATATTGGCATATGGTTTTGTTTTGGGGGGTTATTGCTGCTCTCTCTGTTTTTGCCCAGAACAGGACCATACCGCCGATCCAAACTGTATGCTAATTGTCAATCGTATTTGACGATAGTGGTCCTGACAGAAATCAAGCGTAGCGTCAGTTCTGGCAGGTCACGTTAGTCAAGCTTGAATCAGCTGACTCTCAGCTGATCCACGTCAACCTATAACAACAACAACAACAACATTTATTTATAAAGCACATTTAAACACAATATAGATTGATCCGAAGTGCTGTACATAGTACAAAGCAGGTCTACACTATCAAAAAGCAACAACAACAACAACAACAACAACAACAAAAACAACAACAACAACAATAATTACAGGTTTCCAAAAGCTAAAGAATAAATATGTGTTTTAAGAGTAGATTTAAAAATGTCCAATGATAGGAATACAACGCCTATCACTGTATTCATATATAAGCTCCTTCAGTAATATCAGCAGCTATTGCGTTTCTCAGGAGCTAATTACCCTCCTCGATCCCCAACTCCTCCTCTCGTCAGTCAGGATTTGGCATTCTGATTCCCTTGAATCAGAAAAAATTCTAGAATTATGTTGTTCTTTAAAATCTTGAATTAATGATATCTGCAACACATTCATGCTGGTTCTGTTGTTTACCCTAAGGGGGGTTATTGCTGTTCTCCCTGCTCTTATCCATGCTAGGCTGCAGGGAGTTCTTGCTCAGAACAGAACCATACCGCCTAAAAAAAAAACGTTTTACTACATTTATACATGTGAAGACGAGCAGAGAGTATAGAATACTATAGATTCAAAAATTAGCTAGATAGCGAATACATGCATTGAATTAACCATAATTTAATATTATTACCATAATATGATTAAATGTTAATAAATTAGCCTAAGTGTATCAGCAATCATAAATCAAAGAAATTTCTTAGAAATAGGCCTATATGTTACCTAGGTGATGAGGATCACTCAGTCAATTTGTGTAATTTCCAGTACGAAACAGCGCGAGGGCGCACTTGTGCTTATGATTTGCCGATGGTAAAAACAAATTATATGTTGTTGTATTACTTATCAATATATTGTTAACATTTTACAAAAGTCAAACTCAAATGCAGCTACGGGGTTTTTGACCAGCGAATGTGTGCAAATGTGCATTTTGTCCATCATTAAAACTGCGCCGGCGGCATCACATTACATTTTGATCAACAGGTTACAAACTAGTTTGTTGTAGCTATATGGGCGCTCAGTTTTTACTGTTGTAAAATACATTTGGCCAAAATCTCATTTATAAAAGATGAAATGCTACTATATGCACAGGCTATTTAAGTGTAGGCTATGTATTGGCTATGACTAGATGGTGAACGCTAGACCTCTCTCTCAGGTCCCACATGTCTCAGTCAGACATCAAATAAATAAAATATGAGCCTTTATAGACATAGTGTTTAGTACTTATTCAAACAACAAGATCTTTGTTTACCCTTGCAAACTTCTTCAGCTGCTGTCTGCTGTGCGGCTGCTGTGGAACTTCAGTTCATTCAGTCAAGATAGAGGGGGCAGAGTTATCAGGTTTACTGACAGTTTGAGGATCGAACAAGATTTACACAAGCTCTTTTTAAGAACTTTCATTGGCTAAATATTTGTAAAACAGACAGACAGACAGACGTAAAGGGTGACCAATAGCATTGATTTACTGAAGAAGATAAAAAACACCACCACCAAAAAAAAAGGGCACTTCAGAGTGTAAGGTAAAAAGGGCATGTGCTCTGCACAGGTTGAGCCCTGCCTGTGCATGTGCCTGGTGAGTCATGTCATGTTCTCCTGTTATTGTCACCTGCACTGCCTGCCAGATGTATAGCTGCCTCTGACGGCGGTGAGGGTTTTTACATGTAATAAATGCAGCGAGATAGTCAGGCTTACATAGAATTAGAGAAACGCATCCAAACTTTAATCGAGGATAGCAAGAATGCAAGGGCTTTAGATACTGCTTTGGATGCAACTAGCTTAGCGAACCCTATATATTGTTCGGTTCTAGCTGTAGAGCCCATGCAGAAGGGCAAATGGGTGACTGTCAGGGCAACTCTGACTCTCAGGTGTTCCCGCACGGCCAGTTTTTACTATTGCACAGCAATTTTCAGTCTGCCTGAATTGAAGTGAATTGTGTTTGTAGCTCCGTATTGCTTTGTATTTAAACTCTATTTTCTATCTTTTTTTGTTTAATAACATACTGCTTGTTCAACTGATGAAATGTCTTTCTGAATTATTTTTTTTTCACCATAAATCAGTTTTAAAAGTTATGATGGTTACATGATCTAGGAACTTCATACAGTGTATGCCACTGTAAAGACTGTACGTCTATCCCTCACAGTGTCACACTATGGCTCTATAAGCGCACAACGAAGATGAAAGAGGGAACTATAAATATATGTATTATAATCCACAAGGCAAACACAGGAGAACATTTTATACTGACGACACAAAACCAAGAACTGAATGAACTGAGGGCTAATAAACACTGAGATTATTAACGTAACAAGGAACACCAGTAGAACTCAATCAATGACCATTGAGACAAACTAGCAAAGGATACACTGGCAAACAGAAACTGAACTCTATGAACACAAAACCAAAACTGACTATATGGGGCGATGCCTAAGGCTAAAGAGACGCTTGCGAGCCACCTCTCCCCTGAATCGGCATCATCCTTTAAAGCACCGGCATTACCTTCCAAGCCACTCAGAAACACCTCATATTTGGTGGGTAAAGCATATTCGGTGGCAGGTCAGGCCGCAGTATACCTGCACAATATGTCCATTCTGCAGGCATACTAGGCTGATCTGTTAAAAGACATGAGCGAGAGTGAGGAGGTCAGCACTGACTTGATTCGAGAATTACGTCGGGCAGCAGATTTATCTCTCCGTACCACCAAGGAGACGGACAAGTCAGTGGGTCGTTCTATGGCAGCCCTGGTGGCCATGGAGAGGCATTTATGGCTGAACCTTTAAGGTATGAAGGAACGAGAAAAAACCTTCCTTCTGGACACCTCAATTTCCTCTGCTGACCTATTCGGTGACTCAGTAAACACGGTCATTGATAGGTTTCAAGAAGAAAGATGCCATGTGTGGGCCACTTTAGGTTCACATTCAGATTCGCCAGTGATTACTGTCCCACATCTTTGCCAAAACTGGCCCAGTTATGTTTTAAGATAACTGAGCCACATTTGCAGCAACATATGTGGGCCATATTTGGTTTACATCCAGATTAGTCATTGTTGATTGTGCCACAATTTTGCCATAGGTGGCCCACATTTGGTTTTTAATATTTGGGCCATATTCATTATGTATCATATGGGCCACTTTAGGCACACATTCAGATTACACATTGCCATGAGTGCCGCATCTTTGCCTAAAAAGGCCCATCTTTGCCTAAATCAGGCTCACATACATTTTGTCCGGGCCATAAGAAGGCCTAAAGTGCCGCATCATTGCCTGAAGTGGCCCACATCCGTCTGCTATCTGGGAAAGGCCAGGCATAACTCTTCCACAGCGGTGGGGGTGTGGGCGTGGCTTCCCTCCATGCCCTCGAAATCCACAAGGACTCCCACAATGACGGACGATGATGCCGGCTCACACACCTGGTCTAAAATTATGGTTTTGGGATAAAACAAATCGTTGGACTTTGGCCCTGTCCCAAATGGCGCACTTCATGCTGACTTTCGGTCTTGTGGACTTAACCCTCTGGGGTCGGCAAACGCGCTGGCGTGTTTTGCTGGATTTTCTTCACATAGTAGCACAGTAAACTTAAATTACTCCGTCATTTATGGTCATACAGAAAAAAGAAATATGAAAAAATAATCTGTGAGATGTCTATTTTTGTATGTGCCCACTTACAATCAAAACAAAACAATGTGCTTTTGTAAAATAAAGAAAATAAACAGGGTGTGCTTTCTGCCTCTCCGTCTCGGTGAACTTTTTTTTCTTAAGCACGTCTATAAACTGAAACAAAACTCAGCAAATACTTGTCACACATTTATGAGCCATATATCTTTATAAACATTTAAATGTGTACTTTTAAACGATCGGATTCAAAATGAAAACAAATATTCTCTGTTTAAGTAATTTGTATAAAACCAGCAAGATGTCCAGTTTCTCAAACCCTTGCTCATTATTTTTAATGTGACCACGCCCACACTCGCAAAAGAGATTGACATGCAAATCTCCACGCGCTCAGTACCTCAAAAACAAAGCACCAAACTTCATCAGTCTCTGTTTTTCGTCGAGTTTGGAAGACACGCTGTGAGCTTAGTCAGCTTACATTGGATTCACCTCAGAAGAAGAAGAACGCGATTTGAAGACAAAAAAGATGTAAGGTAAGAAATGTATTCTGAATTATATTAGTTATTGTTATTGTTGCATAAACTTCACATTGTAGTTGAACTGTTGTTAGATATATGCTGAATATTATAATGTTTAGACCCATGTTCACTGTTAAATACTGTGTGGATATCTGCTCAAACGTAGATATATATATGGTAACAATAATGTTTCATAGTTTGGAGCGGCTTGATCGCTTCAGTAAATAATGCGCTGTGCTTTTGAAAAGCAAAACGCACCAAACATTAGGCTTCATGTTTTTACTCCAATCTCATTTCATAACGTCATAACGAATGGAAACATTTGAAGTGACATATGATAATCAATATATTTTTCTCTAGTGTAGTGTTACTGAAGTGTTCCTTTTTAACGATTTATAGGCTGCCTGCCTCTTCTGCTGGCCTCCGTAACAGACAAAGAGCTGATCTGAGGTCCTGAAGCTTTGCGTTCTGTCAATATAAACCCGCAGAGCGTGGACGGGACAGAGAAAAGCTAGGGCTGGGTCTGCCTCCTCCTGGGGCAGCGCTTGCAGGTTCACTACCTGGTCCGCGAAGGGAGTGGTAGGAACCTTGGGCACATATCCGAGCCGGGGTCTCAATACAACGTGAGAAAGGCCCGGCCCAAACTCCAGGCACGATTCGTCGACCGAAAATGCTTGCAGATCCCTGACCCTCTTGAAAGAGGCCAGTGCTAACAGGAGCGCTGTCTTAATGGACAGGATATTAAGCTGTACTGTCGACAAAGGCTCAAAGGGAGGACTTTGAAGAGCTCTAAGTACCAGAGCTAGGTCTCAAGAGGGTCCAGAGTGCAAAACACGAGGTGGGTTTAACCTCCTAGCACCCTTAAGGAATCTGATGACCAGGTCGTGCTTTCCCAAAGACTTACCTTCTACTGCATCGTGATGTGCGGCTATTGCAACGACATACACTTTGAGGGTGGAGGGAGACAGCCTTCGCTCCAACCCATCTTGCAGGAAGGAAAGCACGACTCTGATCGGGCAAGTTCGGGGGTCCTTCTGACGGGAGGAAAACCATTCGACGAACAGGTTCCACTTCAACTCGTAGAGGCGCCTCGTAGAGGGGGCTCTAGCTGAAGAGATGGTGTCTACCACTGCCTGTGGCAGGCCATCTAGAACCGGTCGCAGTGCTGTCCGTACGGACCAGTACGTGCTTGTGTCTGAGAAACCCCTTGAGGCGACATAAGGTTAGGCGTACTGCTTGCAACTCTAGGCAGTTGATGTGCCAATGCAGCTGGGGCCCTGTCCACAGACCCGAGACTGCATGCCCATTGTACGTGGCCCCCCAACCCATGGCAGAGGGATCCGTGAAAACCACAGCATGCCTGGAAACCTGGACTAAGGACACTCCGGGCCGAAGAAACGCAGGATCCGACCATGGGGAGAAGGTTTGGTGACAGTACGGGGTCACTTTGACCCGGAGCGTGCCGCTCTGCCACGCCCACCTCGGGACTTGATCATGAAGTCTCATATGTAACAGGCCGAGCGGCGTTACTGCGGCTGCGGCTGCCATATGCCCCAGGAGCCTCTGAAATTGTTTCAGTGGAACTGCTGTCCTGCCTCGAAAGGACCTGAGGCAGGTGAGCACTGACTGGACGCGTTCCTCCGTGAGGCACGCAGTCCGGGCGACCGAGTCCAGTTCCATACCGAGATAAGAGATCCTCTGCAAGGGGCAGAGTTTGCTCTTGTCTCAGTTGACCTGAAGCCCCAACCGACTGAGGTGCCGAAGCACCATGTCCTTGTGATCGCACAACACATCTCGCGAGTGAGCTAGAATGAGCCAGTCGTCGAGATAGTTGAGGATGCGAACGCCTTGTTCTCTCATGGGAACAATGGCCGCCTCCGCAACTTTCGTGAAGACGTGGTGCGACAGGGCCAGCCCGACGGGAAGGACTTTGTACTGATACGCTCGACCCTCGAATGCAAACCGTAGCACGGTCTGTGTCGAGGAAGAATCGAGAAGTGAAAGTACGCGTCCTTCAGGTCGATCGCTGCAAACCAATCCTGGGGACGGACGCACTCGAAAATGCGCTTCTGCGTGAGCATTTTGAACAGGAGTTTATGCAGGGCCTGATTCAAAACTCGCAGATCCAGGATTGGTCGTAACCCACCGCCTTTCTTGGGTACAATGAAGTAGAGGCTGTAAAACCCGGACCTCATCTCGGCAGGAGGGACCGGCTCGATCGCGTCCTTCGCCAGCAGGACGTCGATCTCTTTCTTAAGACGGGGGCATCCACTGACCGCACACGGGTGAAGTGGATGCCTCTGAACTTGGGAGGCCGGCGTGCAAACTGAATTGCATAGCCGAACCGGATGGTGCGGATGAGCCATCGGGACGGACTAGGAAGCGCTAGCCAGGCTTCTAGAGACCGTCCCAACGAGCCTACCCAAACCAGCGGCGTACCCGCGGAGGGGCAGCGAGGTGGAAGACAGGGACCCGGCTCTGGTGGCATTGTAGCGACCGAGAGCGGGGCCTGGGCATTTTAACTTGACACCAACCTGCTTCCACCAGGGGGCAGACGGCAGAGAAGCATTATGATTCAATAAATAAATAGAAAGTCACATCAGGACTTAGATCAGAAAACATCACTAATGCTATGATAACATTTATCAAAGAAACACAACTAGCAAATAGGATTTAATTTTTTTTTACATTTTTGTATTATCATTTTGTGTGTGAATGACATCCATTTGATTGCACCTCAGTCCAGTAGATGGCGGTAATACACTTTGACTGTAAACTGCCATAAAACTTAACAAAAGAAGAAGAAGAAGAAGTCAGGACTTGTTAACCAAGTCGGAAAGTGAGAGTGCAACTGTGGTGCCTCAAGCGAACAAAACCTTTGTGTACTGGTGTACTGTAGATATGTTTTTTTGTTGAAGAGTTTTCGTCTTTATTTTTTTTTGTTGTTGTACTTTTTAGGGTTTTCTTTTCTTTTTGTGTGCACCTGTACATATACTTCACTGTGGACGGTCTTCTTATTGGCACTGTAAATAAATTCCACCTTGCACGAAGTGCTTCTGCGAGTGCGCCATCCTTTTACATCCATACACATTGACATGGAGATAAGATGTCGGAGCGCAAAAATGTGATTTCTCCTGTCCAACAACAACCAGACCGTTATTTCCAGCGTGACGATCGAGTCTGTCCCAAAAATACCTCTCAATGCGCCCTCGTGGACTCGCGCCAAGGGCCCTATAGGTCTGCACTACATGACGTCACCAAAGTGTGGACTCTGAGGAAGTCCACAAGTCCGGAGTGTGCCATTTGGGACAGGGCCTTTGATGATAACAACAAAACTTGCAATCACAGTTGGCTAAAATGCATTTGGGAAACACACCCCTGGTAAGCAGTGCACCAATCACAGAAAAGAGAGCTAAAAATTTATTTTCACCTTTGGGGTATGATGACAAGACTTAAGCTGTGGTGACACATAAATAAAATGGTCTAGCCAGTTTAAATATATTCAGAGACAAGCAGGTTGTGCTCTTCATAACTAATGATAACTCAGTAACACTGACTAATAGATTAGATGACTCTGTATATGAATTGACGTGACAACTGTGTATCTATCGGTCATTTTCCTTGGTAAGTAAAGAATATTTCAGATGTAGTCATATTACATCAAACTCATGTTACATACCTGTACAGTGATCAACAATATTTCTTGAATTCTGTAAGCGCATGTGAAAATGACAAAAAAGAAGGCCATATCCCCTTTTAAAATTAAGAAGTAACCTTTCTACAGGAAGAAATACATAATAAAGATTGACACAACTAAGAAAACCTTAGTAAGTATCTTTTGAACATTAGTATATATGACTTATCTCTGGAAGCATATATGATCTTCATGCAGCAATGCTTTGAGATAATATGTTGTTAATACAAGTGTTTGTCACTTAATCTGTATGTTTTCTTTAGGTCACAAATGGATAACCTGACATTCAGATACAGTGTACTCTTAGTGGAGGGACTGCAAGTTACACCACAGTCCAGCAAGCTCACGTTCATTTTTCTGTTGATAGCTTATGTCTTTGCAATGATGTCTAACATTGGGATTTTGATTCAGATCTCAGCAGAAAAAAGTTTACACCAGCCTATGTACATTCTTTTCCGTCACTTGCCAGTGAGTGATATTATGGGAACAACTGTTGTCATACCGCATTTACTGAAGGACTTATTAACAGACCCCTCTGAGCGCTACATCACATATGTGGAGTGTGTTTTCCAAGCATTCTTTACACATTTATATGGAACAACATCCCATACTATTCTAATGATCATGGCCTTTGACAGATATGTGGCCATATGCAATCCACTGCGATACCCAACTATAATGAGCAATAAAATGATAGTTAAACTGTCAGCAGGAGCCTGGGGTGCTGCAGTAGTTCCAGTGGGAATTCTGATCGGCCTCAGTGTGCGTCTGTCTCACTGCAGATCTGTGATTCAAAACCACTTTTGTGACAACCCTTCACTATTTAAACTGTCCTGTGAAAGTACAGTAGTTAATAATATATATGGATTAACTTTTACTGTGGTTTTACTCACCTCCTCAATGGGGTGGGTGTTATTGACATATCTCAGAATAGTGATGGTATGTATAAAAAGCAAAAACAAAGCAACCAACACCAAAGCAATAAAAACCTGCAGCACTCATTTGGCTGTTTATTTAATCTTGATAGTCTTTGGTTTTGTTCCAATTTTTCTCCATCGTTTTTCTGAGTATGTTGAGAGTAGGAAGTTCGGGAGTATATTGTTTCATGTTATACCACCAGGACTGAATCCCATAATATATGGTTTACAAGTCAAGGAAATAAGACAACGAATGTTAAAACTTTGCAGAAAAAAAGTTTATTCTAACTGATTTTAATTTATTTACATATTCATGTAAGGAAGTACCCAAATGTAATGATGTATAAGCATTGCAATTTTTAAATGTGAAATATACTTTAATATGTATTTTACAGGAGCTTCTTTCTATCATTTCTTGTATATATAATTGTGACAAAACAGTTAAGAAATAGTACAATGCATCATACAATTCATGGATATAGACTAAAGTGCATAATATACAACTGGTAAAGACTGAATAAATACTAATAATTACAGTTAATTAGTTATTTTCTTAATTTCATACATTATGTTACAGAGGATGCATTGTAGCAAAAAAGAGATGCATTCAGGATATATTAGGATTATGTGATTTGCAAAGGCTGAAATGGTTCAGAAGGTTCAACTTTTTATCCTTGTATCAAAAGTGAAAAGACTCATTTAGGGCACAGCCACAGGCCACCAGTACAGGGTAGTAACTAATTACATGTAGGCCTGATCTGGATTACAAAATTCCAAAAAAGAAGTACTTGTAATTAAATTGTATTACATTTTAAAATACTCATAATCAGACCACAGTTACTTTTTATTGCCTACATGATTTCATGTTATTCTCACAGTGGCAAAAAAAAAAAAAAATCATAATTCATTGACAGTTTCCTATCTAAAAAAGCCTGCTACTTAAATATGTTCAGAAAAGTCTTCCAGGTTTGTGGAATTGCACACACAGAGCCACTAGTCATGAACCTCTCACTGAAAATGTCTCTGCAAGGAACGAGACGCTGCGTCGGAAGTAGTTACACTATGAGAACACTTCTGCATGTTTGTATCTTGAGGCACCTTGACAAGCAATTTTGTGTTTAAAAGATGTCTAATAGCTGTCCAAACACAGCCATTATGTCTAGGCTAAACCAAGGCAAAATTTGGGCTGTCAGTGAAAATTTAATAGACGTCTAACCATAGCCCAAGAATAGACTAGTCATCAACGCACAGGCTATGCATAGAACTTGTCAAAGAAATTAAACGCCTTGTAATCACTGTAAACTTTGCTTACATGATGGAATATCATTCATCTCACAAGTTATTTTGGCAAAAACTACAAATTCAAAGTTATTTTGGCTAGAGGTGGGTTCCTCATAGCCAGACTATATTGGGTCTATAGTTAACCTAGACGGTGAAGTGACAGCTTTTGCTTGCTTGGACATGTGAAATCAGTCCTATGACATGGCGGGACATCATCCCTTTGCGTGTGACGTCACGACCTGGAAGCCAGAAATGTGCACAGAGGACCAGCCCACCACATCACATACACCTTGTAGTGAAACTCCTGCATAGACCTTTAGAAGCCGCCATACTCCTAGTAAAGTGTGCTCTGACAGCCATGGGTGAAGTCTGACTGCACGCCTCACACGCAAGAGAGATAGCCTTGATTATCCACCTGTTTATTGTCTGTTTGGTTGCTGGAGAACCTTTCTTGGGCGTACCAAAACAAACAAATAGCTGATTGGATTTTCTTCCACAGAGCAACTCTGTAGACACTGTAGACAGATTCAGTTTCCCCTGGTCTGATGTCTGATATGGAGAAGGACAAAAGGCTTATAAGATTATAATCATGCTGCTATACCAGAATATTAAGAATATCAAGCCTATAAATCCTGCTTCGATTAAGTGTCTTCCACATAATTTGTAGCTTATAGAAACAAACAAATTTAAAGCATATAAGCACCGAAACCTCAAGGCAACTGCACCTTATCTCGGCTTTGTACAATGCATTTTGAAAATCAGAGGATGTTCTTTGAAGTCTTGCAAACCTCCTTCATTACCTAGCATCCGTTGAGTTTGGTCGATCAGTAAATGTAATTTTAACAGATGGCTAAAAATGAAATACACAAAAAGACGACAACTTTGAAGCACTATTCATTTTGTACCTACAATATTCTAAGATCAGAGTAACTTTACAGTTACCTACACAATGTGTAGAATACCAGACATCAATATAACATGCCGTCAAATTATATTTGAAAGGATTATTGTCGCTTCCATTGACATGAGTATATTTTTCAAACTTCAGTATAAATGTTTTTTGCTAGTATTCATTTGTATTTAAATGTCAGAAACATAAAATAAACATATGGTTGAAAACACTGAACTGTTGTCAGTGCTGAGCACATCCGTCTCTGGCTCAGTGCCAGCCAAAGCGCGTACGCAGATTTTAATTTAGCAGTTGACAACGTGACACACTGAATGTTTTAATCACACCGGTGTGATGGTATGCTTCAAAGGTTTAATTATCAAATGTAAAAAATATTATTTTTGCTTTTTGGAAGCTGCATTCAAATCCAGAGTACTGGCAACATGTGAAAAGCGGCACAATTAAAAAGTGAGGGTATGCTGAAGATTAAAATATAGAAGTGCCAGTATTGCGTACCGGTGTTTACCTGGGACAGGAGGTTTCTCCTGACAGGAATCTCCCATGGAGAGCCATCAAAGAGAGACATTTAGGGCCCTATCTTGCACCCAGCGCAATTGACACCTACGCATGTATCCTTCCTATTTTGCACCCAACGCACAGCAGACTTTTCCCTCCACAGACGCACGTCGGTAAATTAGGGAATGAACTTGCACTCCCGGGGGCGGTTCAGCGAAAAGAGGACACATGTTCTGGCGCAAACGTTCCCTGGTGCTATTTTGCAGTTTCAGAAAACAATTCCGCCACAGACCAGAAAAAACCTAGTCTAAAGTCAGTGGCGCATGCTTGGCCATAATGTAGCGTGTGCACAACACGCATACACTTTGCTTATCTCATCTACACAGACGCAGCAGTTGCCATTTTTGCAAGCCATACATAATTACAAGGAAAAATATTCCACATGAGGGAAATCATTGTGGTGTCCATGAAGATGTGAAAAAATAGGTATAAATCTAGCTTACACATTTAGCCAATTATTATACACCTGTTTAACCAAAGCTAATTTGGGTGGGTTTCTCCCATGCTCATACAATGTCACTTCTCTGTCTTTTACGGCCCTGACAAGAACGTTGGTCTCCTCGGCTGTGAACCGCTCCTGGCGTGCGCCTGGCAAATCTGCCTTGGAACAGTGGAACAGCCCTAGTGGAGCTGGATGCGTGAGAGAGAACCAGAGCGGACAGTGTGTCATTTCTTGAGATGGACAAAATAAGTCCACTTCCGCCTAGCCAAAGTCTCCATAGTCTCCATTTCCCAGGCCTCAGCCACTGCCTCGAAATGGTGTCTGGTCCCTGATTTAAGTAAATCCACTTCAAAAGCAAATTACTCCTGGACAGCAATGCCATAGAAATATACAGAGCGGCCGCAAGAACGGAAGTTCTAAAGATGGCTGCACCCTCGTTTCTCTGGCGCATAAGGTCTATAGGAATACAACGCCTATCACTGTTTTCATATATAAGCTCCTTCAGTATTATCAGCAGCTATCGCGTTACTCAGGAGCTAATTAAATGGCAAAATTCGGCAGGCAAACCACATCATTTCACAAGGAATCGGGAATTTAGCGAGAGGAATTCCTTCCTCACAAGGATTTCATCTCAGATTAATTTAAATTTGTGAACTTGAACATGAGATTTGCTGCATTGGTCATAAACTGCCTGATTGAAAGTGACCTCAGTCTACATTGCTGCTCGCATCGCTGCATTATTGACACAGGACTCAACGTGATTCACTCTCCATTCATCTGAAAGTCTTCATGAAGCTAAGTTCCTTTTCAATGCTCATTGCTAAAAGCTATCAGGGTATTGGCAACATGCTTGTGGCTTGGGCTTATCTAACTAGGCTTATGCGATCATATTGGCTATGCGTGTTACTATCTTTTGTCATTCGCAACTGATCGCGTTGCACACACTGTGCTTTTAGCACTATGCAGCACAGATTCAAGCAGCTTGCAGTGATAGTTAAAAATTCATGGTGCAAACAGAATAATTTCTGCTGTGGCACAGCTCTAAAAAAAAACATAGTAAACAGTCACTATTCAGTTGAGTCACTTCAGCGTTTTCGGACAAGAGTGGTCTATCTATTTTTTGGAAACACGCTCGTTCTTTATTCTATCCAATTATTGCAACATGCTGTGTTAAAGTTACCACATGCTTGTGGCTAAAGCTATCAGATATCAGCAACATAGCCTACTTGTGCAAAATACTGTCACGGTTCATGAATTCACTGACTCCTTCTCGTGTTTGTGTTGTGTGTGTGTGTGTGTGTGTGGGCGTGGTCGCTGATCAGCCGCTGATTGTCATCAGCGCCAGCTGATTCTGATCAGCGATCCTTATATAAGCTCATTGTTTCCGTCTTGTGTTTGTCAGATCGTTGTGGGATTTTCTCCTGTGTAGTTGGTCTTCGTTGGTGTTCCTGGTTCCCGGTGTGGTGTTCCCTCGAGTTCGTTCTGCCTGTCGTCGTCTGAGGATCCTGTTTCGTCTCTTCACTTTGTGGACTCGTTTGGGTGTTTCCGGCAGCTTCATTCAAGGATTCTGCTCACCAGTTCACACCACGGGATCCGGGTTGCCCATCTGCCATCCTGCGCTACCAGGGACCATCTACTGTGTGCTTCAGATCTCTGACTACGTGTCATTCAATAAACCTTTTTCTTGCACTTGCATCTTCTGTCCTTATTTCACGTGACAGAACGATCTGACCCGATGGATGCAGCAAGAGACTCTGACCTGGCTGAATTCCTGTCCAGGAGCGCTACGAGGATGGACCAGCAGGAGGAGAATTTGAACCTGACTGGACGCGCGGTTCAAGCCTTGGTAGCGCAGGTATCCGAGCTCACCCAGCGTATTCAAGATCTTACGCCTCCCACTGCGCCGCCCACACCGCCAACACCGCCCCCTCCGCCGCAGATAAACCATCCACCGGAGCCTAGACTACCTGCACCTGAGAGGTACAATGGTGAACCACAACTGTGTAGAGCATTTCTAACCAAGTGTTCTCTGTTTTTTGATCTGCAACCGCAGACTTTTGCTTCAGAGGAAGCCAAGGTGGCTCTAGTTCTCACTCTCCTGTCTGGACGTGCATCCCAGTGGGGGACGGCGGTGTGGGAAAATAAGGATCCATGCTGTTCCTCGTTCCAGTCACTCTCGGCCGAGATGAGGAGGGTATTTGATCGAGCGGTGGCCGGAAGAGAAGCTGCACGTCAACTAGCTGATCTTCGCCAAGGAGCCCTATCGGTTACCGATTACTCGATCGAGTTCCGTACCCTCGCCGCGGAGTGTAACTGGAACGAGGAGGCGCAGTGGGACAGATTCCTGCATGGGCTGGCTGACCGTATCCAGGGAGAAATTTACGCCCTGGATCTTCCTAAGGATCTTAACGGACTTATCGAGTTGGCCCTGCGGGTGGACGCTCGACTGCAGAGAGTGGATCAACATTTCCGCAGGACCTTGGTTCCAGAGACCTTTCCAGCACCTCGAGCCAGTGGCAGCGATACGGTCAGCCCCACCTTCGATCACGAGCCCATGCAGGTGGGTAGAGCTCGGCTCTCCCGGGAGGAGAGAGAACGACGGAGATCCCGGGGCTTGTGCCTTTACTGCGGTGGTACTGGTCATTTCATCAACACCTGCCCCGTAAAAGATCGAGCTCGGCAGTAAGCAGGAGGCTACTGTCGGGCGGGATCTCCACCAGCAAGACCTCCTCCACTCTCCTCCCGGTGAGACTGCAATGGGCAACCCGGCATTACAACGGTCATGCACTTCTGGACTCTGGGGCCGAGGGAAATTTCATGGACTTGTCACTAGCACGTAAGCTGCAGATTCCCATCATACCCCTCACCAACCCGATTTCTGTTAATGCACTCAACGGACAAGAACTACCTGACATTTCATTCACCACTGATGCTTTGACACTCATCACCTCAGGCAACCACACAGAGACACTGTCATTCCTACTCCTGGACTCTCCTCTTGCTCCGGTGGTCCTCGGTCATCCCTGGCTCACCGAGCACAATCCCAGGGTTGACTGGGGCCACAATTCTGTGTCTGCGTGGAGCACTAAGTGTTATGCGTCTTGTTTAATGTCTGCTTGTTCTTCGGTGTCTAGTTCTGTTTTGCAGGAGGAGTCGGTGAATTTGTCTAACGTGCCCGCGGAGTACCTCGACCTGAAGGAAGTGTTCAGTAAGTCTCGGGCTGCTTCTCTTCCTCCGCATCGTCCCTATGACTGTGCTATAGATCTTATACCAGGTACGTCTCCGCCTAAGGGCAAGTTATACTCTCTTTCTGTTCCAGAGAGGGAGGCCATGGAGAAATACATTTCTGATTCTTTAGCCTCTGAATTCATTCGCCCTTCCTCTTCTCCGGCGGGGGCGGGGTTCTTCTTTGTTGGAAAGAAGGATGGATCTCTGTGACCGTGTATTGATTACCGAGGGTTGAACAACATCACGGTAAAGAATACTTATCCTTTGCCGTTGATGTCTTCAGCCTTCGAGCGGTTGCAGGGAGCCTCTGTCTTCACAAAGTTGGACTTACGCAATGCATATCATTTGGTTCGCATCAGGAAGGGGGATGAATGGAAAACTGCTTTTAACACCCCCAGGGGCCATTTTGAATATTTGGTCATGCCCTTCGGGCTGTCCAACTCCCCAGCAGTTTTCCAGGCACTCGTCAATGACGTGCTGAGAGATATGGTTGACCAGTTCATATATGTTTACCTGGATGACATATTGATTTTTTCATCTTCTCTCCAGGAACACGTTCAGCACGTCAGACGAGTGCTTCAGAGGTTGCTAGAGAATGGGCTTTTTGTCAAGGCGGAGAAATGCGCTTTTCATGCACAGTCTGTTCCTTTCTTAGGCTACATCATCTCATCTGAGGGAATACGCATGGACCCTGACAAGGTTAAGGCTGTGATGGATTGGCCAAGTCCAGATTCCCGTAAGGCCCTACAGAGGTTTCTGGGGTTTGCCAATTTCTATCGGCGTTTTATTCGCAATTTCAGCCAACTAGCCGCACCTCTGACTGCCTTGACCTCCCCCAGAACGACGTTCAGGTGGTCCGATACAGCCGAGGCTGTATTCGCTAACCTCAAGAGCCGCTTCAGTTCTGCTCCCATCCTGATTGCCCCTGATCCTTCACGTCAGTTCGTGGTGGAGGTCGACGCGTCAGAGGTGGGGGTAGGTGCAGTTCTATCCCAACGTTCTTCCTCAGATGACAAGATGCACCCTTGCGCGTTTTTGTCCCATCGTTTATCTCCTGCCGAGCGTAACTATGACATTGGTAACAGAGAGTTGTTGGCAGTCAAGTTAGCACTGGAGGAGTGGCGCCATTGGTTAGAGGGGTCGGGGGTACCTTTTATCGTTTGGACCGATCATAAGAACCTGGAATATATTAGATCTGCCAAAAGACTCAACTCCAGGCAGGCTCGATGGGCACTTTTTTTCGGACGTTTTGACTTTGTTCTATCGTACCGCCCGGGTTCCAAAAACATCAAACCCGACTCTTTATCTCGTATTTTTGATCCATCCGAACGCCCGGTGACTCCCGAGTGTATTTTACCTGAGAAAGTAGTTATCTCCACACTTACATGGGAGGTCGAATCGAAGGTCAAGACGGCCTTAGAAGGGGTAATGCCTCCGCCCGGTTGCCCACCGAGTCGTTTATTTGTGCCAGAGGGGGTTCGGTCCGACGTTATTCGATGGGGTCACTGTTCCAGTGTAGCATGTCATCCAGGTGTTAATCGTACCAGCTTTTTGGTCAAGCAACGATTCTGGTGGCCGTTAATGGCTCGTGACATTCGGAGTTTTGTTTTGGCTTGCTCGGTTTGTGCCACTGGTAAGACTTCCAATCGACCCCCAGAGGGACTACTCCAACCGCTGTCTGTCCCTTCGAGACCCTGGTCCCATATTGCGCTAGATTTTATAACCGCCCTCCCACCCTCCCAGGGTAAGACGGTCGTTTTGACCGTAGTGGACCGGTTCTCGAAGGCGGCTCATTTCATCCCCTTGCCCAAATTACCTTCAGCCAAGGAGACAGCGGTGGCTGTCATAGATCACGTCTTTCGGTTACATGGCCTCCCGACGGATGTGGTTTCTGACAGAGGGTCCCAATTTGTGTCCAAATTTTGGCAGGAATTTTGTAGATTACTGGGTGCGACTGTCAGTCTGTCTTCGGGTTACCATCCCCAAAGCAATGGGCAAACCGAGAGAGCCAACCAAGATCTTGAGAGAATGTTGCGATGTTTGGTGTCCAAGAATCCTTCCTCCTGGAGTCAGCAATTGTCATTGGTGGAGTACGCCCATAACTCGTTACCAGTGTCATCCACGGGCCTATCTCCGTTTCAGTGTAGCTTAGGGTACCAGCCACCAGTTTTTTCTAGCCTGGAATCCGAAGTCGCGGTCCCCTCCGCTCACGCTTTCGTCCAGAGGTGCTGCCGCACATGGACCAGAGCCCGTGAGACTCTGCTCCAGGTGAGGGCACGCACCAAGGCCAAAGCCGATCGCCACCGGTCTAGGCCTCCCGTATACGTCGTGGGTCAAAAAGTGTGGCTTTCTACTAGAAATATTCCGCTCCGCTCCGTCTCTAATAAACTTGCTCCTAAATTCATTGGCCCATTCACTGTCACCAAGATCATTAGTCCGGTGACAGTCCGCCTCAAACTTCCTCCAGCGTACAGGAGAATTCATCCCGCCTTTCATGTCTCCAAATTTAAGCCTGTTTTTCGTTCTCATCTTAATCCGCCAGTCCCGGTTCCCCCACCGCCGCGACTCGTAGATGGGGAACCTACATATTCGGTAAACCGTATTCTGGACTCGAGAAGGAGGGGACGCGGATTTCAGTATCTGGTGGACTGGGAAGGTTACGGTCCTGAGGAGAGAAGTTGGGTTCCTGCTAGAGACATTCTGGATCACTCCCTTATTGATGATTACAATCAACAGGTAGGTCCTCCTGGGAGCGCCAGGAGGCGCTCCTAGGGGGAGGGGTAATGTCACGGTTCATGAATTCACTGACTCCTTCTCGTGTTTGTGTTGTGTGTGTGTGTGTGTGTGTGGGCGTGGTCGCTGATCAGCCGCTGATTGTCATCAGCGCCAGCTGATTCTGATCAGCGATCCTTATATAAGCTCATTGTTTCCGTCTTGTGTTTGTCAGATCGTTGTGGGATTTTCTCCTGTGTAGTTGGTCTTCGTTGGTGTTCCTGGTTCCCGGTGTGGTGTTCCCTCGAGTTCGTTCTGCCTGTCGTCGTCTGAGGATCCTGTTTCGTCTCTTCACTTTGTGGACTCGTTTGGGTGTTTCCGGCAGCTTCATTCAAGGATTCTGCTCACCAGTTCACACCACGGGATCCGGGTTGCCCATCTGCCATCCTGCGCTACCAGGGACCATCTACTGTGTGCTTCAGATCTCTGACTACGTGTCATTCAATAAACCTTTTTCTTGCACTTGCATCTTCTGTCCTTATTTCACGTGACAGATACACAGTAGCCTACATTCACCACAGAGGTCTGGTATTCAACACAACAACATCGTAGCTTGATGGTCCTGTGAAGGAGTGTGTAATCATGGGAGTCGTCATCTTCACCTCCACAACCGATAGAATCCGTAGAACGTGAGCAGAAATCATTTTCATGAGTGAGGAGGCACGCTGTATTCATAGCTTAGCTGCACGCTGCACGCTGCATTTGACTCAAAGCTACAGGGTGTATGCTTCCCCGACCGGACTACACTAGTTTTAATGCTAGTCCTATGATTATACAAACATGCTAGTTGTATCAGTTGTGTTGCTGTTAGTCTGAGCTATTGCTGTAGGGTGTATGCTTCCCCTGCCAAACTACGCTAGTTTTAGCAATAGTTCTGTGATTCTACAACATGCTTGTTGTATCAGTTTTGTTGCCACTAGTCGGAGCTATTGCTGTAGGGTGTATGCTTCCCCTGCTAAACTACACTAGTTTTAGCAATAGTTCTGTGATTATACAACATGCTTGTTGTATCAGATTTTGCTGCCGCTAGTCAAAGCTATTGCTGTAGGGTGTATGCTTCCCCTGCCAAACTACATTAGTTTTAACAGTAGTTCTGTGATTATACAACATGCTTGTTGTATCAGATTTTGCTGCCGCTAGGGGTATAAGCTTCCCCCAATAGATCCCATACACTGTTAAATTGGCTACAGCAACACGCTTGTTGCAATGTGTCCTTGCTTGCTCCAGCTTGGGGTGATGCTTCCCCCATAAGATTGGATATATAGTGCTGCCGCTAACATCAGGATGTAACCATTCTATCAGCTTCAGTCATGGTGGGGGTAGTGTGTAAAAAATAAAAAATAAAAAAGTCATATTTTCTTTGTTTCTACAGAAGAAAACTACAACCAAGTATAACAACGTTATGATGTAATTGACAGGTGACAGTGTATGCAGTGCACGGCACGTCAACAAATAACTTGTCTAGTGATTGGAATTTATTCAAAGCTACATATTTGTGCCTAAATATATCCAAGTATCAGCATCACGCTTGTTGCATTAAACTGTAGTATTACAAATTTAAGAATATGTTTTAGATCTGCTGATCCTACTTCCATACATAACATCACATAAAAAAAACTAAGGTGAACTATACTGTATTGGGCATTCAAGGTGAACATGAGGGCATCCATTTACTGATTAGATTTAACAGTTTCCTTTGAAGGGGTTTTGTTAGTCTTTAATCTTCCTACTAAGAGTTGAACTATGTGTGAATGTTACAAAGTCTTAGTTCTCGTGACCATGTGTTGTTATACAATTTGGGGGGTACCATTATCTCAGTTGGGGGTAATTGACTCTATTGTCTTTAGATGATTAGACTTAGTGGTCTTAGTGGACCTTTAAGGACTTCCCACTGAATTGCCTATAAGATACCATGTAAAGTTCCCTTGCAGCCGCGCTCAAAAAAGAATAACTTCTGTTTGAACGTAATCCCAACGTCTCCTGGTCTCTGCTTTGAAGAAGGAAAAAGTTCCCAACAATTAAACCATCCAGCTGTATTAATGACATGTGTTGCTAATTCTGTGTGAACCGGAAGTTTCCACCAGCATTACTTCAGTATTGTGACTTATTTCCTATGAAAAAGATAATTGAAAAAGAAATCTCTCATCTCAAGCTCACAGTCGTCACTCAAGAAACTGGAACTGGACTGCGACTATACAACAAGCAAGCAGCTGATTCATTTTGATATCTCAATTTTCACTTCTTCATTTCAGACGGCATGTCATTCATTGCAATATGCATGTTTACTGCTAAGCATTTCGGGTGTTGACAACATTGTTGCTATGACTTATTTTTGCTATGACATAGCTTGTTGCTATGACTTATGCGGCTTTGGCAACATACTCGTTTAGGTCATCCGGGTAAGGGCAACATACTTGTTGCTGAAGGCTTTCTGGTATTGTTGGTAACATGCTGTTTCTCAAGCTTTTCAGGTATTTAAAAAAAGCATCCAGAATTGCGCTGTCAGTTTGGGTTTGGGGGATATTGGCATATGGTTTTGTTTTGGGGGGTTATTGCTGCTCTCTCTGCTCTTATCCATGCTAGGCTGCATGGATGCGCAGGGAGTTTTTGCCCAGAACAGGACCATACCGCCGATCCAAACTGTATGCTAATTGTCAATCGTGGTCCTGACAGAAATCAAGCGTAGCGTCAGTTCTGGCAGGTCACGTTAGTCAAGCTTGCATCAGCTGACTCTCAGCTGATCCACGTCTACCTATAACAACAACAACAACAACATTTATTTATAAAGCACATTTAAACACAATATAGATTGATCCAAAGTGCTATACATAGTAAAAAGCAGGTCTACACTATCAAAAAGCAAAAAAAAAAAAAACAAAAAAAAAAAAACACGACAACATCAACAACAATAATTACAGGTTTCCAAAAGCTAAAGAATAAAAATGTGTTTTAAGAGTAGATTTAAAAATGTCCAATGATAGGAATGCAACGCCTATCACTGTATTCATATATAAGCTCCTTCAGTAATATCAGCAGCTATTGCGTTTCTCAGGAGCTAATTACCCTCCTCGATCCCCAACTCCTCCTCTCGTCAGTCAGGATTTGGCATTCTGATTCCCTTGAATCAGAATAAGTTCTAGAATTATGTTGTTCTTTAAAATCTTGAATTAATGATATCTGCAAAACATTCATGTTGGTTCTGTTGTTTACCCTAAGGGGATGTTATTGCTGCTCTCCCTGCTCTTATCCATGCTAGGTTGCAGGGAGTTCTTGCCCAGAACAGAACCATACCGCCAGTCCAAACTGTATGTTAATTGTCAATCGTACTCGACAATAGTGGTCCTGACATAAATATAGATAATATAGATATACAGGGTTTCAGGGCTTCTTTAAATCCCTAAAGCCCTAAAAAAAACCCTGTTTTACTACATTTATACATGTGAAGACGAGCAGAGAGTATAGAATATTATAGATTCAAAAATTAGCTAGATAGCGAATATGTGCATATAACAGCCTTGAATTAACCATAATTTAATATTATTACCATAACATGATTTAATGTTAATAAATTATATTATTAAAATATCAGCAATCATAAATCAAAGAAGAAATTTCTTAGAAATAGGCCTATATGTTACCTATAGGTGACAAGGATCACTCAGTCGCTTTGTGTAATTTCCAGTACGAAACAGCGTGGGGGCGCACCTGTGCTTATGATTTGCTGATGGTAAAAACAAATTATGTGTTGTTGCATTACTTATCAATATATTGTTAACATTTTACAAAAGTCAAATTCAAATGCAGCTACGGGGTTTTTGACCAGCAAATGTGTGCAAATGTGCATTTTGTCCATCATTAAAACTGCGCCGGCGGCATCACATTACATTTTGATCAACCGGTTACAAACTAGTTTGTTGTAGCTATATGGGCGCTCAGTTTTTACTGTTGTAAAATACATTTGGCCAAAATCTCATTTATAAAAGATGAAATGCTACTATATGCACAGGCTATTTAAGTGTAGGCTATGTATTGGCTATGACTAGATGGTGAACGCTAGACCTCTCTCTCAGGTCCCACATGTCTCAGTCAGACATCAAATAAATAAAATATGAGCCTTTATAGACATAGTGTTTAGTACTTATTCAAACAACAAGATCTTTGTTTACCCTTGCAAAATTCGTTCAGCTGCTGTCTGCTGTGCGGCTGCTGCGGAACTTCAGTTCATTCAGTCAAGATAGAGGGGGCGGAGTTATCAGGTTTAATTCAAATTCAATTCAAATTTATTTGTATAGCGCTTTTCACAATACATATTGTTTCAAAGCAGCTTTACAGAAAGTGCATTTCAGAAATGTACATAGAAAAAAAATAGTTAGTTAAACATGCATTAATTTAGGGCATAATTGTACATAGAAAAAGACATAGAAATGTACATAGAAAAATACAGTTAGTTAAACATGCAATAATTTAGGGTAGTATAGTTCAGTATAGTTTACTGACAGTTTGAGGATCGAACAAGATTTGCACAAGCTCTTTTTAAGAACTTTCATTGGCTAAATATTTGTAAAACAGACAGACAGACGTAAAGGGTGACCAATAGCATTGATTTACTGAAGAAGATAAAAAACACCACCACCACCACCACCAAAAAAAAGGGCACTTCAGAGTGTAAGGGTAAAAAGGGCATGTGCTCTGCACAGGTTGAGCCCTTCCTGTGCATGTGCCTGGTGAGTCATGTCATGTTCTCCTGTTATTGTCACCTGCTATGGAGAGATTATTGGGTCAGATTTAAAACTAAAAGTCTAAAACTAAAAGTCTTAAATGAAAACTAAAAGTCTAAATTTGAATCTAAAAGTCTAAGTCAAAAACTAAAAGTCTAAGTCGAAAATGAATTTGGTATTTAGGATTGGGCATTTGGTATTTAGGATAGGGCATTTTGTATTTAGGATTGGGCATTTGGTCATTTAGGATTGGGCATTTAGGGATTTAGGATTGGGAATTTGGTATTTAGGATTGGGCATTTAATCATTTAGCCATTTAGGATTTAGGATTGGGAATTTGGGGATTAAGGATTGGGCATTTGAGGATTGAGGATTGAGGAGTGTATGCAAATAAGGAGGCGTGGCCCAAATACTGGAGGCTGGGTTTGAAATGGCTGGTGCGCAGAGGCACCTTATGGACAGCAGAGGGAGCGCCCAGTGCTAAGGAGCACTGCAATGAAACCAAACAGAGCGAGTGAGCAGGGCTGGAGCGAGGACTGTACTTTACAATGTGATAACTTCAACTTAATGACAGCGTTGTAACATTTATGTGGCCTCACACACAAAGTCACCAGTGAAAGGAGTGCTATCGGTCTGACGACGAGAATAACTATTATTATTATTATTAATAGTGAGTGCGCGTGCGCGGCCGGGGCTCTCTCTCTCTCTCTCTCTCTCTCTCTCTGCTCGTTCTTATATATGCCCTGTCAAGCGCGCCCTTGTTAAACTGACATGCAAATGATCAACTTTCACTCTATGATGGTTAAACTGTGCAATTAATCCGATAATGATAGGAACCTGTTTAAGCATAAGTTGTAATAGACAGCACAAAGGTATAGTAATAAAGAAGCTGCTTGTCTCTTGCCACGGCTTTCACAATATCACTGTGTACTGTTACAATAGATCTGCGCGCGCGCACTCACTATCAACAACCGTTGTCATTGTCAACAAGCGTCAACAAGCTTCCCCGTACTTTTTGACAATTGTCCTTGACAGGGCGGCCAGAGCTTCTTTGCAGCTCAAGTCGGTGGCATTGAGAACGTACAGTTACTGTTTCCTAACCTTGTTTTTTCTGATGCGGTGCATTAAAATATATATTTTTTTTTACTTGGCTTGGTTGAATTCCGATGTAGAATGCGGTCTGTTATTTCTTGATAACAGACCGCTGCGTAGTATAACACACCGTTGCCATGAAAAACAGAGCGTTGCTATGGACGCGGAACGAACTATTTTCTTTAGCGGAAGCAATACAATCGTTTTTAAATCAATAAACTCCTTTTTAAATCAATATTTTGTGTCAAATTATTTATGTATTTTGTAGGTAGCCATGTAATAAGTGGGATAATGTATAGCGAGGCGGTTGTTATAGCGAATAACAACCCCGACGACAGGCTGATTCAAGTTCAGCCTGTCGGGGTTGTTATTCGCTATACATTATCCCTTACATAAAGTACAGTACTCGCTCCAGCCCTGCTCACTCGCTCTGTTTGGTTTCATTGCAGTGCTCCTTAGCACAGGGAGCTCCCTCTGCTGTCCATAAGGTGCCTCTGCGCACCAGCCATTTCAAACCCAGCCTCCAGTATTTGGGCCACGCTTCCTTATTTGCATACACTCCTCAATCCTCAATCCTCAAATGCCCAATCCTTAATTCCCAAATTCCCAATCCTAAATCCTAAATGGCTAAATGATTAAATGCCCAATCCTAAATACCAAATTCCCAATCCTAAATCCCTAAATGCCCAATCCTAAATCCTAAATGACCAAATGCCCAATCCTAAATACAAAATGCCCTATCCTAAATACAAAATGCCCTATCCTAAATACCAAATGCCCAATCCTAAATACCAAATTCATTTTCGACTTAGACTTTTAGTTTTCGACTTAGACTTTTAGTTTCAAATTTAGACTTTTAGTTTTCGTTTAAGACTTTTAGTTTTAGACTTTTAGTTTTAAATCTGAACCAATAAATCCTCCATACTAACCTGCACTGCCTGCCAGATGTATAGCTGCCTCTGACAGTGGTGATGGTTTTTACATGTAATAAATGCAGGGAGATGCAGCCAGGCTTACATAGAATTAGAGACACGCATCCAAACTTGAATCGAGGATAGCAAGAATGCAAGGGCTTTAGATACTGCTTTGGATGCGACTAGCCTAGCGAACCCTATACATTGTTCGGTTCTGGCTGTAGAGCCCATGCAGAAGGGCAAATGGGTGACTGTCAGGGCAACTCTGACTCTCAGGTGTTCCCGCACGGCCAGTTTTTACTATTGCACAGCAATTTTCAGTCTGCCTGAATTGAAGTGAATTGTGTTTGTAGCTCCGTATTGCTTTGAATTTAAACTCTATTTTCTATCTTATTTTGTTTAATAACATACTGCTTGTTCAACTGATGAAATGTCTTTCTGATTTTTTTTATTTTTCTCCATGAATCAGTTTTAAAAGTTATGATGGTTACATGATCTAGGAACTTCATACAATGTATGCCACTGTAAAGACTGTACGTCTATCCCTCACAGTGTCACACTATGGCTCTATAAGCGCACAACGAAGACGAAAGAGGGAACTGTAAATATATTTATTATAATCCACAAGGCAAACACAGGAGAACATTTTATACTGACAACACAAAACCAAGAACTGAATGAACTGAGTGCTAATAAACACTGAGATTATTAACGTAACAAGGAACACCAGTAGAACTCAATCAATGACCATTGAGACAAACTAGCAAAGGATACACTGGCAAACAGAAACTGAACTCTATGAACACAAAACCAAAACTGACTATACATGTACATTACACCCCCCTCACGGAAAGGTGCGTTGTTGCGCTGTAACAGTCCAACTGAGGAGAGAGGCTGAGGGCTCTGGAGGAGGAGGATCCACACCACAGAAGGGAGGTCAATGAGGAGCTGAGGGGCTGATGGGAGACAGAGGAAAATGGGGCTGACAGACTGGCTGATTTTGAAAGAGGAGGTGGGAGAGGGAGGCTGTGTGGGAACTCTGGAGACTTACAGTAGAGCTGGATGGAACCAGCAGGAACACAGGAAACTCTGAGCTGGGTCGAACCAGCAGGGGCATAGGAAACTCTGAGCTGAGAGGGACCAAAGGGGATAGGAGAAAAAGGGAAACATTTGGTGCTTCTCCTTTCCTTGTGTCTTAGCTCCATCCCCCGTAGGATGCGAAGGAAGGCTGCAAAGAAAGAAAATGAGGACGGAGGAATAGAAGGAAAGCTTATTTGTATATTGTAATGTACTTGATCACTCGAGCATCACTTCAAACCATCATCAGCTGCTCTCAGATGATCTGCTTTTATGTTGTTCAAGTTTCAAGTGAACTCGAGCTGCGTCGATATGCTGCGTGAACGGCCCTGCGTGAGTGCGTCATGAAGTACGTAAGGAATCAGTCCAATGGCGAGACAGAACGCCATAGGCGGGTGGCGTCATCGACCAGGAAATTATAAAGCACCCCTGAATCACAACCGCGCTATCTTCTGTGCCTTCAGCAAGCGCTCTGTGTGTGAATCATTGTCTGAAAGTGTTTTTGTCTGTCCTTAGTTGAATCTAGGCAGGAGTTATATCACATATATCTATATATTAAAAAAAAATTATATAAAATGGCGAGCGAGCAGCACTATAGGAAGTGTGTTCATCCTTGCACTCGATATCTCACGGATGTGGATACACACCAACTATGTTTTGTTTGTTTGGGAGTGCAGCATGCCCAGTCAGCTCTCGAGGGGGCTGACTGTGAGCATTGTGAGTGTTTACCATTAAGAACGCTGCCCTCCAGCCGATTGTTCTTCGAGGAGGGCGGTTTGGTTCGCGCTCCCCGCGGCTCGGGTCCCACTTCTGCCGAGGCAAATCGGCAACATCAGTCGTGGGGTTCGCAAACGGATCTGACAGAGGGGTTTGAGACGGGCCCAGCCCTATCTCAGCCTTCACCTGTCAGATCCAGTGCCTCAGTTCAGGGTTTGGAAGCATGCTCTGCGGTTTCTTCCGGCCAGGCTGAGGCCCCAGTACTGTAACTATCCAGTTCTGAGGAACTGGATGTTGTTAGTATTGGTACAGGAGATACCGAGGACTCATCACTTCAGTCTCTTGCATGTGAGGAGCTAATGGAGGTGCTCACTGGTGCTGTAGAGAAATTAAGCATAGAGTGGCAAGACAAGCAAGAGACAAGGCAGAAAAGCAAACTTGATGAATGCTTTCTGCCTTCCCGTATGCAGCCTCCACACCGAGGTGTCGAAGTCCTGGAAAAGACCGGTATCATCTCGTATTTATAGTCCACAAACATCTACATACTCTAATATGGTTGGGGCTAAACAATATGGTTATGGGGTGATGCCTAAGGCTGAAGAGACGCTTGTGAGCCATCTCTCCCCCGAATCGGCATTGTCCTTTAAAGCACCGGCATTACCCTCCAAGCCACTCAGAAACACCTCATATTTGGTGGGTAAAGCATATTCGGTGGCAGGTCAGGCTGCGGTATGCCTGCACACTATGTCCATTCTGCAGGCAGACCAGGTCGACCTGTTAAAAGACATGAGCGAGAGTGAGGAGGTCAGCACTGACTTGATTCGAGAATTACGTCAGGCAGCAGATTTATCTCTCCGTACCACCAAGGAGACGGACAAGTCAGTGGGTCGTTCTATGGCAGCCCTGGTGGCCACGGAGAGGCATTTATGGCTGAACCTTTAAGGTATGAAGGAAAGAGAAAAATACCTTCCTTCTGGATACCTCGATTTCCCCTGCTGACCTATTCGGTAACTCAGTAAACACGGTCATTGATAGGTTTCAAGAAGAAAGAAAGCAGGCGGCAGCATTCCAGAAATACCTGCCACTCCGTGTTCATGTCCCAGGGACTGCTGGGCAGGAGCAGTCACGGCCGTTGACCAGCTCCTCACACCAGGCGCAGCAAAAACAGAGTGTCGTGTCTTGCGCCATACATTTGCCAAATGTGGCCCAAATTTGGTGTAATGTACTCGGGCCATATTTGCTATGCCATGTGTGGGCCACTTTAGGTTCACATTCAGATTCACCAGTGATTACTGTCCCACATCTTTGCCAAAACTGGCCCAGTTATGTTTTAAGATAACTGGGCCACATTTGCAGCAACATATGTGGGCCATATTTGGTTTACATCCAGATTAGTCATTGTCGATTGTGCCACAATTTTGCCATAGGTGGCCCACATTTGGTTTGTAATATTTGGGCCATACTCATTATTTATCATATGGGCCACTTTAGGCTCACATTCAGATTACACATTGCCATGAGTGCCGCATCTTTGCCTAAAAAGGCCCACATGTGATTTAAAATATTTGGGCCATATTTGCCATTTTACATGTGGGCCACATCAGGCTCACATACATTTTGTCCGGGCCATAAGAAGGCCTACAGTGCCGCATCATTGCCTGAAGTGGCCCACATCCGTCTGCTATCTGGGAAAGGCCAGGCATAACTCTTCCACAGCGGTGAGGGTGTGGGCGTAGCTTCCCTCCATGCCCTCGAAATCCACAAGGACTCCCACAATGACGGACGATGATGCCGGCTCACACACCTGGTCTAAAATTATGGATAAAACATATCGTTGGACTTTGATGATAACAACAAAACTTGCAATCACAGTTGGCTAAAATGCATTTGGGAAACACTCCCCTGGTAAGCAGTGCACCAATCGCAGAAAAGAGAGCTAAAAATTTATTTTCACCTTTGGGGTATGATGACAAGACTTAAGCTGTGGTGACACATAAATAAAATGGTCTAGTCAGTTTAAATATATTCAGAGACAAGCAGGTTGTGCTCTTCATAACTAATGATAACTCAGTAACACTGACTAATAGATTAGATGCCTCTGTATATGAAATGACGTGACAGCTGTGTATCTATCGGTCATTTTCTTTGGTAAGTAAAGAATATATCAGATGTAGTCATATTACATCAAACTCATGTTGCATACCTGTACAGTGATCAACAATATTTCTTGAGTTCTGTAAGCGCATGTGAAAATGACAAAAAAGAAGGCCAAATCCCCTTTTAAAATTAAGAAGTAACCTTTCTACAGGAAGAAATACATAATAAAGATTGACACAACTAAGAAAACCCTAGTAAGTATCTCTGGAAGCATATATGATCTTCATGTAGCAATGCTTTGAGATAATATGTTGTTAATACAAGTGTTTGTCACTTAATCTGTATGTTTTCTTTAGGTCACAAATGGATAACCTGACATTCAGATACAGTGTACTCTTAGTGGAGGGACTGCAACCACAGTCCAGCAAGCTCACGTTCATTTTTCTGCTGATGGCTTATGTCTTTGCAATGATGTCTAACATTGGGATTTTGATTCAGATCTCAGCAGAAAAAAGTTTACACCAGCCTATGCACATTCTTTTCTGTCACTTGCCAGTGAGTGATATTATGGGAGTAAATCTCCTTATTCCACGTTTACTGAAGGACTTATTAACAGACCCCTCTGAGCGCTACATCACATATGTGGAGTGTGTTTTCCAAGCAATCTTTACACATTTATATGGAACAACATCCCATACTATTCTAATGATCATGGCCTTTGACAGATATGTGGCCATATGCAATCCACTGCGATACCCAACTATAATGAGCAATAAAATGATAGTTAAACTGTCAGCAGGAGCCTGGGGTGCTGCAGTAGTTCCGGTGGGAATTCTGATCGGCCTCAGTGTGCGTCTGTCTCACTGCAGATCTGTGATTCAAAACCACTTTTGTGACAACCCTTCACTATTTAAACTGTCCTGTGAAAGTACAGTAGTTAATAATATATATGGATTAACCTTTACTGTGGTTTTACTCACCTCCTCAATGGGGTGGGTGTTATTGACATATCTCAGAATAATGATGGTATGTATAAAAAGCAAAAACAAAGCAACCAACACCAAAGCAATACAAACCTGCAGCACTCATTTGGCTGTTTATGTAATCTTGATAGTCTTTGGTTTTGTTCCAGTTTTTCTCCATCGTTTTTCTGAGTATGTTGAGAGTAGGAAGTTCGGGAGTATATTGTTTCATGTTATACCACCAGGATTGAATCCCATAATATATGGTTTACAAGTCAAGGAAATAAGACAACGAATGTTAAAACTTTGCAGAAAAAAAGTTTATTCTAACTGATTTTAATTTATTTACATATTCATGTAAGGAAGTACCCAAATGTAATGATGTATAAGCATTGCAAATTTTAAATGTGAAATATACTTTAATATGTATTTTACAGGAGCTTCTTTCTATCATTTCTTGTATATATAATTGTGACAAAACAACTAAGAAATAGCTGTTGTACAATGCATCATACAATTCATGGATATAGACTAAAGTGCATAATATACAACCGGTAAAGACTGAATAAATACTAATAATTACAGTTAATTGGTTATTTTCTTAATTTCATACATTATGTTACAGAGGATGCATTGTAGCAAAAAAGAGATGCATTCAGGATATATTAGGATTATGTGATTTGCAAAGGCTGAAAAGGTTCAGAAGGTTCAACTTTGTATCCTTGTATCAAAAGTGAAAAGACTCCTTTAGGGCACAGCCACAGGCCACCAGTGCAGGGTAGTAACTAATTACATGTAGGCCTAATCTGGATTACAAAATCAAATTCCAAAAAAGAAGTACTTGTAATTAAATTGTATTACATTTTAAAATACTCATAATCAGACCACAGTTACTTTTTATTGTCTACATGATTTCATGTTATTCTCACAGTGACAGAAAATTATTCATAATTCATTGACAGGTTCCTATCTAAAAAAGCCTGCTACTTAAATATGTTCAGAAAGTCTTCCAGGTTTGTGAAATTGCACACACAGAGCCACTAGTCATGAACCTCTCACTGAAAATGTCTCTGCAAGGAACGAGACGCTGCGTAGGAAGTAGTTACACTATGAGAACACTTCAGCATGTTTGCGTCTTGAGGCACCCCGACAAGCAATTTTGCGTTTAAAAGATGTCTAATAGCTGTTCAAACACAGCCATGATGTCTAGGCTAAACCAAGGCAAAATTTGGACTGCCAGTGAAAATTTAATAGACGTCTAACCATAGCCCAAGAATAGATTAGTCATCAACGCACAGGCTATGCATAGAACATGTCAAAGAAATTAAACGCCTTGTAATCACTGTAAACTTTGCGTACATGATGGAATATCATTCATCTCACAAGTTATTTTGGCAAAAACTACATGTAACCAAAATCAAAGTTATTTTGGCTAGAAGTGGGTTCCTCATAGCCAGACTATATTGGGTCTATAGTTAACTTAGATGGTGAAGTGACAGCTTTTGCTTGCTTGGACATGTGAAGTCAGTCCAATGGCGTGTGACGTCACGACCTGGAAGCCAGAAATGTGCAGAGAGGACCAGCCCACCACATCACATACACCTTGTAGTGAAACTCCTGCATAGACCTTTAGAAGCTGCCATACTCCTAGTAAAGTGCGCTCTGACAGCCATGGGTGAAGGCTGACTGCACGCCTCACACGCAAGAGAGATAGCCTTGACTATCCACCTTCTTATTATTTGTTTGGTTGCTGGAGAACCTTTCTTGGGCGTACCAAAACAGACAAATAGCTGATTGGATTTTCTTCCACAGAGCAACTCTGTAGACACTGTAGACAGATTCAGTTTCCCCTGGTCTGATGTCTGATATGGAGAAGGACAAAAGGCTTATAAGATTATAGATCATGCTGCTATACCGGAATATTAAGAATATCAAGCCTATAAATCCTGCTTCGATTAAGTCTTCCACATAATTTGTAGCTTATAGAAACAAACAAATTTAAAGCATATAAGCACCAAAACCTCAAGGCAACTGCACATTATCTCGGCTTTGTACAATGCATTTTGAAAATCAGAGGATGTTCTTTGAAGTCTTGCAAACCTCCTTCATTACCTAGCATCCATTGAGTTTGGTCGATCAGCAAAAGTAATTTTAACAGATGGCTAAAAATTGATGGATTCCACCAACAACCCAACCCAAATTGATGGATTCTGCACGAAACACCTAGGCTGCGTGATTTTAGGTTCAAAACTAAGAAATACACAAAAAGACGACAACTTTGAAGCACTATTCATTTTGTACCTACAATATTCTAAGATCAGAGTAACTTTACAGTTACCTACACAATGTGTAGAATACCAAACATCAATATAACACGCCGTCAAATTATATTTGAAAGGATTATTGTCGCTTCCACTGACATGAGTATATTTTTCAAACTTCAGTATAAATGTTTTTTGCTAGTATTCATTTGTATTTAAATGTCAGATACATAAAATAAACATATGGTTGAAAACACTGTGACCGTATGCTTCAAAGGTTTAATTATCAAATGTAAAAATATTATTTTTGCTTTTTGGAAGCTGCATTCAAATCCAGAGTACCGGCAACATGTGAAAAGCAGCACAATTAAAAAGTGAGGATATGCTGAACATTAAAATATAGAAGTGCCAGTATTGCGTACCGGTGTTTACCTGGGACAGGAGGTTTCCCCTGACAGGAATCTCCCATGGAGAGCCATCAAATACAGCCATTTAGGGCCCTATCTTGCACCCAGCGCAATTGACACCTACGCATGTATTATCCTATTTTGCACCCGATGCACAGCGGACTTTTCCCTCCACAGACGCACATCGGTAAATTAGGGAATGAACTTGCGCTCCCGGGGGGCGGTTCAGCGAAAAGAGGACAAGTGTTCTGGCGCAAACGTTCCCTGGTGCTATTTTGCAGTTTCAGAAAACAATTTCGCCACAGACCAGGAAAAATCTAGTCTAAATTCAGTGGCGTGTTATTCAGATGCTATTTTAAGGGCGCATGCTTGGTCATAATGTAGCGTGTGCACAACGCGCATACACTTTGCTTATCTCATCTACACAGACGCAGCAGTTGCCATTTTTGCAAACCATACATAATTACAAGGAAAAATATTCCACATGAGGGAAATCATTGTGGTGTCCATGAAGATGTGAAAAAATAGGCATAAATCTAGCTTACACATTTACCCAAATTATTATACACCTGATTTGTGTGCCTTGAAAATCAGGAGATTTGGCAATTTTGCACTCTTAACCAGAGTTTTGGAACCTGCACATTTGGCCTCTCAACGGGAACCATCAGGCCTTCCCCAGGAAGTTATGAGAAAGATTTCAGAAGCGAGGGCCCCTTCCACAAGGTGCTTTTATGCCATCAGAAATGGTCTGTTTTCTCAGGCTGGTGCTTAGCTTGGAAAATAGACCCAGCTAAATGCGAAAATGTGTATGTTCTCATGTTTCTGCAGAAGATGCTGGATGGTGGGCGCGCCCCCTCCATGCTAAAAATATACATAAATTGGGAAACATTACCTGTTTGTTAATTTCCTCAGGGGGGCTAGGAGGTTGAATCCTCCCTGCCTGTGGTTGGTCCCATCATGGGACCTCTCCACAGTCCTTAGGTCACTTTGGGACCCTCCCTTTGAGCAGCTCAAGACAAATGACCTTCGGTCTCTCTCACTTAAGACTGCCCTCTTGCTGGCGTCAAGTGAGTTGGAGATATGCAGGCTCTGTCTGTGGAACCTTCCTGCCTTGAGTTCGGTCCTAATGACTGTAAAGTGGTCCTCAGGCTGAGAAAAAGAAAGCGGAATCTCTATCACAGATATTTTTGCGGCTGGTCCTCCAACCACTTTCATCAGATTTTACAACCTGGACATCCCTGCGCTTCAAGCACGTGTGTTGTCATTCTAAATGCTTGTGCACTATGTAGTCAGGCTCCAATTGTAGTCTGAGCCTGTCCTTATGCAGCTGATCATGGGGCCCTCCAACAAGCTCCCCTAAGCTTCCGTTCTGCACTTGGAGAAAGACAAGGAGAAAGACAGGGCTTTCCTCCTTGATGCCCCGATTTCACCTTCTGGCCTGTTCAGCGAAAAAACTATATCTCCCTCGCTGCTCAAGATCTAAGAAGTCTGCCCCCAGTGGGCAGCCACAGCCATTTACTAGCTCCTCCGCTTACAGAAAGGCGCAAAAGGAGAGCGTTGGTTCTAGAAATACTTGTAGAATCACAGTTCTTAAAAAAATCATATTGGCACTCAAGAATCGTGATTAGGGCTGTGCAAAAATATCGATACAGCTAACTATCGCGATATTTTTTTTCATGACAGTGTATCGATATTTCAACCTCTAGTATCGATATTAAAAAAATATATATATAAATAAATAAATAAATGTCATATCCCTCTGTGTGCATCAAACGACCTCCTCCGCCGCTGCTGTAGTTGTCGCTGACTCGCTGTCCAGTTGTATGAGGCGCCGGACTGGACAAAAGCGAAGCGAACTGCGCGCGAGAGAAACCGAGTGCGTCTGCGTGCGAGAGAAACCGAGCATGTCTGCGCCTATGGTCTGCGCGCGAGAGAGACCGAGTGTGTATGCGCGCGAGAGAAACCAAGTGTGTCTGCTCCTATGGTCTGCGCGCGAGAGAGGCCGAGGGCCCTATCTTGCACCCAGCGCAATTGACTTTGTACACCGACGCATGTTTCATTCCTATTTTGCACCCGCGCAAAGCGCGCTTTTCCCTCCACAGAAGCACGTCGCTAAACTAGGGAATGAACTTGCGCTCCCTGGGCGGTTCAGCGCAAAAAAGGAGGCGTGTTCCGGCGCAAACGTTCCTTCATGCTATTTTGCAGGTTTAGAAAACAATTGCGCCACTAACCAGGAAAAAATAGTTTAAAGTCAGTGGCGCGTTGCGCATGTTATTCATATGCTATTTTAAGGGCGCATGCTTGGCCATAATCAATGTAGCGTGTGCACAACGCACATACACTTTGATTCTCTCATCTACACAGAAGCAGCAGTTTTCATTTTTGCAAATCATACATTATTACGATAGATAGATAGATAGATAGATATACAATTTATTATAAAAGCATACATCTAGCTTACACATTTACCCAAATTATCATACGCCTGTTTAACCGAAGTTAATTTGGGTGTGTTTCTCCATCCCCAACGTCCCTGACGAGAGCGTCGGTCTCCTCGGCTGTGAACCGCTCCTGGCGTGCGCCTGGCAAATCCGCCGTTATAATAGGAATCCGCTTTAGAACAAAGCGCGCCTGCTCTTAAAGGGAATGTGAGATGACGCTCTGATTGGTTTATTTCACGTTACGCCCAAACCACCCCTATGAATAATGAAGCTACTTCAGACCAACCCATTTTAGATTTGCGCCTGGCGCAAGAGTCATTTATCCCGCTGGGAAAATAGCAACATCGCCAAGACCCGCCCACAAAGTTACTTGCGCTTTGCGCTTTGACACTTGCGTTTCAGATCGTTAAAATAGGGCCCCGAGTGTGTCTGCGCCTATGGTCTGCGCGCGAGAGAGACCGAGGGCCCTCTTGGCGCTGTTGCTATATTCCCGGCGGGATAAATGACTCTTGCGCCAGGCGCAAATCTAAAATGGGTTGGTCTGAAGAGCTTCATTATTCATAGGTGTGGTTTGGGCGTAACGTGAAATAAACCAATCAGAGCGTCATCTCACATTCCCTTTAAGAGCAGGCGCGCTTGTTCTAAAGCGGATTCCTATCATAACGGCGGATTTGCCAGGCGCGCGCCAGGAGAGCCAAGGAGAGCAACGCTCTCGTCAGGGACGTTGGGGATGGAGAAACCCACCCAAATTAACTTCGGTTAAAAAGGCGTATGATAATTTGGGTAAATGTGTAAGCTAGATGTATGCTTTTATAACAATTTTAAACAATTTTTTCCTGGTTAGTGGTGCAATTGTTTTCTAAACCTGCAAAATAGCATGAAGGAACGTTTGCGCCGAAACACGCCTCCTTTTTTGCGCTGAACCGCCCAGGGAGCGCAAGTTCATTCCCTAGTTTAGCGACGTGCTTCTGTGGAGGGAAAAGCGCGCTTTGCGCGGGTGCAAAATAGGAATGATACATGCGTAGGTGTACAAAGTCAATTGCGCTGGGTGCAAGATAGGGCCCCGAGTGTGTCTGCGTGCGAGAGAAACCGAGGGTGTGAGCGCGCGAGAGAAACCGAGTGTGTCTGCGTGCGAGAGAGACCGAGGGTGTTCGAGCATTAGTATTGGTACATACATAGTAATATAATTACTATATAAGAGGCATGGAAGTTCGTTTAATGGACAACAATAATCAGTATAAACGTCTTGTTTTGAACTATTGTTTAATAAATATAAATAATTCAAGCACATAAACTTCCATATGGAGGATTAAATAAGATTGAATGTATGTACTAAGATTCCATAACTAATCACTGACACTGTACCACAACAACCGCGTCAAATAACAATGATTCTGAATTTTATTCACCAACATCGGGATGGTGTCAGTGCAAGTCATGGTGTCCGAGCATTAGTAGGCTTATTTGGTACATAGTAATATATAATTATTATATAAGAGGCATGGACGTTCGATTAATGGACAACAATATAAATAAAAACAACAATTAAATTATTATAAACAATAGTTCAAAACAAGACATTTGTAGTACTAATTATTGCTGTCCATTAATCGAACTTCCATGCCTCTTATAGTATATAATACAATATATCGCAATATGTATTGTATTGTATCGTATCGTGATATATCGTATCGTGACCCATGTATCGTGATATGTATCGTATCGTGAGGCCCTTGCCAATACCCAGCCCTAATCGTGATAGTATCGAATCAGGAGATAGGTGTATCATCCCAGCCCTAATATTTAGGTTTACATTTATATATATATATATATATATATATATATATATATATATATATATATATATATATATATATATATATATATATATATATTTAATGAATGAATTATGGTAAACTTAAACCTGAAATTTTGGCTGATATGCAGAGATGGTCTAATCTCAAAATGTCTCTCCATGGTAGAATTTCAATATTATAAATGAGTGTTCATGGTAGGTTGAATTCTCTTTTTTCTATGATTCATTTCCCTCCACCTGTTCTCTGATGCCCATACTTTTTTAGGATAGAGAAATAAAGAATAATAATTTAATCAGTACAAACATAATAGAATTCCAGCTCCTTCTGTTCTTGCATCCCTAAACATCTTTACAGCACATTACAGTACAAGCTAACCTGATCAGTAGCCACCAATCACAGCAAAAAAATAATTATTTTACACTCTTGGGGAATGACGACAAAACAGTTTCTGTGTGACACATACAGTATAAAATGGTCAAGTCAACTCTTCTGAAACACATTAAGTCTTCCTATTGAATCGAATTATTACCAAGTTAAAGGGAATGCAACAACAGTGTGCTACTATATATTAAACTGAAGTGACTATTATATTATATTAAACCGAATAGTGAACTATTTATCTATCAGTCATCTACCTTGGTAAGTTTACATATTTGAGTGGGGTAAACAATTCAGGGGTGAATTTATTTTTCATTATCAGCAACTCACAAATATTTCATACATGCTGCTGGGGATAAAAGTTTATAAGAATTACTGGCATGGGCAAATATTGTTCTTTTTTTTACCACAATGTGAAGATTACAATGTGAAGAAGTTTTCTACTTCTGTTCTTGTTTAGTACTTTGATATTACCTGTATGTGCTGCATTAAATCATGTTCTGATTGAATCTGGGCTGTGTTTCACAAAAGCATAATAAACCTAAGTTGATTGTAGAAACCACAATCTACTGTCAATCTACTGTCTCTAAAATGCAGCCCTGTACTGTACTGTATGTTTTGTTTAGGTCACAGATGGACAACCTGACATTCAGATACAGAATACTCTTAATGGAGGGACTACAAGTTACAACTCTGTCCAATAATTTTGTATTCATCCTTTTTTTGCTTGCTTACATATTTATTATAGTATCTAACATTGGGATTTTGATTCAGATCTCAGTGGAAAAAAGGTTACATCAGCCTATGCACATACTTTTCTGCAACTTGCCACTGAATGATGTATTAGGAACAATTGCTTTTTTGCCACGCTTGATGAGTCATATCTTAACAGACCCCTCTGAGCGCTACATCACATATGTGGAGTGTGCTTTGCAAGCTTTTTTTGGACATGTATACGGAACCGCATCCCACACAATTCTAATGATCATGGCCTTTGACAGATATGTGGCCATATGCAATCCATTGCGATACCCTACAATAATGAGCAATAACATGGTGGTTAAACTCTCGGCAGGAGCCTGGGGTGCTGCAGTAGTTCCGGTGGGAATTCTGATCGGCCTCAGTGTGCGTCTGTCTCACTGCAGATCTGTGATTCAAAATGTGTTTTGTGATAACGCTTCACTATTTAAACTGTCCTGTGAAAATATAGTTATTAATAATGTATATGGATTAACTTTTACTGTGGTTTTACTAACGTCCTCATTGGGGAGTGTGGTATTTACATATCTCAGAATAGTGATGGTATGCTTCAAAAGCAAAAACAAAGTAACCAACAGCAAAGCAATAAAAACCTGCAGTGCTCACCTGGCTGTTTATATAATCATGATGGTTTCTGGATTCACCACCATTTTTCTTCATCGTTTCCCTGCATTATATGAAAGTAGAAATTTATCTAGCTTAATGTTCCATGTTATTCCACCAAGCTTGAATCCCATAATATATGGTTTGCAAGCAAAGGAAATAAGACAGAGACTGTTTAAACTAATTTATAAATGTAAAGTTAACTCAAAGTGAATAAAAAATAATAATAATAATAAAAAAAAAAAAAAAAAAATATATATATATATATATATATATATATATATATATATATATATATATATATATATATATATATATATACATTGCAATTTTCTTTGAGCGCTAATGATAAAGTTTGAATGATAAAATATGATTGGTCTACATTTCTGTTTCATTCCAAAACTGTACTTGTGTGAATAGCCTATATAACATCCTTGTGATAAATGTGGACAGTGGAACTATAAAATATGTACTGATAATAACAGGCTTTTTATGTCCCAGGTAAACATGAAAATTAATCACATTATGAAATAAATGCTTTTCTCAAAAACACGTCGGCCATAATTGTATGCACCCTTTTATTAAAAACTTTTTGCAGTCTTCTTTTGCCAAGATAACAGCTCTGAGTTTTCTCCTATAATGCCTGATGAGTTTGGAAAACTCCTGACAAGAGATCAGATACTATTCCTCCATACAGAATTTCTCCCAGCTCCATGTTGCTGCTTCTATTCAGTTCAGCCCACTCATTTTCTATAAGGTTCAGGTCAGGGAACTGGGATGGTCATTGCAGAAGCTTCATTTTGTGCTCAGTGACACATTTTTGTGTTGATTTTGATGTTTATTATGGATCTTTGTCCTGATGGAAGATCCAACCATGCCCCATTATAAGATTTCTAGCAGAGGCCATAAGGTTTTGATTTTTTATCTATTGGTATTTGCTAGAATCCATGATACCATGTATCTGAACAAGATGTCCAGGACCTCCAGCCAAAAATAAGTCCACAACATTAAAGATCCAGCAGTATATTGTGGGCATGGGGTACTTTTCCCCCCTGTTTACACCAAACTCATCTAGTGGGTTTGGCTGCCAAAAAAGCTCTCTTTTTTTTCAATATGACCATATAATCCTGTCACTTTTTATGTGTCCGACAACTGAATATGCTAGAGTTTGTTTCTGGATGAGCGAGGATGATTTTCCTTGAAACCCTCCCAAACAACATGTGGTGATGTAGGGGTTGTTTGATTTGATTCCATTTTTTTTTTTTTTTTTTTGTCTTTCTGACCCCAAGACTCAACTAATCTCTGCAATTCTCCATCTGTGATCCTTTGGCCACTCAAACAATCCTCCTCGCCATGTATTAAGACAATATAGACACATGTCCTCTTCCAGGCAGATTTGTAACATCATTAGTTGATTGATGGATGATTCAATCAGTTGGATGATTAAGGCAATTTGGTCTTTGCATTTGCTCATATTTATACTCCTGTGAAAAAAGAAGTCATAGTCAGACAAGTTCATGTTCCTAGTCGCTATTTTTATTTTTTTATATTAATGGTAATATATTTCAGAGATATTTTACTCATAAAAAATTATAGGGGTGCAAATAATTGTGGCTTATGTGTTTTGGAGAAAAACATTTATTTCATGTGATTCCCCCAACTATCTGTGATTTTTCCAACTATCATAAGTGAAAATAGCATGCCCTTCTTCAGGTCAGAGGTGAAGAAAGCATAAATAAAATATGAAGCATAAAGGGACATATTTGAATTATCCATTAAGGAACATAAGATGCCAAATAAAAAAGAAAACATTCAGCAAATCACACAAAACCTTGACACTTCAAAAAGTTCATAAATAGATAGTAAAAAAAAATCATATGAATCCAGTGGTTTAATCCAAGGCTGTTGAAGAAACACAATCATTATAAATAATGGACAGATTTAATTTAAGCTTTTATTCACATATAAACATTGATCATTGATACATAGAGCACTCAAATCAAGCATTCTTCGTTCTGGCAGGCCTCGTAGTCAAGCTCCGCTATCAGCTGATATCAGCTGATTGGCAAAATTCCAACCCCGCCCATATCAGCTTATCCGATTCCTATCCACTCAATTGGCAACTCTCAAACGGCGCATTACTTAAACACAGCTTCAAGGCTTGTTCGACTTCATGCAGCTCTGTGCAGACCCTGTAACCCTTGTTCCCTGAGAAAGGGAACGAGAACTGCGTCGAATGACACTTTGGGGGAGCGTAGCGCCTCTGAAGTATGAATGAAACTAAGCCAATCTTGATTGGTGTTGCGTCATGACGTAACGTGTGATGGCATAAGCAGAAGCTACAAAAGGACGCCGGCACACAGAGTTAGCTTCTGTGATGAAGCAAGCGCTCCCAGGCTGGGGAAGGTGTGGCGAAGGGACGCAATTCTCGTTTCCTTTCTCAGGGAACAAGGATTACAGTCGTAACCCGAGACATTCCCTTTCAAAGGAACTCGAACTGCGTCGAATGACACTTTGGGGGAACGAGTACCCACTATGCCACAACGAGCCCTGCCTGTCCCAGTGTGAAGCTGTGCACAGGCACACATAGGACGAAAGCACAAGGGTGCCAGGTGTAGATGGAATGTCCAGGCTATAAAATCTAATGAAAGTATGAGGGGTGGCCCATCCTGCTGCATCGCAGACTTCTTGGATCGGGGCCCCTGAGAGGAGGGCTCTAGAGAACGCCATGCCTCTGGTGAAAACATTCATTTTAGGCCATACAATTTCCTCGTGGAGGGAGCTCTAGAGCTGAGTATGGTAGCCTCTCGGTACTGTGCCCCCTCAGGGGCCAGGCCCACAGTTTCCATAGTTTGGGCTGAGGGTGAAATATTGAGCCCTCTGCCTGTGTCAGCAGGTCCCTCCTGATGGGAATCTCCCATGGAGGGCCGTCCAGGAGCGATATTATGTCTGAGAACCATGCTCGAGCTGGCCACAATGGGGCTACCAACAGTAGACTGATCCCGTCGTGACAGACCCTCTCTAGAACTCCCGGGAGCAGAGCGATTGGGGGAAATGCGTACAGACGCAGCCTCGGCCACGTCTGCACCATGGTGTGAGGGAGAACCACAGTGGACAGTGGGTCGTCTCTCGAGACGCGAATAGATCCACTTCCACTGGGCCGAATCTCTGACATATTGACTCCATCACCTCGGGATGGAGTCTCCATTCCCTGGGCCTCAGCCCCTGCCTCGACAGGATGTCTGCTCCCTGATTCTGATTCCCCGGGATGTATGTTGCTCTGAGAGACAACAATTTCCCTTGGGACCACAGGAGGATCTGATGCGCCAGTGTGCATAGAGGGCGAGACCTCAGACCCCCCTGATGGTTTATATAGGCCATCAGTGACATACTGTTCAACCTCACAAGGTCATGATGACCTTTGAGGTCCGGCAGGAAGCTCCTCAGAGCTCGGGACACCGCCAACATTTCCAGGCAATTTATGTGCCTGGAGGAATGATGGTCCTGCCATAGGCCTCTCATGAAGTGGCCGTCCATGACCGCGCCCCAACCCGTGAGGGAGGCGTCTGTCGAAACTGCTTTACGGCGACATGACGCTCCCAGCATGGGACCTTGGGACAGAAACCAAGCTTTCTTCCACATAGATAGGGAACGAAGGCATCTGCGTGTAACCCTGATCATGCGGAATGGGTTTCCCTTCGGGGAGCACCCCTTGGTTTTCAACCACCATGTGCAGGAGGCCGAATGGAATGATGTTGGATGTTGGATGCTGCTGCCATAAGTCCTAACACTCCCTGAAAGTGTTTTACAGTGATGGCTTGGTCTAGCTTTATCCTGGTCACCGTGGCCAGGATGGATTCGATCTGTGCAGGAGACAATTGTGCCCGCATCGTGACCGAGTCCCAGACCACTCCCAGGAATGTGGTTCTCTGGGCTGGTGTCAACACGCTTTTCTTCGTGTTGAGTCTCAACCCCAGGCTCTGGATGTGGGCGAGGACGACATCTCGATGCCGAACTGCCAGCTCTTGTGACTGTGCCAGAATCAGCCAGTCGTCGATATAGTTGAGCACCCTGATACCCTGAAGCCTCAGCGGTGCTAGAGCTGCATCCATACATTTACCAAATGTGTGAGGGGAGAGTGCTAGGCCGAACAGAAGAACCCAATATTGGTACGCTTCGCCCCTGAAAGCGAACCTCAGGCTTCGGGTATCAATCGGGATTCGTTCTCGGCCCCCTGAAGCGGATCTCCGGCAGAGTTCGACCGAAAACAATTCTCGATGGGTGGACGCGATTGCTGCCTGGCCGCAGGCCTGTGGGGCGGACAGTGCAGCATGCGTTCACTGGAAATTGATGCGTCTCAAAGCGCACTTGACGGCAGGAAGTCGACATCGATTTCCTGTGGGCTCCGCGGAGGAGGCGAACTCGATCGCTCCGCCACGGGTGGGGCCACCCGCAGAGAATCTAGGCTGGCTAGGATCTCTTAGACGAAGCCTTCTTTGCCTACAGGACAGCCCTCAGGTCGCCCTGTTTCTGTTGAGGCTTCGTCTGAGAGCTCCGTCTATGCCCCCAGGCTCCTTGAGGGGGGGTTCTAGACCTGACACTCTCCTTTTGCACCTTTCTATAGGCGGAGGAGCTGGTGGATGGCTGCGGCTGCCCACTGGGGGCAGACTTCTTAGATTTCGAGCGGCGAGGGAGGTGTTATCTGAAGGCTGCAGACTGTTTCCTAGCCTCCTAAAACCAGTCGACGACAGTGTTTACGGCATCGCCTAACAGGCCAGAAGGTAAAATCGGGGCGTCAAGGAGGAAAGCCCTGTCTTTCTCCTTGATGCCCGAAAGATTTAACCATAGATGTCTCTCCAGGACCACCATTGCTGCCATGGAACGGCCGATAGCACGGGTCGTTTCCTTGGTGACTTGGAGAGAAAAGTCTGCAGCCTTCCTCAACTCCGCGATGTCCTCCGGAGTTGGACCCTCGCCCTCATCAATATCTTTGAGAAGGTCGGCCTGGTATGCTTGTAGTACTGCCATAGTGTGCAGACTAGCGCCAGCCCGACCCGCAGCCATATAAGCCCTGCCCACTAAAGATGATGTGTCCCTGTAGGGTTTAGTGGGCAGCACCAGGGTTTTCAGGGATGATGCAGACTCGGGGAATAAATAGGTGGCAAGCGACTGTTCCACCTGAGGCATCATCCCATAACCGTTCTCTTGTGCCCCCAAGATATTTCTATAATTTAACACAGGGGGGTTGGACACGCGAGAAGAGTGTGGTCTGTTCCACGATTTACACAACTCGTTGTGTAAATCAGGAAAGAACGGCAAACCCCGGTGATGAGGTTGCTCTCTGTGCTGCAGGAAGCGCTCGTTCAACTTGCTTTTAGTGAGTGCTTCCTGCCTCTCATGTGGCCAACTGATGTTAAGACGGGCCACTGCACGAGAGACGGGCCTCCACCAGCTCCTCATATGCGGGGACATGGGGTGGCGAGTCATCCCCAAAATCCCTGCCTTCGATGATGAGCACGTCTTCTTCTTCGGAAGCAGACAGCTCGAGCATCGGGTTCTCCCTAGTAGGGAGAACGTTGGAACTGACAGAGGAATCCCGAGAACCTGCCTCAGCAGGTCCCTCGAGAGCTGCCCGCACGTGCTGCGCTCCCAAACAGTGCACACACATTTGGTGTGTCTCCCCACCAGATATATGATATGACATAACGAGGGCAGGGATGCACACACCTCCTGTAGCTAGAACTCGCCATTTTAAATTGTGCTTGTGTGACAGACAACACCAAATAAGACATACAAGAGACAGAGAGCGCTTGCTGAAGAACAAAAAGCTAACTCTGTTGTGTGCCGGCGTCCTTTTGTAGCTTCCGCTTATGCCGTCACACGTTACGTCATGACGCAACACCAATCAAGATTGGCTTAGTTTCATTCATACTTCAGAGAGGCTACACTGAGGGGCGTTCCCTCAAAGTGTCATTCGACGCAGTTTGAGTTCCCTCAAAAGGGAACTTTCTCTGAAACGTTTGTGTATTTGGCAAATATTGCATTCATTTAATTTCAGCTGTGATAAAGTATGCAAACACTACGTGAGCATCACTAAGGGATAGGGACGGACTGACAATCTGTGCGTTCGGGAAAAGTCCAGAACGGCCGTCCAACCGAGGGCCGTCGGCACAAAAAAAAGTCTAATAAAGCAACATGAACAGCCAAGAGCAGGGGCACTAATACGATCACTTATATTCTACGTGTAAAAAAAAAAAAAAACTAAGGAAGAAGAGTCGGCCTTCTAGCCAGTTTGTGATTGGTCCCTGGCCGCGCAGTCACATCAAAATCGCATCAAATCGACAGACAGCAGAGTTAACTTTACATCAGCAAGAGGTCCTGGTAAGTGCCTGTCAGGGTTTACAGATGATACAGACAAGATGGTAAGTTTAATGCTTTAATTGCAGAATGAATCGGAGATGAAGACAAAAGGTGAGTAACAGCAACACTGATAATCTGAATAAGCTTAGCTGAATGGTAAAGTCTTTCTTTCTCTCTTTCTTGCAGGTGAAGATGATGGAGGATCAATGAAGATGGCTGGTAGACAGATGGAAGGTGATCGCGTCTCAGGTAAGAGACCAGGTAAGTGTACAGGGAGTCTGTGAGTCATGAATTGACGAGACCAGACAAGTGACTGCAGGGAGAGTGCACCTAATAAAGGGAGTGCTGGTGATGGGACACAGGTGACGGTGATCAATAGTCCGGGGATAATGAACGGGAGAATGAATGAGTGGGCGGAGAGAGGGAATGAGTGGGAGGAGGTGATGATGAACGTGGTGGAGATGGAATCCTTACAGTACCCCTCCCTCCCGAGGCGGCTCTCGACGACTGAGAAGGGCGCTGCCGGCGGCGAGGTCGACCCCGACTCCTGGGAGCAGGACGGTCCGGATGGTCTTCATGGAACTGGGAAAGTAGGGTAGGATCCAGGATGTCATCACGTAGAACCCAAGAGCGTTCTTCTGGCCCGTAGTCCTCCCAGTCTACAAGATATTCCAGACGGGGACCTCGCCGCCGGGAATCCAGGATGGTACGGACGCGATAGATCTGTTCCTCTTCTACAGGAACGGGAGGAGGAGGTACATCCGTGGAAGTGTCATCTGAGGGAACAGAAGTGACAGGGTCAGTGAAAGGTTTGAGTAAAGATACGTGAAATGATGGAGAAATCCTGTACTGAGGGGGAAGGTTGAGCCTGTAAGTCACTTCGTTCAACTGCCTCTGGATGGTGAATGGTCCGATGAATCGAGGACTCAGCTTACGGCAAGGCAGACGGAGGCGGATATCCCGAGTCGATAGCCACACCTTTTGTCCTGGCCGATACTGAGGTGGATCAAGTCGACGACGGTCCGCATGTTCCTTGTGCCTCCGTACTGCCTGTTGGAGATGCACATGAGCTGAGTCCCATACCCCCTCGCTCTGATGGAACCAGAAGTCAACAGCTGGAACCTCCGAGGACTCACCCGACCAAGGAAAGAGTGGAGGTTGATATCCTAGGATACACTGGAAGGGGGTGAGCCCGGTGGTGTTCTGCCAAAGGGAGTTCTGAGCATACTCGGCCCAAGGGAGGTAGCGGCTCCAGCTGTCCTGGTACTGATGGCAGTATGTTCGCAGGTAACGTCCAATCTCCTGGATCTTCCGCTCAGTCTGACCATTCGTCTGAGGATGGTAACCAGAAGAGTGGCTGACGGTGACCCCGAGGAGCTTGAAAAAGGCGTGCCATACCCGGGAGATAAACTGGGGTCCCCTGTCCGAGACGATGTCCTCTGGGATGCCGAAATTCCTGAAGACATTTTGGATGAGAGCTTCTGCTGCTTCAAAAGCTGTGGGAAGACCAGGTAAGGGAATCAGCTTGCAACCCTTGGAGAACCGGTCCACCGGTCCATTTGGGTAGATCTGTCATAAAATCTATCCCTATATGTGACCACGGACATCGGGGAAGAGGTAATGGCACGAGCTTGCCTTCAGGGAGCCTCCTCGGGGTGTTGGTTATGGCACAGACTGAGCATCCGCGGACGAACCTGGAAACATCCTCGGAGATGACTGAATGAATTCCACAATGATTGTGCCCACTGAAGCGCTTGACCAGATAATAGTGATATCATGAAAGCAACACGGGCGGAATCACTACGGAATTGATGTTCATTCATTGCGAGATATAAGGATACTTGGAGAAGAAACCCACTGCAGTTCTCCGCCTCACCAGAGTATGTCGCTGGCCGGGCCATGGGACTCGCAGAGGCAGTGAACGAAGCAGCGGGAGATAGCGAAAGTGAAGGTGGAGGAATGGAAGCAGCGCCGGCCATTGGATTAGCCGATGAGAGATCCTCTGAAGACTCCGCATTCTGCATGTTGTGGTCTGGTCTTCTGTCAGGGTTTACAGATGATACAGACAAGATGGTAAGTTTAATGCTTTAATTGCAGAATGAATCGGAGATGAAGACAAAAGGTGAGTAACAGCAACACTGATAATCTGAATAAGCTTAGCTGAATGGTAAAGTCTTTCTTTCTTTCTTTCTTGCAGGTGAAGATGATGGAGAATCGATGAAGATGGCTGGTAGACAGATGGAAGGCGATCGCGTCTCAGGTAAGGGACCAGGTAAGTGTACAGGGTGTCTGTGAGTCATGAATTGACGAGACCAGACAAGTGACTGCAGGGAGAGTGCACCTAATAAAGGGAGTGCTGGTGATGGGACACAGGTGACGGTGATCAGTAGTCCGGGGGAAATGAACGGGAGAATGAATGAGTGGGCGGAGAGAGGGAATGAGTGGGAGGAGGTGATGATGAACGTGGTGGAGATGGAATCCTGACAGTGTCAATTGCAGGACACATTATAATAGGCTGCCTTTATCCCGATCTTAGCGAATTGCATAGTCAGCTATCAACATGGGTGTGCATCATGATTATGAAAATTATCATGCCATTTAGTGCTGTCAAACTTAATGGGTTTAATAATTTCTGTTAGGTTAATTTGAAACATTAAACGCATTCGAAATTTATCGCGGGTTGATCGCTATTTCACTTCATTGTATATGAGAGGTTGTAGTGAGCTCCGTTTTTCTGCTAGAATAAAGACTATGGTATTGAATTAAACGGGAAAACATCAGGCATGCATTGCTACCACTCTAAACGTGCTAACAAACAGGGAAGGGGGCTAATTTTTAGCTGAGGAACCAGATTTTTTTTTAAATTACCTGCTTCATGTAGTTCTACTTGAACACAGGGTCAGTTTCAGCAAATATGACAGAAAGTTAGTTTTATAAGGCTTACCTACTGCACTTTTAAATTTGCTTACATTATATTTGAATAGTTATAAGTTATAGTATATAGTAACTATATGTTTTATAATTACAAGTTTTTGTCATTTGGGGTTTCTGTATTTCATTATTTGTATTTTATTTTCAATGCAGATGTAATGGCACTGTACATTTTTTGTTTTTATTTGAATATATGAAGAGTTCAGATGCAAAAGCCTCTAAGTGCCATCTGAAATTTTCTTCTAGAATGATAATATTTATAAAGCTTGTATTTACAATTAATACGTAATTTTCATTGCCATTAAAGTGAAATTATTGAACTTAAATATACGAGCTTGATAAAAATGATCATTCTAGAAGAAAATTTCAGATGGCACTTAGAGGCTTTTGCATATATATATATTCTTGCTGTGAGTACCTTGTCTGATAGGCTACAGTATTGTGGCATAGTATCAGGACATCCTGGCTAGTGTCTGTCGCGCACGGCTGGGGGAGAATGGCCGGATGATGGGCCTATTTGGGAGAAAGTCCAGGGCTGTTTTTTTAGCCCCAGTCCGTCCCTGCTAAGGGAAGGAGAAAGTGTCCGACTTCACGTCTCCGTTTTAAGTAAGTCAACTTTATTTATATAGCACCTACCACAGATATAAATCACAAAGTGCTTTACAAAGTGCAACAATTTAAACAAAACAACAATAAAACAGATAAAACTATCAGAGCTAAAAACAAAACATAAAACATAAAAGCCCAATCAACTAAAAGCTTGTCTAAATAAAAGAGTTTTAACCTATTTGTGCCCAAATTTTTCTGAATGGTTTCATGCATATAGTCGTGTTAATAACGTCCTATGTGAACATGTTCTGCATTTGAAGAGTTTGGTTCCAAAACGCGATAAATCCATTTTGATTAATTTGAGTAAAAACGTGTTTTCTTTACCAAGAATGTGGCAAGATGAAAATCACTATTTTCTGTTTCAAACTTTCACATAGCATCTTTAGGTTATAATAACAAAACAAATTCAAATCCAGATTTTGATTTTCAAAGATTTATTATAAAAACTGATCATTTTTTCCCCAAAATGCAATAAATTCATGACACTTTTTTTTCAAAATGCAATTAATCCATTGAATCAATATAAAAGTTATTTTTCATATTGAAACTGTTGAAAATACACAACAAAATAAGTTGATCCACATATGACAGCCTCTGAACTCGGTCAATATCTTATTACAGGCACTGGACTAAAAATACATTCAATCAGCCATCGCTAGGAAATACCTCCTGAACTTTTTTGACGGCGATCATCTGTAAAATGGCTTGGTCCTGCTCGGTTTTCGTTGACTGAGTAAAACAACTGAAAGTTTTTCAAAAGATCCCCTGGGGTCAACGTGTCAGCGTGACAGAAGTTTGATGCCGTCGTGTGAGAACAAGCAACAGCCGGCATTTTTCCTCCTCTCGCGTGCCTCGTCTTCTTAATCTCCTCACGTAAATGATTAGATTTCGATGGCTTACGTTTCTTCCCTACCGCAGAAACCACCACAGGTTCATCAATGCCGTCAAAATTATAAAAGATTTTGTTTGATTGTTGATCAAAAAGTACAAAATAGATAGGAAAATCTAGGATGCGGGTGTATTCAGAGCGCCGCCGTTACTGTTTACAATGCGTGGAATGGTGTGCTGTGATTGGTTGAGCGGATTTATCTCATTCTGCAGAGAAAGGAGACTGGCGTTTGTCGCGGTTTGGAAAGAAAGGGAGAAAACATGACAGAATAACACGGCAGATATCGCATTTTACGTAAAATTTAAAATTGACTTTTCAATACCGACCCTATACAATACAGATTTTTGCGGGAACTCAATTTTTTTTTAAATGGCGTTTATCGCGTTTTGGAACCAAACTCTTCATTTGTTTTCCCCAGGTTTGTTTTTTGAAAATAGTATTTGAATGTGCGGCAATTCATAAACAAATTTATTATGTATAAAAGTCGAAGAACATTTGATGCGAACCCAAAAAAGCTGCATCTAGCTTATAATCTCTTGAATATGAAAACACAACAAACAACAAATCCATTTGTCTTAACCCTTGTGCGCTGTTCGGGTTCTTTTCGACCCACATTTCTAACTTTCATTCATGGGGATAACATGGATAATTTGACATGGTTCAGTGTAAGATTTTTGCCTCATCTTTTTGGAAATGCAGTTTTAAAAGTAACAAATTATCACTTTAACCAGTAGATAGCTGCAGAGCTCTACTATTTGATGTGCTATTTGACTAAATGAAAGACAAATTTTCACTAGTTTTTCCAGTTGTATTCATATCTACATATTATGAAATCACAATTATAACAATAAAAGTTACTTTTTGCCAAAGTTTAGGCATTTTTTGTACTGAAAAAAAAAAAATCTGTTTTTCAATAATGTTATATTATGATTAGAATCAAATTAATTTGAACAAAATTCATCCTCGAAATCAGAAACAACACAGAACACACATAGACATAAATTATGTGGCACACTTTTTTCTATTTGTAGAAAAACAGATGTTAGAAATAAATGATAAACTCTAAAGACTCCAACTTTGGAGAAGACTTTCTCTTTGTAACATCCTGATCAGGTTTGATTCTAATCATAATGTAACATTATTGAAAAACTGCTAAACTTTGACAAAAAAGTAACTGTTATTGCTATAATTGTGATTTCATAATATATACATATGAATCTAACTGGAAAAACTTGTGAAAAGATGTATTTTAGTTTTAAACATTTAGTACTTTTAGAGCTCTGCAGCCATCTTCTATTTAAAGTGTTTTTTGTTTTTTTTTGTTTTTACTTTTAAAACTGCATTTTCCAAAATATGGGCAAAAATCTTACACTAAACCATGTCAAACTATCCATGTATGTTATCCCCATGACTGAAATTTAGAAATGTGGGCATATTGTAATTTTGCATAAAGAAAACTTTTTTTAATAATTAATAATTTATTTTTATTTTTTATAAAAACCTATTTAAAAAAAATATATATATATTTACATTTATTTATAGAAATTGTGTGGAGTAAAAAGGTCCAAATGTGGATTAAAAACATTAATAATCTGAGTAAAATTACATTTGTTAAAAAAAAAAATATATATATATATATATATATATATATATATATATATATATATATATATATATATATAATGTGTGTCCTTCTGTTGGTTCCTGTTAAAAGTCTGGCTGCAGCGTGTTGTACCATTTGGAGACAACTCAGAGAAGATTTGTTAAAACAAGTAAAAAGTAAATTATAATAATCTGAACAAGAAGAAAAAGGCATGAATAATCATCTCCATGTCAGTGTCACGGACAGAAGAGAGAGACAACAGGATAAAAGGATCAGTTGATATTTATTTGCAAACAGAAGACAGGAGATGGATGAGCACAAGCTTGCAGAGAAATGGCTGTTCTGAGAGGGATGTAAAGATGGTATTTCTGGGATACTTGCTGTACTGAAGACGGGAGGACTCAGGAGGAACAGACAGGTCACGGATGACAGATGGTAGTAGGCTGAAGACAGACGATCAGAGTTCGGGTATTCAGATGAGACAAAGTATATAAGAGCAAAGAAAGTCGGGTGCATCTCTGACGAGACCAGACAATGAGTGAAGGGATGTGTGGGTTTTTATGTGGTGGTGGTGATGAGCGGGTGCAGGTGAGGTGAATCAGTACTCTGGTGATAACGATCGGATGGGAGTCGGGTGATTGGACGCTGATGGTGTGGCAGGTGTTACTAATGACTCCGTGACAGTACCCCACCCTCCAGAGGCAGCTCCTGACGCCCGCGTTGCCCGTTGACGGGGCCGGCCTCGACCTCTAGGGGCAGGGCGGTTGGGATGAGAGTCGTGGAACTGGGTGAGGAGGGATGGGTCCAGGATGTCGTCCCTAGGGACCCAAGATCGTTCTTCGTGACCGTATCACTCCCAGTCTACGAGATACTCTAGGAGGCGGCCCCCCCGACGGGAATCCAGGATGTCCTGTACACGGTAAATCGTCTCTTCCTCTGCGACTTCAGGAGGAGGAGGTATGTCAACACCATCAGGTCCTGGGGAAGAAGAGACAAGAGGATCAGTGAAGGGCTTTTATAGGGAGACATGAAATGATGGTGCGATCCGGTAGTGTGAGGGAAGGTGAAGACGGTAGGTGACCTCGTTGACCTGCCTCTATATATGGTAAGGGGACCTATATAGCGGGGACTCAGCTTTTGACATGGCAGGCGAAGACGGATGTCTTTGGTGGAGAGCCAGACCTTTTGACCTGGTTGGTACTGGGGTGTAGCTCCTCTCCTAGTGTCGGCCTGGCTCTGGTGTCTTCGCACTACTCTCTGGAGATGGACGTGCGCTGAGTCCTATACCCTCTCACTCGCTTCGAGACTGAGCATCCACGAACATATCAGGAGACATCCTGCGCGATGGTGGGCCACCAGAACCGGTTACGAAGGAGCGAGAGGGTTCGCTGGCTGCCTGGATGTCCAGAGCCCGGAGACGTGTAAACTGAGTCCACCAGGGACAGGCAGAGAGAGGATGGAACATATACCCGTCCCTCAGGACCTTCCGGCGGAGCTGGCTTGGAACGGGTGGCTTCCTGGATGCGATCGTCGAGGGACCATTCAATGGGGCTGACAATATTGGCTGGAGAGAGTATTGTTTCAGGAGGTGTTACTTTGGGTTCAGGCGCATGAAGACGGGAGAGTGCGTCAGCTTTCAAGTTCTTGTCTCCTGGACGATACGTCACTCGGAAGTTGAAACGGGTGAAGAGTGCCCATCAGGCTTGGTGAGGATTTAGACGTTTGGCCTCTTGAAGATATTCGAGGTTACGATGATCTGTAAGAACCTCAACTTGATGGTGTGCTCCCTCCAGCCAGAGTCTCCATTCCTCGAATTCCTTAATAGCCAACAGTTCACGATTACCGATGTCGTAATTTTGCTCTGGCGGGGACAGTTTCTTGGAATAGAAGACACATGGATGGAGTACTGGAGGCTTCCCCTGCTGCTGTGGTGGAACGGCTCCCACCCCGGTCGATGAGGCGTCCACTTCGACCACGAAGGGGAGGTTCGGATTGGGATGGATCAGGATGGGAGCGTAACAGAAGGCTTTCTTCAGCTGTTGGAAGGCTTGAGTTGCGGCTGGCTTCCAGGACAGAGACTTGGGCCGGACTTTGAGGAGAGAGGTAAGTGGTGAACTGATAAGACTGTATTGATGAATGAAACTACTATAGAAATTTGCGAATCGCTGAAGATCCTTGATGGTGGTGGGTTGTGACCAGTTCCTGATGGTGTCCACCTTCCTCTGGTCCATTTGGATCCCTTGTGGGCTGATGACGTAGCCGAGGAAGTGAACAGTGGTACGGTGGAACTCACACTTTTCCAACTTTAGGAACAACTGATGATCTCGGAGTTTGTAGGACTTGTTGGACGTGGTGACAGTGTTCGGCCAAGCTCTTGGAGAAGATTAAGATGTCATCAATATAAACGATTACAAACTGCTGCAGAAACTCACGGAACACTTCATTCATGAAGGCTTGGAAGACTGATGGAGAATTGGACAGCCCATAAGGCATAACGAGATGTTCATAGTGCCCGGATGGAGTGATGAAAGCAGTTTTCCACTCGTCGCCCCTTCGGATGCGTACGAGATTGTAGGCACTTCTGAGATCCAGTTTGCTGAAGATTTGAGCTCCACGTAACCGTTCCAGAGCAGCTGGGACCAGAGGAAGGGGATAGCGGAATTTGACTGTTTGTTTGTTTGTTGAGTGCACGTGTAGTCAATGTACGGCCACAAGCCTCCGTCCTTTTTACCCACGAAGAAGAAGCTGGATGCAGCAGGGGAAGTGGATGATCGAATGAACCGTTGTTGTAATGCTTCCTTGATGTACTCATCCATGGCCTTCTGCTCCGGGATGGACAATGGATAGACTCGGCCCTTGGGTGGTGTGGCTCCAGGCAGCAGGTCAATGACGCAGTCCCATGGCCGATGAGGTGGTAACTGTGTCGCTCGTTGTTTGCTGAACACACCCTGGAACGCCCAGTACTCAAGGGGAATCTTCGTTTTAAGGCTGGATTCTGTACTTTTGAGCGACGTGGAGTTGATGTGGAGATTAGAGAAAGAGTGGAAGTCATCGGGAGGAGGTTTCTGATGACAGATCTTGGTCACAGGTAACCGACAAGATGAGAAGCAGGATTCACCCCATTGCGTAATCTCCCCAGTGGTCCAGTTGACTTGCGGTGAGTGTACTGACATCCACGGGCGTCCCAGGATGATGTCCGCTGTGGACCCTTCCAGCACCAGAAATGAAATCTCCTCCTGATGAAGACATCCGATGCGAAGTGCGACTATGGGGGATTGGTGACAGACTTGACCACAGCCCAGCGGCTTACCCAAAATAGTGTGGATCTCTAACTTATTTGTGATCCTTCTCCTCAGGAGACAGAGCTTCTTGAGGAGTTGGTGGGAGATGAAGTTCCCAGAGGAGCCAGTGTCAACGAGGGCATACGCTGGAACATAGTGGGAACGGGTCACGATTATATAGGAGGGATCTGGATTGTACTCACCGCTGGGCATGGTGGTCGCACTGGGCATTGCGGAAAGAGGTGTCCTTCCGAACCGCAGTACATGCAGAGGCCGTTGTGAATACGTCGCTGACGCTCTGCTATGGAGAGATGAGTCAAGCTGCATAGGCTCAGGTGCTGGAAGGGTCATAGATGGTGCGGGAGGCAGAGGGTGCGCAGCGGGTTGGTCCAGGGCACAAACGGTGAGACGTTGAGAGATGCGGATGGCACGCTGAATGAAGTTTTCTAAGCCGATGACATCGTCATAAACTTCTACTTGACGAATGGTAGGATTCAATCCTTGATGAAAGCAGGTGATTAGCCATTTTCATTCCACCCACAGTTGGCCGCTAGAGTGTGGAAATGTAAAGCATATTCACTCACGGACAAGTTTCCCTGACGAAGGCGGTACAACTGGTCATGGATGGAGAGAGCAGGGGGGTTGAGGCCGAAAACCTCCTTGAAGTGGGCGGCGAAAGCCTCACATGAGCGAGTGAGGGTGCCATTCGCTTCCCAGATGGACTGGGCCCATTGCAGGGCGTGACCAGAGAGGAGGGAGATCAAATAGGCAATCTTGGTACGATCAGTAGGAAAGGCATGCACTTGCATCTCAAAGTAGAGGGAACACTGTAGGAGAAACCCGCTGCTACCCTCCGACTCACCGGTGTAGGTCGCTGGTCGGGCCATGGGACTGTGAGAGGCAGGCGGTGAAGGAGAGTGAAGACCGGGTGGAAGTGGTTGACTGACGGCTTGTGCTTGCCCGTGAAGGGTCCTCTTCCGATCTAGCGGATCTTTGCATTCTGTTGGTCTGGTCTTCTGTCATGGACATAAGAGAGACAACGGGATAAAAGGGTCAGTTGATATTTATTTGCAAACAGGAGATGGATGAGCACAAGCTTGCAGAGAAATGGCTGTTCTGGGAGGGATGTAAAGATGGTATTTCTGGGATACTTGCTGTACTGAAGACGGGAGGACTCAAGAGGAACAGACAGGTTACGGATGACAGATGGTAGTAGGCTGAAGACAGACGATCAGAGTTTGGGTATTCAGATGAGACAAAGTATATAAGAGCAAAGAGAGTCGGATGTATCTCTGACGAGACCAGACAGTGAGTGAAGGGATGTGTGGGTTTTTATGTGGTGGTGGTAAGAGCATGTGAGCGGAGTGGAGTGGGAGCGAGCGTGAGCGCGAGCGGGCGGATCTTGGACAGAGCGCAGAGCGGCAATTTCAAAAGGACGGAGCGTCGCATTTCCCGCTCCAATTTCGCTCCGCTCACACCACGAGTCTGAAGCATGTTCAGTCAAGCCTGACCCTGAATCCATTTGTCTTGCACAGTAATAAACAGTAGACTATTTTCAGGCATAACTCGGCTCAATTATGGAGTTCAAAAAGTACTTAAAAAAGGAAAATGAGAAGTCATACAGGTGTAGCCTATCAATATAAGTAGCTCCGGAGTAGGCTATAAGTCGCATCAGTCAAAAAATGTGCCATGAAGAAGAAAAAACATATATACGCCTAGCCTAAGTCGCACTGAACTATAAGTCGCATTTATTTAGAAATTTATTTCACAAAAAAAAAAAAAAACAATGTTATGGACGGGACAGTTCTCCGTTACGGACGTGAGCGCTCTGAAATCGACACTAAAAGACTGCTTTAAAACTTTCACTGAGACCTCAAACAGAAAGCACAAAGCCTGTCTTTAAATTTAATTTCGTTTTGTATTAATTGTATCTTAATTTTAATCAATGTTTCATAAACCAATTGTCTGGATTTAATAAATAAGAAGTAAATATATTAGAAAATAGACAATCACGACACAAAGGCGCCGGCGCGTGAACCTGGAGTTTGCCTCATAAATGAACCGAAACTCAGCGTATAGCCTACTTGCCTCACACATCTGAGACATATATATAAAGCTTGAAATGTCTACTTTTAACAATTCAAAACGAAAGAAAACAGACTGCTCTCTTATGTAATCCATATGAAATGTGCATTTCTCTCTGGCGAGTTCACTACTGCGAAGATCACGAGTCAGCATCTTTCCAGCCGACACAGACATAAAAAAAATGTAAATGTCTCCTGCTATATTTTACATATTCATAATCATTAATTTTGCCAGTTCGTTGTGACAGCTTGTAGGTGCTTTATTGGCAGCGCCACCCTTACATGTTACATGAACGCATCAGCACCGAAAACAGAGATTTTTTTTCTTTTGGGGGCATTTTGTTTGTTTTCAGACTTTCTCAGTTGTCTTTAGGCGCAATGTTAGAGGACGCTGCTAATAAAGTTGCTAGTAGGCCTACACATTGGATTCACGTTTATTATTAGGCTATAGGCTATTTAAAAAAATACCCCAGTTTTTATGACGGTCGTATCATTTTATTTTGTTGTATTTATCCGCCACACCTTGGCCGGTCCGTGAAAATATTGTCTGATATTAAACCGGTCCGTGGCGCAAAAAAGGTTGGGGACCGCTACAAGTGATATACATGTAGATTTTTTTCTTTTTTTGGAGCGAGCGGGGGGCGATTTGAGTGGAGCGCGAAGCAAACTGCGTTGAGCGCTGAGCGAAAATGAGCGGAGCGGCCTGATGTAGCTTTGAGCGGGGAAGCGGAGGGGTGAACAGTTCCATGAGCGATGAGCTGAGATTCTCACCGCTCCACTCCGCTCATATGCTCTGGTGGTGGTGATGAGCGGGTGCAGGTGTGGTGAGTCAGTACTCTGTTGATAACGAGCGGATGGGCGGAGTCGGGTGATTTGGCGCTGATGGTGTGGCAGTGGTTACTGATGACTCCGTGACATTCAGCTTTGGACAACAATGTTCTCAATTTAGAAATATTTCTCAAATGATAAAAACAGTTTCTGAGCAACTGTCTAGAATGATGATCCAGAGACATCGATTGGTCGAACAAAACTCCAAGGTTTCTAAGGCTTAACTGGACAGATGAGCACAAGAAACAGAGGTGTTGTTTGATTTGAGGTAGTTTTTGGTCTGGAGCAATGATTAAGGTTTCAGTCTTTCTTGTATTCAGTTGTAAGTAGTTGGTGTTTAACCAGTTCTTAACCCTCTGGGGTCTGGGCTGTTTTTGGGGCCCTTGAGATGTTCTGACATGCCCTGACATTTGTGCTTTTTTCAATTGCTTATAAACATATTAATGGCAAAGGTGTAAATTCACTCTATATAGCACAAACAGGGCTACAATAATATGTAAGCCACGTGTATGTACATGTTTTCATTTTTGAGAGAATAATGTTTATGCATGGTTATTGAAAAAAATAAAAAATAAAATTTCTGAAATAAGGCCACAAAACACATACTAAATATGTGGCAATAAGACTTTTGACTAATGGATGTCCTCGCCTAGAGTTTTTTCTTCAAAATTATGTGAAAATAGTCTTGCTTTATCGTTCACATAAAACCATACATTGATTTAAATTGATGTAAAACAGGTTTTGCTTGGAAAGCCAATATGCGAGGGGGGCGTGAACGAGGAGTGGTTTACACCTTAGAATACAATGTCCCACCCACTCTGCATAATGAGCCATTCATTCAGGTGTGACACTGACTGAGCCACAATGCAAGGACAAAAGATATATTTAGAAGAAGACATATATTGACCATTTAAGATTTTGCTTACATCTATCTTGTAAATATGTTTTGCTATTTTATTAAAAAGGTTACAATTACAACAATAATTACAATTTCAACAATATTTCAAGTGTACTCTTTCTTTGTAAAAAAAAATATTATAGGCCTACATTTTATCTATGTATTCATATTTCAGTTGATGTTTACTCATCTCAGTATAGCAATACAGTTTGCTAAAACATCATCATTCATTCACACACGCGATTTAAATTTAACTTCTGGCAAAGATGAAGTTGACGATAGGCTATTGACTCGCGATCTTCGCAGTAGGCTAGTGTTTTGGATGGTTTTGTTTAGAACCAGCTTTCTGTAAATATATTTCACATTTTTTAGACATGTGAGGCGAGTAGGCTACGGTCTGGTTCATGATGATCTCCAGTTCAAGCACCTTATGTTGTTATTGCTAGCCTATATTTACTTTAAATCCAGGAAATTTGTTAATGAAAAAATTATTAAAATTAAGATACAATTGATACAAAACGAAATTCGTTTTAAAGAAAGGATTTGTACTTTCTGTTTTGAGGTCTCTGTGAAAGTTTGAAAGTCTTTTAGTGCTTTTTTTAGAGCGCTCGCGTCCATAATGGAGAACTGTCACGTAATATTGTTTTTTCCTCATAAATGCGAACACGAAAAATAAAAGACAAAAGACTTTTAAGTAAAACTTACTCCGAAATTGTGTTCTCGGCGGAATTCGCTCTTCAGAATGCTGCTGTTCGTCGTCTGAGTTACAATCTTCCTCTGAGGAAAAGGTGCATTCTTCCTCGCTGTCCAGAATCATCTGAAGGGCGTCTTTATTACCGGAGAAGCGTGTCATACTCAAAACGCGATGAACTATCAGTAAGTCTGATGAAGAAACTGTGTTTTTATGGCATTGATCGGGGGGCGTATGCGATGCATACTAGATCACCTAACTATTTACATGTGAATCGCGCCGGGGGCGGGGCGGCCGCAGCTCATTTAGAGATAATGAAGGGAGAAGGAAAAACGGTACCTCTCCTTGCTTTCAAACGGATTGAGTTGAAAACATGTGTTTTTTATATATTCGCTGAGTTATGATTTATTTTCGGACGCGTTTCAGAATGGACTACACGGACAGAGAGAAGGCAGAACTCGCTTCGTGTTTATTCTTCTTTATTTGGCGAAAAGCACAACACTTTGTTTTTATTGTGAGTATACACAAAAATAATACACATTTAACAGAATCGATTGATGTATGAAACTCCTATGGAAAATCAAAGTCAACAGAGTATTTATGAGTTTCTTTTACACTGATTAAAAAAAAAGCGAGCTGGTATCGCCGGCGATACCGTCGACCTCAAGGGGTTAAATGATCGGATTCAAACTGAAAACAAATATTCTCTCTTTAAGTAATTTGTATAAAACCAACAAGATGTCCAGCTTCTCAAACGCTTCCTCATTATTTTTAATTTGACCATGCAAATCTCCACATGGAACGCGAACGCACTCGTTACCTCAAAAACAAAGCACGAAAAAACTTCACAAGTCTCTGCTTTTCGTCGAGTTTGAAAGACGTGCCGTGAGCTTACATTGGATTTACCTCAGAAGAAGAAGAACGCGATTTGAAGACAAGAAAGATGTAAGATAAGAAATTCTTACATATTAGTTTGTTATTGTTGCATAAATTTCACATTGCAGTTGAACTGTTGCTAGATATATGGTGAATATTATAATATTTAGACCTGTGTTTACTGTTACTGTGTTTGTGGATATCTGCTCAAACGTAGATATGTATATGGTAACCATAATGTTTAATATTTTGGAGTGTGATCGCGTTTGAATGTATCATATTTTGGATCGCGGTTTGAAAAGCAAAACGCACCAAACGGCTTCATGTTTTTACTATTATCTCATTTCATATCATCATAACGAATGGAAACATTTGAAGTAACATATGATAATAAATATATTTTTCTCTAGCTTAGTTGTTACTGAAATCTTTTGGAAGCACTGCACATAGCCTATGCCTACAAGGCACAACAAACCTGGTGTTCATTATATTATATATTGTTGGAAACATTTGTGTGTGTGTGTGTGTGTGTATACTGTGAATTTTAAAAAGCAATTTTAACCAGAAAAATCTAAAATTTATTCCCAAAATCGTGCAGGCCTTTCTCTTGATATTAGTATGTTCACTTTTTTTTTTTTTTTCACGGCCCAGATGCCACTGAGTCCTGCTGACTTCAACATTCACATGAGTCTCTGTATATGAACATGGTAAAGTGAAAATCAAACACCTTGGAAATGAAAGGTATGTACAATGTTTTTAGGAATGGCACAAAGGTCTCTGTCTTTGGATTATTGTTTTCAATAAGTGCTTTTTTGTCATTTGTTGTGTATCTTTGGATTATGTTGTGTTGTAAATAAATCCAAACAATCAAAAAGCCATTCTTTTTTAAATCTCCTCATTCTTTGTGCAAGGTTGCTCAGAATGATTGGGCCTGATAGCTCCTAATAGGGCCGTTAGGGGAGGGTCTTTGTCTTTCTCAGGTGTGAAAAGCTTACATATTAATGATAAAGTCAAAAGTCTTCTGAAGAAATAATCAGTATGGGTTTCATGGCCTTATTTCAGTGAGAATTTTTTTTTGTATTTTCACAAACCACGCATAAATGTCATTATCTCAAAACTACAAACTTTTACATACATGCTGCTGATATATTATTGAAGCAGAGTTTGTGCTGAATACAGTGTAATCAGACTTTAGCCATGAAAATGTCACAAGTAACAGAAATAAGCACAAATGTCAGAGCATGTCAGAACACCTCCAGGGCCCAGAAAACAGCTCAGACCCCAGAGGGTTAAAGTTTGACTAAAATGAGGAGGAACTTTTCTCATTGCATTCATCTTTCAAGTGACTAGTATCAAAGCAAGATTTATGTATCAACTCGTACTCATCTACTAAAAATGTAATTTATCGACGGCACACGGCTATATGGTAATAGAGCAAAATAAGCTAAGATTTCAAATGGATAAGCGGCTACAAAGAACACGGCCTGCAGCTACAGATAAATGGTCTACTCCGAGCAGCTTGGCTGATCCACAATCCTCTGACAGCAGTACGCCAGGTCCCTTTGACAGCACTCCAAGTGTGACTGCACCGCATGCTACGGTTGACACCGATACTGACAGCGATGCATTCGAAGCTAAAACGGCATCTCACTATCACCAGCAATTCACAGAATGACCATCAAAGAAGTGTAAAAATGATGAGAAATGTATTTAATTTGGCTTTACATGCATTAACTGCCACAGTGCATTATATGTGCAAAAGTACGCTCTCATAACTGCATGAAACCAGCATTTTTGTGCAGGCATTTAAAAATAAAGCATCCCACTTTGAAAAATAAACCACAAAGTTTTTTGAAAGACAATTAAGACAACTCGGGAGTAGCAAGACCCTTTTAACAGCATCAGGAAACCTCAATAAGAAATGTCTGGAAGCATCCTATAAGGTGAGTTACAGAGTGGCTAGGACGGGCAAACCCCATACTATTGTGATATAGCAGGTGTAATGCTTGGGGAAAAGGCCAAAAAAACTAATACAGATGATATCATCATCCGACAACACTGTTTCACGTTGCATCGCTGATATGGCAGAAGACGTTTTAAAACAACTATTGCTATAAAAGCCAGCAAATTCTACGCTTTACAAATTGATGAATCAACTGATGTAGCTGGTTTAGGTCAACTGCTGGTATATGTCCAGTACATTTACGCAGGTACAATAATGGAAGAAGTACTTTTCTGCTAAACGTTGGATGGCAGGACAACTTAGATAGCTTTGTTAATGTGTTTTCCTGCTCATGACATCGACCTGCCTCCACGGGCAGTTCTGGGCCATATACAGCGAGTAATAGCCATCTACCCAGCTCAGAAAGAGATTGCCTGCGCGACTGTTGCACACACCACCCAAAGCCTGTTCCACAAAGACGGTGAATGAGTCAGCCAATCTACAGAAAACGCAAATACAACGTTAACGGTTCAAAAAGAAAACCTATGGGACCTATGGGAGTTAAACAAGAAACCCATTCCAGATAGACACCCTATTCCCCGCATACAGGAGATGCTTGACAGCTTGGCAGGCAACACCTGGTTTTCAGTCCTTGATAAAGGCAAAGCCTACCACCAGGGGTTTGTAGAGGAATCCAGCTGACCTCTCACTGTGTTCATAATGCCGTGGGGATTATATGAATGGGTGAGGGTCCCTTTTGGATTGTCAAATGCACCTGCCGAATTCCAAAGGAGCATGGAGGAGTGCCTGAGAGAATTGCGTGATGAGGTACGTCAACCATATTTAGATGATAACTTAGTTCATTCAAAAAACATTTGAGGATCATCTTCAGGGCAATAGAAAAGTGCTGCAGTGTTATCAGAATCATGATGTCAAGCTAACACCTTGAAAATGTGAAGTGTTACGAAATCAGGTATGATTCCTAGGGAGGCTGGTGACAAAAGATGGGTACACGATGGACCCGGCTGACATCGCTACTGTCCAAGCACTGAAGGAAAGGACCCCTAAGACAGTTGGTGAGGTGAGAAAGTTATTAGGATTTCTCTCCTACTACCAGTCATACATCGAACATTTTTCCCGCAAGGCCGCACCTCTTTATCTGCTGCTCGCCGAAAAGAAGACACCAAAGGGAAAAGTACAGATGAAGCGGAAAGGCGAAAAATGGCCAAGGACAGCTTGCGTCATCACAGCCAATCACGTGGACAGATGAATATCAAAAAGCCCTCTGTGAGTTAATTGACTACTTATCTAATCCACCGGTGCTGGGATATCCAGATCTGGATGAACCCTTTGTACTCCATTGTGACGCTTCACAGGAAGGCCTTTGTGCGGTGCTTTATCAAAGGCAAAGAGGCAAGTTAGTGATAATAGCGTACGAATCAAGAAAAAACTACCTCTCCTGAGAAAAACTACCATCTTCACTCAGGAAAGGGGGACTTTGTCTATCATGCACCATCATTCATTGTGTACACGGACAATAACCCTCTCACATATGTGATGTCAACAGCCAAGTTAAATGCCACAACGTACAGATGGGTAGCGGAACTTGCTGACTTTCGATTCACCATCAAATACCGTCCAGAAAAGTCAAATGGGGACGCGGATGGCTTGTCGCGTATGCCGCTGCATACGGAACAGTACATGAAAACCTGTTCACAAGAAGTGCACCCTGAAGTCATGGTCAGCATAACTCAGTCAGCAGTGATAAAGAGTCAGGAGAAAGGGCCGTGGTTGTGTCCACTTACGATTGAAACTGCGTTTTTGGGAGAACAGGAGGAGGAGCTGTTCACTTCAGTTGCAGAGATCCCCAATGATGTACTGAGAAAAGCCCCAGAGGAAGACCCTGAAATCAGAGAAGCTTTAGTATACCTCAAGTTGAAACCGCGGCCTATGAACAGAAGTCAGGGTAAAGAGGTTTGGGGACTGAAAAGGGAACGAGCCAAATTATACCTGGATTATACCTCTCTTGTTTCAGAAAACAGCAACTCGTCATCAGCTGGTATTGCCTAGGAGATACTATGAGCTCATTTATAAGGAGTTGCATCAAGACATGGGCCACCTGGGAGCAGAAAGGGTGCTGAACTTGATCAGAGATTATTGGCCCCACATGCAAAAGGAAGTGGAACACTATGTCACACGTGTTTGTAGTTGCTTGAGAAGCAAGCGTCCAAACAAAGTGACCCGAGCTCCTCTGATAAACATCACCACAACTTACCCATTTGAGCTGATCTCTATTGATTTTCTGCATCTGAAGAAGTGTAAGGGAGGTTATGAATACATTTTAGTTGTGATGGACCACTTTACGTGCTTCGCGCAGGCGAATGCGTGCAGAAACAAGAGTGCCAAGGCAGCGGCTGAGAAGGTGTTCGGGGACTTTGTTTGAAGTTTGGGTTCCCAACAAAACTGCATCACGACCAAGGCAGGGAGTTTGATAACAAGCTGTTTTCAAAGCTGCAAGAGTACAGTGGTGTGCAAGGCTCCCACACGACACCGTATCACCCACAGTGGAACGGTCAAGTTGAACGGTTTAACCAAACTTTGCTAGCAATGTTGAGGGCCTTACTGGAAACCACCAAAGCCGACTGGAAGACATCACTTGCAAAAGTTGTGAATGCATACAACTGTACGAAAAGTGAGGCGATGGGGTTTACTCCCTATTATCTCCTGTTCGGCCGTACTCCCAGACTGCCCATTGATATCATGTTCGGTGTACCAGCAAAGGACCAAAGCTCCTCTTACCATGACTATGCTGAGGACTGGAGGAAGAGAATGACAGAAGCTTACAAGTTAGCCTCAAGAATGTCACACAAAGAGAAGGAAAGAGGTAAAGCTCTGTATTATAAGAAAAAACACAGAGTTGAACTGATCCCTGGGAACAGACTACTTGTTCGGAACTTCAAGGAAAAAGGTGGACCTGGGAAGCTTTGATCATTTTGGAAAGAACAAGTTTATGTCGTCACCAAGAGGAAGTACCAGGATAGTCCAGTATATGAAGTTCGACCTGAACATGGGAAAGGGAAAACAAGAATACTACACAGGAACCTATTGTTACCGTGTGACTGCTTACCTGTAGAGAGAGAATACTTACCTGGAAGACCTGAAAAAGAAAACAAGAAAAGAGGCATTGACACAGTAAAATCAAACATTCTGTGACAGTTCAGATGGTGAGGATGATTGGAAATGCCTGGTTGGAGTGCCAGTTGACAAGGAGAGTCGGAGCATCCGAAATCGTCTACAGTCAAAACCTCTAGAACCTCATTCAGAAGACACGGTGATGCTGAATGATGCAGAATCAGAGGTGGAACATGAGCAAGGGGCAGGACGGGGAGAAGATGATGTGTCATCATCCAGAGGAGAGGCTGGAGAAACTGATGATGCCAAAGAGAGTGACGGGGAGACTCCTTCACAACCTGCCTGCAAAAGAGTATATCCTTTGAGAAACAGAAAACAAAACAAAAAAAAGTTTACTTAACATACTCTAGGTCAGCCTAGTATTGTAGATGGGTAAACTGCTGAATTAAATCAAATGAATGAGTTCTAGTTACAATGTTAAGAAGTTAAATTGACCCTTCGCTAAGCCCCGCCCTCATTAGTTGCTGTTGCTACGCCTGACAAGCTTTCACACCTGGCACGTCTATTACAGTATGTATGCACCGGTGTCAGACATTCCCAAGGAGATAATTAGTAATTTTTGGCGAACAGGTGAAATATCTGAGAGAACAAGACAAAAGGGACTGCAGCATTCATTCGAGGGACAAATCCATGACATAATATGCAACCGATTAGAGAATAATTTCATCAAAATTTAAGCTAAAGCCTATAGGTCCCAGCATAAGCAACAGCCGCCTCATACGCTGACCATTCAAATGGGAAACACACAAATTGAGGAACAGCTATGTTCATGCACAGCAGGGTAAGTGAAATTTGAAAATAATAAAATAATTCTAAATCAAACAGCTTATCCATAAATCTTGTGGAATAAGCACGGACCACTTTGCAATGATAAAATTCTCCCGCTTATATTTTTATCCCGCCAGGCTACTGCTCACACGTTGTGGAGCAAACATAGGTGTTTTTGTTAATCCTGTCGACATTTATTTGTGAATGGGGCCTCCCACACTGTTTGATCCACGCCCGGCATTTCACCCCTTGGGTTATAGGTTTTGGGAAGGGAAAAAAATTCCACCCCCCATCCAAACTTTTAGGACAGTGGTTCTCAATTCCAGTCCTCGTGACCCACTGCTCTGCACATTTTATATGTCTCTCTTATCTGACACACTCAGTTCAGTTCATGGAGTCTCTCCTAATGAGCTGATGATCTGGTTCAGGTGTGTTAAATAAGGGAGACATACAAAATGTGCAGAGCAGTGGGTCACAAGGACTGGAATTGAGAACCACTGCTTTAGGATACCGGGTATCAGATTTGCACAATCCATATGCACAATGCTTCAGCATGTTTCCCTCGCTCGAAAGCTTGCCAGACCTCCCGCGCCTAGTTATGGTTGTTAAGCCACGATTGGTCTGTGGCGATTTAAGGGCGTGGCATAGCGAAGGGTAAATTAAGGCCAGAATAATATTAAGTTCTTTTTTTTTTTTAAAGAGAAATTTGTAACCATAACATTCCAGAAGAAAACAAATTAAATTGTTTCCATGATGCAAGTCTAACATCGCTGGTTGTTGAAGAAGGCGAAGATCAAACGAGGATACAAAAATATAGCTTTATTTCCAAAAGTCAAAAATCCAACAAACAGAGAGCATGTGCTCAAACAATAACCGACAACTGAAAGAGTGAAAACCAGGAACTTAAATACACAGACAGATGAACACAAGACAGGTGATGCAGATGATGATAATAACTGGAACACAGGTGAAGGAGATGATGATAATGATGAACAGCAGGTGCATGTGATGATGGAGGATTCTGGGAACTGTAGTGAAGACAGGACGATGACAGACGGTGAATGTGACATTACTCGAGGGGGGGTGGGCATCCTGGAGTCTGTGACCGGAGGGTGGACAGGGAGATGACAGACAGGAGACTCCAGGATGGTATCGCCGCCACGGCGGTGCAGGCTGAGGAGGTGGCCATGGCGAAGCAGGCTGAGGAGGTGGCCATGGCGAAGAAGACCCTTCGGGCGGCCACGGCGGAGAGGACCCTTCGGGCGGCCACGGCAGAGAGGACCCTTCGGGCAGCCACGGCGGAGAGGACCCTTCGGGCGGCCACGGCGGAGAGGACCCTTCGGGCGGCCATGGCGGAGAGGACCCTTCGGGTGGCCATGGCGGAGAGGACCCTTCGGGTGGCCATGGCGGAGAGGACTTATAGCGGTTGGACAGGACCAGTGACGAAGGCGGCTCTGGGCTGGACAGGACCAGAGGCGAAGAGGACTCTGAGCTGGACAGGACCAGCGATGAAGAGGGCGTTGAGCTGGACAGGACCAGCGATGAAGAGGGCTTTGAGCTGGACAGGACCAGCGATGAAGAGGGCTCTGAGCTGGACAGGACCAGCTGCGAAGAGGGCTCGGAGCAGGACAAGACCAGCGGCGAAGAGGGCTCTGAGCTGGACGGGACCAGCGGCGAAGCGGGCTCTGAGCTGGACGGAACCAGCGGCGAAGAGGGCTCTGAGCTGGACGGAACCAGCGGCGAAGAGGGCTCTGAGCTGGACGGGACCAGCAGTGAGGGCTCTGTGCTGGACGGGACCAGCGATGAAGGCTCTGTGCTGGACGAGACCAGCGGTGAAGGCTCTGGGCTGGACGGGACCAGCGGTGAAGAGGGCTTTGAGCTGGGCAGGACCAGCTGTGAAGAGGGCTTTGAGCTGGACGGAACCAGCGGTGAAGAGGGCTTTGTGCTGTCGCTGTGAACAGTCTCAGCGGGGCAGTCGCTGTGAGCAGTATCGACTGGGCAGACGCTTGCAGGCTCTGGTTCGACTGGGCAGACACTTGCAGTCACAGGCGCGGCGGGCATGACGCTCACAGTCTCAGGGGCGGCGGGCATGGAGCATACTGCCTTGAACTCGGCAGATCTAGCATAAAGTGCGGGCTCGGCTGGACTGGCGTTAAGTGCAGGCTCGGCTGGACTGGCGTGAAGAGCAGGCTCGGCTGGACTGGCATGAAGTTCTGTGTTAAGCATAAGAGGAGGACTCGGACACTGGATCAGGCTTGGGCACTCCCACAGCGAAGGAGAAATCTCAAACCCAACAATCTCAGGAACCGGATCAATTGACTCAGGATCGACTGACTCTGATTTGGCTGACGTTATGACGAGAGAGGACCCACCAACCCACAGAGCTCTGTTAAAAAAAAAAGGGTAGATTTAAATCCCTCAACAGAAGCATCTGCGCAAGGGGGTCCTCCAAGCCGCTCCAGAACCTCTGCTTAAGATCTTCCTCCTCCAGATAGGGATCTTGAAAAAGGTGCAAATACACCTCGACAAACTCCTCCAGCGTTACGCCGTTCTGATTAAATATGAAAGCTTCTTCCTCCATAATTTTGTGGTCTGTTATTCTGTAACGTCGGTGGTTGTTGAAGAAGGCGAATATCAAACGAGGATACAAAAATATAGCTTTATTTCCAAAATGCAAAAATCCAACAAACAGAGAGCTTGTGCTCAAACAATAACCAACAACTGAAAGAGTGAAAACCAGGAACTTTAATACACAGACAGATGAACACAAGACAGGTGATGCAGATGATGATAATAACTGGAACACAGGTGAAGGAGATGATGATAATGATGAACAGCAGGTGCATGTGATGATGGAGGATTCTGGGAACTGTAGTGAAGACAGGACGATGACAGACGGTGAATGTGACAGCAAGGTTATATTCCTTCAGTGAAAGTACCGATTCCTGTTGATAAACAGTGATGGTGGTAGAAGATCATGGTGCACAATGATTTCTGCTACAAACACACTGCATGGAAAAGCAGATACATGTTGTGTGTGGCGTGTGACAGTATAGCACGAGTACTAAAACTGGTGTATCACTGACTCCTACCAAAGAAATTATCAAAGGGTGGATAACCAGTAATGTGTTCTGAGAATGTTGGGACTACATTCTGTTTTGTAGGGGAGAATGTGGGGAAATCTAGAATATATATTGATAGAAGAATATAAGTTAAAATATAAGTTAAAATATGAGTTAAAAGCTAAGAGAAAAGAGAAAACAAGAGTTAGTTCGTGCGAGGTTTAACAAGACTATCAGTATTGGATTGTGTTGTACTGACTGGTACGGAGCTGTTGTAAAGGACGCTGGCTGAATAAAAGAACCAACCAAATTACACGCTTGTTATTTCCTTCAAGTGTGCTACATATGGTTCTTTTTGTGTTTGAGATTATAATATGAATATTCAACCTGTCTTTCAGATCATGTATTCTTGTCTGCTTGTTTCTGGCTGCATTTAATTTTGATGAAATTAAATGTTAATACTCTTCTGATTTGATGTCTATATTAATTCACTATATTCAGCCTTTCACTTAGACCGTTTCTACTTGTCTGGTTGATATTTGGCTGCATTTAATTTTTGAAGAAAAATTTAATATGTACTCATCTGATCTTTGAGGAGTTAGATGTCTGTATTAATATACTATTCAGCCTTTCATCCAGACCATGTTTACTTGTCTGGTTGATATTTGGCTGCATTTAATTTTTGAAAAAATTAAATATGTACTCATCTGATTTTTGAGGAGTTAGATGTCTGTATTAAAATACTATTCCGCCTTTTCATCCAGACCATGCTAACTTGTCTGGTTGATGTTTGGCTGCATTTAATTTTTGAGCACACAATACACTGAACAAAATTATAAACGCAACACTTTTGTTTTTGCCGCCATTTTTCAATGGCTGAACTCACGCTGATCTAAGACTTTTTCTATGTACACAAAAGGCCTATTTCTCTCAAATATTGCTCAAAAATCTGTCTAAATCTGTGTTAGTGAGCACTTCTCCTTTGCCGAGATAATCCATCCACCACACAGGTGTGGCATATCAAGATGCTGATTAGACACCATGATTATTGCACATGTGTGCCTTAGGCTGGCCACAATAAAAGGACTTTATTGATGTTTTACACGGCTTTACAGCGTTGCACACTATAACCAGTCACACAGAATCTGTTGAGATGCAATGGCCAATCAGAGGCATTAAGATTCTGTGTGATTGGTTATAGTGTGCAACGCTGTAAAACTGTGTAAAACGCGTAAAAAGTACGATGCAACATAGGCAGATCTAAATTTAATGCCACAAGCTTGCAATCGACACTTTATTTATTTATTTATTTATTTTCATTTTCACTTTATTACTAGATTTAGTTTAAATGTGTAGGTGCATTTTTATCCCAATCCCCCGGTAATTTTTGACCCATGGCCCTGTGCCTTACACACGCTCCACCTATGTTCCAGAAAACGCTTATCTTCCATCCCACTTGTGATGTGAATAACCACGGGTTGTAATGCTGTCATTTCTTTGTGTTTCAATTGTGATAGTTTACATATTTAATAGTGATGGCAATTTCAAAACACTGCTTCATGAAGCTTCAAAACCTTTACGAATCTTTTGTTCCGACTCAATGATTCAGAGCGTGTATCAAACTGCCAGAGTCATGTGATTTCAGTAAACGAGGCTGAATTTTAGGCTTAAATAACTGTTCCGAAATGTTTCAAATACTTCGAAATTTCAATGGTTCATCGCTGGGGGCGATGATCTCTGTCTGTGGGTTTTACCTGATCTCTGATCAGTTTTATACATTTGTAGACATTTTAATTAGACATTAGTATAATTAAAATGAATAAGGGTAGTTATTAGTCTCTTATTGGCCTGTTTAGCTGAGCCGTTCATAGAACAAACAAAACAAACCCTGACAATTGATAAAAGAACATATAGGGCCCTATTTTAACGATCTGAAACGCAAGTGTCAAAGCGCAAAGCGCAAGTAACTTTGTGGGCGGGTCTTGGCGCTGTTGCTATTTTCCCGGCGGGATAAATGACTCTTGCGCCAGGCGCAAATCTAAAATGGGTTGGTCTGAAGAGCTTCATTATTCATAGGTGTGGTTTGGGCGTAACGAAATAAACCAATCAGAGCGTCATCTCACATTCCCTTTAAGAGCAGGCACGCTTGTTCTAAAGCGGATTCCTATCATAACGGCGGATTTGCCAGGCGCGCGCCAGGAGCGGTTCACAGCCGAGGAGAGCAACGCTCTCGTCAGGGACGTTGAGGATGGAGAAACCCACCCAAATTAACTTCGGTTAAAAAGGCGTATGATAATTTGGGTAAATGTGTAAGCTAGATGTATGCTTTTATAATAAATTATCAATCAATCAATCAATCTATCAATCTATCTATCTATCTATCTATCTATCTATCTATCTATCTATTTATCTATCTATCTATCTATCGTAATAATGTATGATTTGCAAAAATGAAAACTGCTGCTTCTGTGTAGATGAGAGAATCAAAGTGCGCGTTGTGCACACGCTACATTGATTATGGCCAAGCATGCGCCCTTAAAATAGCATATGAATAACATGCGCAACGCGCCACTGACTTTAAACAATTTTTTCCTGGTTAGTGGCGCAATTGTTTTCTAAACCTGCAAAATAGCATGAAGGAACGTTTGCGCCGGAACACGCCTCCTTTTTTGCGCTGAACCGCCCAGGGAGCGCAAGTTCATTCCCTAGTTTAGCGACGTGCTTCTGTGGAGGGAAAAGCGCGCTTTGCGCGGGTGCAAAATAGGAATGATACATGTGTCGGTGTACAAAGTCAATTGCGCTGGGTGCAAGATAGGGCCCATTGACACTTGATAATCTTTTTCAGAGGTCTTCAATCCTGCTCCTGGAGGGCCACTGTCCTACAGAGTTTAGTTCCAACCTGTTTCAGCACACCTGCCTTTGAATACTCAAGCGATTCTGAAGAGCTTGATGAGCTGATTCAGGTGTGTTTGAATATATATATTAAAAAAGTTGCAATAGATTTGTAAAAGGTGTTTTTATGCATGTTTGGGCTGGGTTTTTGTTGCATTTACACTGTTCTGGCCACTAGGAGACAGGTGTCAGATTGTTTCGAAGCCTCGACACAATAAAGTGTCTTTTCACTGGTGGTGGTTGAGGAGAGATCCCCTGATATGATTGTAAAGCGCTTTGGGTGTTCAGTAGTATATGAAAGCGCTATATAAATGCTTCATTCATTCATTCATTCATTCATACAGCACATTTGCTTCAACTGTTTCAGTGTTCCCTGGAGCATCTGTCCACCACTAATATATAAACAATGTTGTCAGTAAAGAAATCAACCAAAACTTATTTTATGGAGTAGACACTACGGAAAAAGACAAGTAGGTATCGCTGTAGCCCGGAGACCGCTGACTGACCAACGAATATCAGCTGCTCTCTTGAGACTCGTTGTCCGCATTCACGCAAAGAAAGAAGATCTCTCTGAAGAAGAGTTTGTGTTGCACAATACAGCATAACTGCAGTCCATTATAATACAATTGGTAGGCCTATGAAGACTTCAAATGCAAAAACCTCTTCGTCTGAGCTTTTTCTTTTAAAATGAACATTTTTATCAGGTTCCTTTGTTTAGGTAGCCTGACTTCAACATACTCATATTCTAGGCAGAATGTGAGTCTGATACTGCTCCATAGGGCTTTGATTATGAGGTTTGTCTTAACCGAACCAGGAAAAAAAAATATCTAAATCACTCAATTGGATAGACCTACAACCAATCAGAGCAACGCAGTGAGCGACGCATAGTTGTCAACAGAGCTCAACTGCACACACGCAGGAAGTAGTAGTAAAGTAATGAGTAAAGTAATAATAAAGCACTCCATGAGTGCGACCAAAGGAGAAACCACAATGACCACAGGGTTTTCATTACGTCCCATCTTCTTAGCGACCATCGGAGCCAGCTGATAAATTAAACTTTTGCCGAATCCCGTAGGAAGGACGGCAAACACATCTTTCCGATCAACAAATCATTGATTGCGGTTCTCTGTTCGTCTTTTAAAATTAATGCGCTGTCGATTTCTTTTATAACAGACGCGATAGCGGAATCTAAACATCTCAATTCTCCTGCTGCAGTCAACCGAGCATAATTACTCCTCAACGGATCGAGTCCAGACCGAACTTCCCTACCAAAAAATGTTGTGGGCGGGGTTTGGGCTGGCACCCAGGCTATTGTTTAGGTTCAGTACTTTAATGGCAACTAAAAAAAAACACAAAACAAGGAAATCCCGCACACTATCAAAACTTGCAAAGGAGTATCAACATTTTATTAGCAACGTTTCGGTTGATAGTGTGTGGGATTGCCTTGTTTGTTTTTTTTTGTTTTTTTTTTTTACCTTACTCATTTGGTCTATTCTCCCACGCAGCTATCACCTGCAGGTGTGCGATGGTGATTGCTAATTAATTTAATGGAAACTAAAATGACCTCATTGCAATTAAAGTGAAATTACTGAAACTAAACATAGGAACCTGATAAAATAAAAATAAATCTCATTAAAAATAAATTGTCAGACTTTGAGGTTTTTGCATCTAAAGTCTTCTTCACATGCATTTCAGTGCATCACTGAACTGCAGTTATTGTATACTTCATTATACTGCAAATCTACAGTTGTACTTGGACTTCAATGTACTGCAGTTATTTTTTTAAGGGTTACAACTTGTAAATATGTCTTTGTAACAAGTTCAATAATACGGAAGTAAGAGGACAGGGTCAGCTTAACTGAGACTCGTGCTTTATTCTCTTTTTCCACAATCAAAACAAAAGTCACACATTACAGCGCTTCAATATAACTCAGTCCAACACAATAAATTATACTGCTCTCCAGAGCATTAACACACAGCTTGGCACGAGTCCTCAGTTCATCTCTCTCCCTCTCCTTTGGTCTCATTTCCCGGTGGCTTTATCCAGTCTCTACATGCCAATGTGGCAGGATGGGCTATTACCCCTCCTAATTTTGTAATTTGAGGTTTGGCCAACAGACTGGGACCATGGGTGTATAAGAGCACGGGATGCCAGTCGCAGGTGTGTGTCATTTTCCGGGGCCGTGACATCATGACGCGCCTTGCTGCTGGTGTTGGAGCGGAGTGTTGACGTGTATTGTCAATCATAGACACCGCTGAAGCTCCTGAGCCACTGACTGTGCTATTTACTGGCGTAGTCGGCAGGATTTTCGCCAGATTGGGTCAGAGACGATAGGGTTTTCTGTGTGTTTGTATTGTTTGTGGTGTTTTGATTTTCTTACTTTTTCTTTGGAAACAGAACAGCAGCATGGTGTAAGGGCAGGTGGCTCCTTTCCGGGCTGGTAAGTCCATTTCTTTTTGTTCGAAATGGAGGACGAATTACAGGAGTTGCGGGAAATGGTAGCTCAGTTAAGAGCTGATAATGCCAGGATGCAGCAGCTACAGGCGCCAGATGGTGTTCCAGGGGATGATGTAGCCTTGTCTGGCACCTCTACTGCTCCACCTGTCGTGCCCCAACCTTCTGGTGCTAGTGCACTGGAACGATTGGTTTTTGTGCCTCGAGAGTGTCGGTGCCCAAAATTTAACGGTAAATCTGGTTTAAGTATCAATGAATGGGTCGAGGAGGCACGGGCGTGCATGAGAGTGTGATATATGGGGATCGCTGAACAAGCTTTCTTTTTATTTGACCACCTGGAGGGGGAGGCCCGAGAGGAGATTCGTTATCGTCCTGAGGCGGAGCGCGGAGATCCCAGTAAAATGAAGGTGTTATAAGAGCTATATGGTTGCTCAGTTGCATTTCTCGTTACAGGAGGCATTCTTTGTCATGAAGCAACGGTAGGGGGAGTCAATATTGGAGTTCTCCCATGTCCTTATAGGCCTCCCGGAGCGTGTTTCCCATCGCCCTCTGCTTTCGCTTGTTTCGTCCTCAGCTGGGGGTGTGCAGCCTGGCCCATCTGCGTTGTCTGCAAACTAGTTCCTGTCGAACCAATGCACGGGTAGGCAAGTGACCGGTTCGGGTCTTTTAAATATGTCCCGTTTAGTGTTGTCATGTCCCCATCTTGTCATATAGATAGGATTTTAAGTACCGTGCGTGATCAACACTAGCTCTATGGTATATCTACTGTTACTGAGAGTTGTATTCATAAACTTTTTGAACTATGGGGCCTGGACAGACTTCAGTCGTGTCAGTGGTTGTAGCTGCAGGCTGTTTATGGGCCTTTAATAGGGCCTTTTATGGGCCTTTAACGAATCTCCTCTCGGGCCTCCCCCTCCAGGTGGTCAAATAAAAAGAAAGCTTGTTCAGCGATCCCCATATATCACACTCTCATGCACGCCCGTGCCTCCTCGACCCATTCATTGATACTTAAACCAGATTTACCGTTAAATTTTGGGCACCGACACTCTCGAGGCACAAAAACCAATCGTTCCAGTGCACTAGCACCAGAAGGTTGGGGCACGACAGGTGGAGCAGTAGAGGTGCCAGACAAGGCTCCGTATCGAGTCCTTATATTGGTTATTTGGGATTGGACAATATGGCACTGCTCTTTTCGGTCTGTCATTAACCCTTGAAGTTCATTGTTTTATTATATAGGCATGAGGTTCTGTTTAGATAATGGCACCTGTAATATGATTTTAAGTATGGTGTCTTCTAGCTCCCAGGGTGATAAGGTGGTCGCCCCTCGGCGGACAGGCCGAGTTGGAGCTGGTCGGCATGGGAACTTGTACCATCTTACCCGGACAGTAGGAGAGTTGGGAAGCAGGGTCGCAGTTGGCTCTGAGGTAACCACTGCTGGTATGTCAGTCTTGTTTAGGCCTTGGTCATGAGTGGTGTTGGTGGCTCCGTATCGAGTCCATCGTCGGGGCGCCGATGCAAAAGGGAGGGGAAGATTGTGGCAGGATGGGCTATTACCCCTCCTAATTTTGTAATTTGAGGTTTGGCCAATGGACTGGGACCATGGGTGTATAAGAGCATGGGGTGCCAGTCGCAGGTGTGTGTCATTTTCCGGGGCCGTGACGTCATGACGTGCCTTGCTGCTGGTGTTGGAGCGGAGTGTTGACGTGTATTGTCAATCATAGAGACTGCTGAAGCTCCTGAGCCACTGACTGTGCTATTTACTGGTGTGTTGCGGGTTGGAGAAATGAATGTGGACATTTGAGACGGTAAGGAAAGCATGTATGTACGGGGACGTTTGTGTAATGAGGTTTCTATGGGTTGCTTCAACTGAGCGGGTACTAATTAGTATGCTTTACATTGTGTAAAGTCTATCCGCACTCTCCGCCGACGATGTTTATCGGGGATATCTGGCTCCATGCATTGTTAGAATTCGAGATATCAATCCCGGTGCAACATGTTCTATCGTGAGTATACTTGCTCGAGCCTGAAGTCAGGGGAGAATGAATGGCAGTGTAACATTTTCTGTTTGTTTTTAGGCGCGTGATAAGGGCAATGGCGTCAGTCTGATCAAGTGCTATGCTCTGTGCCTCATCATAAAGTTGCTGTTCGCTCCGATGCTCTGTGCCTCCTCATAAAGTTGCTGTTCTGTTTCCACTGGATTATTCCGTGTTTAGCACAGGACTGATATGCTTCCAATGAGCTTTCCATGTTGTTTTTAAGTGAACTTTCTGTTCTTCCTAAGCTCTGTTGCAGAAGTGTGTCTCAGGGATATGCTTTAAGTTTCTTTTGTTTTTCTTTTCTGGTTTATTTCTTTAATTGGTTTCAAAGGGTTTGGTATTTCTGAATTTGTATTTTTGTTTCAATTCATTTATTGTGATTATTGGATATATATATTGATTTCATCTAACCATTATTACGGTTGAGCTATACGGCCAAATTTATTTAATTATTTGTTTATAGTGGTTCTTTAATTTGAGTTTGTTTATGTTTTGGGGTTTTTTTGTCAAATGTTTGTCAAAACTTCATCTTAATGTCCATTTCTCTCTTGTTGTCAGCAGGATCTGGGCACCCGGGGGCAGACGAGTGATCTTCTTTGGGTGGTGGCATCCTTCACTGTGTGTCGTGCTCTTCACTGACATTAGTCGGTGTGTGTGCTTGAGTGTGTGCACTGTGATTTGAGTGATTTTCATTATTTAATTGTGATATTCTATCTGCGACTGCCCCTGTTGGTAAGCCCCCGTTCCTTTGCCAGTAATAATTGAACTTCCCAAATGAGATGTGTGTGGCTGTCTGTCAATGCCTCTTTTAAATTGTCTATGCTTCTTTTAACTGTCAATAAAATATTTTTGTACGATTATGTTTGTCTCTGGCTCAACTGGTGATTAGAACCTGTGCGTGCCTTTAGAGGGCGCTTTAAATTCCTTGGGTGAAATTCCCAAGGTGGCGTAGTCGGAAAGTGATATCAACTTGAGTTTGCTGAGCACGTGTATGATTAGTGCTCCGCCTCACCCTATAGTTCCCACTCTGCCACACCGATTACTGAAATAAGACACAGGTGTTTGTCATTTACACTTGACCCACTTACACACCGCTGTACAGTATTTGTAGTTGTTTTTTCTCTTAACAGTTCCAATTATAAGTTTTATGTAGTTGCTATGATAGATGTAAACGGAAGGCAAAGCTTCCTCCGCTAGCCTGCTAACAAACATTACAGTATTGATGTAGTGTTTACTTTAGCTTGTAAGCTCTCTTGCTTTTGTAAGACTTTTCACCGCTGCTTAGGAAAATTATCCTTGATTTTGTGATCGATTACTGTTTGTATTACCATAGTTTTCTGACAAATATGATTAAATGGTGGATAACATTGTATCTATAAGAGAATGACAAAAAAACCCCAAAAAACATACCATACCATGCATGTCACATTTCCCGTTAAGTGCTGCCAATCACAACACTCTGGGCCAGCTAACAAATTACAGGACATTTCGTATTTTGGAAGGAGGGGCTTCATCAGAAAATGATGCGTTCAACTGGGGAGAGAGGAGCTGTAATAATGTAAAATATGTGAAAAATAATGTGTTTTTTGAACAATCAAGCATGAAAACATATTCTAGTACACCCCACAAACAAAATCAAGACTTCGTAAAAGGGCATAATAGGACCCCTTTAAAGGCATAGTTCACCCAGAAATAAAAATTATGTCATCAATTACTCACTCTCATGTCGTTCCAAAACCATAAGACTTTTGTTCATCTTTGGAACACTAATGAAGATATTTTAATGAAATCTGAGAGATTTCTGTCCATCCACTGAAAGTCTGTTCACCCAAAACATTCATAAAGAGACCGTAAAATAAATCCAAATTAATTGAGTGGTTTAAAAATCTTCTGGAGAGAAACAATAGCCTTATATGTGTCAGGCTTAACAGAGGATGCAGACAAGAAGGTAAGTTTAATGCTTTATTTGCAGGAAGTGCGGAGGTGCAGACAGATGGTGAGTAACAGAAACACAGAATAACAGTGGATGCTTAGCTGGTTGGTAATGTCTTTGTCTTTCTTTCTCTTTGTAGATGAAGTCGGGCTGAAGGCAGAACAGGATGGCAGGCAGGACGGATCGGAGAGGAAGAATGGCAGGTAGGAATCCAGGTAAGTGTACGGGAGTCTGTGGGTAATGTTAAGACGAACATCGACGAGACCAGACAAGGAGTGAAGGGAGAGTGCTGAATATAAAGGGTGGTTAATGAGGGAGTGCAGGTGATGATGATTGGTGATTGCGTGAGTGAGTGCAGGTGTGCGCCACGGAGGATTCTGGGGAAGGAAGTGCACACACAGATGAAGGCAGAGGAACGTGACCGTGACATTACTCCCCCCTCCCGTAAGGCGCGTCCCGCGCCGAAGGCAGCATACGGGAGGGGGGGTGGGCATCCTGGAGTCCGTGACAGGAAGGTGGGACCGGTTCAGAAGTACGGACTCCAGGATGGTGGCAGGACAGACAGAGGAGGTGATCAGGACGGTGCAGACAGAACAGGGGACCATGGTGGTGCAGGCTGAGCAGGGGACCAAGGTGAAGCAGGCTGATCAGGGGACCATGGCGGTGCGGACCCTTCGGGTGGCCAAGGCGGTGCGGACCCTTCGGGTGGCCAAGGCGGTGCGGACCCTTCGGGTGGCCAAGGCGGTGCGGACCCTTCGGGTGGCCAAGGCGGTGCGGACCTTTCGGGTCGCCAAGGCGGTGCGGACCCTTCGGGTGGCCAAGGTGGTTCGGACCCTTCGGGTGGCCAAGGCGGTGCGGACCCTTCGGGTGGCCAAGGCGGTGCGGACCCTTCGGGTGGCCAAGGCGGGGACGACTGATAGCCCCCCCCCCAAAATTCCTTTGGGGAAATATCAGGTTTTAACACTGGACTGGAAGAGGCAGGGGGCGAAAGCGGCTCTGGGCAGGACAGAACCAGTGATGAAGGCGGCTCTGGACTGGACAGAACCAGCGGCGAAGAGGGCTCCGAGCTGAATGGAACCAGTGGCGAAAAGGGCTCCGAGCTGGATGGGACCAGTGGCGAAGAGGGCTCTCTGCTGGGCAACGTTGAGGGGTCTGTGCTGGGCAGCGTTGAGGGCTCTGAGCTGGGCAGCATTGAGGGCTCTGCGCTGGGCTGCGTTGAGGGCTCTGCGCTGGGCTGCGTTGAGGGCTCTGCGCTGGGCTGCGTTGAGGGCTCTGCGCTGGGCTGCGTTGAGGGCTCCGCGCTGGGCTGCGTTGAGGGCTCCGCGCTGGGCTGCGTTGAGGGCTCCGCGCTGGGCTGCGTTGAGGGCTCCGCGCTGGGCTGCGTTGAGGGCTCCGCGCTGGGCAGGACCAGCTGTGAAGAGGGCGCCGAGCTGGGCAGGACCAGCTGTGAAGAGGGCGTTGAGCTGGGCAGGACCAGCGGGGATGGCTCTGTGCGGGGCATGACCAGTGGTGAAAGCTGTGTGCTGGGCAGGACCAGTAGAGTAGGCTTTGGGCTGGGCAGGACCAGCGGAGAAGAGGGCTCTGTGCTGGACGGGGCCAGCGGTGAAGAGGGCTCTGTACTGGACGGGACCAGCGGTGAAAGCTTTGTGCTGTGAAGGACCAGCGGAGTAGACTTTGGGCTGGGCAGGACCAGCAGTGAAGAGGGCTCTGTGCTGGACGGAACCAGCGGTGAAGAGGGCTCTGTGCTGGACGGAACCAGCGGTGAAGAGGGCTCTGTACTGGACGGGACCTGCGGTGAAAGCTTTGTGCTGTGAAGGACCAGCGGAGTAGACTTTGGGCTGGGCAGGACCAGCAGTGAAGAGGGCTCAGTGCTGGACGGGACCAGCTGTGAAGAAGGCTCTGTGCTGGACGGGACCAGCGGTGAAGAGGGCTCTGAGCTGGACGGGACCAGCGGTGAAGAGGGCTCTGTGCTGGACGGGACCAGCGGTGAAGACATTGTGCTGGACGGGACCAACTGTGAAGAAGGCTCTGTGCTGGACGGGACCAGCGGTGAAGAGGGCTCTGTGCTGGACGGAACCAGCGGTGAAGAGGGCTCTGTGCTGGACTGGACCAGCGGTGAAGAGGGCTCTGTGCTGGACGGAACCAGCGGTGAAGAGGGCTCTGTGCTGGACTGGACCAGCGGTGAAGAGGGCTCAGTGCTGGACGGGGCCAGCGGTGAAGAGGGCTCTGTGCTGGACGGGACCAGCGGTGAAGAGGGCTCAGTGCTGGACGGAACCAGCGACGAAAAGGGCTCTGTGCTGGACGGAACCAGCAGTGAGGGCTTTGTGCTGGGCAGATCCAGCAGTGAGGGCTTTGTGCTGGGCAGATCCAGCGGTGAGGGCTTTGTGCTGGGCGGGACCAGCGGTGAGGGCTTTGTGCTGGGCGGGACCAGCGAAGAGGGCTTTATGCTGGACGGGACCAGCGAGGAAGAAGGCTTTGTGCTGGGCGCGACCAGCGATGAGGGCTTTGAGCTGGACGGGACCAGTGATGAGGGCTTTGAGCTGGACGGGACCAGCGATGAGGGCTTTGAAAACTCTGGCTCTGGGAGAACGACGCTCACAGACTCTGGCGGGCAGGCGACTGGCTCTGGCGGGCAGGCGACTGGCTCTGGCTCTGGCGGGCAGGCGACTGGCTCTGGCTCTGGCTCTGGCTCTGGCTCTGGCGGGCAGGCGACTGGCTCTGGCTCTGGCGGGCAGGCGACTGGCTCTGGCTCTGGCGGGCAGGCGACTGGCTCTGGCTCTGGCGGGCAGGCGACTGGCTCTGGCGGGCTTGCTAGTGCTGGTGACTGAATTCAGGATGATGATGGGTGGCGTGGTGAAGATGGCTGGAGATGGTGGTTGAGTGGCGATGTCCTCAACCTCACCTACGGTGAACCTTGAGCCACTCAACCACAATACATGATCTAGATACTGGGCTAATGAGCCTGGAATTGCCTCCGCTGGAGCTTGCTGGTACAGATGGTTATCCAGTCCGCCCCAAAATACTGTTTTTAGGACATCATCTGTCCAGCTTACCCCAACAGAAAGCTCCAGAAAGCCGGTGACATATTCCTCGATTGAGCAGCCATCTTGAAAACAATGAATCAGACGATCCGCTGGGGTTAGGGTGAAGTGAGCAACTTCCATGCTTCTTGTGGTCTGGTCTTCTGTCAGGCTTAACAGAGGATGCAGACAAGAAGGTAAGTTTAATGCTTTATTTGCAGGAAGTGCGGAGGTGCAGACAGATGGTGAGTAACAGAAACACAGAATAACAGTGGATGCTTAGCTGGTTGGTAATGTCTTTGTCTTTCTTTCTCTTTGTAGATGAAGTCGGGCTGAAGGCAGAACAGGATGGCAGGCAGGACGGATCGGAGAGGAAGAATGGCAGGTAGGAATCCAGGTAAGTGTACGGGAGTCTGTGGGTAATGTTAAGACGAACATCGACGAGACCAGACAAGGAGTGAAGGGAGAGTGCTGAATATAAAGGGTGGTTAATGAGGGAGTGCAGGTGATGATGATTGGTGATTGCGTGAGTGAGTGCAGGTGTGCGCCACGGAGGATTCTGGGGAATGAAGTGCACACACAGATGAAGGCAGAGGAACGTGACCGTGACAATATGATAAACAGATTTAATTTAGACTTTTAATTTAGACTTCACTCAAATATGATAAGTGGAAACTCACAATCCTCATTCGAAGCTCCATTGTGCTGGTGGTACACTCAAGAATGAACCTCATTGTTTTTTGTGCGTCCAGCATGCTTGAGCATTCATTAACCAAATTTCAGTCATGACCACTTAAGTCAAAAATAGCATAGACAAACCATTTAGTCAACTTTTATTGTCATATTTTGTTAAAGTTACATTTGGCGGTATGGCTCTGTTCTAAATTCCCCGTCCTTTTCATGAGCTCCATGAAAATCGAAGACAGGGAACTGCAGCAGCTTCTGGGGACAACCTCCCATTTTTTAAACTGGGAGAGCAGCGCAAAATCACCCCATTGAGAACAGAGCATGCATCAATGACAACAGAATGACATTAAGTTAAACACAAGTTTAAAGAGGAGCTGTGGAAGGAGGTGGGCTGCAAAGCAGCGTAGCCAAGCAAGCAGACTGAAGGTGTGCTCGACATCGGCTGTGGCTAGATGTAACCGATTGGCGAGAGTTGAAAACTGTAGTGATGCTGAATCTTTTCTACAGTCTTTTAATAGCTATTGTCTGATTGTTTTAAACAATGTTGCTCCCTTGAAAAGTAAATGCACTTTTCCTAAGAATCCTTGCCCGTGGGTGAATGAGGAAATATTATCTTTCAGGAGAAAGTGCCGTAAAATAGAACGTTTGTGGAAATCCACAAGTCTGGAAGTTCATAGACTGTACTTTAATTGGGTGCGATACCAAGCCTTCCAATGGAGGCCTTCCAACAGAGAGTTTCTGTAATTTTAGGAAACAATCTTGCTGGTGGGTTTGGAGTGATGTGCCCTCACCTCTGATTGTTTCATCTAAACCTTTTCCGCTGGGGAGATTTTTTACAGCATGTGTGGTTACATGTGCTACCAGCCAAGCAACTGCAACCACAAGAAGTGTGGAACCGTCTCTGACGGATGAAGGTATTTTGTGGCCAGATACACTTCTTTCCGTGTCTCAGGGTGAGTTAATTAAGGAACAAAGAGCAGAATGAGTTCCACCATGAATGCGTTATTTTCACAGGTAATGTCCGATTTGGGAGGGGGTACTGATCAGGAAATGGACTAAGCTAGACTAGGCTAAAGCTTTCATGAAGGAACCAGTTGTTCAAATAGTAATTCTGACGCCGGTTCGTTCAGTGGTGTTAAAACACGCTTATGATGGGATCGGGACTGCAGACTGGAGATCGGGACTGGGAGGAGGGCTTTTATGTTAGCGGCAAGAGAAGCAACTCACAAGAGTACTGAGTTTTGCCCGAATTAACTTGTTTTTGGGCATACTGTTCATGGGCCTTTAGTTGTTCTGCTAGATGGCTGGGTAATGAGCCACCGAAGAAGTTGACTGAAGATATTGATGGTTTTAAAAGACGGCTTTTTGAGGCTGTTAAGCTGGCAAAGGAAACCTAAATCAGACGCAATCAAAAATGAAACATTTGTATGACCGCAGAACTAAGCATCGTTCCTTTTGTGTTGGGGATCAGGTGCTGGCTCTGTTGCCTGTGGTCTACTCTCCTTTTTAAAGCTACATTTGCTGGTCCTTATGTCATTATAAGACAAGAGTCTGATGAGAATTGTCATCGCTACGCCAGAGAGAAAAATTAAAACCCAGTTATGTCATGTGAATTTGTTCAAACCGTATTATGTGCGAGAGGAATTGGCATTGTCTCATGAAATGGAACCAATTGCTTTGTCTGTAGATCGCGGTTTGTCACGGGACAATTTGCCTTTGACACATTATGAGGAAGCCATGGAACCTGAAGATTGCGATGTCCTCGCCTAAGTAACTCAGAAATTTTGAGACAACTCTTCCACGATTGGCCGAATCCACATCATGACAACGATCAGCTCTTTTCATGTAGTTGCGATGTTATATTGTGTCATGTTTATCAAAATAAAACTGCTAAAAAAATTTAGACCCTACGGTGACGCATTGCTGCCACATACATATTATTTTTTCCACTCAATTATGTCGTAATAACGAGATCTTATGTCGTTAAAACGACATATTTTCTCGTAATAACAAGATCTTGTGTTGTTAAAACGACATATTTTTCTCGTAATAACGAGATCTTATGTCGTAATAACGAGATCTTATGTCGTTTTAACGACATCTTTGTAACGTAAATGACTCTGGGTTAATGCGAATTAGCTCAAGGATATAGGGAATTTTGGAAATATTAATAATCATAACTCATGGTCATAATTCATAAATCGTATATACATTTACTTTATCAATTATCGGTATTTACCTCTTGACTGGCCTGGTCTTGTTTATCAAATCAGTCACTTGTCCAGCAAATATATGTAAGATAGCTTATCACAGTTCAGCCAGGGTATTACCGTATTTCCAAACTCCAAAAAAGTTTTATCTTCTGGCCATGAACATCAAACTTTCTGAGTTTATGAATTAAAAACTACTCAAGGTAGTCTATAATATCGAGCTTGTAGCTTAGATCTTTTTCATTTCATTGACTTCATAAAAGTGGGTTTTCAAACACAGAGACAGTAAAAGTATAAATGGATTTTAATAAATGCAAAAACTAGAGAGATTATATGAGCTACAAATATAAACGTTTGATGCTGAGAGGCAGGAAGCACGGACGGTGTCCTGTTTCTGCTGCGTCTTCCGGTGTCGCGGGAAGCTTAAAAGGCTCCCTGAATGTAACGTTTACCGGAAAATAAGATTCATCTTCCGTGAAGGAAGAGGCAAATATATATAACTTAATTGCAAAGAACGGCAGCTACGACTCAAACATGTGTTGGTCCGAGGGAGAAGGCCGGAGCCTTTTCAGATGTTCCTTGGAGAAGTGTTGCGCGGGGGAGAAGAGTAAGAAGGGTGAGAGAGAAAAAAAAAGTGAGAGAGAGGGTCTCTACTTTTAAAGGACATCTGCTTACGCCCTCTTTTTGGGACAACAGCAAATCGGATCTTCTGATCTGAAGCGGGAAAAAGTTTCTTTGTCTCTGGGGAAACACCCACTCGAGTGAGTTATGGTGTTGTCAAATTTGAGAAGATTTGCTCATATGAAATGTGTCAAATGATATAAATTACTGCAGTTGGCTATCGAAATTCAACTCCGTTAGATTGAGAGAATTACAGAGATATGAAACACATCATTTGGAGATTATAGGAACACAAAGTTACATACGGTATGCATCTTACAAACATTTTAAAGTTTGATTAACACACATTTAAAGTTTGTTCCTTCAAATAAACATCATAAACAAAGTGAATATAACCTAGGAAACGAGTATATGAAATATGACATGCTTATATTCTAAGTTTAATGTTCAAAGTTCATGTATGTGTGTGCGTTTAATGTGTGTGTTGGAATGTTGCGCTCCCTGTTATCTCTCTCTCGCAGAGGAGCTGCTGAAGCTTGGTGGTCAAACTTTATGACCTGCCAATGAGATCGGGTTACAGGATGCGATTCTACTGGGAGAACATTCTTCAAAAATACATTTCAGAGCCAAATACTCGAAGATCATACCTATATGATCAAAACAACATTAATCACACATACATACAGGAAGGTCAGATACCAGTCTGAGTTACCTACATTAAAAGGATATTTTTATCCTTAAGTTAAACAAAGGATGTTTGTGTGTGTGTGTGTGTGTGTGTGTGTGTGTGTGTGTGTGTGTGTGTGTGTGTGTGTGTGTGTGTGTGTGTGTGTGAGGTGACTTCTCAGTCTGGAATGTCACGTGATTCAAAGGCATGTGTTTTTTTAGAGAGAGAGGGGGTTTTAAACAACAGGGTACCTTCTGAGGCAATGTGTGACTCAAATGTCTCTCTGGAGAGCCACAAAGATGCCATTATGACAGTCCAAGCAGACTTAGGGGCGTCAATCCAGACCTCTTGTTTTCTTAGACACTGAAGGATGTGTTTGCGAGATCGGGATTCACTAATTTGAAAAGCAGCTGACCGGATGTCATTGTCATTGTTGCTACATCTTTTCTCATAATAACGAGATCTTATGTCGTTAAAACGACATCTTTTTCTTGAAATAACGAGATGCTATGTCGTTAAAATGACATCTTTTCTTGGCCTTATAAGGACATGTGTAGTCATGTACAAAATATGCCTTTATCCATATAAAATTGATAGCCAATCATGTCTTTATCATACTTCTACGTTCAAAAAGCTGAAGCAATAGCAGCCCCCAATGGACATTCATGTTAAAAGATCAAATTCTGTACACACCTTATTAATAAAGCATGTGTAGCCTACATATTAGCAGATGAGCCCAAAATACGAACATTGCGTTTAATTGGACATTAGGCTAAGCATTTTCCTCCCATAGAAAACCCTTATAATAAAGAAAAAGCTTAATGTGGCTTAATAGGCTATTTCAGTGATAAAGATCAAATGCTGTACACACCTTATTAATAAACCATACTATCCTACAGAAAAGCAGATGAGCCCAGAATATGAACGCAACGCATTTAATTACACGTTAAGCATTTTCCTCCCATAGAAACCCTTTATTATAAAGAAAATAAAGGTGGCTCTTAACATGCTTTCTATGGGAGGACGGCATTGCGGTGCACATCAAATCTTTGAATGGTGTTCAATGCAAAACAAAAATGAAAAATATAAGTAGCCAATAAAATAAACAAATTATTGTGGCATTAATTAGCCCACAAACAATATTTATTTTAAAGCCTAAATTAATTTATTTAAAGAAAAACACCAGCATTGGGCGTTTATCTGTATAAGCTAAGTGTTGTGTTTCAGCCGCCCTTTTCAAACTGGCGCAAGAAAATGCAACAGAATTTGATTTGTTAAACATGAAGAGGACTGTCTGGCATGGCCGCTCACTCTAACGTTAACCTAGATAAATGTTCGCTATTATTAAGCACATATCCAAGAGTTTGTGCGGAGTGTGCACTGCATGACATGGAGGCGCCAGTGCCATCACTCGCATTTTCCTAGTGGAAACAACTTAAAATACTACATCATTTCTGGTCATACAGAAAAGAATAATACATCAGTTCAGTTGCAACTTATTTTATTTGTGTAAACTCACAACAACAAGAAAACGTTGTGCTTTTGTAAAATGAAAGAAAACGAACAGGGCGCGCTTTCATGATATCTGTGAATTGGAGCGTGTCTCAAAAATTAACTGAAAACAGTGTATAGACAAGCCTCACAGACATGAGAAATATAGCTATCTACTGTATATAAAGCTTATAAAAAATGTCCACCATCGAAAAAAATCCAATCGAAAGCAAATACGTACGGTAGCCTACCATCTGATTATGTAATCCTGTCCGTATGAAAGGCGCATCTAAGCTACATTACAGAGGAGATGTATGGAGATATGTTTGCAGGCAGCCTACACTGATTTAAAAAAGACTAGTTTATTAATAAACAATTAAAATGCTTCGTTATTTTTTTCAGACGAATTTATTATCATTAGCCTACTTTTGCCGGTGCTTTGCGGCAAGTTTTATGTATGCGCTTGAGCGCGTAATATAGGCTATAGCCTATGCACCCAGGATTGAATATAAACGTGCGATTAATCCTAATTGGTTAAATGAAAAATCTTTAGTCTATGGCAACTCTAATCAATAGCCTACATTTAATATTTGACATTATTTAATTAGTAATTAGTATCCAGGTCTTTACATTAAATTAGTTGAGTTGGCATAATTAGTTAATGTACTAATAAAATAATAAAATAAAGTTTAAATTAAGATAGCCTACTAACCATATATTTCTATATAACGTTGAGTATTCCACCACACAAAGGACTGTTTATAAGGTGACAATCCATTTTTCTTCTGTTATAAAGACGAAGATTGACATTTCGTTAATTAAACAAAATAAGAACACAATGTTGTAAAAAATAAACAACTTAGGCTATGTTCTGTTAGATGTGTTTTGACTACTTTTTAATTATTTCTCTAGGTAATGAAGATATAGCCTATTAACAAAAATAAATCTTATATATAATATATTATATAAAAAAAACTTATAGGCCTATATAAAATATATTTTTAAAAAAGGGCCTCATTGATTAATTTTGCCTGGGGCCCCCATTCAGTGTTCACCTCTGATTGGGGGCTGCTACTATTTGCTTAAGCTTTTTGAACGTAGAACCCCTTTGAACAAAAGGCAATAATATAATAGATAACAATAAACCAATTTGTATTGCATGGATGTTTTGTATTCATTTCACTCTCCTGTTTTAACACACACAAAAACAATTTCAAACAACCATTTGATAAGAAAATAATTCACAATCAAAAGAAAAGAAAGTAAAGAACTTATATATATATATATATATATATATATATATATATATATATATATATATATATTCAACAAATTCTTTGTGACATCAGTTCAATTAATTTAACAATGTTTCAAGAGGTACCTCTCCTATACCTGATTCATTCAGCCAAGTTCTCGTTGACCTTTAAACAGTAACACTATGAGTTCAACACGCATTGATTCAATCTACACAGTCCAAACATTCAGTGATTCAGTTTAAACAGCTCATACACTCAGGTTCTTTCTCACTGTTCAATGATTCAGTGACTCAATTCAAAACTCTTCATGATTCGTTCAACAGTTCAATACTCAGGATCTCTCACTGTTCGACGATTCAGTGACTCAGGTCAAACGCTCAGGATCTTTATCAATGTTCAATGATGCAATGACTCAGTTCAAACACTTAATGATTCGTTCCACAGTTCAAACACTCAGGGCCCTATTTTAACGATCTGAAACGCAAGTGTCAAAGCGCAAAGCGCAAGTAACTTTGTGGGCGGGTCTTGGCGCTGTTGCTATTTTCCCGGCGGGATAAATGACTCTTGCGCCAGGCGCAAATCTAAAATGGGTTGGTCTGAAGTAGCTTCATTATTCATAGGTGTGGTTTGGGCGTAACGTGAAATAAACCAATCAGAGCGTCATCTCACATTCCCTTTAAGAGCAGGCGCGCTTTGTTCTAAAGCGGATTCCTATTATAACGGCGGATTTGCCAGGCGCGCGCCAGGAGCGGTTCACAGCCAAGGAGACCGACGCTTTCGTCAGGGACGTTGGGGATGGAGAAACACACCCAAATTAACTTTGGTTAAAAAGGCGTATAATAATTTGGGTAAATGTGTAAGCTAGATGTATGCTTTTATAATAAATTGTCTATCTATCTATCTATCTATCTATCTATCTATCGTAATAATGTATGATTTGCAAAAATGAAAACTGCTGCTTCTGTGTAGATGAGAGAATCAAAGTGTATGCGCGTTGTGCACACGCTACATTGATTATGGCCAAGCATGCACCCTTAAAATAGCATATGAATAACATGCGCAAGGCGCCACTGACTTTAAACTATTTTTTCCTGGTTAGTGGCGCAATTGTTTTCTAAACCTGCAAAATAGCATGAAGGAACGTTTGCGCCGGAACACGCCTCCTTTTTTGCGCTGAACCGCACAGGGAGCGCAAGTTCATTCCCTAGTTTAGCGACGTGCTTCTGTGGAGGGAAAAGCGCGCTTTGCGCGGGTGCAAAATAGGAATGAAACATGCGTCGGTGTACAAAGTCAATTGCGCTGGGTGCAAGATAGGGCCCTCAGGGTCTCTCACTGTTCGACGATTCAGTGACTCAGTTCAAACGCTCAGGATCTTTATCAATGTTCAGTGATGCAATGACTCAGTTCAAACACTTAATGATTCGTTCCAAAGCTCAAACACTCAGGATCTCTCACTGTTCGCTGCCAGCGTTGATCCGTAGCGAACTGACATGAGTCAGGCTCAATCACTGTATTAGACCTCCAGTGTTAGTCCATATTTCACATCTCTAACTTCCGAGATCAGACGGAATTAGCGTGTTCAGGGTAGTGTGTCGGTAGTACATCCTCTCTAGCTACCCCTTTTTCATTTTGTTTCTTTGCTTTTACACTCACAACTCTCTATGACAACATCGCCCTCCTGTGGACATCACAACCCTTTTTTGGTGACAACTTCCAGTTCGTCACAGGCTTATGTTGAATTTTATTATTGTACAAACAGACACTGTATTTAGCAGTACATAAAGTATTAACGTTTTATGAAAGTGTATCTGAAACATCTGTGTATTGACAAATATTGCATTTGTTACACTTCAGCTGTGGTAAAGTATGCAAACACTACATGAGCAGTCACTACGGGAATCAGAAAGTGTCTGACTTCACATCTCTGTTTTCAGCTCCTTCCCGCCTGAACGCGGCAACTCTTGCTGATCGGTTACATACAGCAGCAGCCAATGTCAGACACACCTATTGTGTGCTGAACCACCTGAAATACTTACATGACTTTTCTAGCACTGTTTCAAACAATATTGCATCTATCTTATTATTCCTCTGTTCCTTTGTTTCCAATCTTTCATTTGAAAGCCACATTTCTAGCATCTGTAAAGCCGCATTCTTCCATCTTAAAAATATATTTAAATTACGACATATGCTTTCAATGAAAAATGCAGAAAAAACAGTTGGTTCACACAATCTCTTTAACCTGGCATTCACATAGAACATTAAACATTCCTATTATTCAAATCAGTTAAATGATTATTAGGCTGCATAAATTAGGTCAGCCAGAACCGGGAACACTTCCTATAACACCTGATGTACTCGTTACATCAGAAGAATGGCATCTACGCTAATGTTAGTCTTTCTGTTTATTCCAAGGTTTACTGTAATCAGCCAGATCTGGGCCATATCCAGATCAGCTGGTGGACCTGTGCGCAGACACGACCCTAACGCATGATGTAGTCAGCCGGATCCGGGCCGTATCCAGATCAGATGGAGGACCTGTGCCTAGACACGACCACAACGCATCCCTAAAGTGTCAGCAGAGATTGTGTCAACTATACTCTCCTCTATTAAGGCCTCATCGACACGACAGCCATCGGCACTAATCCTCAACAAACCTGTCTCCATTCCGGCGTGATGACTCCGATCTTCAACCAGATGGAACTGGATAATATTCTGAATGGTCCAATCCAATCTGACTTCTGACCTATAATGCTGCCTGAATCATAATCATACACTGTTCGTTGGCCAGAGGAGAAATGAAAGCTTTAGCATAAAGTTCTGCCAGGAAGACTTAATTGGTGCGTCACTTGACCTTTTATCTATCCAATCACATTCCAACACTTGTGGTATAAAAGATCGGTACTTACTCATGTTTGAGTTCGCAGATGCTGACGCTCCAATTCAGTTGCACGCGTCACTTGCCGACTAAAAAATGTCTAAAGACACGCAATTTGTTTGCGTCTACTCCGACTCTGACGATGATTTTGTCTCACCATCTCCTCCTGCTGCACGTCGCAGCTCACGTATTCAGAGCCGTATTTCTCCATGGGCTCAATGTTCATCCGAGGATATAATTAAAGCTCTAGAGGAAGCTAGCATACCGGTTAGTCAAGGCCTCTCCAGAGAGGATCTACACCTTCTGGCCCAGAACGCTTTTGGTATTCCACCAGTTTCTATTTCTTCAAAAGCTTCAACTTCGGGAGCTCAACCTAAACCAACCAGCAAGAAAAGATCTGCTAAATCATCCTCACCTCATCCAGCAAAAAGATTATCAATACCTGCTCGGCCATCATCTTCTCCACAAAGTGTTGAAACTTCAGATACGAACTATGATCTTTTTTCTGCAGTTCAAAGCCTCGCTCAAACAGTCAAAGGATTGGAATCAAAAATGTCGTCTTTCGAACATTATTTCACAAATCCCAACCCTAGCATAAACCCGGCTATGATCTCATCAGTGATTCCTCAGTTCCATCCTCTCTCTACCGGATCAAGCAACCCTTCGAACAAGCCTTCTACATCTTCTATCCTGCCTACTCCTCTACACTCGATTCAGACACCTTTTCAAGACGTTCCTGCACCTCCGGCTTCCTCAAACTTTAACCTCTCCACAGCGGCTCCTGCTCAAAATTTCGGTAGGCGTTTTGTTTCGCCAGCTGCTGTAACTGTGTCTCCTCACCTAAGAAACAACATCATCCAAGGTAAGGATGTTAATCTGGCTACTTTATTGCTTCCTTCACCCGCTGCAGACAGAAAAATGGTTGACTGTGGTGACGTGGCAGTTCTTCTTAAAACTTCAGATCCTCGCCTCCAACGCAATCTCTCGTTTGGTGAATTTGTTATTGCTTTCGGCATCTACAGAGACATTTTGTGCCAAAGTTTTCCAGAGAGAAGGGAAGAGTTAGATCTGTACTTATCTATGATTGCGGATTTCAGCCAACGATACGGGGGTACGTTGTTTTACGAATACCACAAGTCACTTTCTGCCAAATCTGCTTCATTCATCGCACTCTTCAATTCAAGAATAGACTGGTCAGTTACAGACACGGAATTGCTCGTCCGTCATTTCGGCGGCCAAAAAATCTTGGCGTGCGCTATTTGCAGCGCTCACGGCCATTCGGCTTCATTCTGCTCTAAAGCATTCGGATACAATGATCCGGCTACTGTCCATGGTGCTGAAAAAGTAAGACCCTCTTCGGACAGCAGAGGTCGCCATATCGCAAATTTCAATGGGGTTCCTATATGTTCTCGTTTTAATGAATCTGTTTGTTCATATCCTAATTGTAAATTTCTTCATATCTGTAGCTCTTGCAAGGATCCGCACCCGAAATCTGTCTGTCCACGCCGGTACAAACCTGCAGCCAAAGGGAAAGCCCCAAATCAGAAAAAATTCTGAATAGCCACCCTTCTACTCCTGTTAATATTCCGAATCTGTCAAGCTACCTCTCCTCTCACCCTGATCCGGTTTTCGTGGATTATTTAATCACTGGCTTGTCTCAAGGGTTTCGGGTGGGAATTCTTTCACAACTCTCCGCCTCTTTTGTTGCAAAAAATTTGCAATCAGCCAGAAATGAACCCGATGTGGTTTCAGCACTATTAGAGAAAGAGGTTAATAAAGGATATGTTATTGGCCCTTTCGCCTCTCCTCCTTTTTCTCCATTTCGGATTAATTCTATCGGCATTGCAACGCGCAAATATTCTGGCAAAAAACGTCTCATTTTTGATATGTCTTCTCCTCATTCCTCTAACATAGCAAGTGTCAATGAATGTATTCCCCTCACTCCCTTCTCTCTACATTATGCCTCGGTCGATAATGCCATTCAATTAATCAAGTTAGCTGGCCAAGGTGCTTGGTTAGCTAAGGCTGACATTACAGACGCTTTTAAAACCATGCCAATCCACCCTTCTGACTGGCATCTTTTTGGAGTTAAATGGAATTCTAAGTTCTATTTCGCCGTAAGGCTCACATTTGGGTGCAGAAGTAGCCCTCACATATTCAACAGTCTCTCCGAAGCTTTGTGCTGGATCCTGTTGAATGTCTGTAAACTTCCTTTCGTTCTGCATTTGCTTGATGATTTTTTGTTGATCGATTTTCCTAATTCTCGTTCTTCCGTCCTCGATGTTCTCAAACAAGTATTCAGTGACGTTGGCGTTCCTCTCTCCGCAGAAAAAACTTTGGGCCCCTCTACTTCGCTCGAATTTCTAGGAATTTCTCTCGATACGGTCAATATGCAAGCTTCTCTTCCTCATGAAAAGCTCGTAAGGATCAGATCCATTCTGGGAAGTTTTTCCTCTGTACACATCGTTTCGAAACGTGAGTTACTTTCCCTGCTCGGTCACTTAAATTTTGCCATGAGTATAATTCCGCAAGGAAGGGCTTTTATTTCTCGTTTGCTAACACTGGCTCATTCTACTCAAGACCTAAGTGATTTGCTTCAGTTAGACGAAGGATGTTTGTCTGATATAAAATTTTGGACTCGGCTGTTAAATGATTGGAACGGCATTTCTTTTTTTTACAATGATGCTTTCGAATCATTAGCAGACCTACATCTATTTACCGACGCCGCCCCATCCGTTGGATTCGGGGGGTTCTTTCAAGGTCAATGGTTCGCAGAGAAATGGCCAATCGAGTTTCCCGAGTCTACTTCTGGCTCAGTTTCTTCCGCGCTCTACGAGCTTTATCCTATAGTTATAGCCAGCTTAATTTGGGGTCCAGCGTGGTCAAGGAAACGCATCATGATGTTCTGCGATAACGAAGCCGTCGTTGCCATTATTAATAAAGGCAGATCATCTTGCCCGACGATCATGCCTTTCGTGAGACGCCTTATATGGCAATCAGTTATCTTCAATTTTATCATTAAAGCTGCTCATATACCCGGTCACTCCAATGTCATTGCTGATGCATTATCTCGTTTTCGTTTTCAGACTTTCAGACGGCTTTGCCCTTCAGCCAATTCGGATCCCACACCTTGCCCTCCCCTATCAGCAGCAGTGTTAAATTAGACGACTTGGTTAAGTCAGCCAGACGTTATATGTCTAAAGGAATAGCTCCTTCTACCTATAAAGCTTACACTTCCGCTTGGTCTTCTTTTTTAATGTTTTGCTTTTCCTTTCAGATTCCTTTATTTCCTATTTTGCTCACGACTGTCTGCTCCTTTCTAGTCTTTAATTTTGAAAAACGAAATCTTAAACCTTCTTCCATTCGCAAATTACTCGCAGGCATTCAATTTTATGCAAAATATTTTAATCCTGATTTTCCTAGTCTTTTCTCTGCTACTTCCATTCGGCTATTGCTTAAAGGCTTTAGTAAATCCTCTAGTAATTCTCCAGATAAACGGTTGCCTTTTACTTTGCCGTTAGTGCAAAAACTAATTTCTTCTATCCGTAATGGCCTATTTTCCAACTATACCAGTATTTTACTAGAAGCCGTGTTTCTAACTGCTTTTTACGGGTTCATGCGTCCGGGGGAATTTACTTCTGCAACCAATCAATTTAATCCTGCCCACGATCTTTCCTTCTCCGATTTATGTTTCTCACCTAATTTCTTTACACTTTTTCTCAAGCACTCTAAAAATGATTCTGAAGGTCTTGGAGTCACACTAACTATTTCTAAAATTAACAACAATTTCTGTCCCTTCTCATCCATGCTTAAATTTCTTAAAGTTCGTCAGAGATCATCAGAGCATTCCCCCCTATTTATCCTCCTTAACGGAGCACCCCTCTCTAAAGCCTGGTTTAGGAAACACCTAGTTGTTGTCCTCAAAAGCTGCAGCCTATCTCCCTCCCAGTATACCGGGCATTCCTTCAGGATTGGGGCAGCCACTACAGCAGCTGAACGTGGCATCTCTACTGCAGCCATCAAGATCCTGGGCAGATGGTCTTCTTCTGCATTCAAGTCTTATATAAGACCTGATTCAAAAATCATCCTTGAAGCCCAGCAAGCTCTCCAGTAATGGCCAGGTAAATCCCTATGCATCTACTGGTGGTGGTATAAAAAAAAAAAAAAAAAAAAAAAAAATTTATGTGGTCTAACAGACCGTGTGGCCCTGCGGCCTTGTCTCTGTGGTCTAGCAGACCGTATGGCCCTGCGGCTTTGTCTCTGTGGTCTAGCAGACCGTGTGGCCCTGCGGCCTTGTCTCTGTGTGTGGTCTAGCAGGCCATGTGGCCCTGCGGCCTTGTCTCTGTGGTCTAGCAGACCGTGTGGCCCTGCGGCCTTGTCTCTGTGGTCTAGCAGACCATGTGGCCCTGCGGCCTTGTCTCTGTGGTCTTGCAGACCGTCTGGCCCTGCGGCTTTGTCTCTGTGGTATTGCAGACTGCGCGGCCCTACGACCTTGTGGTCTAGCATATAACAATTTTAGATGTGTCAGCAATGGATAAACATTACGTTTATGAAGCAGATATTATATGCTCAGGCGTAGCTCACATCTGCAAATTATAACTTCAAGTAGTTCTATTCATGAAGTGGCCTTTTACCAGTTAGCTATCAGCATGCAGCTTTCCATATTTACGCTTACCATGTTAATTCCTGTTCTTCTACTTTTTAGGAACTCCAGGATTCAAGACCGGTGGGTCCACTTTATTTACCATTTTTTTGGGGGGTAGGCTCCGTCCTGGTGGAAGAAATCTTCTCCCAATTTTTGGGGGTCGGCTGCGCCCCTGCCTTGGTCTTCAGGCAGGATATGCAGAGTCCGGACCCTCAGATTGCGAGCTACGGACGGGGCCTACGCCAAAGAATCTTATTGCTTGCTTGGTTGTTAATAAATGGATAATTGTCACAGTATTTATTCTCTGAGTCTTTCTGGTAGAAATGAAAGCTTTAGCATAAAGTTCTGCCAGGAAGACTTAATTGGTGCGTCACTTGACCTTTTATCTATCCAATCACATTCCAACACTTGTGGTATAAAAGATCGGTACTTACTCATGTTTGAGTTCGCAGATGCTGACGCTCCAATTCGCCACCATCCTCCCCACCACCTCCAAGTCAAATCCTTCCCTCCAAGTCAAATCCTTCCCTCCATCCTCCCCACCACCACCAGGATGGTCCCTTCCATACCTCACAGGGGGTCGGCTGCGCCCCTGCCTTGGTCTTCAGGCAGGATATGCAGAGTCCGGACCCTCAGATTGCGAGCTACGGACGGGGCCTACGCCAAAGAATCTTATTGCTTGCTTGGTTGTTAATAAATGGATAATTGTCACAGTATTTATTCTCTGAGTCTTTCTGGTAGAACTGGCCCCCGACTGAGCCTGGTTTCTCCCAAGGCTTTTTTCTCCATTCTGTCAACTGATGGAGTTTTGGTTCCTTGCCACTGTTGCCTTTTTCGCCTTTGTCACCATTGGCTTTTGGCTTGCTTAGTTGGGGGCATTTAATTTAATATTTAATTTAATATTCAACAATATTATTGATCTGCCTGCAATGACATCATTATATTAGAACTGAACTGAGCTGAACGATGACATCACAGTTTTCTCCAGAACGGCTATATATATAAATGAACTAAATTAATAACTTTTTTACAAAAAATGAAACATCACTGAACTTACTTAGCTGGACTTTGACGCTATTTTCTTCTGGAAACAAACTTTATTGCATTATTTCCTGTTATTTCTGTAAAGCTGCTTTGAAACAATCTGTATTGTAAAAAGCGCTATATAAATAAATGTGACTTGACTTGACTTGACAAGAGTGGATGTCTGTTTATCGTAGGAGAAGCACAACAAAATAATGCTCCACGAAAAATAAATATAAACAAGAGTTCGTTGTTAGCTGCCAACAGCACAGCAGCTCCAGACAAACAATGACTCTCAAAACGTACTCTGTTACTACCGTAACCTTGGTTCCCTGAGAGAACAGGAACAAGTACATCGTTGCTAGACGCAAATGGGAAAACTCCTTTTTTTCTCCAATTACCGAAGATTATAGAATAACGCAGTGAAACTGCATGAGCCAACCAATGGCTGAGTAGCGGAGCTGCACAAACCCATGGAGAGAGAAACCCGTCAGAGCCCGCCAAAATGGGCAGGGATATCCTTCTATATAAGTGGGCAATCTTCCATAGGGAATCAGGTTAATTCGACTGAAGTGACAAACGCAGAGTCATGGCCAAACGCATGATAGCATGGCCGAACTCGTTCCCATTATCTTATAGAACCGAGGTTACGTTAGTAACTGAGTACGGTTATGGTATGATACGGTTCACTCGTACTGTGTCGCTAGACGCAATGGAAACCCAGTTAAATTTCACTGTGCTTGGAACTGCGGAACGGCAATTGTTCTGGCGCCCTTTCCCAGGGCGCATGAATAGGGTGCCAAGGCTAAAAAAGGGCGAAATAAGTCAAAGACAAGGGACTCTAACCACTACCTGTTGGAGTCGCATGAAGGGTTCTAGCGGGTTGAGCTGACGTAGAGGTCAATGCCCAGCTTACACAGACAGGACACAAGCTTGTAGCGCAGGGACATCCATGTTATAGAATCTGGCGAGTGTGGATGGCGAGGATCAGCCGACCACCGCACAAATGTCGCCAACTCAAGGTTTCAGTAGGGGCCGTATGTGCAGCAGGCCCAGCTAAAGTACTGGTGATGCAAAGGCCATGAAGCCCAGCATCCTCTGAAATTTCCTGAGGAAGCTTGAAAGATGCCGCGAGCCATTGAATCATCAGGGCTCATTCTGGCATAAGCATGGTCCGCATTTGGGTTGAATCGAGAACTGCTCCCAGGAACGAGATTCATTGCCTGGAAGACAGTCTCTTAGCTGTATTGATCCTGAGTCCCAGGCATTCCAAATTGCTGAGGAGCACGGATCTGTGAATGTCTAGCTCGGCCTCCAACTAGGCAAGAACAAGCCAGTCATCAAGGTAATTCAGGACTCACATTCCCTTCTGTCAGTCTGAATGGAAGGACCGTATACTGAAAGTATGTGTCTTTCAGATGCACCCAAAAAAAATAAAAAAATCCCCTGGGCATACTTGCGAGATGATTTGTTTCAACGTTAACATCTTGAATTGCGTAGTTCAGATGTCTGAAGTCAAGGATGTCAAGGCCACCAGTCTTCTTTGGAACGAGGAAGTAGACTCGCTGAAAAATAAGTTATTTTAAAGAATGTTGGTAACCAGACAGTTGACGGTAGCCATTGATATCCTATTTGTATCCTGTTATGGAAATGAATGGCTACCATCAACTGTCTGATTACCAACATTCTTTAAAATATATTATTTTGTGTTCAACAGAAGAAAGAAAGTCATACAGGTTTGGAACAACATGAGGGTGAATAAATGATGACATAATTTTCATTTAGGGGTGAACTATCCCTTAAAAATAATTTTTTCTTTGAAAAAACCTAAGCTCTTTTATTTTTCAAGATAAGATTGTTACTTGAATGCTACATAGTTTCATGGAAAATGAACTGAGATATAGTTTATAGTAACTCAGAGATGTTAATTCCTCTTCTTGAAGAGTTTAGTTCCAACACATCTGCTTGGAAGTTTTCATTGATCCTAATGACCTTGATTAGCTGGTTCAGGTGTGTGTTTATTTATGGTTGGAGATAAACTGGGCTGGAAAAATTGGACACCCCTGCCATAGTGCTTTCTTTTGATGTAGAGGCATTAATAGATTTTAGAAAAAAAGAAAAAAGAAACAGAATTTAATGATACAACTTTTTTTTTTAAAGTGAAACAAATTGTGTTTAACATTCTTGAATGTGACTGCATGACAACTGAATTGACTTGTTCCCTTTCAAGGGAACTCGCGATGCGTCAATGACACTTTGGGAACACTCCTGCGTGATTGCGTCTAAAGCACTTGTGTCAACTAGTCCAATGGCGAGAGTGGGCGTCACGGGCGGGTGATGTCACGACCAGGAAAGGATAAAGCACATCCGGAATAGAACTGCGTTAGCTTCTATGCCTCAGCGAGCGCTCTGTGTTACATACTGTCTGTCTTCCTTATTGTTGTCTGTCACTATATCAGTCACAAGCATAGATATTATGGCAAACAAAACAACCTTAGATCGTGTGTTCCTCCGTGCCCTCTTTCTTTACGGGTGGGGATACACATGATGTATGTGTTGTTAGTTTGGAATGGAGCATAATCTGTCAGTGCTCAAGGGTGCTGACTACGAGCATTGCGAGTTACAATCGATTTACTCGCTCCATTCCCGCTTGTCACTCTTTGAGGAGGTGTTCAGGCTCGAGTTCCTCGCAGTACCAGCCCCGTTGTTGCCGAGGCAGCACGGAAGCTGGTATTTTGGGGTTCGCAAATGGCTCTTGCGGAGGGGTTAGAGATGGGCTCCGCCTTTTCTCTGCCTTTACCCGGAGGTTCCAGCACTCTCTCTCTGGGATTGGAAGCCCACGCCTCGGCTTCTTCCGCCCTGGTTAGAGAGCCCGGTGTTTCAGCAGTCTATCTCTGAGGAGGTAGAGGTGCTGAGCATCGATGCAGGGGAATAAAAACTCACCACCCTCATCAATTAAGAGAATCATGTAGCTCTATATAAAAATGAAAATAGTGGACGGGCTATGTTCATTCATAAACATTACCAACGTGTGTGCACTATATCGGGAGTTCCCTTTCGAGGAAACTCGAACTGCTTCGTATGACACTTTGGGGGAAACTAAGCCAATCCTGATAGGTGTTGCGTCATGACGTAATGTGTGACAGCATATGCGGAAGCTATAAAAGGACGCCGGCACACAACAGAGATAGCTTTCTGTTCTTCAGCAAAGCGCTCTCTGTCTCTTGTCTGTCTTATTTGGTGTTGTATTGTCTCAGTCACAAGCACATACATATTATAATGGCGAGCTCAAGCAGTTACAGGAGGTGTGTGCATCCCTGCCTGGGAGTGCAGCACGCGTGGGCAGCTCTCGAGGAAGTAGACGTGCTCAGCATCGAAGGCGGGGATTTTGGAGATGACTCGCCACCCCATGTCCCCACATATGAGGAGCTGGTGGAGGTTGTCTCAATGAGTTGTGTAAATCGTGGAACAAGCCACGCTCGACTCGCGTGTCCAACCCCCCTGTGTTAAACTACAATAATATCTTGGGTGGCGAGAGAACGGTTATGGGATGATGCCTCGGGTGAAACAGCCGCTTGCCACCAATTTAGCCCCAGAGTCCGCATCATCCCTAAAAACCCCGGTGCTGCCCACTAAACCATGCCGTGATACATCTTTGTTAGTGGGCAGGGCTTATATGGCTGCGGGTCGGGCTGGCGCTAGTCTGCACACAATGGCAGTACTTCAAGCATACCAAGCCGACCTTCTTAAAGATATCGATGAGGGCGAGGGTCCAACTCCGGAGGACATTGCGGAGTTGAGGAAGGCTGCAGACCTGTCTCTCCGAGTCACCAAGGAAATGGCCCGTGCAATCGGCCGTTCCATGGCAGCAATGGTGGTCTCGGAGAGACATTTATGGTTAAATCTGTCGGGCATCAAGGAGAAAGACAGGGCTTTCCTCCTTGATGCCCCGATTTTGCCTTCTGGCCTATTCGGCGACTCAGTCAACATCGTCGTCGACAGGTTTCAGGAGGTGAAGAAACTGCAAGGTCTGCAGCCTTCAGACAATACCTCCCTCGCCGCTCGAAATCTAAGAAGCTTGCCCCCAGCGGGCAGCCGCAGCCATCCGCTAGCTCCTCCGCCTACAGACAGGCGCAAAAGGAGAGCGTCGCTTCTAGAGCCCCCCCTCAAGGAGCCTGGGGGCATAGACGACGCTCTCAGCCGAAGCCTCAGCCTAAGCAGGGCGACCTGAGGGCCATCCTGCAAGTGAAGAAGGCTTCGACAAAGAGGTCCTAGCCAGCCTAGCCGATGTCGACTTCCCGCCGTCAAGTGCGCTACGGGACGCATCGGTTTCCAGCGAACGCGCCCTGCACTGTCCGCCCCACAGGCTTGCGGCCAGGCAGCACTTGCGTCCGCACATCGAGAATCGTTTTCAGTCGAACCCTGCTGGAGATCCGCTTCAGGGGGCCAAGAACAAAGCCCGATTAACACCCGAAGCCAGTCTCGAGAGCTGGTTCCCTTAGTAGAGTATTTCGATGCACAGAAAAATCTCACGAATATTTCTCCTTAGGCTCTGTGCACCATTCAAAAGGGGTACACACTACAGTTCGGTTCCCACCCTCTAAAGTTCAAAGGGGTGGTCTGGACTGTAGTTGACCCAGAGCAGATTCGGGTATTGGAACAAGAAGTAAACTCTCTGCTGGTAAAAGAGGCTATAGAACGTATTCCTCCTCCAGACAGGGAGTCCGGGTTTTACAGCCGCTACTTCATAGTTCCCAAGAAGGATGGGGGGTTGCGTCCGATAATAGATCTCAGGCACTTGAATTGGTCTCTGAGGAGATTCAGGTTCAATATGCTCACTATTCCCATCATCGTGAACCAAATTCAATCCGAGGATTGGTTTGTCACGATAGATCTGAAGGACGCATACTTCCACATTTCCATCCTTCCATCTCACAGGAAGTTCCTGAGGTTCGCTTTTGGGGGCGAAGCGTACCAATATCGGGTTCTTCCGTTCGGCCTAGCTCTCTCCCCTCGCACATTTACAAAATGTATGGACGCAGCTCTAGCACCGCTGAGGCTTCAGGGTATCAGCGTCCTCAATTATATCGACGACTGGCTGATTCTGGCCCAGTCACAAGAGCTGGCAGTTCGGCATCGAGATGTCGTCCTTGCCCACATCCAGAGCCTGGGGTTGAGACTCAACACAAAAAATAGCATGTTGGCACCAGCCCAGAGAACCACGTTCCTGGGAGTGGTGTGGGATTCGGTCACGATGCAGGCACAATTGTCTCCTGCACGGATCGAATCCATCCTGGCCACGTTGACCAGGATAAAGCTAGGCCAGGCCATCACTGTAAAACATTTTCAGAGAGTGTTAGGGCTCATGCCAGCAGCATCCAACATCATTCCATTCAGTCTCCTGCAGTGGTGGTTGAAAACCAAGGGGTTCTCCCCGAGGGGAAACCCATTTCGCATGATCAGGGTTACGCGCAGATGCCTTCGTTCCCTATCTATGTGGAAGAAAGCTTGGTTTCTGTCCCAAGGTTCCCTGCTGGGAGCGTCATGTCACCGGAAAGCCGTTTCGACAGACGCCTCCCTCACGGGCTGGGGTGTGGTCATGGATGTCTGCTTTACGAGAGGTCTATGGCAGTACCATCATTCCTCCTGGCATTTAAACTGCCTGGAAATGTTGGCGGTGTCCCGAGCTCTGAGGAGCTTCCTGCCGGACCTCAAGGGTCATCACGTCCTTGTGAGGACGGATAATATGTCGGTGGTGGCCTATATAAACCATCAAGGGGGTCTGAGGTCTCGGTCTATGCAGACTGGCGCATCAGATCCTCCTGTGGTCCCAGGGGAAATTGTTGTCTCTCAGAGCAACATACATCCCAGGGAATCAGAATCAGGGAGCAGACATACTGTTGAGGCAGGGGATGAGGCCCGGGGAATGGAGACTCCATCCCGAGGTGGTGGAGTCAGTATGTCAGAAGTTCGGCCCAGTGGAAGCGGATCTATTCGCATCTCGAGAGACGACTCACTGAGGTTCTCCCTCACACATCCAGCCCCGCTGGGGTTGGATGCCATGGTATAGACGTGGCCGAGGCTGCGTCTGTATGCATTTCTCCTGATCGCTCTGCTCCCGGGAGTTCTAGAGAGGGTTCGTCGCGACGGGATCAGTCTATTATTGGTAGCCCCATTGTGGCCGGCCCGAGTATGGTTCTCAGACATAATATCGCTCCTGGATGGCCCTCCATGGGAGCTTCCCATCAGGAGGGACCTGCTGACTCAGGCAGAGGGTTCAATATTTCACCCGCTCTGGCCTCGCTCAGGCTGCAGTGCATACGCATTCTGAACTACATCGACGACTTGCTAATTCTGGCGGAATCAGAACAGTTAGCGACCCGGCATCGAGATGTCGTCCTCGCTCACATAAGACATTGGGGTTGAGACTCAATGCCAAGAAGAGTGTGCTTTCTCCACTACAGAGAACCACTTTCCTTGGTGTGGTATGGGATACATGAGACCCTTGCAGTGATGGCTCAGAACCAGAGGGTTCTCCCCGAGGGGAAACCCACTTTGTACGATCAAGATCACACGGTGGTGTCTCTGCACCTTGGTTATATGGAGGAAATACTGGTTCCTATCCCAGGGTCCCTGGAGGAGTCATCATCTTTCTTGGCACATAAACTGCCTGGAGATGATGGCAGTCTTCAATGCGTTGAGACATTTCCTCCCAGACCTGAGTTACCATCATGTGCTTTTCCGTACAGACAACACATCGGTGGTCTCTTACATAAATCGGCAGGGGGCCTGCATGCAAACTGGCGCACCAGATTCTCTTGTGGTCCCAAGGGAAGCTGCTCTCCCTGAAAGCAGTTTATTTCCAGGGCATCAGAATGTAGGAGCAGACATCCTGTTCGAGGCAGGGGCTGAGGCCTGGGAAATGGAGGCTCCAGACCGAGGTGGTGGAGCACATTTGGGGGGTTTTATGGCCAGGCACAAGTGGATCTCTTCGCGTCTCAGGATATGACACACGGTCCACTGTGGTTTCCCTCACACACCCAGCTCCCTTGGGGCTGGATGTTATGGTATTGACATGGCCGAGGCTACGTCTGTACGTCTTTCCCCGATTACTCTGCTCCCAGGAGTTCTGGAGAAGGTCCGCCGTGACTGAATAATTCTACTACGAGTAGAACCGTACTGGCCGAGCTGACTCAGAGCTCCCTCCACGAGGAAACTGTATATATTAAGTGATGGGTTTTCACTTCATATTGCGGATCTCGGACAGTGGAGCCCAGTTTACTGCCCGATTGGTACAGTGCTGGAGTTACTGCAGGTTCGTTTTTCTGCAGGGTTATCCCCTTTCACACTGAAGGTGTATGTGGCGGCCTTAATGCCTACCATGTCCCTTTTGGTGGTATTTCCCTGAGGGGGGGGACCTTTGGTCGTTTCCTCCGTGGTGCTTTTAGACCAGGACAGGAGTATGGCGGCTTAGAAGCCTTATTATATATGTAGATATCCCTGTAGGATGTGGTATGCGGCAGGCTTGTCCTCTCCGCTCACATTCGTAAGGTTTTACAACATCGACCTGGGCGCATCCCCAGGTTCTCAGGTGCTCTTGTCTTAGTTGTGCAGTATTCACACAGACAGGCTCTGGTTCGTATTGCATTTTTGGTATTCTCGTTCCCAAAGCGTCATTGACGCATCACGAGTTCCCTCGAAAAGGGAATGTCTCAGGTTACGACTGTAACCCTAGTTCCCTGAGAAGGGAACGAGACGATGCATCACTTTGCCATACTTCCTACATCCCTGTGATCGACTTGCTTCTGCCCTTTTCGAAGCTAGCGTGGTTCTATTCTGGATGTGCTTTATCCTTTCCTGGTTGTGACGTCACCCGCCCGTGATGCCCACTCTCGACATTGGATTAGTTGACACAAGTGCTTCAGACGCAATCACGCAGGAGCATTCCCAAAGTGTCATTGACGCATCATCTCGAATCAATTAAAGTGTAATGTTGATTCAAAAGTAGGGGTGTGATGAGATCTCGTGCCACAAGATCTCGCAAGACTAAAATGTGATGAGATTTCTCGTTGAGTGAAAAGCTCTCTCGCTATATCGGAGCGTGAAATTAGCATAGAATTTGCCACCGCTACGTTCACGTTACATTACGGTTCCCACCGTGGCACAACCTCCACTGTCGTTTTGCTGTTTTCAGAAAAATAAAAACCATTATAAATGATTGAAACGTCTGCTCTGCTCATCCAGCACGAGTTGCAGTCGCACACAGTGCAGCAGGATCACTGATCGCGTGACAATGGCGGAGGATTCGTTGCGCAACAGAGCCTAAGCGTCTGATAAATGTCTTATCTTGTAGAAAGAGTTTGTGGCAAAATCTTTTACAGTGCTTGTATATTGTTGTCTTTCAATCCATGTGATAATTCTGAAATGATTGAATTATAAACTTAAATGACATTCATTACAAGATTTTTAGTTAAAACATTTCAAAATGCTCCTGCAGACTATTTTTCCAGTCATGAATTTTATCATTGAGGATTTCTATAAAATAGTGTGCAAAAATTTCATCTCGTCTCGTTCTCGTGTACCCAATCTCGTGTGATAAGTGTCTCGTCACACCCCATTCAATAGCATTACCATTGTTTTTGTTTTTTTTGTTTTTTGTTTTTTTTAAATTGTTTTCAACAACAAACCATTGTTTCAACAACAAACGTGATATTGAACTATCACCATTTCATAATGTTGATTCAATGATAGTATCATTGATTTTTTTATGGAAATCTCAACATTGTTTCAACAGTAACTGAGGGTGCAAAAGTGATGTTAAAAAAATATCACTATGTAATGTTAAATAAATAATATTACCATTGATTTATGGTTGAAATATACGGAGCCCCGCACATGACATGCAAGAAAAATAAAGTAAATTGTGTGCACAATTTACTATTTCGTTCACTCGATTTACTAAATTGTGCGCCCAATTGTCTCTAAATTGTCTCGTTCCCTTCCCTTACACTCGATTTGCTAAAACGTAGGGATAATTTATTTATTTGTTCCCACGATTTATAAATCATGCGCATGATATAGCAAATCAAGGGTATGAAATAGTAAATCGTGCACGATTTAGCCTACTATTTTTTTTTCCTGCATGTCAGGTGCGGGGCTCTGTAGAAATCTAAACATTGCTTCAACATTAATTGGGGGTGCAAAATTGATACTGAAGGAACATCACTTTGTAACGTTAATTTAATGCAATTAATGTTGAGCCATCAACATTGACTTAACATTGTTTCAATGGTTGCTTACTACCTGGGTTAAGCACAGTGTGTTAGAAGCAGAGCCGGACAGTAACTGAGTACATTTACTTGAGTACAGTACTTAAGTACAATTTTGAGGGATCTGTACTTTACTCGAGTATCATTTTTGGGGAGTTCTCATGACTTTACTCAAGTACATTTGAGAGGCAAATATTGTACTCTTTACTCCACTACATTTCTATCCATAACTGTGAGTACCCGTTACTTCTAAAAAAAAATAATAATAAAAAAAAAAGGAAAAAAGAAACATCTCGGAAACCCTCTCAAACGTGATTGGATTGTGCAGGCGCCACTGATTGGGACAGCCTATCAGTAATCACCTTCAGCTTTCCGCCAAAGTCAACTCCATGGTCAGATTTAGATAAGAGATGAAACCATGGACGAAACAATGGATGAAGACGCAGCAGGTCCATCCTGGGAGCAATATTTTTTTTCCCAGGATGGTAGGGGAAGACTCATGAATATTCATTAGGGAAGTCATCCCTGATTGGTCTTAACCCCAGTGACAGGTAGTTTTAGGGGCGGGGTTATGGAGGTCATAAGACCCCCAGTGACGGGTAGGTTTAGGGGTGGGGTTAGGGGTAGGTCATCAGACCAATCAGGGATGACTTCCCTAATGAATATTCATGAGTCTTCCCCTACCATCCTGGGAAAAAAAATATTGCATCCCGGGAATGTGCCAAGCCGTGGCCCCACCTCGCCAGACTATTTCAATTTTCTGAACAAGTTAATGATAGTTTTCGCTTCAAGTGTTTGCTGTGTTTACCAATGGAAGCACTGTGGCAGTAGTAATGCAATATTTAGAAAATGTACTCTTGTACTCTTGATACTCAAGTACTTTTAAAAACAAGTACTTTAGTACTTTTACTTAAGTAGACATCTGACTGTAGTACTTTTACTTGTACTTGAGTAAAATTTAGCAAGGGGTATCTGTACTTTTACTCAAGTAATGTAGCTGTGTACTCTGTCCGCCTCTGGTTAGAAGCGACAAGCATGTTGCCAAAAAATGCCAATTCTGAGTGGTTATCCTTGTGTTTCGCCTGCTTTTTCAGATTACTCTGAATTACTCTTAAATTTGTTGTGAATTTACAGCCTTGGACTGATTGCTTGTGTTTGACCCTGCCGGTTTTCACATTACCTGGATCTAGCATCTTGTTTGTCTTAGTGTAGTTTCTCCACCATGAGCAATCTGTTTCCACTCTGCATTATTCTCAATAAATATGCTCTCCACATGGAGCCAAATGTGAACCTACCTAGTGCCTCATTTTGAACATATTTCAAATTACACTCCGAATTCTGTGATGTCCTCTAGTTAAAGGTGCTATCATAAATGCATTCAGTTTTTAGTTTTCATTTGAACTATAAATATAGATACTCATGGGAAACTCCTCCCGTTATTTATTAGTGCAAACACTTTATTCCTCATATTATTTTAATAAGCTTCACATTTGGCTTTATATGTTCTGTCCTGATTTCACCACTTTAAAATGCTGGGGAAAAAACCCACAATAATAAAAAAAAAACATTACATCCTCAAAAGGTGTTACATATAGACATATGTACACATAGGTGTCTGCCAAAATTTCATTTTAAGAAATGGATCAGGGGGTCATGAATCATTTTGCAGGATTAGGATAAGTGTAACTTCACTTATTGCAATAAAAACTCACAATCAGCAGCCTAGCTGCTCATTGCAACGTATTCTATGAATAGTTTTTTTTTCCCAAAGGGGTTATGACAATGTCACAGAAAACAATATAAGCCACACATTAAAAGGCAAAAACAAGTCATACTGTTTGACCTAATCATTATTGGGAGGATCGTAGGCAGGGTGAGGCAAGATGCTACTGTTACATTTATAAAGTAAATCTCAATACTGATAAAGAAGGTTGTTACTTCACATTAGACAAATTTACCTTTGTTCATCTACAATTATATGTGTGTGTGTGTGTGTGTATGTCTATATATATATATATATATATATATATATATATATATATATATATATATATATATACATATATATATATATATATATATATATATATATATATATTATTTATTTATTTATTTATATATATGTTTGTGTGTTAAGCAATGTACTGTATTTCATTAAAAAAAAATACCACAGTATATAGACCTATGAAGTTTTACACATGAACATGCACAGGAAAATGCTGGATATGAAACAGGGAATTTCTATTAATTTGTAATGTGCATTTTACACAAAGAGGTAAGGTAATATGTTTAAGAGTATATGTAATTAGTAATGTCTATTTGTTATTATGTTTGCAGATTTTGTGTACAGCAACCAATGGACAACTTGACATTCACAAACAGCATTCTCCTCGTGGAGGGACTGAAAGTTACACCTCAGTCATCTCAACCTGTTTTCATCCTCCTTCTCTTGGCTTATGTCTTTACAATGGTATCAAACATTGGACTTATATTTCTGATCTCAACAGAGAAGAATCTGCATGACCCAATGCATTTTCTGTTCTGTAACTTGCCACTGAATGATATACTAGGGACCACTGTCATTATGCCACGCTTGCTGCAGGACATTTTAAGGGAAACCTCAGAGCGCAATATATCATATGCAGAGTGTGTTATTCAAGCTTATTTTGTGCATGTATTTACAGCAGCATGCCACTATGTGCTGATGATCATGGCCTTTGACAGATATGTGGCTATATGTAATCCATTGCGATACACAACTATAATGACCAATAAAATGGTTATTAAACTATCAGCATTTGCTTGGGGCCTGGCCATTCTTTTAGTGACAATTATGATAGGACTTACCTTGCGTCTGTCTCATTGTAGGTATAAAATTGAAAACCCTTTCTGTGACAATGCCTCGCTGTTTAAACTGTCCTGTGAAAATGTGGTCATAAATAATGTGTATGGACTTGTTTATACTGTCATTGTACTCAGTCTGTCAGCGCTGTGTATATTCATTACATATGTCAAGATTGCTACTGTATGCATAACCAGCAAAAACAAAGCACTTAACAGCAAAGCCATAAAAACCTGCAGCACTCATTTAGCTGTTTATTTAATCATGTTTGTTTCTGGAGCCACTTTTATTTTACTTCATCGTTTTCCTGAATATTCTGATAGCAGGAAACTAGCTAGTATAATGTTTCACATTGTACCATCAGGATTAAATCCCTTAGTATATGGTTTACAAACCAAAGAGATAAGACAAAAGATTGTAAAAAACTGGTGGAGAAAAAAGTGAATTCTTCAATGGATTATATATTTTCATAACATAGGAAATATTATTTTAAAGGATTTTGTGTATGTGAAAATAATATTTGAATAATATTTAGCTAAGAATAACTGTAACACTGCAAACACTGTAACTTTGTTCTGTAATCAAATCCTTTTCAGTATTTATCAGGTGTTTGTATGAGAATTGTTGACTTATAATGTAAACTAATTTAAATTAAGTTGTAAGCACATATTACCTGGAAAAAAGAAAATAAACGACAAGAAATAAACTACATTTGGCTCATTACAAGCACAAAAAGCAACTTTAAAAAAAAAACCTTACAAGTCAGCCCCAATTTTGGCAAGTGATGCAAACATGACATACCCAAAATTAAAAGGTTGCTGCTCATAAGTAATTCTGAATAGACACATAACCAACATATATTTAGAAACCCAACCCTTAAGAGTTTACAGTTCGACTCTAAATTAATCAGACTGTTATTAATATTGAGATATATAAGCTCAAACATAAAAACAAAAACAACAAATATTAATAATATATTTATTAAATGTATAAAAAATATTATGTGAATGTAGGATTGCAACTTATAACCACAACTAGAGTGTAGCCACAATTGTGGTAATGCTTCATTTCAAATCTGAGGATGATATCTCTAAAATTATGCGTTTTATGATGCCTATTGTGAGACCATGTCAGGGGAGACTTTGGAGAAGTTTTAGAGAAGGTTAATAAGATTCTCATCAAATATTTTATTGCCCTGTAAACACCCATTTACAGTCTTTGACTAATGTCTAGCGAGGAGAACTGAAAAAGATTTTGAAATATGTTATATTTAGCATTTTATATGAAGCTATGGGCTATGCTTACCTTTACCTTTATTCTTTATTCATATAAAAATACCCCAAATCGCACGAAAATCACACACAAACCACATATACTTCAATCGTGCATTTATTAGCTTCTTGTTTCAGGTGAAGAGATGTCACTTTCGCTTTGTTATCACGGATGTCCCACTTTCGCTTTGTTATCACAGATGTCCAGAATGAGGAAGTGTACACAAGACGCGTCATGCAGAAGAGGCAGGATTATGGTCACTTTGAACCATGTGAGATGATTGACAGCTGTACAGCAAATAGGCTTGTTCGACTTGAACCGGCGCTGCACAGACCGATCGGTTTATGACATCAAAGTACCGCAAGAGCAAATCAAAAGCATAAGGAGCCGTCTACTCTCTATTCGCTCTCGCGGTATTTTGATGTCATTCACCGATCGGTCTGTGCAGCGATGGTTCAAGTCGAACAAGCCTAATGATAGAGCTCTGATGTCATATCTGACGCAAATCAGGAAGAGGAGACCCATATCTAGCTCTGATCACTGTTTGAGCTCTTCAGATCGCATAATTCAGTGGAAAATAAATAGAAATGTTATTCTGTATAACAAAATATTTTTCGAACGTGTGATAATTAATCATTATTTCTCCAAATATGCGCACCATTGGACTAATATCCCTGGCAGATGCTGTATATTGCATGTATTTGAACACAAATAAACCGGAGAAGACGTGAATGAATGTTGTGTGAGTGATGATTTCTATTCAAAATAACGATCGTTACAGATTAATTATTTTGCACTCCTGGCATAAATTAAAAAATGAATGTTACTGCAAATCAGTTTAATCATAAACAGTGGTCAAATATCAAAGCGGGAGTAAAATCGCGGAACCGGAATAAAGGCCTCATAGGCCATGAAGCTTAATCGGTAGAAGAGACCACTTCCGCCTTGTATGAAAAAACGCAGAGAGCTGTAAGGATGCTGTATAAAGACATAAGCAGAAAGCAAGGGAAATGTGAGAGAGTGAAATAATAGACCAAGAGGGGAAGGATGCAATAGGCCACATGGAGACGAGGCCACATGGAGACTAGGCCACTTGAGGCCACATGGAGACAAGACCACTTGAGGCCACATTCTCCCACGGCCCTCGGCCTGCTCGTCACAATGAGATTGCTGTTTTGTAGAACCGCCACGCGCTGGTTTCCGTGGGTCACGCTCTGGCGCGGCCGCCAGATTTAGTGAGATCAAAATCAGCGACATGATTTTGTGTCGTTATGGTTGCAATCGAGACGCAGGTGAGTGACGCGTTTCTGTTTGCAAAACCGAAGCATAATTCAACGTTGGTTCAACCTTGACATACAACCTTTATTCACCCATATTGAAAGAAGAGACGGTGAAACAACATCACAACATCAACTGTTAAACAACGTCACAACATCAACAATGAAACAATGTCACGATATCAATGGTGAAACAACATCGCAAAATCAACGTTGATTCAATTTGCAAAATCGAAACATAATTCAATGTTGATTCAACCTTGGTCCCTGATGTTGATTCACCAGTGAATCAACGTTGAAATGCCGGCAGGGAATCATCAAGCTGAAATTCGTGTGTGGGACCAATGCATTTTTATGACCGTGTCATTTTCCGATGAAGCCCCTCCTTTCAAAATACTAAATGTCCTGTGATTTGTTAGCTGGCCCAGTGTGGTGTTGTGATTGGCAGCACTTAAGCGCTTGTTCGGGAAATGTCACGGCCCTTCATAACCGCAAGCTCTACTCAGATGCAAATATTAACAATGGCGTCAATTTCAAACCATTTCGAGCCCGATTCAGACTCTTACAATTTTAACAAACAAGATGATTGTGCTGAATGGATTTCAAGCAAGGACTTTGCAAGCACGGATTTCACAGTTTTATGTTTGTTTTTGTTTTTTTCTAATTATAGATACAATGTTATCCACCATTTAGGCAAGGCAAGGCAAGGCAAGTTTATTTATATAGCACATTTCATACACAGTGGCAATTCAAAGTGCTTTACATAGAAGAAATTAAAATAAAAAGAAATAAGAATAATTAAAACAGTTTAGAAAAAAATAAAAAATAAAATACAGTACAGTACAGACAGTCGGACGAACATTGGCACAGTGCTCATTCATTAAATGCATAGTTAAACAGATGTGTTTTTAGTCTGGATTTGAATGTGACTACTGTAGGAGCACGTCTGATCTCCTCTGGAAGCTGGTTCCAGCTGCGGCTGGCATAATAGCTAAAAGCGGACTCGCCATGCTTAGAGTGAACCCTTGGTAGTTCTAGCTGATATGATCCTAATGATCTGAGTGATCTGTTGGGTTTATATTCTGTGAGCATATCTGCAATGTATTGAGGTCCTAGGCCATTAAATGATTTATATACTAGTAATAATACTTTAAAATCAATCCTAAATTTAACTGGGAGCCAGTGTAAAGACCTGAGGACTGGTGTGATATGTTCATATTTTCTGGTTCTGCTCAGAATTCTGGCAGCAGCGTTCTGTATGAGCTGCAACTGTCTTATGTTTTTTTTTGGGAAGGCCAGTGAGGAGTCCATTACAGTAATCCACCCTGCTGGTGATGAAAGCATGAACAAGTTTCTCTAAGTCTTGTCTGGAAACAAAGCATCTAATTCTTGCAATATTTTTCAGATGATAGTATGCTGATTTAGTTATTGCTTTGACATGACTACTGAAACTAAGGTCTGACTCTAGTGTCACACCAAGATTCCTGACTTGATGTTTAGTTGTTTGACCCCTAGAGTGAAGGTATGCGTTCACCTTGAGAACTTCATCTTTGTTTCCAAATGCAATGACTTCAGTTTTGTCTTTGTTTAACTGAAGAAAGTTTTGACACATCCAACTGTTGACTTCATCAATGCATTGGCACAGGGAGTCAATGGGGCTGTAATCGTTAGGCGATAGGGCTAAGTAGAGCTGTGTGTCGTCTGCATAGCTGTGGTAAGCAATTTGGTTCTTTCTCATTATTTGGCTCATTGGGAGCATATACAGGTTGAACAGGAGTGGCGCAAGAATTCAGCCTTGAGGGACTCCGCATGTCATGGACGTCCACTCAGACTTATGATCTCCTATACTCAAATAAAAACCTCTCCCATTCAAGTATGACCTGAACCATTTTAGGACTATCCCAGAAAGCCCCACCCAGTTTTCCAGCCTGTCAAGAAGTATGTTATGATCGACAGTGTCAAATGCAGCACTGAGGTCGAGTAGTACCAGCACTGATAATTTGCCTGAATCAGTATTTAAGCGAATATCGTTTATTATCTTTATGAGCGCTGTCTCTGTGCTGTGGTGCGGTCGGAAACCAGATTGAAAATTGTCAAAGTATCCATTCGAGCATAAGAATTTGTTCAGCTGATTGAAGACAACTTTTTCAACGATCTTGCCTATGAAAGGAAGATTTGAGATCGGCCTATAGTTGCTTAATATGGTCTTATCCAGATTGTTCTTTTTCAGGAGGGGCTTGACAACTGCAGTTTTCAGGGAGTTTGGAAAACTCCCAGAGAGTAGTGAGGCATTTACCACTTCTAGAAGATCTGCTTCTAAACTGTTTAACACACTTTTGAAAAATGATGTGGGAAGTGTGTCAAGAGCACAGGTTGATGTTTTAAGGTGCTGTACGGTTTCTTCCAAAATTTTGCCATCAATTTCTTTGAAGTCAGACATAGTAACTAATTTCTCAGGTGGTTTGATCTGTCTGACCTCAGTGTAACTCAAGGATGTGCTGATCACCTTTCTGATATTATTGATTTTCTCAGAGAAGTAAGAGGCAAACTCACTGCACTTGTTGTCTGAGAGCATTTCACTGGGAATCTGGCTTGGGGGGTTTGTCAGTCTCTCTACAGTAGCAAAAAGAGTGCGTGTGTTGTTTAAATTACTGTTTATAATATTTGAGAAGAAAGTCTGTCTAGCTTTGCCTAGTTCCATATTAAAAGCATGGATGCAGTCTTTGTAGATGTTATAATGGACTACAAGTTTTGTCTTCCGCCACATGCGCTCTACTTTTCTGCATTGTCTTTTCATATTTTGCACTGCTGTTGAGTTTCTCCAATGTGCTTTTTGTCTGCCGCTCTTCTCCTGACTTTAACAGGAGCAATATCATCAATTACAGTTTTAACTTTTGAGTTAAAGGAATCAAGGAGAAAATCAACAGAGTCTGCAGATATGCTTGGTGTTAAGGATATAGCCTTCATAAATAGTACACTAGTGTTCTCATTTAAGCATCTCTTCTTGACAGACACAGATCTAGCTTCAGTGGCAGGAGAGATCAATATATCAAAGAAAATACAGAAATGATCAGACAGTGCTACATCCTTAATAACAATCGATGAAATGTTTAGACCCTTACTGATGAGTAAATCTAGAGTGTGTCCACGATTGTGTGTGGGTCCATGTACATGCTGAGTCAGATCAAAAGTTTTTAAAACAGTATTGATTTCTTTTGCCATATTGGTTTCTGCACTATCTATGTGGATGTTAAAATCTCCAGCAATGGCAAAACAGTCAAACTCTGAGGTAATTGTTGATAACAGTTCTGTAAAGTCCTCAGCAAAGGCTGGAGAGTATTTTGGAGGCCTGTAAATAATGATAAGTAAAATGCGTGGAGCACCTTTCAACACAATACCCAGATATTCAAAAGACAAGTAATTCCCAAATGATATTTGCTTACATTGATAGATATCTTTAAAAAGAGCAGCTAGACCCCCACCTCTCTTAACAGCTCTGCAGACACTCATAAAAGTAAAGTTAGGAGGGGCTGCTTCATTAAGGATTGTTGCACTGCAGCTGTATTCTAGCCAGGTTTCATTTAGAAGCATAAAATCCAGATTGTTTGTGGTTATTAAGTCGTTGACTAGAAGTGATTTATTTTTAAGTGAGCGGATGTTAAGGAGTGCTAACTTAACAGTCTTACTTTTCCTTCAGCAATATTAGTTTGACGTGTAATAGGCACCAGATTAGTTGGGTTTGCTGTACGGCTATTGAAGGCCTTAGACTTTCTATCTTGTAATAGAACAGCAATAGAGGAAGATACAGGCACACTGGGTTCCCGTTTGTTCTGTAAACATTTGAGAAAGTTACTGTTATCAAAACGGGGACCCGACACATATCACTGAGAGCTGGTATCAGTTGTTTTTGGTTCACCTCGAGCAGATGGAGGAGGGTGTGGGCCCTGGCGTTGTGGCAGAGGCCGAAGAGCTCTCACAGGAGGAGGGGGAGGGCGAGCTGGGCCCGCAGGCTTGGGTGGTAATGGTGCCTGTCTTTTTTTGGTTGGTATCTGGGGGCTCGCAGCAAAAGAGTGGGATAGTCTGGTTCCAGCATGCACTAGTTCTTCCATTTTCTGTGAGAAGCACAGAAGTGGCGATGCTGATGCTGGGGAGAGAGAGAAAGTGTCTGGTGAAAGGGGCTGTTGCTCTGGTGTTATCGGAGGCTGTGATATGCTGTCCTGGCTTCCCTGGCTGTTTTCCAGGAAGTTGTCCTTGGGTGATGAATCTTCAAGCAGTTCTGATATGACTGTCTGTGGTGAGCTCTGTTGGCAGAGCTCAGCTGAGATTGTGTCCGTGAGCAGAGGTTGTTGTGGCGGAGTGGTGTTATCATGTCCATTTTGCTGCTGAAGTGAAGTCCTGTGGTCATTAATACTGTGTCCAGGTGTGTGTGTGCCGTTCAGATTGAGTGGATTGGCACACACTGCTGAAGGATGATTGAGGGAGAAGTAGATATTGTCCTTTAACACTCTTGAACCAAGTTTGTTTGGGTGATGGCCATCCCGATGAAAAAGTTGTCTCTGACTCCAGAAAAGATTGAAATTGTCAATGAAGTTTACTCCTTTTATATTGCAGGTTTTTTGCAGCCACGTATTAAGCCCAAGCAACCGTGAAAACCTGTTTGTTCCTCTTGCTGGGAGTGGTCCACTGATGTATTTTTGAACTTTCAGTCTTTTAAGTGTTTCAAAAAGTTCATTGAAATCCTTCTTAAGGAGTTCTGACTGCTCTTTATGAATATCATTCTTCCCCACATGTATGATGAGTCGATTTGCAGTCTTATGTTTCATCAGAATGTTCTGAAGTTCCCTGTTTACATCAGAAGTTGTTGCTTGTGGAAGGCAGCACGTAGTTGTATCCCTGCTGCTAATGTTTCTGATTATGGAGTCCCCCACTATCAGAGTGCCGCTGTCTGCTCGGCCTTGAGCGCCAGTTAGCATCAGTGTTAGCTACTGGCCCATTCAGTCTGAGTTCGATCACATTCATCACATTTGGGGATTCCTCATTTACATTCATTAGCACTTCAAATCTGTTCTCAAGATGTATAGGCGGTGGTAGGAGACCAGTGTTTGCAATCCTTGTCAGAGCTGTATCTGGGGTAGAGGATGCTACTGCGGCAATATGTGATGCTCGTGACAATCTGATGTCTCGAGTGCCTTTGGGTCTCGCTCCCTGTTTGTGCCATCGATTAGTAAGTCGATCAGCTTGTTTCTCTACCTGTCGAGGAGCACTAGTTTCATGGGACTCACCGGTATGCTGAGGGTGTCCAGGACGAAGCTCTGTTGTGTGCTCCGTCTGGTTTGGTGGTCCCGTAAGTAACTTTGTTTCAAGAACTGCAATCCTTTGTAAAAGTCTGTGGCAGTTGGTGCAGCAAGAAGATTCCAGAAGAGGCATTTTCTCTTATCCTTGAGGCAGTTGTGTTTTCCTTTCCCGGAATGTAAGCTGGTCGGGTAAAAGAATTCTGCGTTTTTGTAGTAATCCAAACTTTGTCGTCTAAGCACTGTGCTGATTTGCTGAAGTTAAAATTAGGTGATAAAAGGAAATAAAATAAAGGAAATAAAATAGGAGATAAAATGTAAAAGCGATAGAGCAAAGCGCGGAGCAGTAAGCAAGAGCGTCCGAACAGTAGCTGAGCAGGAAGTGTCATTTAATCATATTTGTAAGAAAAATATGGTAATACAAACAGTAATCGATCACAAAATCATGGATAATAGTGGCGGTGAAAAGTCTTACAAAAGCAAGAGAGCTTACAAAAGCTAAAGTAAACACTACATCAACTCTAGAGAGCAGTATCATTTGTTCTGTTGGACTGAGTATATTGAGGGGCTGAAACAAGTGACTTTTGTTTTGATTGTGGAAAAAGAGAATAAAGCACAAGTCTCAGTTAAGCTGACCCTTGTCCTCTTCCTTCCTTATTACTGAACTCATTACACTGGTAATCCGAGCAGCCACGCCGCTCGGATTGCTTCATATGAGACCGCTTCAGCTGTGGCTTCGCGATCGAGTCCCGAGGTGGGCATGGCAACACGGCAGACCTTCACCCCGTGGATGAACCTCAGCTTTCTACAGGCCGGAGTGCCCTTAGAACGAGTTTCCAGGCATGTTGTTCTCTCAACAGATGCCTCCACCACGGGCTGGGGTGCCATGTGCAATGGACATGCTGCCGCGGACTCCTGGACAGGACCCCAGCACCTTTGGCATGTCAATTGCCTCGAGTTGCTGGTGGTATGTCTGGCTCTACACCGCTTCCGTGCGTTGTTCAAGAACCAGCACGTACAAGTCCGCTCAGACAATACCGCGACAGTAGCATTCTTTAACTGACAAGATGGTCTAAGCTCCCGCTGTATGTCACAACTCGCAGACCCTGTTCAAGATCAGGGAGGACGAGGAGCAGGTCATTCTGGTTGCGCCTCATTGGCCCACCCGGACCTGGTTCTCCGAACTACTACTCCTCGCGACAGCACCTCCCTGGCAATTCCTCTGAGGAAGGACCTCCTTTCTCAGAGACGGGCACCCTATGGCACCCTCGTCCGGTTCTGTGCAACCTCTACGTTTGGCTCCTGGACGGGACGAGGCAGGTTTGAGTACCCTACCACCACCGGTGGTGGCTACCATCACTTCCGCTAGAGCATCGTCCATGGGACCATGATGTCCATGATGCCTACGTGTTGAAGTAGAACCTCACCTGGTGCTCTTCTCACCAAGAAGACCAAAGAAAATCGATACCGATCAGTATCGTGCTTTACTTCCTGCAAGAAGGGTTGGACTGAAGGCTGTCTCCCTCCACCCTCAAAGTGTATGTTGCCGCTATTGTCGCACATCATGATGCAGTTGAAGGTAAGTCTGTGGGGAAGCACATCCTGGTCATCAGGTTCCTGAGGAGACTGAATCCGCCTCGCCTTCCTCTCGTACCTCTCAGTAGTTCTAAATGCCCTGCAAAGTGCTCCCTTTGAGCCTCTGCAATCAGTGGAGCTTAAGTTTGTGTCAATGAAGACAGCGCTCCTGGTTGTATTAGCCACCATCAAGAGGGTCGGGGACCTGCAGGCATTTTCGGTTGACGAAGCGTGCCTGGAGTTCGGGCCGGCCTATTCTCATGTGATCCTGAGACCCCAGCCTGGATATGTGCCCAAGGTTCCCACCACTCTCATTCGAGACCAGGTGGTGAAACTGCAAGCACTGCCCTTGGAGGAGGCAGACCCAGCCTTGGCACTGCTCTGTCCAGTATGCGCCCTCCGTGCTTACGTAGACAGAACACAGTGTTTCAGGACCTCAGACCTGTCTGTTATGGTGGGAAGCTGAAGGGAAAGGCTCTCTTCAAGCAAAGGCTGTCTCACTGGATAGTGGACGCCATTGCTTTGGCATACCAGCAGCAAGGTCGACCATGCCCCCTTGGTGTGAAGGCACACTCCACCTGGAGAGTGGCTTCCTCTTGGGCTCTAGCGCATGGCGCCTCGCTAACAGGCATCTGCAGAGCTGCAGGCTGGGCGACACCCAACACATTCACGAGATTCTACAATCTCCGAGTGGAGCCAGTGTCCTCTCGTGTACTCGCTTCAACTAGACGGTACTAGGATCTTCTCAGGTGTCTTCGCTTGCTCACCACTACTACTCCTCAGACTGGATACGTGCAATATTCTCCTCAGGTGAGCTTCCCCGAGAAGCCCTGAGTTCCTCCAGCGCCGTTGACGTCAACGCCAGAGTTATGCCACCGGCAGCTTTCGCGTTGGCTAGGAGCCTCCATGTGCATCCTGCATCGCCTCCTCCTCACTAGTGTCTCGATCAATGATCCTGATGAAGAACATCATGCACAGAGAGCTTCTTCGCCATTGTGTTGCTACAAAATGAATGACAAGCAAGACACTATGAAGCATTTATATGTGTCTGTGCTATATCATCTATATTTGTACATTTTAGTCCCAAAACAAAATGTCATAATATTTTGTTTGAAAACTGTGATGAAACAAAGAACATCAAAGATTCTTATGAAACAGGGTCACTGCGGACTAAATCCAGTTTGTGCATACGTGTGTGTGTGTGTGTGTGTGTGTGTGTGTGTGTGTGTGTGTGTGTGAATGTCAGATGGATATTAGATGCAGTTCAGGGTAGGATCAAGTTTCTCTCTGTGAAAAAGAATGAGTGTAATACTCAAAATAGTTTGTGTGTTTTAACGTGTGTGTGTGTGTGTGTGCGTGTACTCGTCTACCTATCTAAGTGGGGACCTTGGTGTCGTTACACACTCACCAACAGGGGACCGCCGGGCCAAGTTGGGACATTTTTCAAGTCCCCTGTTGGTCATGCTTTAAAACATGTTAAAATCAGCTAAAACACGCTCTGGTGAATTTTTTACATTTTTGACCAAGTGGGGACCTACATGTGTGTGTGTGTTTAAGTCCATACTCAGCAGCGCTCCTGTAGGCTGGAGCAGGAACTGCAATGGCCCATTAACACACGTCATTCACACTTTTCTATTGTTTGAATGGCTTGATGTCCTAGAGAGGCTCTGAGACTGTAGAGCTGCTGTTTAACTGGCTGCTTAGTTCAGGACCTTTCAGTAACACTTTATAATAACTCCACGCTATTAATCATTAGTTAAGCATTAGTAAACAGTTAATTCATTTATAAAGCATTAATAGACATTAATAAGAAGTTTATAAATACAGCTATAAATGCTTTATTCTTGTTTTAAAAGCATATCTATAATGTGTTTAATAATTGTATTTTCATACTTTATTAATGATCAATATATCATTTCTAAATTAAATATAGCATTATTTACAAACCAGTAAATAATGTGTGTATATATGTGTGTATATATATGTGTGTGTATATATATATATATATATATATATATATATATATATATATATATATATATATATATATATGTATGTGTGTGTGTGTATATATATATATATATATATATATATATATATATATATATATATATATATATATATATATATATATATATAATGTTTACACAGGCATCAGAGATCACAATATGCATAGATAAACATATACAATATACAATTAAAAAAAGAATGACCAAACCATCAGTTATCAAAAATGTAAAAAAAAATTTTAGTAAAGACCATTTGAACCTGTTTATCATTCAACGGGGTAAAAAATACAGACGGCGGCAACAGTTCAAAAGCATATCATTCATGAAAAGCATTCATAATATTATTTTTCTTATTTAAAGCTCTCTCTTCATAGATACTTTCTATGCTTGGTTATGCAGTCCCTAACAATTTACCTGCCATTGTTATGTGCCATTGCACACACACACATACATGTCTATATTACTAACAGAGCACTATCGCTCTACACTGGCCAAGAGGGGACTCCACCAATGTCTACCTATCCAAAAGGGGACTCCCATCAAGGTTATTGTAGTCTGACATTTAAAAAAAAAAATTTATTTTAATATCATTTTCAAATTTCCAATAAATTTCAGTTTAGTTTTAGTTAGTTTCATTAATGGTTTTGTTAGTTTTAGTTTTTATTTTGTAAACACATTTCTATTTAGTTTTTATATATTTAAATATATAAAAATATTTAAATATATAAATATTTATATATTTATATAAATATATAAACGCCGCGCGTGGAAATTATTATTATTATTGCAGTTCTAATAGCACTTAAGTATTGACTCCTAGCAGTTTCGATTTGCCCCATTCTCGCTTTATGACTTAATTGGCCGACTGAGACAGCAACTGTAAGAATAGATATAAATATTAGAGTTTCAGGCCACTTATTCAGGACCAGCGAGCGGTCAGCTTAAGAGGACGCACGGCAAGAGCGCGCTAGTGGTTTTTCAGAATACTCAGTTCTCCTGTTATTTCAGTGTTGTATTTGACTCAAGGTAAGACTATCTTCGATTCTCTGTTTACTTTCCTTTTTTAACTTCACATAATTCTGTATTTTATTTAGACGCGTTGCTACATTAATCAACGGCCGCGCGTGGAAATTATTATTATTATTGCAGTTCTAATAGCACTTAAGTATTGACTCCTAGCAGTTTCGATTTGCCCCATTCTCGTTTTATGACTTAATTGGCCGACTGAGACAGCTGTCCTCACTCAAGCAGTGATAGCAGTATATCTATATCTATGTAATTTGCGCGCTGTCGCGGAAGCGTTCAGCTCTCGTGTTCAGCCTCCTCGTGTGAAGACCGACTCGGGTAAAGACCAGCGACTCCACCGAGCAAGGACACCAGAAAGGCACTTAAGTATCTCCTTCTCCCTTTCCCTTCCCACTTTTTATCGTATTCTTCACCTTACTCAACATGTGCTTTCAATACATTCCTGTTATCTCTCGGCAACGCCCTTTCATCACACGCAAAATGCAGCGCAATACTGCTAATCTACGTCCCATTCTCTCATCCTCGCACACACCTCTCTCTCTTTCCGTGGGTCTATGGAATTGTCAGTCAGCAGTCAATAAAGCTGCCTTTATTCTAGCCTTTGCATCTCATTCTACTCTTAGTATCTTCGGCTTGACTGAGACCTGGATTCGTCCAGAAGACTCAGCAACCCCCGCTGCTCTCTCTAGCAATTTCTCATTCTCTCACTCCCCTCGCCAGTCTGGGAGGGGTGGGGGTACAGGGCTTCTCATTTCTAACAATTGGAAATACTCAGCACTCTCTTCTCTATGCAACAACAACTCATTTGAATATCATGCTATTACACTTACAACTCCCAATAAGATCCATATTGTAGTCATTTATCGCCCCCCAGGTCAGCTGGGAAACTTCGTAGAGGAGCTGGATGTGCTGCTGTCCTCTTTTCCTGAGGACGGCACCCCACTTCTAGTCTTCGGTGACTTCAACATCCATCTCGAAAAGCCGCATGCAACTGACTTCATCTCTCTCCTAGCCTCTTTCGATCTCAAACGACTTATCACCACAGGTACTCACAAATCAGGCAACCAACTGGACCTGGTTTACACACGCAACTGCATCACAGACAACATCTTGGTGAGACCTCTCCATGTTTCAGATCATTTCCTCATTACTTTCAGTCTACATCTCTCTACCCCTGTACCACCAACCCCCCCACCAGTCACTTTCAGGCGAAACCTGCGCTCACTTTCTCCCTCCCATCTTTCCTCGGCCGTGTCATCTTCTCTTCCCTCACCCTCACAATTCTCATCTCTGGATGTGAATACCGCAACGAATACCTTATGCTCCACTCTAACCTCTTCTCTAGACATTATCTGCCCTCTCTCCTCCAGGCCAGCACGCGCTACTCCCTCCAACTCCTGGTTGTCTGAGGTTCTTCGTGAACACCGGACCGAACTCAGGGCAGCGGAGAGGAAATGGCGCAAATCAAAAGACACATCTGACCTGAGTATGTATAAATCTCTCCTCTCTTCCTTTTCTGTTGATGTTCATGCTGCAAAATCTTCCTACTTCCACAACAAGATCAACAACTCCTCCAACACACGATCACTCTTCAAGACATTCAACTCTCTCCTCTGTCCACCTCCACCACCACCCACCTCCTCTTTAACTGCTGACGACTTTGCAAACTTCTTCACCAACAAAACAACAACTATCAGCAGTCAGTTCTCAACTCCACACACACAGGAACCCAGACTGACCCCTTCCACAGCCAATAACCCTCTGTCCTCCTTTTCTCCGCTAACCGAGGAAGAAGTATCTACACTTCTCCTCTCCAGTCATCCTACCACCTGCCCTCTAGACCCCATCCCCTCACACCTTCTACAAGCCATCTCTCCCACACTTCTACCAGCACTCACACACATCATCAACTCATCCCTCCATACTGGCACCTTCCCTACAGCATTCAAGCAGGCTCGGGTTACTCCACTGCTTAAAAAACCAACACTAAACACATCATTTGTAGACAATTACAGACCTATCTCTCTCCTACCATTCATTGCGAAAACACTTGAAAGAGCTGTGTTCACCCAAGTAACATCCTTCTTGTCTCTAAACAACCAGCTGGATGTCAACCAATCTGGCTTCAAGAAAGGGCATTCAACTGAGACTGCACTACTGTCAGTCACAGAAGCCCTACGGATCGCAAAAGCTGCTTCCAAATCTTCAGTCCTCATTCTCCTGGATCTGTCCGCTGCCTTCGACATTGTGAATCATCAGATCCTTCTGTCCAGCCTCTCATCACTGGGCATCACAGGAACTTCCCTCCACTGGTTTGAGTCCTATCTCACAGGTAGGTCCTTCAGGGTCGCATGGAGAGGCAAGGTATCCAGATCTCATCAACTGACCACAGGTGTTCCTCAGGGTTCAGTGCTGGGACCCCTCCTCTTCTCCATCTACACCACATCACTGGGACACATCATACAAGCACACGGCTTCTCCTACCACTGCTATGCTGATGACACACAGCTCTTCCTCTCATTTCAACCAGATGATCCCACAGTAGCTGCACGGATCTCAAGCTGTCTGGCGGACATCTCGACATGGATGAAGGAACATCACCTGCAGCTCAACCTGGCAAAAACTGAGCTTCTCGTCCTCCCTGCCAATCCGTCTCTACAGCACGACTTCACTATCCAGCTAGATTCATCATCAATCACCCCATCAAGGTCGGTCAGAAATCTGGGAGTAACGTTTGATGACCAGCTGACCTTCACAGATCACATTTCAAAGACAGCTCGATCATGCAGGTTTGCACTGCACAACATCAGGAAGATCAGGCCTTTCCTAACTGAGCATGCAACACAACTTCTCGTCCAGGCCCTGGTCATTTCTAGGCTTGACTACTGCAATGCTCTTCTGGCTGGACTTCCATCATGTGCAACCAAACCTCTACTGATGATCCAGAACGCTGCAGCTCGTCTTGTCTTCAACGAGCCAAAGAGGGCCCACGTCACTCCTCTGTTCATCTCTCTGCACTGGCTACCTCTCGCTGCTCGCATCAAGTTCAAGGCATTGACGCTCACTTATAGATCAATCACAGGCTCAGCTCCCTCCTACTTTCACTCACTACTACGAGCCTACATCCCTACCAGAAGCCTACGATCGGTCAACGAGCGACGTCTCGTGGTTCCATCACAGAGAGCCACAAAATCACTGTCCAGAACATTCTCATTCACAGTTCCATGCTGGTGGAACGCTCTCCCCTCCCTCATCCGGAATACAGAATCCCTGACAACCTTCAAAAGACAGCTGAAAACCCATCTCTTCCGTGAGCACTTAACCTCATAAAAAAAAAAAAAAATTACAAAAAAAAAAACTTTCCCTCTAAAACCTCACTTATTGGGCTTATGCTACTCTGAATAATGCCTGAACTTCGTATCTTGAGCACTTCTTGCGTTGCTTTTGTTTTTTGCCTCTTCATGATGACTCGCTTAATCTAGTCCTAACTTGTAAGTCGCTTTGGATAAAAGCGTCTGCTAAATGACTAAATGTAAATATATTTAGTTTCAGTTTTAGCTTTAGTATTAGTTTAGCAGAGTTAACAGAACACTTCCAGTTAAAGACAATTAATTTCAGCAAAGTTTAATGTTTGCAGTTTACAGTTAACTCTTTTGAATACCTCTTAATAATAAAAAATAAAATAATAGTTTGAGGATGAACAAAGAACCAAACATATGCAACTAAAAAGTACAAATTATTCATTCATACTCATTCATATTAAAAATTAAATCTTGTTAAACATGGTGGATAAGAAAATGGGAAAAAAATATGCGTATGATTATTATGATTATTCTTTAAGGTTATTTCTATGATTAATCCTTTCAAACATTATTATTGCATTGATACATTTATGATTTTTGTCTATTGCATCGTTTAAAATCATATACTCATAGTTATACTCATATTCAAATGTTCTATTCAGACCAGACATTTAGTATAGGCCTACTTCTACTCTGACAAATGTAGCCTACGTCTATTTCTGGGCTAGACATGCTATTTGTTTTTTCCGTTTTCTGCTCAGTGTGGTATCTAATCTAATATGTGTGGTTTAGTTTCACATGAGATGGTTATCTTAGCTGGAATTAACGTACAGCTGTATTTGCATAAAGTTCTTGCATAAAGCTTCTTAGGGCTGGTTCACACAGAAAGCGGTTTTGCTTTGAAAAACGGAAAAAAGACGCGGGCAGTGGAATGGGGAAAAAGTGCAAGGTCTCGAGACATACCTTTTAAAAGTTTAACTTATTTTAACTTGATTGTGCTGTGTTTTTAGAACGTTTGTCATTTGCGAAACGATGCAAAAGACGCAAGACTCGAGCACAATGGTCATACATTGAAAAATAAAGTAACGCAGTGGAATGGAAAAAAGTGATTGTCCGGTAGGCTACAGGATGAGAGCTTTTTAATTACGAATACGATTATTTAATTTTTCTAATTATTATTTTATTTCAGTTTGTTTTTCAGTAAGTGTCGTTAGTTTCGTTTAGTTTTAGTTTTTCATTTTGGTTGAAATTTCTATTTTATTTCAGTTTACGCAAATGTTTTTTGACCAATAGTTTTAGTCTTAGTTTCATTTTTCGTTTATGAAAAAAACTTGACTCCCATAGCCTGCAATGGAACTCTGTCTGTGTTTGTGTGTGTGTGTGTGTGTGTGTGTGTGTGTGTGTGTGTGCATGTATCCACACATGCACAGGTCCAAGGGCTCGATGTTTGCAAGAACACATGTACATATGTGTACATGAACATAATTAACATGCTCCTGAAAACTATTTTTTCTCTTATTTTCAGTCTCTCTCATTCACTTTAAATGGCCAGCCATTTTTGACCGAAATGAGATGCTTACTCTCAGATAAATGAGGCCTATGATTAATCGGATGCAAATAGAAATATAAAGCAAGTCCTAATTGAAAGAGAACAAGTTGACAAAAAGATTGAATCCAATATTGGGTGATGATATTGCATAACAAGTGATTTATAAGCTATTTTTTATAGGCCGGTCATTTTTGACTAGGAACAGGGTTTTGATCACAACCTGAGTTAAGAAATGTATCATGGGGTCATGAATCATTTTGCAGGATTAGCAGGTTGTAACTTCACTTATTGCCATAAACACTCACAATCAGCAGCCTCGCTGCTCATGGCAACCTATTCTATGAATAGTTTTTTTTTCCCAAAGGGGTTATGACAATGTCACAGAAAACAAAAAGCCACACATTAAAAGGCAAAAACAAGTCGTACTGTTTGACCTAATCATTATTGGGAGGATCGTAGGCAGAGTGAGGCAAGATACTAGTTACATTTATAAAGTAAAACTCAATACTGATAAAGATGATTGTTACTTCACATTAGATAAATTTATTTTAGATTTTGACTAATTAGACTTTGACTTTTATTTTATTTTATTTTATTTATTTATTTTTTATATATATATTTTATAAATATATAAAAAAAAATATATGTTTGTGTGTCAAGCAATGTACTGTATTTTAGGCATTTTAGGCCTATAGGCAGTTTTGGTATACACAGGGAAATGATGAATATTAAACAGGGAAATGCTATTCATTTGTAATGTGCATTTTACACAAAGAGGTAAGGTAATATGTTTAAGAGTATATGTAATTAGTAATGTCTATTTGTTATTATGTTTGCAGATTTTGTGTACAGCAACCAATGGACAACTTGACATTCACAAACAGCATTCTCCTCGTGGAGGGACTGAAAGTTACACCTCAGTCATCTCAGCCTGTTTTCATCCTCCTTCTCTTGGCTTATGTCTTTACAATGGTATCAAACATTGGACTTATATTTCTGATCTCAACAGAGAAGAATCTGCATGACCCAATGCATTTTCTGTTCTGTAACTTGCCACTGAATGATATACTAGGGACCACTGTCATTATGCCACGCTTGCTGCAGGACATTTTAAGGGAAACCTCAGAGCGCAATATATCATATGCAGAGTGTGTTATTCAAGCTTATTTTGTGCATGTATTTACAGCAGCATGCCACTATGTGCTGATGATCATGGCCTTTGACAGATATGTGGCTATATGTAATCCATTACGATACACGACTATAATGACCAATAAAATGGTTATTAAACTATCAGCATTTGCTTGGGGCCTGGCCATTCTTTTAGTGACAATTATGATAGGACTTACTTTGCGTCTGTCTCACTGTAGGTATAAAATTGAAAACCCTTTCTGTGACAATGCCTCACTATTTAAACTGTCCTGTGAAGATGTAAGTATTAATAATGTGTTTGGAGTTGTTTATACCATAATTATAGCCTGCCTGTCAGCAGTATCTATATTTATAACATATGTCAAAATTGCTACTCTATGTATAAGAAGCAAAAACAAAGCACTCAACAGCAAAGCCATTAAAACCTGCAGCACTCATTTAACTGTTTATTTAATCATGCTTGTTTCTGGAGCCACTTTTATTTTACTTCATCGTTTTCCTGAATACTCTGATAGCAGGAAACTAGCTAGTATAATGTTTCACATTGTACCACCAGGATTAAATCCCTTAGTATATGGTTTACAAACCAAAGAGATAAGACAAAAGATTGTAAAAAACTGGTGGAGAAAAAAGTAAATTCCTCAATGGATTATATATCTTCATAACATATTAATATTATTTTAAAGGATTTTTTGTATGTGAAATTAATATTTGAATAATATTTAGCTAAGAATAACTGTAACACTGCAAACACTGTACCTTTGTTCTGTACTTAAATCCTTTTCAGTATTTATCAGGTGTTTGTATGAGAATTGTTGACTTAAAATGCAAACCAATTTAAATTAAGTTGTAAGCACATATTACCTGGAAAAAAGAAAATAAATAACAAGAAATAAACAACATTTCGGCTCATTACAAGCACAAAAAGCAACTTTAAAAAATAGACTTTTTAAAGGGGTCCTTGATTATGATTTCACTTTTTTAACTTTTAGTTAGTGTGTAATGTTGTTGTTTGAGCATAAACAACATCTGCAAAGTTATGACCCTCAAAGTTCAATGCAAATGGAGATATTTTCTTTTACAGAAATCAATTTTTAAGGACTACATCAAACGGCTCATAGGGATTACAACAAGCTTCTTCCTGGGTTGATGACATCACGAACCCTAAAGTTCAATAGCCTCGCCCACTGATTCGAGCATGACAAGTAGTAGTAGGTAAATAACAGATGCGAGTGTGAGTTTTTACTGTGTCACTATTGTTTTTTTACAGATCATTTTATATGTACGGATTAAGTGTACATGTCTAACCAAAATCACCAGTGTCCAGTGATTTCTGATATGTAATGATTCATGTAGGCCTACAGTCAGATGTTTTTGTCTCAAAATTGTTTATTGTCAGTAAATCAAACCAGTGACTAAACTGCCAACTTCACATTGTTTCTCTTAGTAGCAGTGGCGGCTGGTGCAAACAAACTGAAATATAGCTGCGAGCAGTGATTGCGGGCCCAAGCCGGACTAAAGCCACCGGGGTGGCGGTGTCACCGGCTTGGGCCCTCCATCGCTGCTCACAGCTATATATATATATATATATATATATATATATATATATATATATATATATATATATATATATATATATAGTGCTATGCATAAGTGAATACACCCATGCTAAAGTTGACTAAAAAGAGGAATAAAAAATCATATTTTGGAAATTGAACGTAATGCCTTAATTTAAAAAAATTAGGAAAAATCCAACCTTTAAGGACACCAATTTTCTTTGTGAATGAATAATGTATCGTAAATAAATAAATGTTCTTCCTTAAAATACATGGTGCATAAGTTAGTACACCCCTATGTTAAATTCCCATAGAGGCAGGCAGATTTTTATTTTTAAGTATTTAAAAAAAAAAAAAAAAATTAGGATACTATGCATCCTGATAAAGTTCCCTTGGCCTTTGGAATTAAAATAGCCCAACATAATCACATAGCCTTCACCATACCTAGAGATTGGCATGGTTTTATTTCAGTTAGCCTAAAAGCTAGTTTGATTTGCATTGAGAGATGATCTTATGGAAAGTACCCCATGCCAATCTCTCATTTTGAAAGTGACACACTTCCTGCTACCAGTTGGTGGCGCTATAACTTTGACTCACAATAGTTACAACCATCTGATCGGCCTCTTACCACGAACACACTGCTGAAGTTTCATCAAGATCGGTTAATGTATGCAGAAGTTATACCACTTCGTGTTTCTCTTTTCTCACCATAAATTCGTTTCCTCGCTACAGCCAAACCGTTCAAGCTATCAAAAATCCGTCCGCAATTTAGCATCCTCAATGTCTTGACTTCATGAACCCCCAGTTTGGTGGGGATTGTATGAATTCTCTAGGAGGAGTATTTCACATTCCACAGCAAGCGTTTTCCAAACAACCCATAATAGCTGACTTTCTGTTGGGCTGGCGTAAAACTTGACCGGGGGAAAAGTTGTTCGGCCTGATGAGTTTCATATTAATTTATGCAAGCATGTTTGATCTATGGACCAAGTTTTCAGACCCCGTTCAAGGGGGCGCTGTTGAGCCCCCCTGCCTCGCTGGGTACCAGCTTCAGCCCGGCCCTCATGGCCGAGGGTTCTGACCTGTGTGCAAAGTTTCAAGAGTTTTCGAGCACGTTGAGGGCCCCAAAAGCCCCTGAAACCTTGAAAAACAAGATTTAAACTCAAAAGACATCCCCCCCCCCACCCCACACACACACAGAGACGCAGAGGCAGAGAGAGAGAGAGGGAGAAAATCCACATTCAAATCCAATGCTGCTTACACAGGCAGCGCGCCCAAAACAGTAAATGTGTCCGCTCCCAGCCCACATCTACTCGCACACATGAGTCCCACGGGACTCGCGCAGCCCTCCCTCACTCAGCCAAGCACTGTTGTAAGGTCGAGGACGAGCGCTCCGCCCGCTGTATTAAGCGCGCCCCCCGCCTCAAATGGCGCAGGCATAACGCCTACGTTTGTGAGCCCCGTAGCGCCTCTGTCGCACGGCGAACAGAGCGCGCTCTGTATCCGGCCCTTAGCCAACCATGCAGATGCATGGGCAGCGCTTCCAGGGGTTTCGGACTGGGTCTTAGGCATTATAAAGAGAGGCTTCTCGCTACAGTTTTTTTCGACGCCCTCCGCGCTTCACAGCGCGCGTCGAAACTTCGGTACCGCTGAAAGTAGCACACCTACTTCGTGCCGAAATATCAAAACTGATAAGCAAAGGGGCGATAGAGCTTGTTCCCCGAGCTCAAAGCGAACAGGGGATATACAGCAGATACTTTCTAGTCCCCAAAAAGGACGGCGGTATCAGACCCATTCTGGATCTAAGACGACTGAACAGAGTGTTAGTGAAACGCAGTTTCAAAATGCTCACAACCAGCAAAATTCTCGCGCATGTTCGCCGGGAAGACTGGTTCATGTCGATAGATCTGAAGGACGCGTATTTTCAAATACAGATAGCGTCACATCACAGGCGATTCTTGAGATTCGCCTTCGAGGGTCAGACATACCAGTATACAGTCCTGCCTTTCGGCTTGTCCCTGGCACCTCGTACATTTACGAAATGCATGGACGCAGCGCTCGCTCCTCTCAGACTCAGAGGCATGCGAGTGCTGAACTATTTGGACGACTGGTTGATCCTAGCCCAATCACGATCTCAGCTCATAGAGCACAGAGCCATTTTACTCGATCACCTCGAGAATCTTGGTATCACGGTCAATTGGGCGAAGAGTTCACTGAACCCCAGTCAAACGATTCCGTTTCTGGGTATAGTTCTGGACTCACAGTCTATGACAGCGCGGCTGTCGCCACAGCGCGCGCTTTCACCCCGCTCAGGAAATTTCAAAGGATGCTGGGTCTCATGGCCTCAGCATCGTCAGTTCTCCGGCTGGGCTTGCTCCGCATGCGCCCGCTGCAGTTCTGGTTGAAAGCGCGGGTTCCGCGCAGAGCGTGGGTGTCCGGTCATTTACGCCTCAAGGTCGATCAGGACTGTGTCACAGCCCTGGTGCCTTGGATGGCGAACGACTGGTACCAATCAGGTGTAAGCCTGGGGACTTCCTCGAGGGTGAGGATGGTGTCTACGGACGCATCCACCTCGGGATGGGGAGCGCTGCTCGAGGGCAGACCGTTCTTCGGCCCATGGTCGGAACGAGAAAAGCTCCAACACATAAACTGCCTAGAAATGCTGGCAGTGCACAACGCGCTGACGCGTTTTTGTCCCCACATAAAGGACCAACACGTCATAGTCCGTTCGGACAACATGGCAGTGGTGTCCTACATAAATCGCCAGGGCGGTCTGAATTCCATATCCCTGTACAGGCTGGCGAAACGCCTCCTACTATGGGCTCAGCACAACTTACGCTCGCTGAGAGCAGTACATGTGCCCGGGCTTCTGAATGTGGGCCCGGACAGACTGTCCAGGAACAACGTTCCTACAGGCGAATGGTCTCTACACCCACAAACAGTCCGGCTGTTGTGGGAGAGATTCGGCAAAGCGGAGGTGGACCTATTCGCGTCCCACGAAAACGCTCACTGCCCCGCATTCTTTTCAAAGACCGACAGCGCGCTGTCCCAAAGGTGGCCGCGCTGCCCGCTATACGCTTTTCCCCCCGTCTCCCTCCTGCCTCAGGTGTTGGAACGGGTCAGGAAAACAAAATGCCCAGTGCTGCTTGTAGCACCGTTCTGGAAGAACCAGGCATGGTTCCCAGTTCTGATGCAGTCAGCAGACATCGCTCCATGGCCAGTGCCGTTGAGGAGAGATCTCCTCTCGCAGGCCAGGGGCTTGATCTGGCACCCACACCCGGAACTGTGGTCCCTTCATGTGTGGGCGCTCAACGGATACCCGTTGGTCTCGCAGAGGGAGTCATGAATACCATCACGGAGGCTAGAGCGCCGTCGACCAGGCGGCTCTACGCTTCAAAGTGGTCGGTTTTCTCCGGCTGGTGTACAGCTCGGAGCCTTTCACCCCTCGAATGTGAGGTAGCGGAGGTTCTCTCCTTCCTACAAGAGCTGTTGGATAAGGGCAGATCCCCTTCCACGCTCAATGTGTACGTGGCGGCTATTTCAGCGTTCTCCAGTTCAACACTGGGTCAGTCACTGGGAAGGAATGATTTAGTCATCCGCTTCCTCAGGGGAGCTAGGAGACTGAATCCACCCAGACCTCCTTCAGTCCCTATGTGGGACCTTTCTACGGTCCTGGCGGCCATGAAAGGTGCCCCTTTCGAGCCTATCCAGTCAATCAGCCTCAAACATTTGTCTTTCAAAACAGTGTTTTTGATGGCTCTCGCTTCAGTGAAGCGCATAGGCGATCTGCACGCGCTCTCCGTGAGCCCGACGTGCTTGGAGTTTGGTCCTGATGACTCTAAAGTCATACTCAAACCTAAGCACGGCTATGTGCCGAAATCCCTCAACACGCCTTTTCGGGCTCAGGTTATTTCCCTGGCTGCCCTGCCGGCGTCGAGTGAGGAAGGGGACTCGAGTTTTCTTTGCCCTGTTAGGGCTTTAAGAACTTATATGTCCCGCTCTGCTGCCTTCAGACAGACAGAGCAGCTCTTTGTCTCGTTCAGCGGACGGCTGTTTCGAAACAGAGTCTATCCAGATGGATAGTTGACGCCATAGCGCTGGCTTATACTGCCAAGGGCATTCAATGCCCGTTGGGAGTCAGAGCGCACTCTACGAGAGGCGTTGCCTCCTCGTGGGCTTGGTCCAGCGGGATTTCCTTACAGGATATATGTACGCCGGCAGGCTGGGCCTCTCCGTCTACATTTATCAGGTTTTATAACCTAGAGGTTCCCGCCTTACAGGCTAAGCTTTTGTCGGTGTAATCTATTTACAGGCGCAATGCGCTACCGACTATACTGGGCAGAACTGTGTAAGACCCACGTTTTCCCACATTAGTGCAGGCTCCCTACCCTGGCTATGTGATGTCATACTCGCGTCTGTGGACATGTCTATATAAGGCGGAGGAAACCCCTCCTGTCTTTAGACTCTCCCTGTGAGGTCATGTTAAGCCCGCGGACGCTACAGTATAGGGAATTAAGGCTCCCCCCCTTATTCCCTGACTCTGTGTGAGTCTATCTGGTGATTATGCACTGTATGCCTGAAATAGCTTCCGGTGATCAGTGTTTTTATCCCAGCACGCACGGCGTTTTGCAAGGGGTTCCCGTAGCGTTTTTCAAACGCAGTACGAGAGAACTCTCGTAAGAGAACGTACTCGGTTACTAACGTAACCTCGGTTCTCTCTAGAAGAGGGAACGAGTACTGCGTTCCCTTGCCGTGCGTTTGGTTCACTCTGGTTCGCTTCGGCGATCAAAATCAAGTGAATCAGCCTTCTCGAGCTCCTTTTATAGAGGTAAGCCACGCCCGTCTCGGCGGGAAGTGGCGAGGAGGGCGCGAAGCGCCCTCATTGGTCTGATGTTGCATCAGCCTGCGCTCGATAGGCTTATGCAGTTGCCGCAGAGCAGCCAATGAGCGGACAAGCCGTCTTGCTTCAGCTGTCTGCTGCTGCCGCAACGCGTTTTACATATATGAAAATTAAAGGATAATTTTTGCTTCAGTGTTTCGTGAAAAGAGACTTTTCCCATAGCGTTTTTCAAACGCAGTACTCGTTCCCTCTTCTAGAGAGAACCGAGGTTACGTTAGTAACCGAGTACGTTAACTGATGAAGATGTTTTCTTATTCGCTGGTGTTTTTTTTCTATTTGCATGTGTTTTTTTCTATTTGCATGTGTTTTTTTCTGTTTGCATGCGTTTTTATCTGTTTGCATGTGTTTTCTTCATTTGCAGCGCGTTGAGCTCTCTCGGCCACCGTATCAAACCGAGCACTAATCTGTTTATTTTTAAGTCACATTCTCCATTGATTAAAAAAGACAATCAAATGTATTTTTTAATGGTAGTATTATTTTATACAGAAATAAATTATTTATAATTCAGATGAGAATAAAGTTAGTGTTAATTAAAATTGTAAGGAAAACAAATATATTGATCTGAAATCTACTATCATTTGCTGCAAATAGGTTGACTATTTATATTTATTCTCTTGGTCGCCTTACATCACAAATCATGTGACCTGCATAGCAACAAGCCGCCGCCATGTTTGAAGGGTAAAACAAACCAAAGGCAAAGCCCGAGGCAAATCAAAAAGGTATCTATTCACAGAAGTTTTGCTGTGGATTATGTCAGTTATGGATACTAACGGACTACTTTGTATTAATGATGAATGATATCTGTGTATGTGAATGTATGTCGGTGATGAGAACTGAATGTAATAAAACACTCATGTAAAGCGCTTTTGTGACAGATGTAACTTACATTAGCAGCAATGTGAGTGTGGGCATACCACATAGTGCAAATAGAGCAGTACAAATGGAACAGGTTATTCAGTTTACATTAGTCTGATACAGTTATTAAGTGTTCATGGCTCTGATACAGAGTTATTAAGTGTTCATGAGCCTCCTCACTTTTTGATTTGTTCAAATGTAATTCAGGTGTTGTTTACATAGAGTATTATTTTATTATATAAAGTGTTCATGGCTCTGATACAGAGTTATTGAATATAAGTAAAAAGTAAAAGTATTTCTTATGAGATTATTGTGCAGGATTTTGTTTTTAATCCTTTAAATCAAACCAGGACTAAAACCAGATCTAAACAAGGTCTAAATGGGTGCACCACTAAATCAGGACTAAACCAGTTATAAATCAGGACTAAACTAGGTCTAAACTGGGACTAAACCAGAGGTCACTTAGAAAATACCCAATTTTAAAAATGTAATCAAGTAGAAAGTACAGATACAGGCTCTAAACTGTAGTTAAGTAAAAGTAAAAAACGTTATTCATCATAAAATGTACTTGAGTAAAGTTAAAGTATCCAATGCAATCCAGTTTATTTATAAAGCACTATTAAAAACAACAACACGGTTGACCAAAGTGCTGTACAATAAAGACAATAAATAACATAAAAAAATACAAGAAGAAAGTACAAGGCAGTGGCAGATGAGCTTTGTGCTGTGTGAACTAACACCTCTTCCAATCGCCTGGAGCCATTTCTCTCTCCTTTCTGGCTCAGTTGCCTCGCTAGGAATCAAATAAAAGGAGAGGTCACTCCTTTTTACGCTGTTGTTGGTGCAACCAACAACACAACAGTTTTTCGGCATGATTTGCAACCAAAGGAAAAGAGCTCGGCGCTCGTTTATCTTCCGCTTCGTGTTGCTCAATGGCGTGCGCTTGTTTGTTTTACCCTTCGCCGCGGTTGCTATGCGTGCGCAGTGCATTATGGGAGTAAAAGTCCCGGATGTCCGACCTCGAGAATTACTATATTTTATTACGGCTATAATGAACCGGCTGCGATGTCAAGATTGCAATGCTGGAATGCACAGTGTGTGTTTGTGTGTGTGTGTGGCGTGGGCGCGTTCGAACAGGGGAAACATTAAAACATAGGCTAGTCCGTCGTTTTGTTTATACAGGACATCATTTAAACTGCAGTGTGTTAACTTATATTTATGTACACTCGCAATAAAACACAACATTGTGCTTTTGTAAAAAAACATTCAAGCAATCCCACCACCGAAATGGCGCTATTTTTTAAATGAAACTAAAATGCTTACGGCTGCACGGGCAATAACGCGTCTACAGCGAGGAACGAGCAGAACAGAGTGAATGTTTTTTAGTTCATTCCTACTGGACGTCCGTATTTCACTTTCGCTTTTAAAGGGATACTCCACTTTAAAATGAAAATTCTGTCATCATATACTCACCCTCATGTTGTTTTAATCCTTTATGAATTTTTTTCTTCTGCTGAACTGTTACGCCCTTATTAGGGAGCAACAATGAAGGAGGAGAAAACGTTTACGGCGGTTACAATACTCTTTTATTTTTACATTCATAATTACAAAGACTGTCTCTCAAATTCTCGCAATACGCCGCAACGCTGATCAACATCTCGGTCCTGGCCAGGGATCGATGTGACAGAATGAAACGCTCAATGAGGACGCCAAACAGGACGCTTTTAATGACAGGCACACCTGTGCACCGGTGTACCCAATCCACCTGATTGCCTCAGCTCCGCAGCACACCTGTAGGAGGAGCAAAACACACCCAGACACGGCAAAGACGACAATACACAGTATACAGCCGTGACACTCCCCCCCTTAAGAAAAGGAAACTAATAAGTTTCCGCCAACAATAAGCATTCATAACCGCACCAACACATCATCTTAGTATAGGCCTATACATACACAATATCAAAAACATTCCCCCACGTGGATAGAATAATAAATAGAAAAAACAAACCTGTTAACTTTTCATCCAAGGCAACAGCTTACAAAGTGTTTTACAATGGTGCCCTAGACAGTGCATCGGCCACTATATTTTCTGAGCCCTTCAAATGCCTAACATCCAAATGAAAGGGCTGAAGAAACAGGCACCAACGCATCAGCCGTTGATTTGGATTCTTAAGAGAATGTAAAAATGTAAGCGGATTATGGTCGCTATAAACTATTACCGCTGAGCTGTTCCCACCTACGTACACTTCAAAATGTTGGAGTGCTAAAATTAACGCAAGTGCCTCCTTTTCAATTGTGGAGTAGTTCCTCTGATGACTATTGAACTTACGCGAGAAAAAACAAACCGGCCGCTCAATACCTGCATCATCCTCTTGAATTAACACTGCCCCTGCTCCCTCTTTACTGGCATCTACCTGAATCTTAAAAGTTTTCTCCAGCTGAGGTGCCATAAGGACAGGTGTCGAAGTTAGCAACGATTTCACTGCCTCAAAGGCATTCTGACAAGACTCAGACCAAACAAACAAGGCTTTAGCTTTCAATACATCCGTTAAAGGGGCAACGACCGTCGAAAAGTTCCTACAGAAACAGCGGTAGAAACCCACCAGACCTAAAAAAATTATTAACTCCTTTTTAGTGACCGGAACAGGATATTCATCTATTGCTCTCACCTTCTCCCTCACTGGACGCACCTGTCCTTGCCCCACTACCTTACCGAGATACGAAACTGTCGCTCCTGCAAACTCGCACTTGGCAAGATTCAATGTAAGATTTGCTTGAGAGAGACGGACCAAAAGTAAACGTAAACGTTTAAGATGCTCTGGCCATGTATCACTTACCACGATCGTATCATCCAGATAAACCGTCATACCCTTTAGTCCCGCAATAACTCTATTCATCATTCTTTGAAACGTCGCCGGTGCGTTTCGAAGACCGAAGCTCATAACCCGGTAAGAAAATAATCCGTTAGGTGTTATAAATGATGAAACCTCGCGCGCGCGCTCTGTCAGCGGAATCTGCCAATAGCCTTTCAATAAATCTAATTTTGTCACAAATTTTGCGGCACCGACCTGATCGACACAGTCCTCCATTCTCGGCAGAGGGAAGGAGTCTGGTCTTGTAACAGAATTTAGTTTCCTATAATCTGTACAAAAACGGAACGTACCATCCGATTTTTTAACTAACAGACACGGCAAGGACCAGCTGGAAAATGAAGGCTCGGCTAATCCGTTATCCAGCAAATACTGGACTTCCTTTTCTAACACCTCTCGTTTGTTCAGTGGAACCCTGTAAAAACGCTGACGGACAGGAGCAGCCTCGCCCACCTCGATATCATGCTCTACCTGTGTCGTTTGGGTTGGAACATCCGAAAACAGCTCCGGGAACTCAGAAAGCAAACTAATCAATTCTTGACTTTGCGGCACGCCTAAATGTTTAAGATTGAAAGACAGACTTTTCAACGTCTCAGAATTCTTTAAACGACCCAGTAATACGCAGTCATCAGGAGATTCTAATTCGTCCACAGACATACTCATGTCCTGTGAAACAACTGACTGAGGGGAGCTGTCCACTAGCACCACAGGCGCCACTGGCACGGAGACCGGTCGGTTTCGCTGATGATACGGCTTAAGGAGATTTACATGACAGACTTGAGATCTCTTTCTTCGGTCTGGCGTCAAAATCGTGTAGTTATCCATGGCCCCGCAATGTATTATCTCATACGGCCCAGTATATTTGGCTTGAAACGGGGAATCTACAACAGGCAGAAGCGCAATGACCTGATCTCCTACACTAAACTTCCGATGTTCAGTGTATCGGTCAAACAATTTTTTCATTTTCCCCTGAGTTTTGTTTAAACATTTCCCAGCTAACTCCCCAGCTAATGAAAGCCGACGACGAAAACCCAGTACGTACTCTGAAATTTTTTTTGGTGGTTCTGAATCAACCCATTGATCACGCAAGACAGCTAATAACCCCCGGACTTTGTGTGCAAAAACCAGCTCGTTTGGGCTAAACCCAATGCTCTGCTGCGTAACCTCCCTGGCTGCCAACATCACCCACGGAAGACCCTCTTCCCAGTCCCGCTGCATTTCCAGACAGTAGGCTCTCAGTAGTGATTTTAACGTAGAATGGAAACGTTCGAGTGCCCCTTGACTCTGGGCGTGATACGCTGTTGACAGATTGTGTTTAATACCCAGCTCGAAAAGTACCTCCGCAAACAATTTCGAAGTAAAATTACTTCCTTGGTCTGATTGGATGATTTTCGGTAACCCAAAAATAGACACGAACTGAGTGATCGCTTTCACAATAGATTTTGTGTTAATCGAGCGCAATGGGAACGCAGCTGGATAACGCGTAACTTGACACATGACTGTCAACAGGTACTCACTTCCAGCCTTCGAACGAGGAAGAGGACCGACGCAATCAATTATAAGATGTTCGAACGGTTGACATACAGCCGGAATTGGACGCAGAGGAGCCGGTTTTAACGACTGGTTCGGTTTGCCGGTAAGCTGGCACGTATGACAGGTCTTAATAAAACTGGCAACGTCCTTTTTAATACGAGGCCAGTAAAAGTAGCGAAGAATTCTGTCATACGTCTTCTGAACACCAGCATGACCGGCGAGCTGATCGTGAGCCATTTTCAACACTAACGAACGAAACTTTACTGGTATCAGGACCTGAATGACAGAATCTCCCATACCATCAACAGCATGCGGAGACCACTTTCTCAGTAACACATTCTGTTCAATAAAATAGCCTTGCGCTCTGTCACGAATTTCAGTGCTGTCAACAACCTGTTCAAATTGTGGTTTTAATGTTTCATCATTCTGCTGTTCAGTAGACAACTCTTCCCGAGAAACCACTATGGGATAATCACTCAAAACGAAACACGATTCAGCGTCACTGATTTTCTCTTCAGCCCTAGGTTGAGCACCAGAACGAGTCACTGCACACGCGACGAACACTTTCAGATACTGTTGCGCACTGTCATCCGGACCATCAGTACAGGACGGTGCATCAGTCACAACCAGAGAGGGCGATTGATTAACCCAAACGCGTCCGCCGGCCAAGTTATTTCCAAGGATCAGTGAAACGCCATCAACAGGTAGAATAGGACGTATACCAAGATCCACCACCCCATGCACTAGCTCACAGGTCAAATCAACTTTATGCAGGGGTACGGATAATGTATTAAGTCCAATGCCACGAATCAAAAGCGAGCTACCAGTGTGCAACTCAGTTGAGAAGGGCAACACAGACTCCAAAATAAACGACTCGGATGACCCCGTGTCTCGGAGAATTTTCACTGCCACTCTCTCAACACCACCTGGAAGTGACACAAAACCATTAGAAATAAAAGATTCAAATAAGTGCTGGTGACTCTCTACATTCGTGGGCGCTACCACCGGCATTCCTTTCAAAGTACCCACCTGATTTAATACAGGAACAGAAGTGGCCAGGACAGCAGGCTTCGCGGAATGGGCGTGTCTAACAAATTTTGACTTAAGCACTGGACAATTTGACTTCCAATGTCCTTTACCCAGACAGTAGTTACAGTTATCATAGTCACTCGCTGTTTTTTCCACAAAACGCCTGGCTGGACCGATAGGGACAACGGAAGAATTCCCCCGTGTATGAACCTGACGTTCACTGAATTTATCAGCACAGGGCTTATGAATAAGCTCCCAGTCATCCACCAGCAGTGCAGCTTCTAAAGCAGTTTTTACCTGACGCTCTGCTACATAAGTGGCTATCATCTCGGGAAGTGTATTTCTGTATTGTTCAAATAAAACTAACTCTCTCAGCTTATCCATTGTTGTACTATCTGCCGCTGTACACCAACGATCAAACTGCACAGTCAATTCTCTTACGAACTCAACATTTGTTTCACTCCCCTTTCACTGTAACGTACGGAACTTTTGCCGATAGCTGTCTGGGACACGCTCATTAATTTTTAACACCGCCGCTTTAATGGCTTCATAACTCTGGCTGTCAGCATCAGATAGCGTAGAATAGGCCTGTTGGGCTTTACCTGTTAAAACGCACTGAAGCAGCATAGCGCGTTCAACATCACTCCATTTATACGCTACTGCGACTCGCTCAAATAGGAGGAAAAAAATCTCCACCTCAGCCTCATTAAACGGCGGTACTAAACGTAAGTTATGAGCCACACTCAGTTTCGCCGAATCAACATTTAAACCTGCACCCACCGGCTTACCTTCTTCCTGTAACTCTAGTCGACGCCTTTCAATCTCTAAACGCTGTTGCTCTAACTCTTGTCGACTTTTCTCCAACTGCAGCTCCATTTGGACCTTCTCACATTCCAAGCGACGCTTCTCGCACTCAGTATCACGTTGTATCAGCAACAACTCTTTCTGTTGCTCAAATGAAAGAGTGCTTAAGGCAGACAACGGAAGAGTAGTTGAAATAGGCGTACTTACAGCAGGCAACGCAGCTGAATCAGGCAATTTAGATTTTCTTCTCAAAATTTTAAGATCACCCAGCGCAGTTTCAAGGACTAGCTTAATTCCATCTTTTGACCTTTTTTGATTATACGTTAGCTCGATTTTATAATGCGCAGCTAGCTCCAACAATTGCTCTTTGGTCATTTCCTCTAACAATTCCTCAGACGGAGACTGAGAAAATGTTTCAATAACATCGGTCGCCATAATTACCAATAATCACGCTTACAAAACACACGCTCAGCAAATATTACGCACAAAACGACAAAAGGGAAAACATTTTTTTTTTTTTTAAGTGACAAATCAGGGTCCATTTAAAGAAACTAAACCATCCATTTAAACTAAATAAACCCTAGTCTTCAGTTGGCCCAAGACCGGGTACTTACGCACTAAATCCCGCAAGTTTGGGAAGACGACCAATTGCCGAGCCGCCCCCCCCAAACCTCGGATGTGCCCCCGAGACAACTGCTCTAAGCCCCGAGCCAACCAAAAATAACACACTAAAATAAAAAACTACGTGCCCAAAGACACGCACTAAACCTACCAGGAAGGTTTGTTCTTCAAATACTCCCAACAAATTATGTTATAGAGCCTAACTAATTAATGGAGCGTTCCAACTTTTCATTTACAAATAGGCGGATAATATACAAATATATTCAATTCAAATGTCCTACCTTTTACCCTCCTTCAAAGACAACGTTTTTTCAAAATCATTCGCACGAATCCAAACACAAATTTAGTTCGACGAGCCCCCAATTGTTACGCCCTTATTAGGGAGCAACAATGAAGGAGGAGAAAACGTTTACGGCGGTTACAATACTCTTTTATTTTCACATTCATAATTACAAAGACTGTCTCTCAAATTCTCGCAATACGCCGCAACGCCGATCAACATCTCGGTCCTGGCCAGGGATCGATGTGACAGAATGGAACGCTCAATGAGGACGCCAAACAGGACGCTTTTAATGACAGACACACCTGTGCACCGGTGTACCCAATCCACCTGATTGCCTCAGCTCCGCAGCACACCTGTAGGAGGAGCAAAACACACCCAGACACGGCAAAGACGACAATACACAGTATACAGCCGTGACATGAACAGAAAGGAAGATATTTAGAAGAATGTCAGTAACCAGACAGTTTCTGATCCCATTGACTTCCATAGTAGGAAAAATGTATACTATGGAAGTCAATGAGACCAGAAACTGTCTGGTTACTGACATTCCTCTAAATATTTTCCTTTCTGTTCAGCAGAAGAAAGAAATTCATAAAGGATTGAAACAACATGAGGGTGAGTATATGATGACAGAATTTTCAATTTAAAGTGGAGTATCCCTTTAAGTTAGCGATTTAAAAACTCCCGCTGCGGTGTCACACATCGATTAACCAGTGGGAAAAAATTCTCAGTCACATCGCTAATATATTTATATATAAATACAATATATAATGGGCCTACCTGATTTTGAACACAAGAGGGCAGTATAGCCCTATGTATGACTTTTTTTTTTACAAAATAGCGCATTCTGGCTGATTTTAAATTTGTACATAATTCTTGAATTGAAAAAACGTACTCGGTTACTAACGTAACCTTGGTTCTCTCTAGAAGAGGGAACGAGTACTGCGTTTTTGTAAAAACGCTACGGGAAAAACTCTTTTTTCACGAAATACTGAAGCAAAAAATTATCCTTAATTTTCCATATATGTAAAGCGCGTTGTGGCAGCACACAGCTATGGCAAGACAGCTTGCTCGCTCATTGGCTGTTCTGCGGCAACTGCATAAGCCTATCGAGCGAGGCCTGAAGTGACGTCAGGCCAATGAAGGCGCTTCGTGCCCTCCTTGCCACTTCCCGCCGAAACGGGTGTGGCTAGCCTCTATAAAAGGAGCTCGAAAAGGCAGATTTCACTTGATTTTCATCGCCGAAGCGAACCAGAGTGAACCGTACGCACGGCAGAGAACGCAGTAGTCGTTCCCTCTTCTAGAAAGAACCGAGGTTACGTTAGTAACCGAGTACGTTCTCTTACGAGAGTCCTCTCGTACTGCGTTTTTGTAAAAACGCTACGGGAACCCCTTGTAAAGCGCCGTGCGTGCTGGGATAAAACACCGATCACTGGAAGCTAGCCCAGGTATACAGTGCACAATCACCAGATAGACTCACAGAGAGTCTGGGAATAAAAGGGGGACCCTTATTCCCTATATTGTAGCGTCCGCAGACGCAAAACGTGACCTCACAGAGAGAGTCTAGAGACAAAAGGGGGGGTCCCTCCGTCCTTATATGGCCGCGTCCGCAGACGCTAATATGACATCACATAGACAAGGTGGGGAACCTGAACTAATGTGGGAAATGTGGGTCTTACACAATTCTGCCCATAAAACAGTCGGTAGCACGCTGCGCTTGCGATTTCAGTGTTCTAGTTAGACAGCTGATTCGACTACACCGACAGTAGCTTAGCCTGCAAGGCGGGAACCTCTAGGTTGTAAAACCTAATAAATGTAGACGGCGAGGCCCAGCCTGCCGCCATACATATGTCCTGTAAGGAAATCCCGCTAGACCAAGCCCACGAAGAGGCGACGCCCCTCGTGGAGTGCGCTCTAACGCCCAACGGGCACTGGAGGCCCTTGGCAGTGTAAGCCAGCGCTATGGCGTCAACTATCCATCTGGATAGGCTCTGTTTCGAAACAGCCATTCCCTTGGAACGTCCACTGAACGAGACAAAGAGCTGCTCAGTCTGTCTGAAGACAGCAGAGCGGGACACGTAAGCTCTTAAAGCCCTAATGGGGCAAAGAAAACTTGAGTCCCCTCCCTCACTTGATCCCGGCAGGGCAGACAGGGAGATAACCTGAGCCCGAAACGGCGTGTTGAGGGATTTTGGCACATAACCATGCCTAGGTTTGAGTATGACTTTAGAGTCATTAGGCCCAAACTCTAAGCACGCTGGGCTCACGGAGAGCGCGTGCAGGTCGCCTATGCACTTCACCGAAGCGAGAGCCATCAAAAACACTGTTTTAAAAGACAAATGTTTTAGGCTAGTAGATTGGATAGGCTTGAAAGGGGCACCTTTCATGGCCGCCAAAACCGTAGAAAGGTCCCACATAGGGACTGAAGGAGGTCTGGGAGGACCTGTGCCTCGTTTTACAGAGAACCTGTGATCTGTGAGACATAGTGTTCGTGGGCACTGGGAAGTGGGCACTTTTACTATGTTGGAAGCGCAATCGACCTGAGTCGATTTTATGTGCGCGAGCCCTGAGTGTAGGGCTGTGCTTGTGTGTAGAGATGGGCACTGGGCAGTGGGCATCTGCTCTACACCTGAAGCACCATCGGCCGCGGCCGGGATTTTTATTTTTTATTTTTATTTTATTTTTATAAAACACGTCTGCAGTTGCCTCTCGGGGAACAAACAGAGTGATTTGCATTCGGCGGCATAAATATTTTCTGCCGGCAGACCCAGGATTCGAACTCGCATCCTCCACACGAAAGCCTAAGAATCTACCACTGGACCACTGAAGATACATAGACATAAAGTCAGCGCGAGTATTATCCACACTGGCGTTTGCTTGCAGGCATGCGAGTAAGCACAACATGCAATACTAACATTTTCAGACGCCTGAAAAATGCCAGAATGTGAGAAGAGTGGATATCGCCCAGTTTCAGCGGGGCTGAAAACACTCCATTCTCCTTTCGCCAGTGACGCACGGGAACCGTAGAAACGGTGTTCGGTTGCAGGCAAGCGGGTACTACGCGCTTGCTGGCTGCAAAATGCATCTCTGCAGTCGCTTTCAGGGGACTGACAGAGGGAAGCATTGGCGGCATAAATATATATGCCGCTAGACCGGGATTCGAACTCCGGTCTCCCATGCGGAAAACCTATAATTCCACCACTGAGCCACAGGGGGATACAGGCTTCAGAAAGCGGCGTCAACATGTATTCTTCGGCGTTTGCTGGCAGGCAAGCGTGTATAACAGACTCACTTGCTGCAATAATATTTCCAGTCGCCAAACAGGGAACTGAGAAATGTGAGAGAAAAGAGGTCAGACCGACCAACGGCGGGACTAAGAACACTCTTTTCTCCTTCGCCGGTGAATGACGCGTGCAGAGGCAGGGTAGCTTTTCTTGTAACGTAAAGAAAAACTAATCCCGCCATCCGCTTCCAGGAAGGGCAGCCTCGGAAAGGATGCCAGGCGAGTCCTCAGAGTCACCATAGGCAATTGGCTCGGAGTGAAGGCGTTTCGCCGTCAGCGAGCGCGAGCGCTGCATGAGAAGGCATCTTGAAAAAGACGCAGCTCTTTTAGGGGTGTGCGTCGCAGAGCGAACACACACACACACACAAGAACAGTAGGAATTAGAAAGGATATTGGCGCCGGAAAGTGCAGCAGGTACGGCAGCAGAAGGCGGCGTTGGCCAGCGGCTTCAAGTGGCTCGTCCCGCTGAAGTGCTTGCCTCAGACGACGTGTGCTTCCTCGTGATCCAGCGATGCGTGAGCTTCGCTGAAGAGATGAAAATCAAGTGAATCAGCCTTTTCGAGCTCCTTTTATAGAGGCTAGCCACACCCGTTTCGGCGGGAAGTGGCAAGGAGGCCTGACGTCACTTCATTGGCCTGACGTCACTTCAGGCCTCGCTCGATAGGCTTATGCAGTTGCCGCAGAACAGGCAATGAGCGAGCAAGCTGTCTCGCCATAGCTGTGTGCTGCCGCAACGCGCTTTACATATATGGAAAATTAAGGATAATTTTTTGCTTCAGTATTTCGTGAAAAAAGAGTTTTTCCCGTAGCGTTTTTACAAAAACGCAGTACGAGAGGACTCTCGTAAGAGAACTGAATAAACCCAAAACTGGGTTTAGTTCCGATATTTGTATAATTTTATATAAATGGTGTATAATTAAATTTTTAGAAGAAATGAGATGTTTTCTGATTCCTTTTTTGACATTACTTTAATCCCTCGCCATATCAAAACCGTTTGAGATATTCAATATCCGTTCACAATTTAGCATCTGTCGCCGATCACGCCGGCGTGATCAAATGACATGACCAGTTTAAGACGTGGAAGCATAAAAACAAAGTCACGTTGAGCGCTGCTGTCCACTTCTGTCGAAAGTGCTGGCTTGAAACTCTATTTTACTTTTTGTTTTGTGTTGATAGACCAAGTAAAAACGGAGATATGATAATTTAAACTTTATATAAAAAAATATTGAAAATATTGACGCGTTCGTAAAGAACGCAAGATGGGATGCGACAGGCATTGCATTTATTCTCATAACTTCGTCGGTTTTTGTCATAAAACAAAACGGAGAAAAATGTGTGAATCTGCTGACTCTGCTCTTCAGGCTACACATTTTAGGGAGTGGAGGAGGAGCCAACTGAGCAAAGAAGTGAAATTGAAAGGCGCCCGCGGGAGTCGGGAGATTGACGGAGTAGACAGAGAGACATATATATAGAAAGAGAGAGAGAGAGAGAGATATTATTGCTAGTTTTTGGAAAAGTTTGAATAGATTTTGAGAGTAGTTTAGGAGTAGTGTAGATAGTTTAGGTAGTTTAGGTAGTTTTTTGTGGAAGGAAAATGAAGCGAATGTCTTTGGTCTCATTGTTGACAGAAACTGTTTTGAGGAGTGGCACAGATAAAAAAAAAAAAAACTCACCTGATATTCGTTGTAAATAGTTGTATATATAGTTTGATTTTGTGTTCATTTTACCTTTTGTATAGTATATTTGCACTTTTTAGGAACCCCTCTTACTCAAGGAAGGAAAGCCCTGTAATGTAGCTGTCTTGTACATGAAGTGTTTTGTAGAGTTTCTAAGCAAAAAAGAAAAGAAAAAAACGCCTATTGCCACACCTGCTTTTTGCTGTATATAGTTAGATTTTATCTCAATTTTACCTTTTTTATGTTGTATTTGCACTAATTGGGAACCCTCATACTCTGGGAATGCAAGGCCTTAAATATAGCTCTCTGTATAATTGTGTGCATAAACTTTTAAAAAGTGGCAAAGCTAAAAAGAGAAAAAAAAGCCTATGGCTACACCCGCTTTTTTTTTTGTAAATCATATTTTTTTTGTATATAGCTTGATTATATCTGAATTGTACCTGTATATGTTGACATTTACAACTTGTGTTTACATTTTAAACCTTTTAAAATGCTTCATTGAGCATGTTTGTGTTTTTTGTAGTAAAAAACTATAATTTTTCTATTCGGATTTTGTGTTTTTTGTGTGATTTTGGGTCCAGTATGTTGATACAGTACATAAAAGTGAAAAAATAATTATCTGTTCATATAGGTGATGTTGTGCTGAAAAAAACAATACCAAACATTAGTATGGTAAACATTTGTTTATGTCGCAAAATAAAAAAAATAAAAAGTACTCAAAAACGGCCAAAATAGCCCAAGACTTGTATTTTCATCACGTTGAAAAAGTTTGGTGTGTATATATATATATATATATATATATATATACATGTGTGTAACAAAAGATATATACATTATATATATATATCAGACAAGTAATATTATCTGTCTTGTCACTTCACAAAAAAAAGTGTGTGTGTGTGTGTGTGTGTGTGTGGCGTGGGCGTGATTGAACAGTGGAGACATAAAAATATACTTGGTGCTAACTTTAAAATTGAACTAAAATGCTCACGGCTGCACAGGCATTCATTCCTACTTCCATAGGAATTCATTGAAAACGCTCGCTCTGCTCCCCACCATTATCAATGTCAGTGCGGACAAACATATTTTACTTTCGTTTTTAAGTTAGCGATTCAAAAGCCCCCAGCGGTGTCACACATCGATTAACCGGTGGTAAAATTATATTCTCACTGTCACATACCTAGTATAGGCCGCCTACCTGAAAGAGAGTTTAGCTTGCCCGACCATAGTAGCCTGATTAGAACGTCAATGACAAAAAAATAACTTGGGAATCACTAAAACGAGAGATTATTCTAATTATATTACATTAATTTTAAGTTGCAATCAACAGTTGATAATAAATGTAGCCTATTACTGATCAATGGTAACAAGGTTGCGCTGTTGAGGCTCGTGCAGCTTCTCCAGGAGAAATGTAAACAAATGAGCGCAGCACACAAAAAAGAAACCCAGTTAACAACATACTGACTATAAAAATTACAAATATGGAGTTTTTATATATTTTATAACATATGATAAGAGCAACCTCACTTGACGAGTAGGCTATGTTTCCTGAATACAATCACGATTGAAACTGTGACATTGATTTCATCAACAGGTTAATAAACAGTTACAATTAAGTCACTTAAATTTTAGATGCAATATTGACTGTTTTTGTTCTGTTTCAGCAGCAAAAATAGTTAAACCAAGATCACAGCAGAACCATCACGCATCTCACAGCAACTTGTTTTCTCATTACTGAATGATTCAGCATTTTGAACGAATCGGTTGACTCAAAGATTCAATGACCAATCCGTAAACATCTGTCTCAATCATGAATGACTCAGTCATTCGAACGAATCGTTTGAATGAATTAATTAATGACTCGCTCATTAAGACGGTCGCCTGGCGACACCTAATGGCGGTTTAGTGTTATGTTTAAAAGTATCATTCTTTCCAACGTGTGTGCACCATTATAAATGTCCGTGCGGACGTCTTTACTTTCACTTTTATATTAGCGATTTAAAAGCACCCGCTCGTGTCACACGTCCATTAACCGATGGGAAAATATCCTCACAGTCATATACCTAATAAATTTATATTTAAATACAAAATAGGCCTACCTAGTAAAAAGTTTTATATACTATTTTGATATCCTTTTGGACACAAGAGGGCAGTATAGCCCTATGTTTGCTTTTTTGTTGAAACAAATAGCACTAAATAGCCTGTTTATAACTTTTTCATACTTCTTGAATTGCAAAAACAGAATAAAATGGGTTAAGTTCTAATATTTGTATAATTTTATATACAGAAGACTTTGAATGTCACATCTTCATCTTCAAGTGGACGATCACCTCTTTGAGTGCGACTCATTTTCTGCAACTGAGGGCTTGTGGTTCAGACACTGTAGTATTTGAAGATTGCTTTATCACAGGATCTGTGAAAGGGAAGAAGATTTTATATAAAATTAACCAATGATTAACATTTTTGTCTCCATGTTTGAATACATGTATAATAATTTGCATAGAAATGCATTAGAATTCCGTTGAATTTCTCAGTTTACCTTTAAAAGCTTTGGCTATATCCTCATCAAGCTGGACATTTGAGTGTCCATTTGTATCCTCTTGTCTGTCGTCACTATACAGCACTCTATGAGTTACATTGAACATGAGATTAGAAGAAGCCCAACACAACTTACAGTGAGGAAAGTTCAATCAAAAAGTCACTGATATAGTTATTTGCAGCAATAAAGCAACCTGTGAGTATTAGAGGTTATGTTGTAAATTGATAATTGTGGTTTATTTAAACCTAGGGTATTTCCCATGAGCGTGTCTATTGTGGTCATACTAACATGCACTCTTCACCTCTGTTGCAATTAGAAGTTGTGCAAAATATTGTATGCCAGGACAACTAGGACAAGTGACTTGCAGCTTTACAAAAAAAAAAAAAAACAACAACAATGAAATAAACAGATTTTTACATGAATGACTCAAAGGTAGCACAAATTAGACACCTTGCAAACATTTTCCTAACATTTTCCTAACTGTCAATCACCTTTCAATAGGCCTGATTCAAAAATCTCTATAACAGAGGTGATGTACTTGGTGGGTAATATAATCAAAATCCTCCACAGACTCAGCAGTTTCAAATGTATGCTCTCTTATAAGCATCCCTTTTAACAATGTAATCTTTGTACTTATTTGTAATTAGAAATATATAACCCAGATATAAACACCAATCAACACACACTACCATAATTGGCTGGTCAAAAGTCCTTAAGACAAAGTAACTTTATGTTCATAAAATGTTTGTTTTTTGTTTTTGTTTTCAAACTTTTCTAAGGTCATTTACATCATAACAATGAAGCCAAATTGTTCAGGAAATCAGAAATAAATACACAGCTTCATTTTACAAATAAAAATAATGTTAATGTAATGTTGTACGTTATAATGACTAATTCTTAGTTTTTTGCAGATGCATTGGACAATGTTATATAGTTGTTTTAAAGGGATGGTTCGGAGTAAAATCAACCTAGTGTCTTTTGCACCATGACCTCAAGCCAAACACCACCCCAGAAGCCTTTTTTCCCTTGGTCGAACATTATTAAAGTTAAAGCTTATTTACTGTAGATATATCAGCCGAATGGCTTAGTACAGGCGCTGATGGAACCCAGACTGTATCTCGTAAATTACCCCACTAATAATGCCCAGAATGGTACCACACTTCTACAGTAGTACAAATAGGTTCCATACTCATAAAATGAGGCATTGGAAAGTTTGTAAGTGCATCAGGAGTTTATTTAAATAACACTTGCCTGATGGCTTATGCTACCACTAACCCGGACGTCGAGGTCACTTCCGAGATTTTGGAAAAGCACGTAAAAGTCCTGGCAGAAAGCGATGCAGAAGGATGTAGTGTAATGATGCCAAGTTCCAGGAATGCACTAATATTTTGTTGGTATTACCAGTTTGCAACAATTATTAGTTAACACCAAGTTGCCAACACTTCGGAAAAAATTATTTGTCGTTACACTACATCCTTATGCAATCGCTTTCTGCCAGGACTTTTACGTGCTTTTCCCAAATCTCGGAAGTGACCTCGGCACATAACACACAAATGATGTGTGTCATCAGGTGTCAGGAACTGCTGACACGGATGAACACACTTCCTAAAGTTCATTGCACTAGTGCTGGCCATAGTTTGCCTATTTAGACACTTGTTCAAACAAACTATGGCGTTATTTTTTAGTCAAAAGTTATGAGCGTGTAAGACATGCTCACGAGCACATTGTTATTTCACACGCGTAAAAATGAACCTTCAGCTGGCATGATAAAAGTACTCGCGCACAAATTCAACAACCGAGAGGTGTACAGGTAGCTGCGAGCGAGCGCCTGGCATACTCTTGTCACAGGTCGGGGTGGGCCGAGCCAGACTGCACCCACCCCTGGAGACCGGGTACCACCTCGAGGAGCGTGTCAAGGACCAGACAGACAAGAGAATAAAGGGATAACAATTTCTTTATTAAGTTAAAAGCAAATAATTTGAAAAGTCCTAATTAAAATCTTCCTTCTGGTCGCCAGTAGCAATTCGATGGCCCCCTGGGCCGAGGAGGACAGATCGTTTGTGGCAGCCCTGCAGCTCGTTGAAGAGGGATCAGAGGGAACTCTCACACTGTCCAGGTAAGTCACTGGGTAAGTACTCTTTACAGGACCCTCGAGGAAGTCGTGGTTATACGGACCCCATTCAGACTGGAACCAGGTAAGTACTCGCGGGCGGGGATGGAGCAAGTCTCGGATGCTGTCCAGAGGTAAGTACCCAGGGAGCGGTGGCCTCAGACTCGGACGGAGCACAGAGACGCAGGTGGCGAGCGGACCGGGCCAGGAGGGGAAACAGGCGAGTATATCCCGGTAAGTGTCCTTTATGCCAAACCAGTTAGGACGGGGCCTTCAGCCAAGACGTGAGGGAACCTTGGACCACAGGAAGACACTTCAATCAAAGCACGCGCCGCGGCTAATCCTCTTCCTTCTCAACAGGGACAGCGGCTTACAACGTAGGCATGGAGGGCCACCAGGCCGAAGAACACTTTGAGCGAGACGCTCCCTTTCGGCTGTGTACTGCAACAATACAACAGAGTTCAATGGTTTCAGCGGTATACAAGCGCTCAACAGTAATACCTTCTCTCTTCTGAACAGGGCGGAGGCCTTCAATAGGACGTGTGGAGACCACCAGGCGGAGAGGACACTTGAGCGAAACACTCCACTTCGGCTGTGCACTGTAACCAGGTAGCAGGGTTTTACTATTCAACAGCGCAATAAACATTCAGTTAAAATACCTTCTCTCTCTTCCTGAACAGGGCAGGGGCTTTCGATGGGGCGTGTGAAGACCACCAGACGGGAAAGACACTTAGAGCGAGACACTCCACTTCAGCGGTACACTGTATCAATGTAACAGGGTTCAACTGTTCAACAGCATATGAAACATTCAGTTGAATACCTTCTCTCTTTCTGAACAGGACAGCAGCTTTCAATAGGAGCGTGTGGAGACCACCAAACGAAGAGGATGCTTTAAGCGAGCCACTCCACTTCAGTTGTACACTGTAACAATGTAGCAGGATTTAACCATTCAACAGTAGCTGAAACATTCAGCTGCACTACCTTCTCTCGTTCTGAGCAGGGCAGCGGCTTTCGTTAGGGGCGTGTGGAGACCACCAGGCGGGGGAGATGCTTTAAGCGAGACGCTCCGCTTCAGCCGTGCACTGTAACAATGCAACCGGATTTAACCATTCAGCAGTAGATGAACCATTCAGCTACAATACTTTCTCTTGCTCTAGACAAGGCAGCGGCTTTCGTTAGAGGCATGTGGAAACCACCAGGCGGAGAGGACACTTGAGCGAGACACTCCACTTCAGCTGTACACTGTAACAATGTAACAGGGTTTAACAGTTCAACAGCATATAAAACATTCAGCATTTACAAAGCCGGGCTGTCTCACAACGGTAAGTTGGGCGCTTGATATATCAAACCTTCCTTGGAGACAGCGGGTGGAAGACTGTAAGGAGAGAGTGCACAGCAGACTACTATTACTTCTCCACACGATGAACTTCACTCCATAACACAAACCGTGTGAATCGTCACTTCAGGCACTGCATTCCACTCGCACACCGTGCATTCGGGCCAGCACTCACCCACCGGTCTTTCTCCAACCAGATCAACTCTCGTCTCTCACAAGGGCTCAACTTCTCTCCAGAGACAGCAGACGACGGGTGCAGCAATCGTCACATGCAGCGAGGAACGGACAAAAGTTGGAGACAGATCAATAATTCACTCGGTGTACTAGTTCACTCGTGCCACACACTTTCCAAACTCTCAACACCACTTCAGTGTTAGTGCATATAAACAACGGATCCGATACTCATCACTTTGCGTCTTTCCCACTGCTGACGATATCCCTTAGGTTTTCGTTGACAAATACTTCTCTCTCTTCTTTCCACTTCTCAGCTTCAATCTTCGCCCGCTTCACAGCCCAGCCTCAAATACAAAAAACCCGCCGACAAACACAGTATCTCACGGGAGGAGAACCACCAGGCGGGGAGGAGAACCACCAGGCGGGGAGGAGAACCCCCAGGCGGGGAGGAGAACCACCCCAACAGTCTGCTTCCTCTCTCTTTATAAAGCCCCATCTGAATACGTGTCCCTCTCACAACGCTCTCTGTAATTATTCCACACCTGCTGTCAATCGGGCAATTGGCCTCGCTGCCATGGCAACAGATTCGCAGTGCAATAGAGACGGGTGTCCACTGGAGGTCTCCAACATAACACTGCATTCACAAGGACTTTAGTCTCTTCTAATTTTTGTCACACCGTGACACTCTCATAGGTTAACTCTGCTTGTACAGTGGAATCCTGCTCGCGCGCAGCGGGCTTCTGCTCGCGGAATGCTGTTTTGCTCGCGCAGTGGATTTCTGCTCGCTCAGCTGATTTCTGCTCCCTCAAGTCTACACGACTTTTGACAATTTGGGGGCGGAAACCAAGGAGGGCACTGACCCTCTTATGATTGGTCACTTTCATCATGGAAAATATTGGGAAATCCTAACCCCGCCCACCTTCTGACGCAGCGCGCGTCACTCAGCTCGCTCTGCTACTCCGGTGTTATCTCTGTGTATATTTTAGGCAACAAAATATGTGATAAAACACCATACTAACTATTTTCGTTTTCATTTAAAGAAATCTTAGGTTTGTGTTTTATATTTTGTTTTGTTTTATAAATAGGCAAACGTTATGTGCAGTGAATATAATCAATACGCGTTGCCTGAACCACATTTGTGTGGCTATCATGTTTAAGATTTCTTTAAATGAAAACGAAAATAGTTAGTATGGTGTTTTATCACATATTTTGTTGCCTAAAATATACACAGAGATAACCGGAGTAGCAGAGCGAGCTGAGTGACGCGCGCTGCGTCAGAAGGTGGGCGGGGTTAGGATTTCCCAAGATTTTCCATGATGAAAGTGACCAATCATAAGAGGGTCAGAGGGCCCTCTTTGGTTTCCGCCCCCAAATTGTCAAAAGTCGTGTAGACTCGAGGGAGCAGAAATCAGCTGAGCGAGCAGAAATCCACTGCGCGAGCAAAACAGCATTCCACGAGCAGGATTCCACTGTACAAGCAGAGTTAACCTATGAGAGTATGCCAGGCGCTCGCTCGCAGCTACCTGTACACCTCTCGGTTGTTGAATTTGTGCGCGAGTACTTTTATCATGCCAGCTGAAGGTTCATTTTTGCGCGTGTGAAATAACATAATGTGCTCGTGAGCATGTCTTACACGCTCATAACTTTTGACTAAAAAATAACGCCATAACAAACGGTCTCCTGAAGACAAGAAAGAGGATGACGACGTATTACACAGGTGCCGTTTTACACTCACAATCACACCAGTAGTGACGTCATATGCTGCCGCCTGCCAATGTCAAGTTCATTGTCATATTTAGACTGTAACGAATACGACTTTGGGTTAATTTGAATTAGCTCAAGAATATAGGGAATTTTGGAAATATTAATAATTATGACTCATGGTCATAATTCATAAGTCGCATGTACATTTATTTTATCAATTATAGAGATTACCTTGTTCTGTAACTGGTCTGATCGTTATTCGTCCCGCGAATAAGTGTGAGATTATCACAGTTAAGAAGGGGTATCCCTTTACAAACTCCAAGAAAGTTTTATCTTCTGGCCACGAACATCAAACTTTCTGAGTTTATTAATTAAAACTACTCAATGTAGTCTATATATATCGAGCTTGTAGCTAGATCTTTTGTTTCATTGACTTTATAAAAGTGGGCTTTCAAATACAGAGACAGTTAAAAGGATATATGGATTTTAATAAATGTAAAACTAGAGATTATATGAGCTACAAATACAAACGTACTTAAAAATACAAACAATAAAACAAACACACATTTAACCAAACAAGAAAATACGTGATCAGAATAAAATGAAATGAAAGAAAGAAAGAAAGAAATAGAGAAAAGGGAAAAGCTAGTAATGATTACATACAGAAACCTAAGTTCACGAGACACCTGGAACAGCTTTTGTCAGATATACTTGCGAGTTTGTCTTCTGTTCGGGTGATGCTGAGACTGAGGCAGGACAGCGTGGACAGTGTCGATCCTGTTTCTGCTGCGTCTTCCGGTGCCGCAGAAGTTTAAAAAGGCTCACTGGATGTAACGTTACTGAGAAAGTTCAGATTCGTCTTCCGGGAGGGAAGAGGCCGGAAATCTTGGTTTCTAAGAGGGAAATCTATGACTCGAACATGCGTTCGTTCGATAGAGAAGGCCAGGGCCTTCTTCAGATGTTCCTGGAGAAACGCTGCGCCGGAGAGGAGGAAGGGCGGCAGCAGGAGGTGAGAAGGAAAGAGCCGGAGAAGAGAGGCGAGGACAGAGAGAGGAAACAGGGTCTCTTGCCTTTTAAAGACATCTGTTTACACCCTCCTGTTGGGGACAACAGCCAATCAGATCTTCTTATCTGAAAGCGGGAACATTTTATTTGTGTGAAGAAGAAACGCCTACTTTGACTTTGTCATGTGAGAGATGGAATTCGTATTTTCTCTTTCAGACAAGATAATACCCATAAGAATACATTTCATTGTAATCTCATACATATATGCAATTCCGTGAGATCACTACGATTAGAATGATACCAGACATGGTGTACAGAATATGGGAATACAGATATGCATTTCTAATGTAGGATTCTGAGCATCTTAGGAGTCAATTGATTTCTATGATAGAACATAGAAAATCTCAATCTGCCATGGAAATTATACACACATAAAAATACATATCAAAAACATGGCTATTGGATCGCATGTGTGGAAGTGTATGTTTCAAAGTCCACGAGTGTGTTTGTGTGTGTGTGCGTTGGAATGTCTGCTTTCCTGGGTCGTAAAGTTTTATGGTCTGAGGTAGGGTTACAAAACCATGATTCTATTTGAGACCCTAAATTGGGAGAAACATTCTTTCGACAGACACTTAGAATTCAAAACTGCACATTAGAAACCACACCTCTATAATAAGGTAAACTAACCACACATGCATAATGGAATTGTACATATATTTAAAATCACTATTGCTTATCCTGAGTTACACACAAAGGTTGGTCTCTTGGTGTGTGTGTGTGTGTGTGTGTGGAATGTCACGAGGCTGTGAGTTTGGGGGGAAGTACCAGCCAAGCTCGCAAATTGGTCCTCGTGGGGCAATTATTAACTAGCAAGGCCATCACATGACCACTTAATGCGAAAAACAGATGTCATTGTTGCTACAGACTCATGCTTTAGACAATGGTCATGCATGATGCATTCCCCATACACTGAAAGCAATCATTTGTAGGATTTACTTGATAAAACCATCATAACACAATTTAAGTAAATTTGACTGCTACTGCTCTGTACAACTTATCTGTTATCATCAAGTAAAATCTACTTACTCTCTTAACATTCATAAAGAAATTAAGTAAAAATTGCTTAATTATATCACATAGAATTAAGTCAATTCTACTTAACCAAGCTAGGTAAATGTAACAAAATGACATTAAATTTTACTCAAGTAATATAAACCAGGCTTTTAAAATGTATGTTTTACTTAGAAACATCTAAGTAAATAATATAATAGATAACGTGTAGATACTACAGCAGGGGTGCCCATGCTTTTCTGAATGGTGATCTACCTTTTAAGTGACTGGGTCAGAATGATCTACTACTCACATTACGTGTCTTTTTTAATGTACCAAAACGAACACACAATGTCATATTGGCTGCTATTTTGCTTTAATGTTTCACACTTAAATCATTAGTAATTTATGATTGAGTTTAATTTCTTTACCAATACTAAAAATACAGTAACAACAGTAACAGTCCACAATAGAAGCTACTAATCAACATGCATGTGATTTCATACACAGTGGCACTTACATTACATTTCCCATACAATTCAGTACATTTACATCAAAATCCACACATTGAAATGTAACTTTACCCATTCAGGTAGCACACACACACACACGCACGCACACACACACACACACACACACACACACACACACATTGAAATGTAACTTTTTTTTAACACTAGGATTTTCTTTTAACATACATAGCCTAAATATACAGTGGCATTTGGCCTACATTACACACTATATCACACTACAATTCACTGTTCAAACATTGAAACTTTTAGGCAGTGAATTAACTTTATGTACAATAAGTTGCATGTAGTCATTTTCTTGCATACACATGGCATGTTCACATCAGTGGTCAGTACCTTATTCAGATGATGACTTGCATTGGATGGAGTCCACTAGGGATGCATAGTCTGGGCAATAGCTACTGATAGCCAGTCTAGGACAGGCCTCCAAATGATTGTCGGTCAGGGTGGAGCGGTATTTGGATTTGATAAATTTCATATGTGAAAAGGTCGATTCGCACAAGTAAGTAGACCCAAACATTGCAGTCAGTGATGTTGCACATTTTCTCATATTGGGATACTTTTCTTCTGTGAGTAAACTCCAGAATTGTTCATGGGCCCTAGACTTTAAGTTAATATCTGCTTGCAGTGTCAAGATCTCATCCTCAACTTCAGCAGAACTGAGCTGAAACATTGTTGCGATTTTGGAAGCGAGGACATCGACCTCAGCATTCTCCCGAAAAGGGAAGCACATAAACGTGGCAACTGGCTCGAGTAGAGCGAAGTCTTGAAATCTCCTGTCAAAGTCTGACAGGACGGTGTCAATCTGTTCTGCATAACATGCACTGTCAATCTCCATTAAGTCCTTCCCTTGATTATTCAGCTCAGATGCAATGTTTCTAAAGTTCCCCAGATCATGGCGTTGGATCTTTGAAGAAAGCAGTTTAAGTTTTCCCTTGAAGGCGTTCACTGAGCTTATCATATTGATCACGGTTTTCTCTTTGCCCTGTAATTCCACGTTCAGCTCATTGAGCAAGTTCGCCAGATCAGTTAAAAACGCCAAATCAAGCAGCCAACGATCATCATTAAGTTGCGTGTATTCCGCATGTTTTTTGTCATGTAGGAACTGCTTTACCTCGTGAAGGAGATCGCGGAATCTTTGCAGGAATTTCCCCCTACTCAACCACCTTACCTCCGTGTGAAGCAGTAGGTCTAAGTGGTCGCTGCCAGCCTCCTCAAGATGCAAACGGAACAGTCGTCTTTGAAGAGATCTAGCACGGATAGAGCAGGCTACTTTGTTTGCTACGTCCATGATCTCTTTCATGTTCAACATTTTCGCACACAACGCTTGTTGGTGTATGATACAATGGTAACTTAAAAAGTCAGGAAACGCTTCATCCTCTCGGCATTTGGCGACAAATCCATTAGAGCGGCTGATCATGGAAGGCGCACCGTCGGTGGTGATTGACACCAGTTTGCACACTGGAATCTTATTCTTGTCGATAAAGTTTTTGAATATCTCAAAGATGTCATCCCCTCGTGTGTGTGCGTTCAAATGCAGAACTGCTAAAAGTTCCTCTTTTGCAGTCATGTCGTGGAAGACCATTCGGATAAAAATGCACAATTGGGCTTTGTCTGTGATGTCTGTAGACTCGTCCATCTGTAGCGAGAAGCACTCGCAACAGTCAATGTCCTTAGCAAGCTGCTGCACTAAGTTGTCGCCCATCATTTCGCATCGCCTGGTCACTGTATTTCTTGTCAACTGAACAGCTTTGACTGCAGACATTATTTCTGTTTTGTTCGTAAAGTCTTTAAACAAAGAATCCGCTGCTTCATTGAAGGCTTCCTTCACCATAACTGTCATGATCCTGCCATCTAGTTTTTGTCTTTCTTTAGTCTTGAGGCAGGATTATGACAGACCAATGTTTTGTGTATAAGCACATGGGCATTTGTTTGGGCCATGTGCTTGTGGTGTCTCCTTACTTAACCCCGCCCCCTTGTTATCCTTGTTTAGTCATTATTGATTCACCGTTATCACCTGTTACCCTCTTCATTGGCTTTCTATTTAATCCCCTCATGTTTTCTGTCCTGTGTCAGTTCATTGTCATTCTATGTGTGACCTGCCTGTGTTTGTACTATTGCTAAGAGTTCCTTTTCAAGTAAGAGTTGTATGTAGTATATCCCAGTTCTTAGTTTAGTTATTGTCTTGCTTGTTAGTCAGTCAGTCTTCCTTACCTCTGTTTTACCCCCTTGTGGGCTTTGTTTTCCCTGTTTTTTGTTATAAATAAACCTTGTGTGATCGCATACTGTCTGCTATTGGGTTCATCCTCCAGTCCCGTGACAGAATGAACCGACCTTTCCAGAACCCAGCAGACTGTATGTCAATTCCTGCTATTCGACAGTCGACGGACCAGGAATTATGGTGGCAGTTGGCTATCGCCGACAGCAGGTTGGGCAAGCTTCCTTTCCCTTCCCAGGGAGAGCGGTCCCTGAGAAGATATGCCCAGGCCGTGGAAGCAAGGAGGATTTTCTTACCTGAGATCCTTGTCAACCGTTACCTCATCGCAGGTCTTAATGTTGTCCCTCCTCTGTCTGAACGGGAGAGGCTGGTCCGTAGCCCATTCCGGGACATGGTGGACTGTTTGTGTCAAATGGAGCCACAGGGTCCCACCGTGTCGTCACCTCCTGCCAAGCTGTCTGTGATCCCGGAGGGTCACATTTTAGCCAGGGTCACGCTGGGGGACCAGGCTCCTTCCCCCTCTACTCCCGAGGCATCGTCCGCACCAAGTCTCCGCGGCAAATGGGGAGGACGTTTTTCGTGGGAGTTGGCATCAGAGTCCTCCTCGACTGAGTCGTCCTTGTCTGCGGTGGTTTCTCCAACACCGCTTACGGCCTCTGCCCTGCGACCCAGGGGAAAGAAGAGGAGGAAGGGAATCATCTGTTCTTCGTGTCAGTCTTCCCCTGAATCCACTGCAGTTAAAGGCGTCTCTGAGTTTGTGGCGGAGAAAGCTGCTCTGGAGGCAGCTGCAGAAGAGGCTGTTCCAGAGGATTCCGCAGTGATCTCTACTGGTGAATCAGCTGATGTGAGAGCTGCGGTCGATTTGGCAGCTGAAGCTGTCCTGCAGTCTGTATCGGCCCGCCAAGAAATGCCTGTTGTCATTGCGGCCAAGACTCTGTCCGATTACCTTTCTAGTCTTGTCAAGTTACTAGAAGTTCCTGTCAAACCCGTTGTACCCTCAAGTCTTGTACCCATCGCGTCCGAGAGTGTTGTCCCCGAGTCAGCGGCTGAGAGCGCTGTCCCCGAGTCATCTGCTGAGAGTGCTGTTCCTGTATCAGCTGCAGAGAAGGCTGGGTCCAGGTTAGCCTCAAACAACGCTGTTCCAGAGTCGGTTGCAGACTACGCGGTTTCTGAGTCTGAGATGGGGAGCATCGACTCTGATGTGAAGAGCGCTGGTACTGGTTCTGCTGCAGAGTTTGCTGATCCCGTTCCAGCCCCGCAACCAGCCGCAGCATCATCTCTCCCTGTTCCTTCCCTTTCTATAGTCTTGAGGCAGGATTATGACAGACCAATGTTTTGTGTATAAGCACATGGACATTTGTTTGGGCCATGTGCTTGTGGTGTCTCGTTACTTAACCCCGCCCCCTTGTTATCCTTGTTTAGTCATTATTGATTCACCGTTATCACCTGTTACCCTCTTCATTGGCTTTCTATTTAATCCCCTCATGTTTTCTGTCCTGTGTCAGTTCATTTTCATTCAATGTGTGACCTGCCTGTGTTTGTACTATTGCTAAGAGTTCCTTTTCAAGTAAGAGTTGTATGTAGTATATCCCAGTTCTTAGTTTAGTTATTGTCTTGCTTGTTAGTCAGTCAGTCTTCCTTACCTCTGTTTTACCCCCTTGTGGGCTTTGTTTTCCCTGTTTTTTGTTATAAATAAACCTTGTGGGATCGCATACTGTCTGCTATTGGGTTCATCCTCCAGTCCCGTGACAATAACTCCATCCTGGAAAGACTTTTTGTGCCTAACGATCGTCCGACTCACCCGGAACGATGCCTCTGTTGCGGCCTTCGCTTTCGCTGTTGGCCGAGTGAAAAGAGACTGCTGTCCAAGAAGCTGGGGAACTCCCTCACCTTTCTCTTTCTCAATTCACTGCTTGGAGGAAAGTCTGTATCAAAGGTTCGATGAATCATTCTAAAGTGTCTCTCTACATTCCCCTTCTTTGGAAGTGCAATGCTGGATTGACAGATCAGACAGACACACTTTGAGTATGACATCGTGAATAAGAAGTCATCTTCCCATTCCTGATGAAAATGGTAAGTCTTTGCTTTTTTGATTTCTTTCACTCCCTCATTCATTGTGGTATAATTTTTGTTTGTCTACTCTATACAGATAATAAACGAGCAATAGCGAAAACGAAAAGCAACGGTAAAACGAAAGCAATGGCGCTTTTCTGTAGTGTCGACTGTCGAGATCAGCTCGGTAGAGTTTATGGTTGTTATGGTAACGTAGTGTAAAAAAACTTTTTAGCAACCAGCAGACTGGCCTGTCTACACGTCAATCAGCGGGCACATGGAAATTTAATGACATGATAGGGTGGATTGCTTTTCTGAAAAGGCGCGTTTTTTGTTGTTGTTTTTTTTTTTTTTTTGCTGAGTTCTGTGAGCTACCGTCATTGGCTCTGCGATCGACCAGTCAATCGCGATCGACGTATTGGGCAGGCACGTACTACAGTATATCTACATAATGCAAGTAATGCAGCACTCACCCGAACACAGACAATGCAATACTTTGTACACAATAACGGTAACATTTGATAGTGACTGTGTCCTAATGAGTAGAAAATTAATTCCAGATGTCACAAAATCTCACGTTACTAAACCTAACAACATAAACAATGATAAAAAAAATGATAAAACAGCTGGAAAACAGCAAAAGAATCAACCTTATTAATTATTCATGCCCCAGTTCATGATGGGAAGACTAGTATCAGAAATGTTGAGTAGGTTTTACGCTTTAATTTCTACAAGCTTGAATTGAGTACTAATATACTGTAGAAGTAACTTTTTTTCCATTATTGCCCTAAATTAAAGCTTTAGTGTAAAGTTCAGCCAGGAAGACTCAGTGTTATGTCACTCATTATTTCTGGTTATCCAATCACTATTTAATACCTAGAGTATAAAAGATTGTTACTTACACACGTTTTAGTTTGCAGATGATGACACAAACATTTACCTCCATCCTCTACCCTCTGTCCGCTACCCTCTGAATATGAGCTATGGACGGGGCCGTGCCAAAGAACTTTATAAATAATTGCTTGCTGGGCTGTAAGTAAATTAATGCTTTGTTACATCATTCTATCTCCTGAGACTTTCTGGTAGAAATATTTTTTTTTGTTATTGTTGTTGTTGCTATAAAATGTGAATGGACTTAATGAAATTACAAGACTCCTGTGAACATTTCTGTTTTTTTATTCTTCCCGTAAGGGTGGTTAACAGAAGATACAATTTGTTTGTCAGTTTATTTAAACTGTCTGGCGCCCAACCTGAACAATTAAAATTTTGGGCAAAACACTGTTACAGTGGCATATTGACCCCTTTGCTTGGGAGAGAAGGTTTCTCCTCAGTGGTTTTGGCCACAGAGCTGCTGACATTAGCTGTACCAATTCTGGGAACCAGGGCTGGTTCTGCTAGTGTGGTGCCACCAGAAGAACCTCACATGCTTCTTCCCAAATCCGACTGATGGCCATGGAGAGAAAGCATAAAGGCCAGCGTGTCCATTCCCTCGGAAAAAAAACACTCGGCAGTGGGAGTTCTCTTCCATCGCGAAGAGATCCACATCTGCTCGACAGAAGGTGTGCCATATTGTTTCGACCGTCCGGGGGAGGGCTGCTGCAAGACAGCATGTCTGCTCCATTTAAGGAGCCTGGCACATGAACCGCTGTCACTGAGCTGAGGTTCTTCTGAGCCCATTGGAGAAGACAGCTCGCCAATCTGTGTAGAGGGTGAGACCTGAGACCTTCTTGGTGGTTTATAAAGGCAACCACCGTCCAGTTGTCCGATCGGACCTGGACATGGCCCCTGAGTACAGAGCGGAACTCTTTGAAGGCCAGCCCTACCGCCATCATTTCTAGGCGGTTGATGTGCCAATTTGACATAGGGGTCGCCCATGAGCCAAATTCTATCTTGCAGTCGCACAGGGCACCCAAGCCTGTCTTGGAGGCGTCTGTGATGACTACTTTTCTCCTGGAAACTGAGCAGAGTCTTACACCGTTCTGGTAGAAGTGGGGAGATCTCCAAGGGACCAGAGCTCTGACACAGCTGTGGGTCACATTGATTGTATATCATCCTGTGCTCCATGCATTGGGTGGGGTGAGGTCTTTCAACCAGTGCTGGAGTGGTCGCATGTGGAGCAGGCCCAGCATAATGAGGAAGCTGCTGCCATGAGGCCTAGCAGCCTCTGCAACCTCTTGAGGGGATGGAAAGACTACTACTTTGGATGAGGTCACCATGCTTCTGACTTTCAGGGCACGCTCTTATGAGAGCCAAGTCTTCATCTGAGCATCCTTCTAGGGAACAAGGATGTAGAGGCTGTAAAAGCCAGACTCGCTGTGTTCTGTGGGAACTCTTCCCACGGTGTCTTTTTCTAGCAGGGACTGAACTTCGGCTCTGAGGACATGAGAGCTGTCATCTGAGACAGAAGTATGAATCACGCCACTGAAGCGGGGTGGTCTGCAAACGAATTGGACCAAGTAACCTCTTTCTATGAACTGAAGAGAGGACTGGTAAACGGGTATGTTTTGCATGGTTAAACTTCCGGTTCATCTTTCGGCTGTGGGCTGGGTTGATGTTGGAACTGGCCGACTGGAGGCTGCGGTGGAACTGGCTCTCTAAGGCAGGATGCGACGCATAGCTTGCGATGACTTCTGAGCCTCTATGTATCATTCCGGGAATCCGTCCACCATGGAGCCGAACAAGCCAGATGGGGAAACGGGGGAATACAGGAGAGCCATCTTTTCAACATCATTAATCTTGGTGAGATTGAGCCATAAGTGGCGTTCCAGCACCAATAAACTGGCCATGGCATGACCGATGGCTTGGGCTGTGGCTTTAGTAGTGCGCAGGGCCAAGTCTTTTGTGCTGCGCAGCTTCTTAAAAATAGTCTGGTCAGGTCCAGACTCATCCATTTTGTGGAGAAGTGTGGCCTGATACACTTGTAAAACTGCCATTGTGTGAAGCGCGGAGCCGCCCTGTCCGTCAGCAGCGAACGCCTTTGAAGCTAGTGCTGACGTGGTCCTGCAGGGCTTTAATGGATGACTGGCCCTCATCTTCCAGCCCAGAGCTGTTGGTGGGCAGAGGTGTACAGCGACCGCTTCTTCCACTTGGTGGAGCTTAGTGTGGTCCTTTTCTCTTTTAAGATCGCCGGATGGCTGCAGGGAGATGCTGCGTCAGCTTGCTTGCAGAGTACCTGCTTCGATTAGTCCGCTGAGCAATGAGGATCAGCTGTTCAACGAGCACCGAGCAGTCAGCTGTAGCAGAGCTCAGCTGAGTCAGCTTGCTTGCAGAGCATCTTAATCCGCTCCGAGGGCACAATTCAATGGCAAGAAGAGGCGAGTAGAGAGGCTTCAGTTTCTTCTGAGCAGCAAGATGATCTTCGCTCTGAAGGAGAAAGATCTGACAAGTGGGCTTTTCTGCACAACTTTATAGTCAGCCGGGCTGAAATGCCAATTGTCTGCCACCCCCTTTGCTGGCGACTCGGCCACCTGTGTGCAGAGTGTTTGTGCATCATGTTTTATGTGTTTTATGTATTTTTAAAGAACTTTTTAAATTATTGGATGCATAATTTTAAACTGGACTGAATTCGGACAATGTTATTATGGCGATATTTAATATTCGCAAGTTGTTTTGCCTTCTCTGGCTATGGGGAATAGTGGTTTGGAGAGTTACTCAAACACTGGGCCCGCAGGATGGAACCCAGGCTAGGACTGTCCTTCATCACCTATAGTCGGCTGGAGCTTTTGGGGTTGCGGGTTTCAGCATTAGGTGGATTTGTCCCTGACTTCGACCTGTCGGAAATCACCTTAAAGACCAGGAAGAGAGGCCGCAGAGGAGGAGTTCGAGTTAGGAACAGTCGGCGGAGATATAAACCAGTGTTACCCGCAGTGATTATGGGGAATGTCCGCTCTTTGGTAAATAAAGTGGATGAATTGTCTGCTCTTGTGCGCTACGATCACCTTTTTCGACAGAGCAGCCTACTGTGCTTTACAGAGACTTGGTTGTCCAATAAGATACCAGAGTTTCATGTTAAAATGGAAGGATTTTCACTCCTCAGACTGGACAGAGACCCGGAGAGGACTGGTAAAAAACTAGGAGGAGGTGTTTGCCTCTATGTGAACGATCAGTGGTGCCATCCTAACCATGTTACGGTGAAAGAGAAAATTTGTGACCAGAACTTTGAACTGCTTGCGGTAAGTTGCCGACCTTATTACTTGCCCAGAGAACTTTCTCATGTTATTGTACAAGTGGTCTACATTCCTCCATCGGGAAATGGAAGGCTGGCCACGGAAACAATTTCGAGAGTTACCTATGATATGCAACGCGCTTCCCCGGATGCATTGGTTATAGTAAATGGGGATTTTAACCACAGTACACTCTCTGCTACCTTACCCTCCTTTAAGCAAATGGTGACATGTCCTACTAGGGATGGTAAAATCATTGACCTATTCTATATGAACGTTAAGGAGAGTTATGGTGCAAAGAGGCTCCCACCACTGGGGCAATCTGATCATAATTTAATATCCTTGAAATCCAAATACTCCCCTGCAATCTGAAATCAGCCCATTGGCTATAAGACTGTGTGTGTATGGTTGGATGATGCCTGTGAAAGGTTAAGAGGATGTTTTGATTGTACAGACTGGTCAGTGTTTTTTGACGATGATGATTTGGACAGTATTTCTGACAAAGTCACCTGTCATATAAATTACTGTGTCGAGTCTGTCATTCCACGTAAACGAATTAAAATGTTTCCTAATAATAAACCATGGGTTACTAGGGAGGTTAAAGCAGCTATTAATAGGAAAAAGGCAGCTTTTTTTTAGTGGTGATAGGGATCAGATTAAAACTGTGCAAAAGGAACTGAAGAGAGTTATTAAACAGAGTAAAGTTAACTATAAGGAAAGAGTTGAAGAACAAATGTCTAATTGTAACACATGGGGCCTTTGGAATGGTTTGAAATCTCTTGCTGGTTATGGAACCAAAAATAACAGTGCTTGCTGGTCAGGACTGAATGTAAATGAGGTAAATATGTTTTTTGCAAGGTTTGATGACTCTGATTTCTCTGCCTCTCATGATATGATTTTAGAATCTCTTGTACAGAGTGATAATGTGGACTGTAGTCCAGCAATTGTTATTAATGAAAATGATGTTCGTCGGCAGTTAAAGTGTCTTAAGACCAACAAAGCAGCAGGCCCTGATGGTATTCACCCACGTACTTTGAAAGTCTGTGCTGATCAGATGTGCTCAGTTTTTCACTCAATTTTTTCTTTGTCCTTGTCTTCATCGAAAATACCTGATATGTGGAAAACATTGTGTATTGTTCCAATTCCAAAACATGGTAATGTGGGTTGTAGTTTAAATAATTTGAGACCCATTGCTTTGACATCACAAATAATGAAATGTTTTGAGAGGATTATCCTTGGTTATCTGGGTAGTCAGTTGTCAGATTTTCAAGATCTGTTACCGTTTGCATATCGAAAAGGTGTGGGAGTAGATTATGCCATACTCTTTATGTTGCATAATATTTATAATCATTTGGAAACAACTTTCAGCTCTCTTAGGATTATGTTTTTTGATTTTTCTAGTGCTTTTAATTCAATTCAACCACATGTTTTAGTTGATAAATTGCTGCGTTGTAACCTACATAGTAAAACTATTATGTGGGTATTGAATTACCTTATACATCGAGTTTGTTAGGCTGGGTGATAAAATGTCTGACATTATTTTAACTAAAACAGGAGCCCCTCAAGGCACAGTTTTATCACCTTTTCTTTTTTCATTGTATACAGCTGACTACAGGCACACTCAGACTTCATGTTGTATACAAAAGTTTTCAGACGATACTGCCCTTGTGGGTTTAATTAATCAAGGCAATGACGTGACGTGACGCAATTGTTGCCACAAAAAAAATAAAAATAAATCAACAGCCTTTCTGCTCATATGAATCAGTTTTCCCTGTTGGGTTGATGAAAGAGAAAACCCCACATTAAAAGAACAGAGAACTTCAAGTCATACTGTTTGACTAAATCATTACAGGGAGGATATTAATGAGACTAAGGCAAGATGCAGCACTTACATTTATTAAGTAACATTAATGTGTACAGACTGCTATCTACTGAAATGTATTTACATAGGCAACCTTTTGTTTGTGCATTTATAAATCAGGTACATTATCAACATATATAATGTTAACTAGTTTATTAATTTGTGTAGTGTTAACAATGTTAACAATTGTCATGTCATGTACTGCAGTAACAGCAAGGAAAGTATGTTGTAAAAAATTTACAGAGCCACAGAACACCAGAGCATTAGTTTATAATGTGCAGTATATCCAGTTAAGTAATTCAAGGTAATTTATATTATTAATCAAACTGACATCTGTTTGTTACTCTGTTTACATGTATTGTGTACAGCAGCAAATGGACAACCTGACATTAAGAAACAGCATTCTCCTCGTGGAGGGACTCAAAGTTGCACATCAGTCCTCTTACCCTGTTTTCATTGTGCTTTTCTTGGCTTATATTTTTGCAGTGGTATCAAACATTACACTTATATTTCTGATTTCAACAGAGAAGAATCTGCATGATCCTATGCATTTTCTGTTCTGTAACTTGCCAGTTAATGATTTATTAGGGACCACTGTCATTATGCCACGCTTGCTGCAGGACATTTTAAGGGAAACCTCAGAGCACTATATATCATATGTGGAGTGTGTTATTCAAGCTTATTTTGTGCATATATTTACAGCAGCATGCCACTATGTGCTGATGATCATGGCCTTTGACAGATATGTGGCTATATGTAATCCATTGCGATACACGACTATAATGACCAATAAAATGGTGGTTAAACTATCAGCATCAGCCTGGGGGCTGTCAGTACTTGTGGTGACAATTATGTTAGCTCTCACTGTGCGTCTGTCTCACTGCAGATCAACAATTGAAAACCCTTTCTGTGACAATGCCTCACTATTCAAACTGTCATGTGAAGATGTAAGTATTAATAACGTGTTTGGAGTTGTTTATACCGCAATTATAGCCTGCCTGTCAGCAGTATCTATATTTATAACATATGTCAAAATTGCTACTCTATGCATAAGGAGCAAAAACAAAGCACTCAACAGCAAAGCCATAAAAACCTGCAGCACTCATTTAGCGGTTTATTTAATAATGTTCGTTTCTGGAGGCATTTTTATTTTTCTTCATCGTTTTCCTGAATACCCTGAAAGCAGAAAACTAGCTAGTGTAATGTTTCACATTGTACCACCAGGATTAAATCCCTTAGTATATGGTTTACAAACCAAAGAGATAAGACAAAAGATTGTTAAAGTTTGGTGTAGATAAATAGAGAATTCTTGAATTTATTATGCATTTTATTACAAGAAAACGTAGTGTCAATATTTTTATTTTTTTTTATTTTTTTTTGTGCGCTAATCTTACAGTTTTAAGTGGAAACATATGTAGCCTAAATCTTTCTTTTTCTTTTTCTTTTTTATAATATCTATGCTTCGATGCCCTTTATGTTAGAGTTAAATTTTCTCATTAATTATCAAGTTTCTAATGGGTAAAAAAATTACGCATGAACACCACATTGTTAGAATAAAGACACTGAATAAAGAATAAAGACACTGGGACGTTATTTAAACAATATTGAGTTGAAAGGGATTTAATAGAGTAAATGTATCAAATATCTGTTTAAACTTGAATTTAAAATATTTTATCCAAGATTACTTAAGAAAATCAATAAAATTACTGAATAAAATAATATTTCACTCAAGATTTTTTAATAAAATTTCACTACATTATGTAAAACACTACTGTGTATCCGAAAATGACCTACATTGCAGTGAACAAATACTTTTTTTTATTTGTTAATCTATATGCAATGTTAAAAATAATATTGCTGCCATGTAGTGACAGCAAGTAATATGTTTTGCAAAATATGCTCAATACTTACACGTTTTGTAATATGCATTATACACAATCATTCAATTATGCAATCATTTACCTATACTGTTAATGAAAATTACACTTTTGTTTGTTACTTTGTTGATTTTTTAATTTTTTTCAGCTGTGGAAGCTGAAGGTCTTATTTAATTTCTATAGTTTATAATGTTGTTAGCATTGTTTATTTCTGTGAGTTTGTGCCCTCTATAGGCGTGAGCACTATAGAACATTTAAAAAGATATACCACCCCTGACAGGAGAGGGTGCTGGTGCAAGAGCATACTGTACAGTCTTTTGCATGTGCACATGGAGACAATATAGCACAGTGTAAAAAATGTGCTAGCTGCATTTAAGTTGTTGCAATTCATCTTTATTTTGATTTAATAAATGCTACTTTGCACACATCAGGATGTAATTCCATTAACATCTTCCACAGTGAACAAGAAACAAGGGACAAAATTGGAAACACTGAAACTTGTTTGCCTTTTAAGGGAACTCGCGTTGTGTCGAGATTGACGCTGTGGGAACGCACTGCGTGATTGCGTCGTGAAGCACTTGTGAAATCAGTCCAATGGCGTATAGGCGGGTGACGTCATGGCAGGAAGCTATAAAGCGCACCCAGACAGTGTTGCCAACTTAGTCGCCTTTTTAGCAACTTTTCAGACCCCTTTAGTGAAATTTTTCAAAAAAGTGACTAGCGTCAAATCTAGCAACTTTTTGGACAAACCTCAGTAATCTCCAAATGTTGCCAATACTGTCCTACGAGCGCGAGGTCCTGCTTTCTCCATGCCATCACTCTCTCTAACTGCATCAACCCTGTTCAGTGAACGGCTGAGAAGAGCAGCAGCACGTTCATCTGTTGAGCACACGGCTGCTGACAGACGTGAATGAGCAGTGTTTTTCCATGGACTTATCTGCTTTTCTTTTGTTTTATATTTAGAGAATTTAGTTTGACCATTTTAACTTCCTTTCTTTTCTTGTGCTTATTACTTGTGTAAGAATTGATTTTCCTGCTAAGACAAAAGCTGAGATAAAACTCACCCTACAATAAAGCAATAAAACGCACCCTGGACAGAAGATTGCAAAGAAAGAGCACAGGACATTGTCTTGTCCAAACTTATTTCCTTGTTTATATATGCATCCCCCTCTTCCTCCTCAAGTCACTAAAAGTTCGTTAAGATAGTCTATATATCACATATGATGTATCTTTTGAATCTATTGTTTTTCCTTTTCATGTTTGGTATCATTTTAAATGTCTCAGTGCGATTGGTAAAATGGTCTTAATTTTATTGCAGTCATTGGTATTATGAGAAAGACTGAAAACTTAGGAGAATTCGGTTCTCCTCTTTGGGTGGTGTCTCTTCAAGATATCCCATCTCCCCCAAAACCAGGTGTTACCCCCTGGGGTACATGAATTGACCCAAAACAATTCTAAAAAATATTTGTATAACCCTTTTGTTCTGGTCTGGGTATATAATAGTAAGTGGCAGAGCAGTCTTTGGGAACCTGTAACCATGAGTGTCTTCCACACTCACACACCACTGCGTGTCTCTGTCAGGAATGCATTTCTTACACTTGGAGTAATATTTGAGCAAGTGATGTCATGCAGTTATTATTTCTGAATTGGCTTTTAATCATTTACTTGTGTAATTGTCATGATACAATTTTTACCTGACAAATAAAATGTTGTATTTGATTTAGTCTGGACTCTCCTGAAATCAGTATGACCAGTAGATTATGAGGAGGCTGGTGCTACCGCAGATCTGTGTCCCGTATAGGTCAAACTAAAGGCGCATATATGAACGGAGGCACGTCATTTGAAGACCTTTTGATTTCTGTCTATCACTGACTTGGCAAGTTGTACGGAAGTGGCTAAATAAACTACACTTTTTTTGTATGAGTGAGCAGTAGGCAACCAACTAAAGAGGTATTAGCAAAATTGTCTTGCTTCAGGTCAGATAGGGTATTGTTTATGAGGGGCATGTATCGGTCCCTCAACAACGGGGTCAATGTTGGCTTTGCCACAATCCAATTTGTGTTTAGCCCAAACATCTGGATATAAACTGCACAGAAGACCCCACACACCGTCTTTTCCCCAATCTCTGATAATTGGTTTTGTCATCTACCAACAGAACTTAAATTACATGTGCGATCTTCGTGTGGTATTATCCCAGCTGTTGTAGCGATTTGACGACTGTCAGTGAATATGATCATGTTCAGATCTGTTATCGAAATGGCTGCTCCTGTGTCGACCAAAAGGTACATGGGTGGCCCCTTATTAATGCATTGATGAAAAGGCGATGTCTCTTTTCTTACTAATACAGGGGGCAGCTGATTCCTATTGCGGACACATAATTCCCTCTATGAGCTGACAGACTAGTGCTTCAGCCCACGTCTTCCCTTGAGAGGTTTCATCATGGTTTTTCGCACTGACTTGTTTAAATGATGGACCTTGACCTGCTCCACCTCCTTTAGCCCAACAATCTTTTTTTTGAGTGGCCATGCTTTCCACAGTTGCTGCAAATCTTCAACCTCCTCTCTGTGTCCATGTTGTATTGAGCAGTCGCCACTCCTCTTCGATTTGGCTTGTTTCCTTCTTCCTTGTTTGATCTTGTAGCCATCTCTAGAGAGCCAGCCCATTGCATAGTTTGGTCAAATGTTTCACCTGGATTGACTCCAAATGATAAGGCTTGTTGGTATTTTGTGCTAAAGCCATCCACATGTGTGTCAGTGAACTGTACATCATCTCTGTCAGGTTGTTTCCTAGCACAGAGGGCCCATCTATCATAAGCATTCCACTTACGCAGAGCATTTTCATGAAGATTCATTCCTTTTGCTTAATCAGTGTCACTGATGTGAATGGAATTTTACCGCTGCCCAAGATTTCTTGGATTTCTTTTCAGAACTCATCTAATTCTTGCCAAAGACCCAGGGGTCGTCCCTGGCCATCAACCCACAAGTCTACCCATTGGACTGTTGTTATCGACGCTGACAAGTGTTCCCATCAGTCTCTTGGGATTTTAGCTTTCACAATGGTGTGTATGTCTCTTAATGTAATTTGATGTGCTTCAACCAGAGAGTCTAATTCTCGTCAAAACTCTGTATTTGGATCTTGTCTCTTCAGAGGAGGCAAGGCTGCAAGAATGGCTTGGCGTTCTCTTGGTGTGAATGGTCTCTCTTCTGTCATCATTTCAGATTGTAATTCTTCCCTTTTAACAGCAAGTGATGAAAATTCAGGACCGATCTTGTCAACTGTGATCATGTCATCATCTCTTGTCTCATCACCCAAGTCAGATCCATAATTACGAGCTGGTGTACATCGTAGCATGTCTCTGTTTGGCTGGGCTGATTTAGATCTCGTTAATATTGGAGCTGCCTGTGCAGATGCAATAGACATTTTTGTCAACTGGACCTCCATTTGATCTCGAAGCTTGAGGCTGTGTCAGAGGTTTAGATGAACTTGTATATTGTTCAGGCAAAGTTGGATAGATTGGTTTGTAAGGAGAAGGCGTTACACGGATTTCACTGGTGCTTGTGAATATTTCCTTTCAGCTTCAGTTATTATATTTGTCCAATCTGGATCAAATGAATCATCACTGGTTGTATTTTCTTTCTCTGAACATTTAATAGACATGATTTTGTTCAACTTGTCATATGCTTCAATTTGAGGCTTCATTGCTTCAAAAAGTGGAACTGGGCAACCATCAAAACCGCAACAAATTCCACCTTGTTTCACAATCCAATGAGCTGCTAGTATTGGGAATGCTTTTGACTGGATAGAGTCTCTTTGGGACTCGAACCAGCTTAAAGGAACACGCCGACTTTTTGGGACTTTAGCTTATTCACTGTATCCCCCAGAGTTAGATAAGTCCATACATACCCTTTTCATCTCTGTGCGTGCCGTAACTCTGTCTGAAGCACCCACCGCTAGCCTAGCTTAGCACAAAGACTGGAGGTAAACGGCTCCAGCTAACAAACTGCTCCCAATAAGTGACAAAATAACGCCAACATTTTCCTATTTACATGTTGTGATTTGTATAGTCACAGCGTGTACAAATAACAAGGTCACATGAGACAGCCATCTTCTAACCGTTGTAGCAAATTAGCTCTATGAAATATTAATAATCAATAATAACTGGTTATAATTGATTATGAATATTTGGATCAGTTAATATAATTAACTTAATGTCGTAAATTAATATTACAATCAATTAACCTGTTTGTCCCGTGAACACTCAGGATTAATTGTTTATTAACTCTAAGAAATATACATTTCCGGGGCATGGGAAATGTCTTTCTGAATTTACAGTACTACTAAGAGCAAGTAGACAAAATCTATGAATTAGTGACTCCAGTTATGAGCTTGAGACACGGACAACTTTACGTGTGACATGAACAAGATTTTATTAACTAGTCTAAACACTTAAACTACTCTAACATACACACACATACATGCATACAGTTTACCAAGGGAAAGAGAGCTGAAGCAGAATACAGGAAAGCAAGAAGTTATAGCATTGTTTGAAATTCAGCAGATCAACAGCCTTGAGCAAACCACCAGTTTAGTTCTAACACGCCCTTCTTTAAAAGGGGTAAGGATACTTAATGTGTCAAGTAATGAGACTAAGTTTGATACTTGCATGTCTCGCCCATTTGAATTAAACTGTCCTGATGCGATTTGTTGAGGCTCCAGTTGATCTTTGCTGATGTGGTCTTGATGAGAGAGAACCAGTGGGAGTCAGAGGATCGTTGGTGAATGGAAAGACAAGGCCGCAGCCTGGCACAGGCTTAGGGGTCCTTAGGAACTTCTAGTTCAGCATCATCTTCACGTCAGCATTTCAGAAAGGGACTAAGAAAGCTGATCTTGTGATCAGTGATTTTTAAAGCGTGAAGATGTCACACCCTCTGGAGGTGTCTGAGCCAATGAGAAGATTTCCCTTTGGAGGGAAATTTTACAACCCATTGTGTTCTCGCAGGGCATTTCAATATGTAATTTCATTGGGGGTTAAAGAAAAGAATCTTCAAGATTCTTATAATACTAATGCGTCACAAAGCTAGCAAAATGTAATGTAAATTAACAAATCGGGGACGAAGAATGGAGTTTATAGAGACCAAACATGCCACACATGCCATATGATTTTGGTTAACCATAGTATGCAAAGTCTGAAACATTAACTCATTAGAGTTTACAAGAAACATAGGCCAAACAACATAAAAGGAAAATCATGAGATGGGAAAATTAGATACATGTTTATATATTTCCCACGTGGTTCTAGAATATATAGGATAAACATGGTTTATTTCAAATCCTCAGCAAGAATTAAGTGAGCGTCACAGCCCTCTGCAAATTCCTTTTTGGGGTCGTAAAACTCTTATCAGTCTCAATGTGTCCTGTAACAGGACACCACGTTCTGCCAGTGTGTTAGCTTCACTTGTGACATTAGTTTTGGGGGAAGTTTCACAGGCCTTAGTTGGGAGAGTGAATTTGCTGGATTATTGATCAAATATAATGCATAATTTGTGTGTGTCTGATTGGTCCAGATGCTACACCGTATACATACTGGGAACTATGTTGCTACATCTATTATGCCCGGTCCAAGCTCTGGAGGCCTACGTACACAGGTCCTCAGGCTAGAGGAAGTCGGACTAGTTGCTTGTGTGTTTTGGGTCACCTAAGTTTTTTTCTTCATTCTGTCACCTGATGGAGTTTTGGTTCCTTGCCACTGTTGCCTTGGCTTTTGGCTCGCTTAGTTGGGGACATTTAATATTCAACAATATGGACGATGACACAATTTTCTTCTAGAAACAAATTTTGTTGTATTATTTTCATGTTATCACTGTGAAGCTGCTTTGATACAATCTGTAATGTAAAAAGCGCTATATAAATAAAGGTGACTTGACTTGACTTGACAAACAACACCAAATAGGACAGACAGTTTGACCAGCCCATTCTCATCCCAAGGCGTCATATACTGACGCTTTTGACATTTCGTCTACATCGAACGCACATGGCACCCTTTAGCGTCAATATGAGACGCAGTTAGATATGGGCCAGAAGGCGCCTCCTAGCGGTCTAACGCTAACCCTACCCCAGAACTAAACCTACCCATAACCGAACAAAGCTCTGCGCGTCTCATATTGACGCTAAAGGGTGCCATGTGCGTTCAATGTAGACGAAATGTCAAAAGCGTCAGTATATGACGCCCTAGGATGAGAATGCATTGGTTTGACACAGAGTGCTTGCTGAAGAGCAAAAAGCTAACTCTGTTGTGTGCCCTTTGTAGCTTCCATGTATGCCGTCACATGTTACGTCATGACGCAGCACCAATCAGGATTGGATTAGTTTCATTCATACTTCAGATGCGTTAAGCTAGGTTTATACTCGCCGAGTCCGCACGAGCGCGAAGGTGTGCGCGGCAAAAATGACATCATTATGGTGTGGGTGGCCTTGTGTGTAGTACTCCTGAAAAGGAGTATAAGGATTAAAGAAAAATTAAATAAAAGAGAGCGCTGCAGTGATGGCTTCTTTGTTGGTGTATTTACTCAGAATGAATCATAAGAGAATATGCATATAACAGAAGCTCAAAACATTACATTCTCAACATGTATATCACTTTTTTTTCCACAGTAATGACTCGTTGTAGACATAAGTGATTTTAAACATTCCATCACACTAGAAGGAATAAGAAAATATGATCAACAAGCTATTTAACACTCTCTCTGTACAGTTTTCATGCTCTAGCCCCAAAATGACGTGTGGCATTTACAGCTGGTAGTAACACTCTAATCCAGGGGTGGGCAAACTTTTTGGCTCAAGGGCCACACTGGGTTTTAAAAATTTGACAGAGGGCCGGCCCAGTAGCAGATTATGAAGCACGATCTCATGAAAGTACGTATCTATACCACAAATTTTATTTCTCGTGCCATTTATATGCCAAAAATGTATTTTTTTTTTGCGTGCATATGCTACGCACTGTAAACCCCTTGGTTAGGATTAGGGGTGCGGAGTGCGTGCCTATTACAGGCCATAAAGTGCGTATCCTATGCACGCGAAAACATATTATGCACTACAAATACAATTCGTGGTATTCGCACTTTCATGAGATCTGGCTGAGCAAACAGACAACGTTGTGGCAATGTCTGTGCGAAATTCAACAACTGAGAGACGACATTCTGACAATACATTTTTTTATGCTAGATATCCCCCATTTAGCATGTTATGTCTCGATGTTAATTTTTAAAGATGTTAGATAATTATAGCCTATACTTTTTAAATATTGTTTATCCTCATTATTATTATTTAATGGGCCTAACAGTAAATTAGAAACAAAACACCTGCAAGTGTACACTTAGAAGAGTAAAAATTACAGGTTACGTTAATTCAACTTTATTAAAACTGCATGGCAATTTGCACTTCCAAAAGTCATACATTTGTGGAAAAAACCGAAATAAACGAATATACAAATTTATTTTAAGAATAATAAAATAAAACATAAAAGGCAAAGGCAGATCAGAACATTTAATGAAAAAAAAAACGGGTTCTGTACATGGCAGACAGGGGAGCGTAGTCGAAAGCCGGACGATAAAGGTCGGTAAACGGAATCAGTCAGGATACATCCACAAATCCAGAGGAGCAAAGAAACTAAATAGCAGACAAATCAAAGGAAAAACTAAGGTGTGCAAGCGGTTACCAAACATTTTTTTTCTCATTGAGTTTCCAAAAAAGGAAAAAACATTAACGTGCAACAAGTCTATGCGCTTAAGTCGCTGTCTGTTTGGTTTCCATGGTGACGCGTCATTGCTTGTTACGTGACACACCGCAGCCACAACAGCGCTGAACGAATGATGATCTGCTTTTATGTAATTTTTCCTTTTTTACATTGTTAGCTATGGCATGCAATATCTGATATTCCGATTGTCAAATATATGCAATGCAATATATATATACAGTGAGGAAAATAAGTATTTGAACACCCTGCTATTTTGCAAGTTCTCCCACTTAGAAATCATGGAGGGGTCTGAAATTGTCATCGTAGGTGCATGTCCACTGTGAGAGACATAATCTAAAAAAAAAAAATCCAGAAATCACAATGTATGATTTTTTAACTATTTATTTGTATGATACAGATGCAAATAAGTATTTGAACACCTGAGAAAATCAATGTTAATATTTGGTACAGTAGCCTTTGTTTGCAATTACAGAGGTCAAACGTTTCCTGTAGTTTTTCACCAGGTTTGCACACACTGCAGGAGGGATTTTGGCCCACTCCTCCACACAGATCTTCTCTAGATCAGTCAGGTTTCTGGGCTGTCGCTGAGAAACACAGAGTTTGAGCTCCCTCCAAAGATTCTCTATTGGGTTTAGGTCTAGAGACTGGCTAGGGCACGCCAGAACCTTGATATGCTTCTGACAGAGCCACTCCTTGGTTATCCTGGCTGTGTGCTTTGGGTCATTGTCATGTTGGAAGACCCAGCCTCGACCCATCTTCAATGCTCTAACTGAGGGAAGGAGGTTGTTCCCCAAAATCTCGAAATACATGGCCCCGGTCATCCTCTCCTTAATACAGTGCAGTCGCCCTGTCCCATGTGCAGAAAAACACCCCCAAAGCATGATGCTACCACCCCCATGCTTCACAGTAGGGATGGTGTTCTTTGGATGGTACTCATCATTCTTCTTCCTCCAAACACGTTTAGTGGAATTATGACCAAAAAGTTCTATTTTGGTCTCATCTGACCACATGACTTTCTCCCATGACTCCTCTGGATCATCCAAATGGTCATTGGCAAACTTAAGACGGGCCTTGACATGTGCTGGTTTAAGCAGGGGAACCTTCCGTGCCATGCATTATTTCAAACCATGACGTCTTAGTGTATTACCAACAGTAACCTTGGAAACGGTGGTCCCAGCTCTTTTCAGGTCATTGACCAGCTCCTCCCGTGTAGTTCTGGGCTGATTTCTCACCTTTCTTAGGATCATTGATACCCCACGAGGTGAGATCTTGCATGGAGCCCCAGTCCGAGAGAGATTGACAGTCATGTTTAGCTTCTTCCATTTTCTAATGATTGCTCCAACAGTGGACCTTTTTTCACCAAGCTGCTTGGCAATTTCCCCATAGCCCTTTCCAGCCTTGTGGAGGTGTACAATTTTGTCTCTAGTGTCTTTGGACAGCTCTTTGGTCTTGGCCATGTTAGTAGTTGGATTCTTACTGATTGTATGGGGTGGACAGGTGTCTTTATGCAGCTAACGACCTCAAACAGGTGTAACTAATATAGGATAATAAATGGAGTGGAGGTGGACATTTTAAAGGCAGACTAACAGGTCTTTGAGGGTCAGAATTCTAGCTGATAGACAGGTGTTCAAATACTTATTTGCAGCTGTATCATACAAATAAATAGTTAAAAAATCATACATTGTGATTTCTGGATTTTTTTTTTTAGATTATGTCTCTCACAGAGGACATGCACCTACTATGACAATTTCAGACCCCTCCATGATTTCCAAGTGGGAGAACTTGCAAAATAGCAGGGTGTTCAAATACTTATTTTCCTCACTGTATAACGCAAAGTATTGCAAGAAAAAAGGCAAAATTAATGCGATCTTAAGACAATTTTTTTAAATACTCTGCGGGCTGGATTAAAAAGCCTAACGGGCCGCATGTGGCCCGCGGGCCGTAGTTTGCCCACCCCTGCTCTAATCTCATGCTTTTTACAAACAAAATAAGACTGAAACAACATCATGTACTCACATACACTCAAATAACATCGACATAATGACCATTTATAATGAATAGCGGGCTATCCCGCTAATCGCGAAACACCACGTGCTCAGGCATACTAAACTCATGACACACTATTAATATAGTCAAAAACAACTACTTTAAACACACACAACTCATCAGTATTGCATTAACAATGTTTATACTCAAAACCGAAGTGTGTTTTAGTTACCTGAAAAGGAGTATAAGGATTAAGGCATCAAGTTTTTCCACAATGTCGCTCATAGTTTTATCCTTTCCCTGCAACTCCAGATTAAGGCTGTTCAAATGACTGAAAATATCATTCAGAAAACACACGTCTGTCATGAAAGTCTCGTCAAGAGAGAAATTTGCCGGCTTTCTTGTGATTACTTTCTTGAAGGACAGCAACAATCTCTTGCCTAAGTTCACAGAACCGTCTTAGTGCATTGCCTTTACTTAGCCACCGTACATCATTATGCAGGAGCAAATCAGTGTGATCAGCAGACATGTCTGATAAGAGCTTGCGAAACAAGCGGTGTTGTAGGCTTGAAGTTGATCGTATTAAATTAATTATAGACATAACACTATCCATTGTGTTTTTAAATTCACCACTTAGTTTAGCGCAAAGAACGCTCTGGTGAATCAAGCAATGCAGCGATCTCATTTGTGGTGCAACTTCGGCCAGGCGCGCATACAACCCCTGCACCCTACCCACCATGGAAGGAGCGCCATCAGTTACAAGCATATTTACTCATTTAAAATCCAGTCCGTGCTCAGTAAAAAAAGAAACAACATTATTAAAGAGTATCTCACCACTTGCATGTCCCTCGATGGAATTAATCCAAGCAGTTCCTCATGAAAGCACACCCCATCAAAAAATCTCACATAGAGACACAGCTGTCCCACATCACTTCCATCGGTAGATTCATCCACAGCTAATGACATTACCTCTGCCTTTTTTAATTGTTCTAAAAGAGTTTCAAAAACTTCATTTGACAGTATTTCAACTCTTCATTTGGTTGAAGTGTCAGACATTGGAATTTTCTGAATAGAGGCAATTATGTTGTTTCTGGTTTTATCCTCACCCAGAGGAAAAGAAAATCTGAAAAGAGATCTCCAAAATGTTTCATTTATTTCTCCTAGACAACTTTGAGATCCATATGACACCAAACTGAGACAAAGGTTTATTTCTCCTGTGTCTCAGGCTTTTCTCTGGAGCAATAAGATGCACTAAATCTCAATTTAGTCTCCTTTTAAGTTTCAGAAGAGATCTCAACAAGCTCTAATATAATGCTCAGAGTTTCTCAACTTCTGTGTCTCTTTGTGATCTCAGACAGAGAAATCAGAGAGTTCTCTCCATGAACTCAATATACTCTCATCCCAGCTTCAATTCATGCATCTCATGCTAAACTCAGATAGAGCAAAGGAAGAGATTTCCACAAGTGCTCATTGAATTCTCAGACTTGGATCACTGTCTTGGTTGTTTCATATCATATGATATCTTAATCCACATGATTTTTTTAATATAATGTATTACTGCAGTGGTTCCCAACCTTTTTCCTTGATTAACATTTGAGGGCAGCAATTGTATTCATAATGTCAAAATAAAACCGACGTAATGTTACTTGAAGGCATTATAGCCTACTATTCCTGCCAAACTTTCATGGTTGCAGTTAGTGTTACTACAGTAAATCCATGGTGAATGTTGCTGATCTGTGGACACTGATAGTTCATTCATGGCACAATGTTTCTTCCAGGTTTCCACGTCAGCGCTGTTTTATCCGTTAATAACGGAGAAATGTGAATGTTTCTCACTAGATCTAGCAGCAATGTTATTACTTCTGTGGCAAATTCAAATGCTTTCTTTACTGGATCTCTTATTAGCGCTGTGTAGTAACAGTGTCGCATGATCACGATCGGCTCGCGCTGCACTTGTCCAAACTGATAAACGGTCCGTCAACCACACAATAACGAGCAGTTTCGTTCCGCTTGCATTATGTTTGCCATTTGATGTTGGGTAATGTTGTGGTCGCGCCGGCGTCTCTTACATTATGAGCGCGCTTGCCACGCGCAACGCGCCTACATTTGAAATAACGAAATTGTAATTGAAATCGGCATTGTTAGCATATGATTTTTTAAAAACTTTGAAAAAATATTTTTATATAAAATTATTAGTAGAACATTTTATGCATCTTTATTCACCTCACAGCATATCTGCTCCTGCGCCCCCCCTGTGAACTCGGGCGCGGACCCCAGGTTGGGAACCAATGTTGTAGATGATGCAGCCCCAACGTCAGCATTAGAAGAGAGCGCCATCAGTCACAAATGCTGCATCGTCATTGGTTAATTCACAGTGGAGGGGCGCTGCTGAATCAACGAGGTTAGGCGCGCGTTAGTTAACGTATGGAGTTGCAGGCAGACGGAATGGAGGAAAAAACAGTTGCAGGACTCAAAAGAAGGTAAGCAACATGTTTTTTTTAAAACAGAATTTGGGTACATTATAAATGGCGAGTGTATGCGGGTTCTGATACTCTGAAGAAACTGGTCGTATTTTGTAGCAAATAGTTAAGCTTGCTAGGAAGGCCATGGTAACATTAGCTTTCTGCAATAAACATCTTTATGTAAGAAAAAAAAAAAGAATTTGGGATTATTATTTCTACATTCAGCGAGGCCTATACATTCTTGAAGTTACATAAATTGTGTATGATTGGAAAAATTTGATCTTGTGCAGTGAGACCCCAATAATTAAATGTGTTGTACTTTTGTTTATTTTACAGAATGAGTGCAGATACAAAACTGCCCAGAAGAGCGCGAAACCCTCCGAAAAAGATGAGTTTGTATGAACCAGACCCCAGCTCCCCCAGAGATAACCAAGATGGTAATTGAGTTATTTTACTATACTATGGCTTAGCTAATTTTGTTAAGTATTAAAACTGGTTTAAGTGGTTATTTTTAATGTACTTTGGACACTTTACTAACCAAAATATTCGTCAGTATTTGGTCTCTTATTACTGGAATTTTTATAAATACTGTATATTGGTAGCTTGAGGCACAAATATTGATTATAGCCTACAGGAATTTTTAATGGAATGTCATGAAAAAGGAGTGAAACTTATTTGTACATTTTAGTGACTGAATTTTGCGAATCATCTCAAAATTTAAGGGACTAGTGCAAAATACCTGTGCAAAATCAGTTTTTGTGTGTGTTTTTAGTAATTGTTGGTTTGGTGTGATTGAATGCTCATTGTTACACTTGCACAGCAAAAGTTCAGTGACATTTTTATTTGTGCATGGTAGAAAGCACACAGTGAACTCTGAGAAAACGCTATGCTTGAGCAAACAGTTTGTGAATGGGCTACTACAAATGATGCCCGTGAAAGAGACTGTGAACGCATTGAATAGGATATGTTTTGGTGAATAGCATAGGCTAGTATTACACAGTAGCGATAACATTAAGCGCACCAGAATGAAACATAATATTCAGAAGTAAACAGCATAGCTGACATATAGATTCAGTTTACATCCACAAATGAATAAGCGTGTCGATTCAGGGAGCAGTGCAAAGTGCCCGTGCAAAATCAGTTTTCGTGTGTGTTTTTAATAATTGTTGGTTTCTTGGTAAAGAAAACACATTTTTACTCAAATTAATCAAAATGGATTTATCACATTTATCACCAAACTATAATATTCAGAAGTAAACAGTGTAGCTGACAGATTGTCAGAATGTTTATTTTTAAACCACAACCTTCTTGGGGCTTCTTTGAATGATACAACTCTCTTATGTCAGAATGTTTATTTTTAAACCACAACCTTTTAAAAATGATATATTTAACGATATCTTTAGCATTTCTCATCCAAACAACGTCAAACTTGGCACTGCACTTACTCGTGCCCGTAGCGAGACACCTGTCAAGTTTGAAAACCGTTTGACTAACGGTTCGAGAGATATGTGGTTAACAGACATACAGACAGACAGACAGACACACAGACAGACAGACGTTTCTGTAATTTATAGAGAGATAAAATAATTTGTATAGGAATTGCAGCTCAAAGTTCTTTACAAAAAAGTATTCCTGCGCCATACTCTTCATAGACAATGTGTAAAATAAATAAATAAATAAACAAATAAAATGTGTGATAATTAAATAATGAAAGGGATATGTGTGATAATTAAATAATGAAAGGGATTAAAAACATTGAAAAAATAGAATAGAGAGTGCATAAATCAAAGAGTTGCAGGAGCGAATACATTTGAAAGTGCTAAAAGAATAAAGTTAATCCTAGTTGAAGGCTAAAGTGAAGAGGTAATTTTGTTGCTTTGCTAAGAGGGTTAGAAATAAGACAATAAAGATATAGTAGCATGTTTAAGTAAGATTGATTTTTAGCCTGCACTGATTTACTCACAATCTCCTTTTTGTTTACTTTGTGTTCATTTTCAGGACTTTTTGTATTTTTGACCTTTGAAGATGGATACACAGCAAAGATTTTTAATCTCTGTGATATACTAAACAAAGATGATAAACCTATCGCTTGCTTCAGAGATCTGACACCAGGAGAAAAAGTACTTGCAAGATGGTCTGACAATAAGTTCTACAATGCTACAGTAGACTTCATTGGAACAGCTGACAAAACGGTGGATACCAAGAAGGCGACAAAGAAGGACATGAAAAAAAGAGATGCAGCTGCACAAAGATTCTACAACCTTCCATTCCTACCTCAAGCAGGCCAGTCCACCTCTGCACAGGATCACCCAAATACTGTGGACCAAAATGTCATTCAGCCTCCAACAACCTGGCCAGTGTACCAGCCTCCACCTACAGAGTCATTTCTACCTGTCCAGCCACAGCACCAGCATGCAACTGCCTGGCCACAGTACCAACTTCCAGTTTCCCAGTCATCACCAAATACGCCACAACATTACCAGCATTCACCAGTCCAGTCGCTCAACCAGTATGGAACTACTCTGTCTCCAATTCCACACAATTCCAGCCTTTCGCAGTATTCAGAGCATCACCAGCCTCACACAGCACTACCCACACCTTCAGACCAAACACAACAGCAGCCTGTTTTGGCAGATTTGGATCAGCGAAGACAGCCACCAGCTCCTACAGCCAAAGAAAGCTTCCTCAAAATGTTGCACAGTCCTAATACACATCAAAAACCTGCTGTTCTTGGGGACCAGAGCCAGACAAGCACCTCTGAACATGAGACTTCTTCAAGCTCATCTGCAGATACTTTAATCATCGAGCGTGATCCAATTCCAGAATATGGAAAACCATGTTTCATTTCGCCTGAGTCAGCAGAAGACAGATCATGGAAGCCATGCGAAGCATGCAAGACAGAGGTGGAAAAATTAGTGGAGGAAAAGGCCAAACTGCATGAAGTGCTGTGTGGTATAAGTAAGTATGTTTTGTCTCTCTGTTGCAATTACTTGTTCTTTTAACACTTCTTTTTTTCTTTCACAGTTTTTCTAACACACCTAATATCTATTCAGAAGAGTTGTGTAAAAAAAAACGTGGGTAATAATCTAGCGTATTAAATTGTGCAACATAAAATTGTAATTATGTTTTTATATTGGTATATGTTTAAAGTTCTACTACATTGTCTTACTTTGGACATTGGGAGTTATTTGATGCTTAAGCTAAATCTTAAAAGCTTTAAACAATTTGGTAAAACTCTTATCCAATCATGAAATCTTTTGGACTTTTTAAAAACTTGTCTTTTTTTTCTTTTTTTTTTTACTTTATGAATGCTGCTATGTCCCTGTAAGGTAATATACATCTTTTGTGTCACAGGTGGTGAGCACCTCGAGGCATTCAGAAGTTTTCTGGACAAAGTGGAACAGATCCAACCTCAGGCTGGTGTTTGGGCTCCAAAAGGCAGATCTCGGCAGCAGGAGCTATATCCAGGAAGTGGCCTCTTCTTGTCCTCGACTCACCTGGCTGCAATCCATGCAACCGCAAAGAAGGACTGCCTTCGCTTGTTCCATCTTCTTTTTGATGAATTCTTTACTGCAGAGGAGTGCCAGAATGCTGTGGCATTTGGGAAACACGGAAAGGTGCCATATGGGAAGAGAGTCCTGGATAAGTTCAAAGTCAATGCAATTCTAAGTAAGTAAGTTGCTCATGTGGTTGTTAACAATTTGTGGAAAAAGTTGTGAAAATTCATAGGTAAAAAATGTGTGGGAACCCAATAAGAGGTGTTGGATACCCATATATCACATAGCTGCGTTAAATGTTATGATTGTTTCACTGTCCTCACAGTTTTGCTGCATTTCCTTATGTGTGATCCATAGAGATATTACAATGTGAATTTTGTCATATCAGGATGAAAAAAGTTGTCAATACTGTTGTGGTAACTGCGGTTACTCAATGCAATCTGTAATTTGTGCTTTCTTTTCTTTTATTCTTTCAGCTTACGTCATGCGCTGTAGTACACTGGATGGTTGGACACCGGTTGAGAAAAGTAAGGTCAAAAAAGCCTTCATAAACAAATGCCGCATCAGGGCCACAACACTGTAAATATCGGATGGGGCACACAGAGACATTTGTTGAAATGACAATGTTCACAAAAAGTCCTTGTTTTAAAATGATGTATGTTGGCGTCAGAGACTCAAGTTTATTGTTGTGAATTGTTGTAAGCCTGGCCTGCCACTGCTCATAACATTGTTAAAATTGTTACTGTTTTAAAAACAGAATTTTACACAAAAAAAAAGCACTTTAGTTCATATTTTGTAATGACCATGTTTAAACAGTTTTTGCTGTCTTTAAAATGTCTTTAAATTTGTTAATGTTATTTTTAAATAACTGCTCTGTTAGATTTAAATAAAGATTCGGATTCAAATTTCTTTATTTCTTTATTACATCAGCTAATCTGCCATTTGCTATAGATTTTTAAAGCCTGATGGTTGTGGATAGATCTTCTGTCTGTCCTGCAGTGAAGAGAGAGTAGCATTCCCGTCCGTTGTTTCTTTGGTCCATCAAGATGTTCTGAAGTGGATGATCTGTGTTGTTTAGAATGGTGAATCTAGTCTGGTAGGAGGAAAAGGTCATTTGATTGAATTAGTAATTCATGTGCGTGCGTGTGTGTTTGTGTGCATGAGAGGGAGAGTGAGCGAGAGACTCGGATATTGCTCCATAGTAGCTCCAGTATTGCTCATTTTCTTTTTCAAAGGAGAAATAAAGGAGTCATTAAAAACACCGAATTGAGATTAGCAAGGCATCTCCTTTTAGTCTCAGGTATGACTCCCTCTGATTATTCTGTCTCACCTATTGCTTCTAGTGAATTTTAGGAGAAACATATGAGAAACATTTTAGACAAAATAGAGATTAAAATGAGGCTTAGATGAGAATCTCAAATTTGTCTCCTAAAAGCAAGCTCTGAGCAGTAAAATTTTCCTCTGTCTCACCTATTGCTCCTAGTGAATTTTAGGAGAAACATATGAGAAACATTTTAGACAAAATAGAGATTAAAATAAGGCTTAGATGAGAATCTCAAATTTGTCTCCTGAGCTATAGAAAAGCAAGCTTTGAGCAGTAAAATTTTCCTCTGGGCAGTCACAATCTCCTGTATAATTGCTAGCATACAATCTTTCACAGTCTCTGAATCAGTAAACGTTTTTCTTTTTCCCGAGGATCCATGCTACACAGAGAGATGCTGCTGTGGCCTTCTCTTGCTCAGTACACGATCGAAACATGATGGTTCGTCTTTGCTCATAGTCAGCAGTAAGACTTTGCACTTTACGTCGACGAGCATCAGAGCCAGAAGAATATTGAGTGTCAAAGTTTGCATGTTTGGTTTTGAAGTGTCTTCTCAAGTTGTACTCCTTTGTTACAGCAATACACTGCATATCAAACATACTGGTTTCAGTAAAACAGGTAGAAACAGGTATTTTTCTGTCCATTCTCCACAAAACTGTCTGTTTTCACTGCCAATTTTTATCTTCTTCAAGGTAGAGAGTGACATTTTTCAGTCTTGATTTTTTTCTCATTCATCTGGCAAAAAATACGCTGACAGTGAGTGTAAATTGGTTCTTAAACGTTTTCTGGAAGGGAACAAATCAGATTGGCTAAACATGAATGCGTGGCGGGCTCGATCTTAAAGTAACTGCGCTGATTTTAAATGTTTAGGAGGGCCGGATAAGATGACTGGCAGGCTGCATTTGGCCCATGGGCCGCCAGTTGACTAGCCCTGCTCTATGGGCTTCTCCCTTGACTTTTTTCGGACTTTATGCCTTCACGTCCCCCTGATTGCCTGCGAGCTTCTCCTCCTGTCTATACGATAATTTCTCTACTGTGCGACAGAGAGTCACATGGTTATGATGCAATCGTTAGCCTATTTTTAAAAAAAACTGCTTCTATGGGGTCATAACGTAAGAATACAAGGTAATGAAGCCTTTTATACATTGTCGTGTTTCTTTAGAAATAACCAATGGATAAATAGAGTCTTTAAATGCCTCAGATGTAAAGTTATTCGCTGTCAAAGTGACGCCAAAATGAATGGGAGTCAATGGAATGCTAACAGCAGGTGATGGCTTGCTAACCAATGGCGGCCCCCGGGGAAGGTACGCTAAAAAATCCCTTATTCAGCCTTATCCAGCTTAACGCAGAGTCACGGGTAAAAACAGAACTGACTGAAACTTCTGGCGAGCGGACATTCTCTCAGCCCTAAAGAGAATTAAACTTATGCCAGAAATATGACGGGACAGATTTGACTTTCGCATTAGCCTCGATAGAAAAGTCTTCTTGAGGAAAGAAATAAGGATGGATTTTGTTTAAAAATAATCAGTAGTTTTGGTGAGTAGGCTATAATGCTTATTTTTCCATGCTGAATATGATTTTCTTCTTAATTTTTCTAGTCAATTTATGATCGAAACAACTGAACACAAACGCACCAGCCTAACTCACTCGCTCGTTTCTCGCTACCCGGCCTTTTCCGAACTCACCGCATTAACCCTATGGGCCCTATCTTGCACCCAGCACAATTGACTTTGTACACCGACACATGTATCATTCCTATTTTGCACCTGCGCACAGCGGACTTCAGCGGACTTGCACTCCCTCCACAGACGCACGTCGGTAAATTAGGAAATTAACTTGCGCTCCCGGTGGTGGTTCAGCACAAAGAGGAGGCGTGTTCCGGCGCAAACGTTCCCTGGTGCTATTTTGCAGGTTTAGAAAACAATTCCCCCACTGACCAGGAAAAACCTAGTTTAAAGTCAGTGGCGCGTTGCGCATGTTATTCATATGCTATTTTAAGGGTGCATGCTTGGCCATAATCAATGTAGAGTGTGCACAATGCGCATGCACTTTGCTTATCTCATCTACACACAGACGCAGCAGTTCTCATTTTTAGAAAACCATACATTATTACAAGGAAAAATATTAACACACGAGGGAAATCATTGTTGTGTCCATGAAGATGTGAAAAAATAGGCATAAATCTAGCTTACACATTTACCCAAGTTTTTATACGCCTGTTTAACCGAAGCTAATTTGGGTGGGTTTCTCCCATCCCCATACAATGTCACTTCTCTGTCTTTTAAAGGGATAGTTCACTTTGAAATTAATTTTTGATATGTTTTAGCTTACCTCAAGGGCATCCAAGATGTAGGTGTCTTTGTTTCCGCAGTAGTTTCAATTGTGATATTTTTAGGTCAAACCGTTCTTGTCTGTCAGTCATATAATGCAGGTCTATGGTCACTGTCTCAAAGAGCATGCACAAAGTCCACATGAAAACAATTCCCCATCGTCCAAATGAAACAATTCCCCATCATAAGTACACATTGATGGCCTAAGACACGAAACGAGCGGTTTGTGTGAGAAAACGAACAGTATTTATATTGTTGTTATCTCTTGAAAACAGCACACGTCCAAATGATCTGACGGCGCGGGCGGGTATAGATATATACACTAGACGTCGCCTTGGCTACTGCAGTTCATTGGAACGAAACCGTAGCCAAGGGACATCTAGTGTATATATCTATACCTGCCCGCAGGCCGGTATAGATGTATACACTAGATGTCGCCTTCGCTACTGCAGTTCATTGGGACGAAACCGTAGCCAAGGCGGCATCTATGTATATATCTATACCCGCCCGCGCCGTCAGATCATTTGGACGTGTGCTTTATTAACACGGTGAATCGCCTTGGGTGTGTGTGTGTGTGTGTGTGTGTTTTTGTGTGTGTGTGTGTGTGTGTGTGTGTGTGTGTGTGTGTGTGATTGAGACTTTCCTGGCAGTGCTCTCCTCCTACACAGAGCAGTTGTACTCTTTAGCCAATCAGATTTAAGCTTATCAATCGAACAATCAGTATCACGTAAGGGCGGGCCTACCTGCATGTTACGTCATCAACGTTACATGCTTTCAACCAGTACATGGCTTTAAATTGTGAATAGACCTAATTTAATGAGCACCCAGTGTTTATTTGCCATTTGTACAATTTGTGTATGTTGTTAAATTATTAAACACTTGTGGTTTCCCTGCATTTTTTAGGATTACTGTAATGCTGAGGCTGAGGCAGAGGGATCCATTTGCAAGACTTTATTAACACGGGTAGGAAACACAGGTAGGCAGACATAAACTGAGAACAGCAGACAATCCAATACTCAAGGTCAGACACAGGCAGAGGTCGGGGTGGGCAGCAAAGGTTCACAGAGTCCAGAGTACAGGCAAAGATCAAGGTTCAGAAATACACGGCAAGTAGGAAAGTATGCTTGGTAATGTCCACAGAGCAAAACAAGACTTCACTCAGAACAACGGAAGACACAGTCCAGATAAAGGGGAAGATGATGATGAACAGGTGACGGTGATAATGGTGATCAGAGAAACCAGGCAGGTGATAATGACGGAGGGAGTGCTGGGAAGTGCAGTTCTAATATTCAGGAGAGAGGGAGCGAGGGTGGCATAAGTGAGCGTTCCGTGACAATTACTCACCTTTGGCATGACATCTGGATAGCAGTCACAAACATATTAATTCATGTTGTTTCTTTATTCTCTTTTATACTTTTTTTTTTTTTTTGTATTAATGTCTTGGTAACACTTTACAATAACGTTTCATTATAGTTAACATTAGTTAACATGAACTAATAATGAACTGCACGTATACAGCATTTATATTTTTTTGATAATGTTAATATAAACATTTACTAATACTTCATTAAAATCTTAACATTAGTTAATGCACTGTGAACTAACAATGAACAAACAATGAACAGCTATATTTTTAACTAATGTTATCAAAGATGAACAAAAACAGCAACAAATGTATTGCTCATGGTTAGTTAATACATTAACTAATGTTAACTAATGAACCTTATTGTAAAGTGTTTCCAATATATTCAACATTCATTTCCTTATGTTTTGTGCTGTATTGTCATCTCAAGGTTTTTAGTGTCACTGGACAATGTTGTGAAGCATTCATTTTACTTTGCCTAGTAAAATAGGCAAATCTGATTTTATGCTGATCAGACAAAGGTTGATCAGAGAGAGGCAATTAAGATCATTGCAACTAAAATTACTCAGTAAACTCTTTTCAAATACCATCACTTAATCTCCCACGTTCTCTGTCTGCACCTCTTGTGCTATAGGTTTTTACTATTTTAAAGGCGATTTTCTTAATGTTTAGATTTTTTAATACCTTCAGATTCCAGATTTTCAAATAGTTGTATCTTGGCCAAATCACAAATCTTGTCATATTCCAACAAGCCATACATCAATGGAAAGCTTATTTTCAGCTATAAATCTCAGTTACAAAAAAAATTACCCTTGTGACTGGTTTTGTGGTCCAGGGTCACATATACTGCCATCAAGATGACATCTTTCCTGGGAATCAAGACAATGCCAGGCCTCATTCTGCACGTGCTACATCAGAATGGTTTCGTAGAGATTCTACACCATAGAGTGGATGTGCCTGCCTGCAGTCCAGATCTGTCTCCTATTGAAAAAGTATGGCCAATCATGAAAAGGAGAATCAGACAACGATGACCACAGGCTGATGAGCAGCTGTCTTATATCAGGCGAGATTGGGTAAAAATTCCACTTGCAAAACTGCAACAATCAGTATCCTCAATTTCACTCTCATAGGGGGCGCTATGACATCTTCTGAAAGATTACTGAATCTCCTGATCAAAACACATACGAAGAAGAGGCAGAAATAAGCGATATCATATGTCAGGGATGGGCAGCTTCGGTCCTGGAGGGCCACTGTCCTACAGAGTTTAGCTTCAACCCTAATCAAACACACCTGAACAAGCTAATCAAGGTCCTCAGGATTACTAGAAAATTACAGGCAGGTGATTTTTTCAGGGTTGGAGCTAAACTATGTAGGACAGTGGCCCTCCAGGACTGAAGTTGCCCATCCCTGTCATATGTAATCATGTGCATATGTAAAATAACACGATCATCAACATCAAATAGCATATAAATCAAAACTGCGTGTCACGGCCAAATAATGAGGATTCAGTCGCTGATGTGAAATAGTGACAATTTATTAGGCAAGTTCAGAATGTAGTAGATATCGAGGGTCAGAAGGCTGCACGATGCTTGCTGCTCTTGGCAATGCAGGGACACAATAGACAAACAATCATGGTGAAGAAACCAGCTGGGATGAGTCCACAGACATGGGAACAGAATCCCCCAGGAACACAAAGAAATTCCAGAGAATAATTCCAGAGAACTCAAACAGGAACTGGACGGCAAGAGAACATCAAACGATCTGACAACACAGACATTAAATAGCTGAGCTGATAAGCCTTCAGCTGTCATGGATCAGCTGTCCGGTGTGCGACCCCCTTAAGGCATACAGTGAGGAAAATAAGTATTTGAACACCCTGCTATTTTGCAAGTTCTCCCACTTAGAAATCATGGAGGGGTCTGAAATTGTCATCGTAGGTGCATGTCCACTGTGAGAGACATAATCTAAAAAAAAAAAATCCAGAAATCACAATGTATGATTTTTTAACTATTTATTTGTATGATACAGATGCAAATAAGTATTTGAACACCTGAGAAAATCAATGTTAATATTTGGTACAGTAGCCTTTGTTTGCAATTACAGAGGTCAAACGTTTCCTGTAGTTTTTCACCAGGTTTGCACACACTGCAGGAGGGATTTTGGCCCACTCCTCCACACAGATCTTCTCTAGATCAGTCAGGTTTCTGGGCTGTCGCTGAGAAACACAGAGTTTGAGCTCCCTCCAAAGATTCTCTATTGGGTTTAGGTCTAGAGACTGGCTAGGGCACGCCAGAACCTTGATATGCTTCTGACAGAGCCACTCCTTGGTTATCCTGGCTGTGTGCTTCGGGTCATTGTCATGTTGGAAGACCCAGCCTCAACCCATCTTCAATGCTCTAACTGAGGGAAGGAGGTTGTTCCCCAAAATCTCGAAATACATGGCCCCGGTCATCCTCTCCTTAATACAGTGCAGTCGCCCTGTCCCATGTGCAGAAAAACACCCCCAAAGCATGATGCTACCACCCCCATGCTTCACAGTAGGGATGGTGTTCTTGGGATGGTACTCATCATTCTTCTTCCTCCAAACACGTTTAGTGGAATTATGACCAAAAAGTTCTATTTTGGTCTCATCTGACCACATGACTTTCTCCCATGACTCCTCTGGATCATCCAAATGGTCATTGGCAAACTTAAGACGGGCCTTGACATGTGCTGGTTTAAGCAGGGGAACCTTCCGTGCCATGCATTATTTCAAACCATGACGTCTTAGTGTATTACCAACAGTAACCTTGGAAACGGTGGTCCCAGCTCTTTTCAGGTCATTGACCAGCTCCTCCCGTGTAGTTCTGGGCTGATTTCTCACCTTTCTTAGGATCATTGATACCCCACGAGGTGAGATCTTGCATGGAGCCCCAGTCCGAGAGAGATTGACAGTCATGTTTAGCTTCTTCCATTTTCTAATGATTGCTCCAACAGTGGACCTTTTTTCACCAAGCTGCTTGGCAATTTCCCCATAGCCCTTTCCAGCCTTGTGGAGGTGTACAATTTTGTCTCTAGTGTCTTTGGACAGCTCTTTGGTCTTGGCCATGTTAGTAGTTGGATTCTTACTGATTGTATGGGGTGGACAGGTGTCTTTATGCAGCTAACGACCTCAAACAGGTGTAACTAATATAGGATAATAAATGGAGTGGAGGTGGACATTTTAAAGGCAGACTAACAGGTCTTTGAGGGTCAGAATTCTAGCTGATAGACAGGTGTTCAAATACTTATTTGCAGCTGTATCATACAAATAAATAGTTAAAAAATCATACATTGTGATTTCTGGATTTTTTTTTTAGATTATGTCTCTCACAGTGGACATGCACCTACTATGACAATTTCAGACCCCTCCATGATTTCCAAGTGGGAGAACTTGCAAAATAGCAGGGTGTTCAAATACTTATTTTCCTCACTGTATATGTGACTCAGATCGGGATTTCCAAAATCAATCTATGGATATGCAGCAGCGTTTTCGACGTAGAGGATATTGAACCCAAACTCTTGTTCAAGCTCATAATAGAGAACAATCACTTGAAAGGAAGAGCCTGCTTAGACCCAAAAGAGTGTCAACTCAGAAACCCTACTTTGCGTGGTTATTGGAAAAAATAAAAATGAAAGTTGCAGAAATAAGACCACAAAACTCATACTAAATATGTGTCCACAAGACTTTTGACTAATGGATGTTGTCGCTTCGAGTTCTGGCTTCAAAATTATTTGAAAATAGTCTTGCTTTATCGTTCACATAAAACAATACATTGATTTAAATTGTGTAAAACAGGTTTTGCTTGGAAAGCCAATATGCGAGGGGGGCGTGAAGGAGGAGTAGTTTACACCTGAGAATACAATGTCCCACCCACTCTGCATAATGAGCCATTCATTCAGGTGTGACACTGACTGAGCCACAATGCAAGGACAAAAGATATATTTAGAAGAAGACTTATATTGACCATTTTAGATTTTGCTTACATCTATCTTGTAAATATGTTTTGCTATTTTATTAAAAAGGTTACAATTACAACAATAATTACAATTTCAACAATATTTCAAGTGTACTCTTTCTTTGTAAAAAAAAATGATTATAGGCCTACATTTTATCATATGTATTCATTAGTTTGAATATAGCCAACATTGGAGCAGCTTACATCTTAGTTGATGACTTAATTTTTGACAAAAATAGTATTATTTATATATATATATATATATATATATATATATATATATATATATATATATATATATATATATATATATATATAACATATGAGCAGAAATTGCTAAACAAAAGCTTATTTGATGTGGCAGTATATTCTACAGTAAAAACTGTACCCAAATCCAGTCAACAAAATGTTGTCTTTCATATTTCGCCTGACTGTAACGTTGTTTTTATGAAATATTAGGGCATATAAATGTTAATTTGCAGTTTAATACGTTACTTATACAAATAGCCTACATTTTATTTCAACATATTTCAGTCGATTTTTACTCATCTCAGTATAGCAATACAGTTTGCTAAAACATCATCATTCATTCACACACGCGATTTAAATTTAAACTGTCTTTTTGTGAGCTGTGGTAAACAGCGCGCATCTCTGCCGTTCATTCATTCACAAACAGAAACGCGATTCACTTGAGAAGGAAAAAAAACTTACTACAGTATTCCTCAGCTCAGTCGGATCCTTGCTCCTCGAAATACCCGCACTTCTGAGGTACATTTTCCATTATTATTATTCCTCACAGCGCTGTGAGACGGTGTAAACAAGTAATGATCTGAATAAACTTGTGTTTTCTCGAGCTGATATGGGGGCGTTCACAGGTTTGCGTGGATTACCTCAGTCATTTGCGTTTGAATAGTGCACGCTCTCCATGGGCGGGGTCACATTAAAAATAATTAGATGAGATGAGAATGACTGACATCTCGCTCTTTTCTTACAGATTACATGAACTGAGAATATTTGTTTTTTATATAAATTACTTCATTTAAAAGAAGAGAATTCAAGCTTCATGCCTGTGTGTCTGTATGTCTGTTTGACTGAGTATTTGCTGAGTTATTGTTCATTTTCGGACACGTTTCAGAATGGACTTCACTGACAGAGAGAGGCAGAACTCGCTTCGTGTTTATTTTTCTTTATTTGGCAAAAAGCACAACACTTTGTTTTTATTGTGAGTATACACAAAAATAATACACATTTAACAGAATCGATTGATGTATGAAACTTGTTTGTAATATCAAAGTCAACAGAGCAAAATGAATCTCTTTTGAACTGATAAAAAAAAAAGCGAGCTGGTATCGCCGGCGATACCGCCTACCCCAGGGGATTAAAGGCATCATTAAGAAAAACTGGAACATTATTGAATATGACCCCACTTTACGGGAAATTTTCACTGAACCCCCTGGGATCAGCTTTAGGAGGGCCCCTACAATTAAAGACAAGTTAGTAAGAAGTTACCTCCCTGCTCCTAAACGTGAAACTTGGCTTCGTCAACCCAAGAGAAAATTTCCGTGTGGTAATTGTAATTATTGTGAGAATATGGCTAAAACTGCTACATTTATGGATGTTTTCAGCAATAAGACTTATACTATTAACAGTTTTATAAATTGCATTACTACCCATGTTGTCTATCGATTAGAGTGTACTTGTGGCTGCTTTTACGTAGGCCTCACTAAAAGGAGACTAAGAGACAGGGTAGCTGAGCATAGGTATGCCATCCGGACTGGAAATATGAATTATCCAATGGCCAAACATTATATAGACGCAAAACATGGGAGGGATTCGACCTTACGAGTAGTGGGCATTGAGGCTATTCGCCTTGATGCCAGAGGTGGGGATATAATCAAACGCCTTAAACAGAGGGAGACATATTGGATCTATTCCTTGAGGGCCACTAGTTATCCAGGTCTCAATGAAGATTTTGACCTTTCACCCTTTTTATAATTGTTGTGTCTCTATAGGGACAGTATATTGCTGTTCGTAAATGATGACTAGTTTTTGAATGCAATAGACCCAATTGCCATTTTTGTACACTATTCATGTTGTTTTAGAACCATCTTGACTATGAATTAAGAATTATGATGTATAACTGGTTTATTGACTTTTGGTGCATGTTGTGTGGAGTACATTGGCTGTTTGCAGTGGTGTCACTCCTGTTTTTCCACTTGGAGATGTCTCATTAGGTCTTGTTTGGTTTAACCCAGTGGTTCTCAACCTTTCCTGCAGGGACCCCCTGACAGCCATGTTTCTGTTTTAACCCTGAAATGGCACACCTGATTCAATTAATGAGTAGTTATTAGAGTAGGAAGAGTAGGAATTAGTCAATTAATCAATTAGTCAACTACTCATTAAGCTTTTAATTAATTGAATCAGGTGTGCCATTTCAGGGTTAAAACAGAAACATGAGCTGTGTCCCAATGGCTGCATCCTTAGAAGGGCGCAGATCTCGAAGGATGCAGCCTATGCGTCCTTTGAGGGACGCCATGTAGCCTTCGTAGGATTTCCTAATTGTGCAACCAGGTGTTCCCAATCACCGCTCATGGCGCCAAGCAACAGTGCGAGAGGACAGCTGCCATCCTGATAATTCATTTGATATAATTGAGTAAACAGCTATGGAGCCAGAATTGGCTATTGTCATTTTTATGTTTTATATTTTACTGGAGAACATGGTGAGGATGTTTCAGCCCCGGCGCTGCCAGGTTATGTATTTTCGGTTTAGCCCTGTTTGAATATAAAACCCAATTGAATATAAAAAAGTCCAGTATTTCTCCCGCTCGTCATCGGCAGCTGTCATTGTTGCCAGGCGAAGAGAACAATCCTCCGTAGGCTAGACTGGTACGAGCGCTTCAGATGCGCCCTTTGATATGGGATGCAGCTGTAGTTAGCAACAATTTGTTAATATTGTGACAATAGACCTACATTTTGTTACTTTAATTTTCGGAACTGCATACTTCATTAAGTATTCACATACAAAAGTGAAGTAACCTACTTAAGTACTTTTTTCCCTCACATCACAATACGTTTTTACATTAAACTACACAAAAGTATATAGTTTAAATGTAACAACCTTGAAAATATTCAGAAGTAAAATGCAAAATACGCAGTAATGCAGTAGTATCCTAATATAAATGCAAAAACAATCATAAAAACCCTGACAAGGAGTTTTTTCCCCCTGCAGAATACATACCTTTAGTTTTACTCTTGATACTTTAAGTACATTAGAGTATGCAAGATAATTTTGCTTAACTAAGGTTTTAGTAGTTTTTCCCCAATGCAGTATTCGTTATTAAAAGTACTTTTTTCAGAAAGCCATCGATTGAATCAGCCCTGCAAACATGTTGGTAGACAACTTAGTGGATATTGGAAATATGCACTTAAACACTCTGGAGACCATCCCAGATGATGTCTCACCAGCAGGAGGCATTACCAGGGGCAGCCCATCCCGGTCCAGCAGCACCACCAGGGTCTCCCTGCTCAGCTCAATAAAAGTCTACATCATTTTTTTTTCTTATTTTATGTACTGTAAATTTAAATGTTTATGTTGATTTTGTTATGTTTAATGTATGTTGTAAATAGTTGGAAAAAGTACTTTAATGTAGCCTATAGACCAAATGATTTTAATTTACCAATTTTATTTTAAAAAAAAAGGTATAGAAGAATTTGTTTCATGTAGAAATTATGACTGTCATTACAAAAATAAACAATGTCCAGAACAATTCATTCTCTTTTATTTACACATTTAAAGTTGTATAAAAATAATGTACAGAATTTCTTTCCTTTTAAAAAATAAAAGTGAAAAAAAGTTAAACAAGAATATGTAGAAAAAATATATATTTTTCAATCATTCTCTCAAGAAGAGAAAACAGCCTGTCCATCCTCTCCCTACTCTCCTGTGCTCTCCTCACTAGTTGCATGTCTTCTCTGATCAAGTCCAAAAACTCGCCTTTGTGCTGCTGCTGGTGCTGCTGCTGCTGGTGCTGCTGCTGCTGCTCCTGATGGTGCTTCTGGTGCTGCTGCCTCTGGCTCCTCCTCACCATGGGCACCCACTGCTGAACTCGGCCCTATTTCTTATAATACACAAGTGAGATAGACTAGTGCAAATATTACAAATAGGTCGTTAAACTAATATTAGCACAAGTTTTGCCTCAAACTACCTGACAAATGAAGCCACGCAATGATGACGAAGGAGTTAAGATGAAGTTTATAAGAAACTTTAACTCTGGGTTCGCTAGCTATTTGAGTAAATGAAAACATAATACTTACATTTAAATGTGAATTTGCTGTCCACCACCGAACTCTAGTCTCGACCGCCTTTAAAAAATAAAATAAAAATGCTGTCATCACCAGCGCGCAATGACTTATGGGGTAGAATAGGGTAGGATAAGCCACTAAGGATCCGTTTTTGTATCCTTCCTTTCACGGGGAAAGAAGGGTGCATTTGGTGTCGCTTTTAGCCTTCGTCACGCCGCGGTGAGGCAATCGGCCTTCAAATGCGACCTTCGAAGGATGCAGTCTTTGAATTGGGACATCCTTCGTTGCGCCGCTGTGACGCAATCGGCCTTCAAATGCGGCCAATCGGCCTTCAAATACGGCCTTCGGAGGATGCAGCCTTCACATTGGGACACAGCTATGGCCTGTCAGGGGGTCCCTGCAGGAGAGGTTGAGAACCACTGGTTTAACCTCTGGTATTAGACATGATCTGAACTACTGCCTCTAGTGGCAAAGAAATTGTGTTGCAAGTGCCAGAGTGGCACACCTGAAATCAATGCAACTATAAGTATGGCTTGATTCTGTTTGTTTGTTACCAACACCCTGATGAAGGCCATTGGGACAATATGTGTTGGTGTTTTAATGCTTTAGCCCTTTAGAATAATAAAGGCTTTTTAACTTTTGCATCCTACTGAGTGCCTGGACCTGGATTTTTTTTCCAATTCTTTTTTATAATAAATTACACTTATTCTGTGTAAGAAGCCACATCATCTCACAGAAGGATGCTAAACTGTCGTTATGAAGTGAGTTTAGAGTAAAAGCATGTTATTAAATGTTGTGTTTTGTTGGACAAGAGGTTCATAAATGCTTCTTATGTTTGGAAAGATGTTTGATGCATGTTACTTTTTCAAATGCACGTTATAAGTGATTCAAATGCATAGTGCTTTCAGATGGAGCAGCGTTTACAGAGCTATACATCAATGACAAACTGCGCAAAAAAATAATCACAGACTTTGCGATTTCATAATTGCGATAAGCCAAATCGGTTTAAGTGCGATTTCATGTAAATTGCAATCAATCGTGCAGCCCTACTGCCTAATGTTATTGAATGAAATGTCGACCCAGGACAAGGACTGTACAAGCATTAGAGGTTTTGATGGACTCGATCTACCCCATCTATGTTTTGATCATCATTCTGAATCCTATCTGGATGTCGTTTTTGACAAAAAATACGTTTTTCTCATCTTTTTGCTCAAAATGTAGATTTTTTATGAATATTTACCCATATTCAAGTGTTGAGAAAAAAAATGTATGAAGCTAGGGCTAGAATTAAACAAGGTTTTGTTGTTGTTGTTTAAAAGCAGAGGCTCTGTTCATTCTTTTGATATTGTCAGGGCTTCCTGCACAAGCTCTCCACCTCACCTGCACCTCATCATCATCAGCTCCCTATATAACACCACTTCACCATAAGTTCACTGTCTAGTCTCGTCTTTACCAAGACACGCAAGACTCACTCCCAAGACTTACCTGATCTACTTACCTGCGATACTCATCTTCAGTCTGTGTTCCTGTTTACCATCTGCCATCACCACTGATCTCCTTCATCTTCCATTCTCCAGCCTGGTCTACCTCCATCTGCAAAATACATTCAGTTATTTCTCCACCTAAGTTCTATATTCATTTCCACATTGCCATTATCAACTCAACTATACATCTGATGGTTCCGTGCTTCTGTTCTAAATAAAACTACTGTTTATTCTACTCACCTGTCTGATTCATCTCTAAACCTGAAAGATATATTGCATGTTCAGATATTCTACAACAAAATATTCTTTGGGCCATGAAACTTGTGAAAATGGTGAAAAACGCTGGCAGTGACTGGCAACTTTTTTTAAAATGCTTGAGGGGAAAGAGTTAAATGTCATTAAAAGAAAAGGTGATGTGACAACGTGGTAAACATACCTCTGTCCTAACTTTTTTGGTGTGTGTTGCAGCCATCAAAATCAAAATTTGTTTATATTTACAAAATACAATTAAGTTGGTCAGTGAAAACATTGGAAATATTTTCTTTGTAAATCTTTCCAGCTAAATAAAGGTTTAAGAGAATTTAAAAATCATAGATTCTTGATTGTATTGCATTTTACAAAATGTGCCAACTTTTCTGGAAATGGGGTTGTTGGAAAAATATTCGTCAGTCACAGACATTGTTTGCTGGATAACAGATGAGCCAGGAGATATCACAAAATTATACATAAACCTCTAAAATTACTACACAATAATGTGTGTGATGTAAATGAGTGTAAACTGAGCACAGCGCAAATCTAATAGCCGTTCTGCATTTGTGTCTCAGAAATCAGAGCTTTGTCTAAAGTAGCCTACTATCAATAAAATACTGCATCATAAACATTTTCTACAATTTGATATGTATATTTAAATGTTTCAAACCTGATGTGATAAAATAAATTACATGAAACTCAAAGAATGCATTGTACGCTGCTATCAACTAAAACACTACATAATACATTTTCTGCTATGTATTTAAATGTTCAAAACATTGTACAATGAGATAAATGAATAAGTGCAAACTGTATGAAAGGAAGCGCTCTGAATCATACACATTTTAATTTCTACTTGATGTGTCTATTTAAATGTTTTAAACTTTGTACGATATGGTATTGTAGTTTCAACTAATAAATAGCTCAGTGGTTACGTCCAGTGTAGGTCTTAAAGCTGTCTTGGCTTATGGTAGCAAGAATACAGGTAGCCTACATCTCAACAGTGACGGATTTCGGGTTTGGGTCGGGTTCGGTCTTAAACTTTAACAGTAGGCTACCAGATGGGTTTGGGTCGGGTCAAACTATCTCGGGTACGGGCTGGTTTTGGACCTCAGTTTAAAGCCCGTGCTGACCTCTACTTGCAGCACAGTGGGCACGTGTTTGTCAGTATGGTGCAGTGGGTATTTCTTTCCCAAATGTCAAAGCCATATTAAGATTTTATCAAAAATGAAACCAGAGGAAGTCCAGAAAGACCAGACCTTTCTTATGTAAGAGTTATGATCTGTAACAAAGGCAGATAACCTATTAAATGTGAATATACTTTTAACCATACAATCAGACAAACACAAAATCAAAGATGACCAATCACAAGGCAAAGAAAATACCCGCTATAACTCTAGAGATGTGGTCTAAACAGCTCTGATAGCATTAATATGTTGTCACTACTGCATCTTTTTGAAAGATGACAATTTTTATTTATTTTGTGCCAATAGTGTATTCTGCACACTGAACACATTACTGATTTGTTTCACAAGTTTACTTTTAACTAATATGTATTAAATTGAGCAGTCTAACAAAAGTTCTGCAATATTCCAAAGTCTTACGAAACAGGGAGGTGGGATGAGGGAGGTGATTGTTTATGCAGCAGTATAATCATAAAATAAGAGGAAGACATGCAAGTGCAGCTCAGCAACTGTATTGACAACAGAACAGCCAGAGAACAACAAGGCAAAAAGCAATCGACTGCCGATCGTATGATTCATTACATCCTGTAACATCCCCCTTTACAAATATGAACTAAAGAATCCCACTGCGCCACCCCCGCTGTCCATTCCTGCCACTCCACCGAACAACAATCATCAGCATGAGCCGCGCCTACCCACTCCTGAAGCATACTCTGGTGAGCCTAACTGCTGTAGAGCATTTCTAACCAAATGCTTGTTGTTCTTTTCTCTTCAGCCCCTGATGTTTTCCATTGAACAGTCTAAGGTGGCATTGGTTATGACGTTGCTGTCGGGGCACGTGGCTCTGTGGGAAATGGCGGTGTGGGAGAACCAACATTCGTGATGTTCTGCATCTCTGACTGAGTGCAAATGGAACGAGGAGGTGCAGTGGGACATGTTCCTGCATGGGTTGGCTGACCGTAGTCAGAAGGAGATCTTCACGCTGGAACTCCCCACAGATCTCGACAGACTGATTGAATTCGCACTGCATGAGGACGCACGACCACAGCAACGGGAGCAGCGAGCACGCCAAACTTTGGTTTTCGAGAACCCTGAGTATTCCAGGTCCAGCGTCTGTAATACGGACAATGCCATGGATCACGAACCCATGCAGGTGGGTAGAGCATGCACAGTCTGTTCCTTTCTTAGGTTACATCGTCTCGTCCGAGGGAGTGCGCATGTATCCAGACAAGGTTAAGGCTGTGGTGGATTGGCCGAACCCAGATTCCCATATGCAGTTGGCATAAATATTTAAGGAAAAAGTGCAGCACTTTTTACAGAAGTTTTATTCGTAATTTCAGCCAACTAGCCGCTCCTCTGACTGCCTTGACCTCCACCAAGCTCAGGTGGTCTGGTGCAGCCGAAGCTGCATTTTCCAACCTCAAGAGCTGCTTTGTTTCGGCTCCCATTCTGATAGCCCCTGATCTGTCACGTCATTTCGGGTGGAGGTCGATACGTCAGAGGTGGGGGTAGATGCGGTTCTTTCCCAGTGCTCTTCCACGGACGACAAGATGCACCCTTGCACGTTTTTTTCCCATCGCTTGTCATCCGCTGAACTCAACTATGACATTGGTAACAGAGAGTTGTTGGCAGTCCAGTTAGCTTTGGAGGAATGGCATCATTGGTTAGAAGGGTCGAGGTTACCTTTTATCATCTGGACCGATCACAAGAATCTCAAATACATCAGATCCGCTAAATGACTCAACTCCAGGCAGGCTCGGTGGGCACTTTTTTTCAGTCATTTTGAGTTTTCTCTTTCGTACTGTCCGGGTTCTAAAAACAACAAACCCGATGCCTTGTCCCGCGTTTTTGACCGTTCTGAATGCCCGCCCTCTCCCAAGTGTATTATATCTGAGAGACGTATTGTCTCCGCACTCACATGGGAGATCGAGTCGAAGGTCCACACAGCCTTAGAAGGGGTAACGCCCCCGCCCGGTTGCCCACCGAGTCGTTTTTTTGTGCCGGAGGAATTACGGTCCGATGTTATTCAGTGAGGTCATTGTTCCAACATGGCGTGTCATCCAGGAGTAAACCATACCAGCTTTTTGGTTAAGCAACTATTCTGGTGGCTGATAATGGCTTGTGACATTCAGAGTTTTGTTTTGGCCTGTTCGGTTTATGCTTGTGGTAAGACTTCCAATCGACCCCCAGATGGGTTACTTCAACCACTGTCTGTCCCTTCGAGACCCTGGTCCCATATAGCACTCGATTTTGTCACCGATTTTTTGTCTTCAGGATTTCACCCGCAGAGCAATAGCCAAACTGAGAGGGCCAACCAAGACTTAGAGAGAGTGTTGTGATGTTTGGTATCCAAGAATCCTTCCTCCCAGAGCCAGCAACTCACATGAGTTACGCACATAACTCGTTACCAGTGTCATCCACGGGCCTTTCCCCATTTGAGTGTAGCTTAGGTTACCAGCCACATATTTTTCCGATTCTGTAATCCGAAGTCGCGGTCCCCACTGCTCACGCCTTCGTCCAGAGGTGCCGCCACACGTGGAGCAGAGCCTGTGAGACTCTCCTCCAGGTGGAAGCACGCACTAAGGTTCAGGTGCTCGCCATCCGCCTTGTGTTTGTCAGATCGTTTGGAGTTCCCGGTGTTCGTGTCCTGGTCCTGGTTGTCTCAGTGGTCCCTGTGTTTCGTGTCTGGATTACGGATTCTGTCTTCCTGGTCATTCTTCCTCGTTGTCTACGGAGGATTGGGTTGCCCATTCGCGTCCCTGCGCTGCCAAGAGAGACTGTTCCTGGGCACCTCCGTTCATCTGACCCATGCCATCTATTCTGATTACCTCCTTTAATAAATACTGTTGTTTTCACACTCGCTACTGAATCCTCTTTTATTGATCCTGACAAATTGTAATAACTGAAATCTTATTATAAGATTCAGATTATACTCACACCAGTCTACTTTTTGCAAAATAAAGTAAGATTACAGTAAATAATTAATTTGTAATCCATTACACCTACACTAAAAAAATTGTGTATGATTTACTGAAGCAAATTTTAAGCTCAGAAATTGCTAGAACATTTCACAAATTATTACCAAAAACAGAAAGTAACACGTTAATCATGAAAAGTAGAAAAGTAGAAAGACTGAAACAGTGTTTTCTTGTAAAACATACTCAAATTGTCAGGCTTTGGGTGGATGATGTAGGAGACGAACACGAAGATGATGAATCAAAGTTTTTAATTCTCTAATATAGCAAATACACGAAACAGGGAGCGTGCGCTCAGAGCATTGACTTAACACTGACATAAACATTGACCGACAAAGACTGAAGGAACACAGGACTTAAATACACAAGGAAACAGATCAGGGAAATATGGCACAGCTGACAAGACTAACGAGGAACCAGGTGATACAAATGAACTAATGAGGGTAACCATGGAAACCAAGGAGTGGCGGGAAAACAGAACAAAGGAAGACATGTGACCAGTGACAAAAACACTCAGACAGAACAGAACTGTGACACAAATATTCTATGTTAATGATTTTTAACTGTGGAACACTGAATGTAGGTTAACAAATTGGCATAAATATTTCAGTAAAAAGTGTCAATAAATCAATGTATTTTGGTTAACCAAGATATTTACTACAATAAATAAAACAAGACAAAAATAGAAAATAATTTATTTCCTTTTTGATTTTTATTATTTTTTTATTTTATTGGCATTGCATTTTATTTTTATTTGTATTGCAAATACTTGTTATACATTACATTTCTTGTGAAGCTATTGATTAGTATGAGACCATTGAGGACTAACAAATTACAAATTAAAAATATATAAGGTTAGGAATCTATGCATACAACTTTATCATGTCATTATTTATTATCATTATGGCTGTGATCATGGCAACAAGTGATACGAATAAGTTTTCCCCTCTGGGGTGATAGTATCATGGAAACACCTTTGAGCCACATATTAAGGTAACAGCCGATAAACATTTCTTCAGAGAAGTGCAAGTTTATATTTGGGTAACACTGAAAACTGAGTTGACTGTGACTTTATCAATCAACATATAAATTAGATCTTTACAGCAATAAATCAGCTTAATAATAACAGAATCCAACTGCAGTAAGTATGTGTCGCTTTATTAGATATTCAGCTAGTACTGGTTAACTACCAAGTATTTCAAAAACATTACAACATGTTTCTAAATTCCTTGTATGAAATACATGAAAATGCTTCCATGTTTTGCTAAAATTCTGATTGCTTGTGCTTATTAGTAGGCCTATATGTAAAATAGTGTGCACTTTGAAACTTGTTCAGACAACAAGCGCTGTACGTAAAATGTCATATACCTGTACAAGTTTACATGAGCACAAAAAGAGTTGTAGAATGCAAAGTGTCTGGGTAATATGCATTTTGCTGCCTAAAGCTCATAAACAATATTTCCATGAAATGTCTGACTGTTACTCTGTTTGTAGGTTTTGTGTATAACAAGCAATGGACAACCTGACATTCAGACACAGCATTCTTCTAGTAGAGGGACTTCAAGTTACACCTCAGTCTACTTATGTTGTTTTCATCCTGCTTCTTTTGGTTTATATCTTTATAATGGTTTCCAATATTGCACTTGTAATTCTGATCTCAACAGAGAAGAATCTTCATCATCCTATGCATTTCCTGTTCTGTAACTTGCCACTGAACGATATATTAGGGACCACTGTCATTTTGCCACGCTTATTGCAGGACATTTTAAAAGAAAGATCAGAGCGCTATATCACATATGTGGAGTGTGTAGTTCAAGCCTATTTTGTGCATATTTTTGTAGCAGCATGCCACTATGTTCTTATAATTATGGCCTTTGACAGATATGTGGCTATATGTAATCCATTGCGATACACAGCTATAATGACCAATAAAATGGTTATTAAACTATCAGCATCAGCCTGGGGGCTGTCAGTACTTATGGTATCAATTCTGATAGGACTCACTTTGCGTCTGTCTCACTGCAGATCTAAAATTGAAAACCCTTTCTGTGACAATGCCTCACTGTTTAAACTGTCCTGTGATGATGGTGTTGTTGTTAATAATGTGTATGGAATCCTTTATACTGTGGTTTTATTTTCTTTCTCAATTTTGTCTGTATTTATAACATATGGTAAGATTGCTACTGTATGCATAACCAGCAAAAACAAAGCACTCAACAGCAAAGCCATAAAAACCTGCAGCACACATTTAGCTGTTTATTTAATCATGTTTGTTTCTGGCTCCACTTTTATTTTTCTTCATCGTTTCCCTCTCTACGCTGAGAGCAGAAAACTAGCTAGTATAATGTTTCACATTGTACCACCAGGATTAAATCCATTAGTATATGGTTTACAAACCAAAGAAATAAGACAGAAGTTTGTAAAATTTTGGTGCAGAGTAAAAGGAACGTCTTGAATTATTATGTGATTAAATGGTTATACATTGGTATCAGCACTTAATGTAAAGTCAGTAACTTCCCTTTAGGAATACATACAAAGCAGTGGTGTCAGTTGGTCTTTAGAAACTTCTTTATAACAAAGTACTTTACTTCTTAGTATTTAGTACTTTACTTCTTAGTATTTAGTACTTTAAATCAGTGTCCTCACATGGCAAGGTGTTACAATATATTTATTACAGTAAAGGATCTATGTTTATAACCTAAATTGTACTGAACATAATTTATTGTACATTGTTTTTATTTAGAAAATCTACTGAATAAATAGTTAAAAGGAAGTTTCTTAATCGAGTATGTATCATTATCGCACCTCACACAAATGCTAAAAGAATATTCTCAGTGTCACGGTCGCTGGTTTCAGTACAAAGGAAGTTGTCAGGATGCAGATGCAGCAGCTTCTCTTTAATAAACTTATTCAACAAACTCAAACTTTTACAAAAACACTGGAGATTTTCTGGAATATGGACATAACCAACGTAGTCAAAATGAGGACAGAATTGAAAGAAACACAGTAGTCTAGATGGAAATAGGGGTCCACGCGCACCCCCCGGCTTTTTTTATGCCACCTGATTTTTTTAAATATTTAAAGTGTCTATTTTCAGAATCTGCCAGGTACCAAGCTGAAATAATGTCCCAAAGGCTTCATTTTTAACCCTTTGCTGCACCTGACCGGAACCCGAAAAATCAAAAAATTATATAAAAAGTGGCATAACATTTGAAGTAAACAACATAACAGAGACAAATGAACACATTTTCCCATACAATTCTGACCCCAGGAATTTAATGGAATGGTTATTTTTGACATTTGACAACATATGCTCCTTCAGATTGAATTGACAGAGATTTGACGTGGTGCAGAGAGTCCTTTTTCAATGATGATGATTCACCAGATGTAGAGGCCTTTGACACTTGTAAACAATCTATTTTCCCTGTAAAGCTTTTATAGCAGTATTGGTGATATCAAATTGTATCCAAAGGCAAGTCCTCTAATGTTAATGGAATCTGTTCACAAATATCCATCATGCGGTATGGTGAACTGGCTGCTTAACAGAGTCTCATATCTCGGATACTGTGCAGATATGATAGCTTCTCACTTTCCGAAAGCCTGTGATTATAGTAAAAACTGTTGAAAAATTACTTTAAGTTATGACTACAAAGGTATATCTTAATTATAGTTTCAAATAAGTTAATTTGCTTTGTTTTGTTTACTTCAAAAGTAAAGCTATTTTCAATTTCTTCAGATTCAGGATAGGTGCAGTAAAAGGTTAAAATAAACCCCATTTCACGCTGCTATTAGTAGGGTGACCATACGTCCTCTTTTTCCAGGTCATGTCCGGCCGGGATTTCGAGATCGCCCAAAATATCCGGGATTCGGCTTTTGCTTTCTCGTCGCCATTCATTTTGTTTACATGCACACCTTTTGATTCAATAGGACTGAATTAATTCCGATTGGTGAATCTGAATGTAGTGTTTACATGAACGCTAAACAAGTGATCGGTTGCTAAGAAAATTCCTGTGTTTTCGTCTCGATCGGGATCCGTGTGAAGCAGAATGCATGACCTGCAAAGCTGGCATGTACGTGTCAGTGTCAAATAATGTAATAATGTAAACATAATGAATGGTGACTGTAGAAAGCAAAAGCCGAATCCCGGATATTTTGGGCGATCTCGAAATCCCGGCCGGACATGACCTGGAAAAAGAGGACGTATGGTCACCCTAGCTATTAGTATAATAAAAATGTTGTCAAATGAGCTTTTTTTTGCTGTTTTTGACCATAGATGGTCAAGATGTTGTAAAATATAACAAATGACAAATTCCCTGGGTCAGAATTGTATAGAAAAATGTGTCCATTTGTCTCTGTGAGTTGTTTACATCAAAAGTTATGCCACTTTATATCATATTTAGATTTTTCGGGTTTGATGCAAAGGGTTAAAAATAAAGCATTTTGGACATTATTTCAGCTTGGTACCCAATTTAATCTTAAAATAGACACTTGAATGATAAAGAAATAACAGGTTGTGGGAAAAAAAAAGTCACCCTATGCCAGGGATAGGCAACTCCGGTCCTGGAGGGCCACTGTCCTGCAGAGTTTAGCTTCAGCCCTGATAAAAACTCACCTGCCTGTATCTATCTAGTAATCCTGAAAACACTGATTGCCTTGTTCAGGTGTGTTTAATTAGGGTTGGAGCTAAACTCTGCAGGACAGTGGCCCTCCAGGACCGGAGTTGCCTATCCCTGCCCTATGCGTTTGAGAAAACGAAAATATAGTTGATCCTCTACACATCTTTGGCCATTTCTTTGCTATTTTTGTCCAGAAATGGGTCAATATGTTGTCAAATGTCAAAAATAACCATTCCATTAAATTCCTGGGGTCAGAATTGTATGGGAAAATGTGTTCATTTGTCTCTGTATGTTGTTTACTTCAAATGTTATGCCACTTTCTATATCATTTTTTGATTTTTCTGGTTCCGGTCGGGTGCAGCAAAGGGTTAAAAATGAAGCCTTTGTGACATTATTTCAACTTGGTACCTGGCAGATTCTGAAAATAGACACTTTAAGGATTTAAAAAAATCAGGTGGCATAAAAAAGCCGGGGGGTGCGCGTGGACCCCTATTTCCATCTAGACTACAGGGTTTAAAAACAAGAGCAAACAGGAACTAATAAGACTAATTAATGAGACATACCTGAAAAGAGCTAACTCAATCAGTATCCATAGAAACAAACAGGGAGAGAATGGAGGAGAACTAAACTGAAATAATTAACAGATTAAAGATTAACTGAGAAACTCAGACATGAACAGAACTCAAAACATGACAGTTTCCTCAGGCTCAACTGCTCTTAGTGGGATTATATAGAATAGCAATAATATAATAACAACATTAAAATTATTAGAAATAATAATGATAATATTTCTAGGACAAAATGTTACTGTTGTAATACAAATGCTCTGTAAAAAGTTAACATTGCTTAAAAGATATTACATTAATTTACATTAGTAAAATTACAATACTTTTGACTTAAACCTTTAAGCTTTTATTTTGATGGAAAACTGCAGAAAGAGCTTTAAGCATCTGTGACAACAGATTTTTTTTTTATTTTTTTATTTTTTTATTTAACAGGACAATGCATATTAACAACAGTATGCCTGTAACATGCCAGAGTTAGCCAGTGGCTAATTTTCATCTGTAGTCCTGTTTGCCAGATGTACAGTGGCACCCTAGGGAGAGTACAATTTTTTTAAGAATTTGCATGTAAATACAAATATGTCTGCTACAGCGTAGCTACAGTAGACGGTAATTATGAAAATATAAAATCTCACTAAAATTAGTTCTGAAAAGCATCCTAATTATATACACAGGCAGTAGCAGCAAGTAGCATGCATTGTCGGTGTAACAGGTTAAACCATTTGTTAGACGCATATGAAGATGATCAGTTTTAACATCATTAGCAAGGTTGTAAAGAAATAAAAAATCAAAATCATAAAACAAAGACACACATTCATAACTATAACACAAACAGGCAAAAACAAGACTTTAGTGTTGACAGGTCTGAATACTAATGAGCCACTGTTTCAGATGTGATCGAAAAAGGCTATATGTGTTGATGTCTCTGATTGATGACGGAATGGTGTTCCACTCCTGAGAAGCCCTAACAGAGAAGGTGGATTGACTAAAAGCACTTTTTCTTAGTGGAATAATACAGTCACCTCTTGACACTCCTCTGGTGATTCTGTGTGTGGTTGTTCTAAGTTTGACAAAATCACCAAGGGGTGGCGGGGCCATTCCATGTAAGATTTTATAGACCTGACAGCAATTTGTGAACTTAATTAAATTTTCCCAGCTTAAAATATTGTATTTTAATAAAATAGCACAGTGGTGGAAATGTTTTGGTTTCTTGTCAAGTACTTTGAGTGTCTGTTTATATAAAGATTGTAGTGGTTTCAGAGTAGTCGAGTTAGACTGGGACCAGCTTGTTAAACAATAGGTAAAATAAGATAGAATCATTGAGTGCATGAAGGTTTTGGCCGCTTGAATGGACATTGAATTTCTAATAAATCGGAAGTTAGCTAAATTAAATTTGACTTTTTTACATGTTTGCTTTATATGTGATCTAAAATTTAATTTGGTGTCTAGATAAATGCCGAGATATTTGTATTCTTGGACAATTTGTATTTTTTCCCCTGACACTAGGATATCTGCATCTTTGTTTACCTTATGTGATTTTGTAAAGTACATACCCACAGTTTTTGACATATTAAGTTGTAAACACGATTCATTCAACCATTTTGTTACTTTAACCATCACATTTGTAAGCTTTTCAGCTACCTCAGTTTTTGAAGATCCATGTACATATAAAACTGTGTCATCCGCGTACATTTGAATGTTAACCTCCGGACACACCAGTGGTAGATCGTTAATGTACATACAGAATAAGACAGGGGATAATATGGAGACTTGTGGCAGGCCGGTCGACAGAGGGAGAGGCTCCGACTGATTATTATCAACATGAACCGTTTGTAATCGTTGACAGAGATATGAGTTTATCCATTTTAATACCTTATCTGAGAGATTAAAAGAGGATAATTTAGCCAATAGGATACGATGGTTTACTGTATCGAATGCTTTTCTAAGGTCAAGAAAGACTGCTCCTACAATGCTATTGCTGTCAAGTGATAACTTGATTTTATCAATAAAATAGCAATTTGCTGACTCAGTTGAATGGTTAGGTCGAAATCCAAACTGTAGTGGGTGAAGATGAAAAGAGCTATTATTTAAATGGTCTTTTATCTGATCAGATGTCCATTTCTCAAGGACCTTAGGCTTAGACATTACGGGTAGGATACTGATAGGTCTATAATTAGAGACGGATTGTGGGTTTCCTGATTTAAAAATGGGTGATACAATAGCTGTTTTCCATATGTTTGGAAATTCTGCTTGACATATGGAATGATTCATAATTTTTGTGATGGGACTGGCAAGTGATAAACTAAGATTTTTGAGCATTACTGTGTCCATTCCATGGACATCTTTCGCTTTGGACGATTTTAGTTTTTTAATAATTGCTTCAGTATTTGCTGTTGTGGCACATGTAAAAACGAAACTAGGTTCTGTTGATGGGGTTTTACACACCGCAACATTTACAGGTTGGAAGCTCTGGGCAACGGCTGTAACCGAGTCAACAAAATAATGATTAAATGTGGTAGCTACTTGCGCTGGGTTCCTAATACGCTTTTCATCCACCGTTAGTTCAACAGGTTTTCTTGTTTTATGTTCTTGGCCCATTAATTTTTTTAGTTGGTCCCATACTAACTTTGTGTTACCCCTTGCCTCGCTAATTATGGTCAGAAAAAAGTTAGCCCTAGACTTTCTCAACATGGATGTTACAGCATTTCTTAGCATACCAAAATGATGTTTATCATGTGACAGGTTTGTTTTAATAGCCCTTTTCAATGCAAGGTCACGCTCTTTCATTTTCTTCAGGATATCTGCACTAATCCAAGGGAGACTACTTCTCTTTTTCCTATGTGTATACCTACAAGTGAATTTTTTAATAATACACTGTAGTTTACTTGAGAGTGTCCTGCTTCCCTCATGGACATCTTTTCCAGTTAACAAAGAGTCCCAATTAAAATTATTCACTGTTTTTAAAATGTTCTTGGTCTTTATTAGGTATTCTAAATGATTCCTGGTCTTTAACATTAGAGACACCAAATCTCTTTTTTGTTAATTTTCTCACCAAAAGTACTAAATTGTGGTCAGATAGTCCCGTAATCATGTTAAGTGACTTTGTAACCCTTTCTGGTCTATTGCTGAATACCAGGTCAATCTGGGTTTTGGTTGACTGGGTTACTCTTGTAGGGCCCTTAATTACCTGTGTGAGGTCGAAACGATCTGTTATTTGTTTGAGTTTTTTCCTGACTGATCTATCCTCCCAGTTTATATTAAAATCCCCCATTATTATTATCTCTTTATCAAAATTGCAATTTGCCATCATACTTTGTAACCCTTCATAAAAATCAATATTTGAGCTGGGTGGGCGGTAAATTACAATGAGGCTAAAATACATTTGTGGTGATAAAATAATTTTCAGCCCAATACATTCTAGATCACAATTCGCCAAGTTTATCTCTTCACACTGAATACTGTTCTTTATATACACCATAACTCCGCCTCCTTTAGATTCCACTCTATCGCGTCTATAGATCTGGTAGCCTGGTACCATGATTGCGGCTGATGGTGAATTAGGCTTTAGCCAGGTTTCTGATAAGCAAAGATAATCTAAGTTTGATTCTGTTAAAATATGCTGAATTTGATCAGATTTAGATATGAGGCTTCGTATATTGAGGTGACCCCCAAATAATCCATTTGGTTTTGATTTTGAATCCCATATTATTTTTGAATGGTTAACAGTCTGAAAAACATTCCATTTCCTGTTTTTTATGACAGCTGGATTTGTAGTCCATTTCCTGTGTTGACGAGTTTGACTTCCGGATATTTCGCTATTGATTTGATTAGCATCATGTTCATTTGGCGTGAAAGTTGGTGAGCCCCCACCTGCAGCACCCGACAGAAACGGCAGCTTCCGACGGACCGATATCTCCCGAACGCTCAACACGCCGCCATCCCGACTCCAATCCGACGCCGATGACGTTCCCGGCGAAGGTGGCGCACGCGGCTCCGCACAGGCCGAGACGCCATGCCCGGCCCCGATCTCCATCCAGCCAGCCGTCACATCCCCATCAGGGACCGCCATCTCCATGGCGCTCATCGGAGAGACAAAACCAACCAGATAAGATTGTTGCCCGTTATTGTAGTTTAAATTACATAAAGAGCGTACCTGACTGTTACTGGTGATGCTCGCGCTATGCGCGGATGTGGTGTGAAGTCTATTTTGTTCTTGGTTGTTGAGCGGACCGGGGCACTGATGGATGTCTCCGGACAGCAAGAGGGAGATGATTATTAAAAACACGTAGCTTTGTTGTGGCTTTATTTTGCTTTTAAAGTGGTTTGTTGTTCGGTTGGAGGGATGCGATTGAATGAAGGTGGTGGCCAGGACGTGTCTTCCGAATCCAAGATGTTTTTTTGCTTGATTTGTCAATAGAACGGTCGCAGAGGGTAGTTTTGTATTAGGTCTATTATTAAAATAGTAGTCATTGAAGATTTGACCGGTGTCGGTATAGCAGAAGATACTTGACAGTAGCACATAGGTGAAGAGCGCTGCAGCTACACCTGACACACCTGGTCCAGCCATGTCTTGCACCCATTTTGCATTTGCATTTGTAATTTGCATTTACAAATTATTAAATTACAAATCCATGTGAAATGTGTGAAAGCATGAAATAATAGGGAGTATGATAATCTGTTCACAAAAGTATTGAAAACTATTCTAAAGTGAAAATGCATATCTGCCATATGTTGTTTTCCCAAATGCATATTAAACTCACAGTACATGCATAAAGTTGACTACATTTACTGTGAACTAAACTCTTAGACTCTGCAAACACTTGGTCATGACCATCTCGCATGTGTCACGGATATGGTGGCTGTAGTGAAGTGCACACATGCTGGGAAACTAGGTCAAACTAAAACAGGCAAACAGATACTGAACACAATGAAAACTAAGACAAAACAGAACATAAGCCTGGCATTACTTCCCCCTCCCAGAAGGCACGACCTCGGAACAAAAAGAGTCCCACCAGGGATTGTGGGCACCCTGGAGTTGTGGTAGATCACAGGCAGGTGAGCAGGGCAGTGCCGACAGACTAGGAAGACTCTAGGGCAACATCAGCAATACAGGAGCCAGGGAGGCGCCTGCAGTACAGGGAGCCAAGGAGGGCGCGAGAGAGCTTACAATCTAACATTTAAACAAAAAAAATCTATTTAAATGAATAATAATTTATCTATGACAGCTATTTTCTTTAAAATACGTTTTTCCATCTATTTTCACTCTGTCTCTTATGAATGGATTCTGAAACTTTAAAAAAGATAGATAGATAGATAGATAGATAGATAGATAGATAGATAGATAGATAGATAGATAGATAGATAGATAGATAGATAGATAGATAGATAGAAATTTGACAGAAACACATCCTTAGTGCAGAACTAAACACATCCAGACAGAGCGAGCATTTTGCAAGAAAGGAAGAAGTACAGTAAATAGGCTATATCACAAATGCAGACTCTTTCATGACCCAGAAAATTATAAAGATCTCCTCTCATCTCGTGCAGCAGAAGTAAAAGTGGTTCAGTCAAAACACTGCATCTTTAACTGCATAAGAGTATATACGAGCAGTAAGTTTCCTGCTGACATGTTGCAAGCTTTATTTAACATCACAACCGACATAACAAATGTGAGCCGGATACGCAAATGATTGTTTTGTCATCACACAGGGGCATGGTCTGATTTATTAATAAAGTCATGTAAACACGCGGCGGTTTACTTTTGTGTTGTTACTGGTTTGCATGTAAACGAGGAAAACGTCTCAGGTTACGTATGTAACCCTGGTTCCCTGAAGAGGTAAAATTGAGCTGCGTCGAGATGCTGTGGGAACGCCCCTGCGTGATTGCGTCATGAAGCATGTGTATAATCAGTCCAATGGTGTGACGAGACGTCATAGGCGGGTGACGCCATAAACCAGGAAACTATAAAGCACACCTGAAAACAGACCGTGCTAGCTTCTGATAGGCCGAAGCAAGTCGATCACAGGCATGCCGGGAGTATGGCAGGGCGACGCAGCATCTCGTTCCCTCTTCAGGGAAATAGGTTTACATACGTAACCGAGACGTTCCCTTTCAAGGGAACTCGAGCTGTGTCGAAATGCTGCGGGAATGCTAATACCCACATCGCCATAAGAGCAAATGCCCATCCGTGTGAAATCAGAACGCACATTCGGACGAAAGCACCTGCGCCCCTGGAGTGGAGCTGAGGTCAAGATCATAGAATCTGATGAATATGTGTGGTGAGGACCAGCCTGACGCATCACAAACGTCATGAAGTGAAACTCCTGACAATAAAGCTTTGGAAGCAGCCATACTCCTAGTGGAGTGAGCTCGTACAGCCAAAAGTGAAGGCTGACCAGCCGACTCATAAGCAAGTGAGATAGCCTCAACCACCCACTTGCTCATCCTCTGTTTAGATGCAGGACACCCTTTCCTGGGTGACCCAAAGCAAACAAACAACTGTTCGGACTTCCTTCACAGGGCAGCTCTGTGGACGTAAGCATCTAATGCCCTAACTGGGCAGAGCAGGTTAAGTTGCAGTACAATAGGTCTAACAATATTAGGTGGGACCTTAGGAACATAGCCCGGTCTAGGATGGAGAAAGGCCTTTACCATGCCAGGCGAGAATTCCAAGCATGAGGAAGAAACCGAGAGTGCTTGAATGTCTCCAATTCTTTTGAGAGACAAAATAGCAAGAAGGAAGATAGTCTTGAGAGTAATACATTTGTCGGAAACCTCTTCAATAGGCTCTAATGGAGCTAGGGAGAGGCCTTCTAATACGATGGCCAGGTCCTATGTCGGCACCCTCATGCGAACTACTGGCCTCAGCCTCAAATTGCCACAAAGGAAGTGTGTTATAAGCAGGTGTCTCCCCTAAGAGACTCCACACAAAGGGACGTGGTAAGCTGCTAGTGCCACCACGTACACCTTCAGTGTGGAGGGGGATAGCCCTGCGGAGAAGCGTTCCTGCAGGAACTCTGCACCCACTGGGCAGTTAACTGGGTCCAACTGGTGCTCTCCGCACCAAGAAGTCAAGGCATATAACTTCCTCGTGGATGGAGCTCTGGAGTGGAGGATGGTCTCAACAACCTCAGCTGAGAGACCAGAACTTATGAGCTGGGCCCCCTCAGAGGCCAAGCCCACAGTTTCCACAGCTCTGGGCGGGGGTGAAGGATAAACTCGCTCGCCTGAGAGAGTAGATCCCTCCTGATCGGAATCTCCAGAGGTGAGCCGAGCCGTCGAGGAGAGATGCAAGGTCCGCAAACCACACTCGGGCCGGCCAGAATGGGGCTACCAACAGTAGACTGACCCCGTCCCGGCAAACCTCGGCCACGCCTATACCATAGCATCCAACCTCAGGGGGGCTGGATGGCTTATTCTGGATGGCTTAGGGAGAACCACAGTGGACAGTGTGACGTCTTCTTGGAAGCAAATAGGTCTACCTCGGCACGACCGAAATTCTTCCACAGGAGCTCCATCACCTCGGGGTGGAGTCTCCATTCCCCGGGCCTCGGCCCCTGCCTCGACAGGATGTCTGCCCCCTGATTTAGATACCCTGGGATATAAATCGCCCTCAATGAAAGAAGCTTGCCCTGGGCCCATAGGAGGATCTGGCGAGCCAGCTTGTATAATGGGCGCAAGCGCAGCCCCATCAGGGGGGATGGTTTATGTAGGAGTTATATATCAGTGTGCTGACTTCATACTTTTTTATTATGTAGGAGACCACCGATGTGTTGTCTGACCGGACAAGCACATGATGGCCCCTCAGGTCTGGGAGGAAGTGTTTCAGAGCCTGGAACACCGCCAACATTTCTAGACAATTTATATGCCATGAGAGATGATGGTCCTGCCCCCCAACCCGTGAGTGAGGCATCCGTCATTAGCGTGACGCGACGACAGGGAACTCCCAGCACGGGCCCTTAGGACAGGAACCAAGGTTCTTTCCACATAAATAGGGAACGAAGACATCGTCGCGTGACCCTGATCATGCGGAGTGAGTTTCCCCTCGGGGAGAACCCCTTGGTCCTGAACCACCACTGCAATGGTCTCATGTACAACAGGCCACAAGGTATAACGTTGGATGCTGCTGCTATCAGACCTAACAGTCTCTGAAACTGCTTTACAGTGAGTGACTGACCTAGCTTTGCTTGTTTCACAGCTGAGAGAATCGAAGCGATGCGAGCAGGAGACAGGCATGCCTGCATCGTCGCCGAATCCCAAACTACGCCCAGAAAAGTGATCCTCTGTGGTGGAGATAGCACACTTTTCTTGACATTCAGTCTCAACCCCAACTCCTTGATGTGAGTGAGAACGACATCTCGATGCCGAACCACTTGATGCTCCGATTGAGCTAGAATCGTCGATATAGTTAAAAATGCGGATGCCCTTGAGTCGCAGCGGAGCCAGAGCTGCATCCATACATTTCATGAAAGTGCGGGGAGACAGAGCTAGGCCAAATGGAAGAACACGATATTGGTACGCTTCGCACCCGAAAGCGAACCTCAGGAACTTCCTGTGTTGTGGAAGGATGGAAACATGGAAGTAAGCGTCCTATAGATCTATCGTGACAAACCAGTCCTCGGATCTGATTTGTGACACGATCTGCTTGAGAGTGAGCATCTTGAACTTGAGCTTCCCTACTGTGCGATTTAACAGACGCAGATCTAAGATTGGACGCAACCCCTCATCCTTCTTTGGAACAATGAAATACCAGCTGTAATAACCTGACTCCCTGCTGGGAGGAGGAACCCATTCTATAGCCTCCTTCTGCAGAAGAGCTTTTACCTCCTGTTCCATTACCAGAGCCTGCTCGTGGCCCACCACTGTGGGCAGGACCCCTCTGAATCGAGGTGGACAAGACCTGAATTGAATAGCGTAACCGTTTTCGATCATCTGCATCCACTGAGAAATATTTGGAAGACTTTTCCACTCTGCCAGAAAATCTACTAAGGGTACCAGCCTCGAGAGGCTGGCCTATGGAATACTTTGAGCTGCAGACACAGTGCCCTGGAACGGCGCACCGGTAGGGAACAACTGGTCTAACTGTTCTAGACCCCTCCTCAGAGGGAGCGAAGTTTTTCCCTCTGGGAAAAACTCGCTGGGACCGTCTGCGCCCCGGCATAAAGGCGAAATGAACTCAGTTTTCTCTCGGTGGGGACCACCCTCAGCACCCGCCAGCGGCGTCAGGATTTTGTATTAGACGAAGCCTTATTAGCAATAATAACTGTCCTCAGATCAGTTTTACCATTTGAAGACTTCGCCTGCGAGCACCACGCCACATCCCAGTTTCTCTGTGGGGGAGCGTGAGATGCGAAAACTCTGTTTCTGCTGCGCCCAGTGTGAGGAGCTAGTCGACGGCCTGGACTGCTCCCGCCCAGCAGTCCCTGGGACCTAAACTCTGAGTGGAAGATATTTTTGGAACGCCGCCACCTGCTTTTTCTCTTCTTGGAGCCTATCGATGACTGAATTGACTGAGTCACCGAATAGGCCCGCAGGGGAAAGCGGGGCGTCCAGGAGGAAAGATTTATTTTTCTCTTTCATACCCGAAAGGTTTAACCATAAGTGTCTCTCTGTGGCCACCAGGGCTGCCATAGAACGGGCCACTGACTTTGCCGTCTCCTTGGTGGCATGGAGAGATAAATCTGCTGCCTGACGTAGTTCACGAATTGCATCAGAACTAACTTCCTCCCTCTCACTCATTTCCTTTAACAGGTCAGCCTAGTACGCCTGCAATATTGACATTATATGGAGGCATGCCGCGGCCTGACTCGCCGCCGAATATGCTTTACCCACCAAAGCCGATGTGTTTCTAAGCAGTTTGGTGGGTAATACCGGTGCCTTGAGAGACGATGCTGACTCAGGAGAGAGAATGCTAGCCATCGCCTCTTTAGCCATAGGCATCACCCCATGCCCATATTGACTAGCCCCAGAAATGTTAGAGTAAGCAGATGTTTGAGGACTATAAATACGGCAAGAAACTGGTTTCTTCCAGGACTTCGACACCTCTGTGTGGAGGTCTGGAAAAAATGGAAGTCATGAAGGTTGCATATGAGAAGGCAGAAAACGTTCATCTAGTTTACTTTTCTGTCTAGACTCCTGCCTATCTGCTGGCCACTCAATACTTCGAGTGCAGGGATGAACACACTTCCTATAATGCTGCTGACTCGCCATGATATAGTTTTTTTATATACAGTGGGGAGATCAAGTATTTGATACACTGCCGATTTTGCAGGTTTTCCTACTTACAAAGCATGTAGAGGTCTGTAATTTTTATCATAGGTACACTTCAACTGTGAGAGATGGACAAACATTCAGAAAATCACATTGTATGATTTTTAAATAATTAATTTGCATTTTATTGCATGACATAAATATTTGATCACCTACTAACCAGTAAGAATTCCGGCTCTCACAGACCTGTTAGTTTTTCTTTAAGAAGCCCTCCTGTTCTCCACTCATTACCTGTTTTAACTGCACCTGTTTGAACACGTTACCTGTATTAAAGACACCTGTCCACACACTCAATCAAACAGACTCCAACCTCTCCACAATGGCCAAGACCAGAGAGCTGTGTAAGGGCATCAGGGATAAAATTGTAGACCTGCACAAGGCTGGGATGGGCTACAGGACAATTGGCAAGCAGCTTGGTGAGAAGGCAACAACTGTTGGCGCAATTATTAGAAAATGGAAGAAGTGACGGAAGATGACGGTCAGCCTCCCTCGGTCTGGGGCACCATGCAAGATCTCACCTTGTGGGGCATCAATGATCATGAGGAAGGTGAGGGATCAGCCCAGAACTACACGGCAGGACCTGGTCAATGACCTGAAGAGAGCTGGGACCACAGTCTTGTAAGAACTGATTTTCCTGCTAAGACCAAACTCACCCTGCAATAAAGCCATAAAACGCACCCTGGACAGAGCACAGGACATTGTCCTGTCCAAACTTTTCTCTTTCCTTATCTCTGCATCCCCCTCTCCCTCCACCCTTCCTCTCCCCCTGAGTCAAGTCACCAAAAGTTCATTAAGAATGTCTATATATTACATATGATATATCTTGTGAATCTATTGTTTTTCCTTTTTATGTTTGGTATCAAATAATAATAAAAAAAAAGGTCTTAATTTCATTGCAGTCATTGGTTTAATTAAAAAGATAGAGAACTTAGGAGAATCCTGTTCTCCTCTCTGGGTGATGTCTCTTCAAGATATCTCCCGAAACCAGGTGCTACCCCCTGGGGTACATGAATTGACCCATAAATATTGGTACAACCCTTTTGTTCTGGTCTGGGTATTTAAGGGTAGGTGACAGAGCAGTCTTTGGGATCCTTTACCAGGAACATCCCCCATACAGTGATGTGTCAGTGTTTTCCTGTTGGAAAACACTCACACACCACTGTGTGTCTCTGTCAGGAATGCATTGCTTACTTTTAGAGTCATCTTTGAGTAATTGATGTCATGTATTTATTATTTCTGAATTGGCTTTTAATCACTTGTGTAATTGGCATGATACATTTTACCTGACAAATAAAAGTTACATCTTGATTTATTCTGCATTTTCAGAAATAATGTCACTAGTAGATTAAAAGTGTAGTCTGGTGTTTCCGCAAATCTCTGTCCAGGATATATCAAACTGAATGCACTATGAATGGAGCATGGGGCACATCCTTAAGGAGATTTCTCCTTCCGATTTCTGACTATCACTGACTTAGCACGTTGCTGTCAGGGAAGTGCAGGACACAGATAGGTAATGCACAATAGACTTTATTAAGAGCACGTAGTGGATAAGGCAGATGATAAACTGGAAGTAGTAGTGTAGGATTCGTGAAGTTCACTGATGGTCTTATCTGTATTGAGTGGTGGATGATGAACCGGACAAACGAGACAGGGAACCAGATTGACGAGACGAGACACAGGATGAGACCAGGACCAGACGGGAACAGGAACGAGGATCGTAGATAGCTGAGCAGGTAAGTAGATCATGAGGAGTCGGGTATCTCGGTGAGGTATTGACGAGACCTGACAGTGAACTGAAGTGAGCGTGGGTCTTAAGAGTGCTGGAGATGATGGTGATGAGTGAGTACAGGTGATGAGGGCAGGTGATAACAATTAGAAATCCGGGGATAGTGAGCGAGTGGGTGGAGTGAATGTGTCTGGAACTGGTGCTGACGAGGTTGTGTCCATGACAGTAACCCAAAGTATAGTACCCTAAAGTATAGTAAGTGAGTATAGTACCCTGACGTCAGGCTTTTTGAAACTCCTAGAAGATTGAAGAAGGACTTCCATACTCGGGAGATGAACTGGGGACCATGGTCGGAGACAATATCTTCAGAAATGCCGAAGTGTCTAAGATCTGTGAGAAGAGCATTTCGGCAGTCTCAAAGGCAGTGGGTAGTCCAGGCAGTGGAATTAATTTACAGGCCTTGGAAAAACGATCTACAACAACTAGGATGCATGTGTTAGAATCTGAGGATGGAAGGTCGGTGACAAAATCGATTCCTAAATGAGACCATGGTCTGGTGGGTACAGGCAGTGGAACCAGTTTACCTTCTTGAAGACGTCAGGGTACTTTGGCCATGGTGCAGACGGGACATCCCTTGACATATCGGGAGGTGTCCTGGGTCATGTTGGGCCACTCTGGGTCATGTTGGGTTTGTTGACTGCCTGGGTGTCCAGAGCCCGGAGATGTATGGACTGAGTCCATGAGGGACAGACGCAAATGTGATGGAACATATGTCCGGACCTCCTATATACTCAGGACCTCCTGGTGGAGCAGGTTCGGCAAGTGTGGCTTCTGCAATGTGATCATCTAGACTCCACTGGATGGGACTGACGATTACGGCTGGAGATAGTCACGGAAAGCCCGAATGGCATGACCCCGGTATTCGTAGTGCCCAGCAGGAGTTATGAAAGCTGTCTTCCATTCGTCTCCCTCTCGGATTCGGATTAGATTGTAGGCGCTACGGAGATCGAACTTGGAAAATATATGAGCATTGTGGAGTTGCTCCAGGGCAGCTGGGACCAGAGGTAGAGGATAGCGGAACTTGATAGTGGAGGCGTTGAGAGTGCAGTAGTCGATGCAGGGGCGCAAGCCTCCGTCCTTCTTGCCCACAAAGAAAAAACTGGAAGCGGCAGGGGACGTAGATGGTTGGATGTAGCCTTGCTGAAGGGATTCTTCCACATACTCCTCCATGGCCTTTTGTTCCGGGATGGACAGTGGATAGATCTTACCGCACGGTAGTGTGGCCCCAGACAGGAAGGTCGATCGCACAGTCCCATGGCCTGTGTGGAGGTAGTTTAGTGGCCGGTTGTTTGCTGACGACATCCTGGAACGCCCAGTAGTAGTGAGGGATTTCGGGTAAGTGATCAGTGGCTGGACTCTCAATGGTGGTTGAACCGAGGATTAACTCGGAATTCAAAGCAGGAAATGAAGACTGCACCTTCTTGACGGTGTGTAGACAGTTGGAAAAACATTTTTCACTCCATCGACGAATCTCTCCTGTAGACCAGCAGATGTCTGGAGAGTGAAGGTCCAGCCATGGGCGTCCCAGGATGACATCCGCTGTAGAGCCCTCCAGTACCAGAAAAGAGCATTTTTCCACATGAAGACAGCCAATAGTGAGGGTGAGAACTGGACTGCAGTGACGAACGTTGCCACGACCAAGCGGTTTTCCCAGGATGGATTGTACACTTAGAGGTTGATTTATACATCTTCGGTGAGTTTGAAGTCATTGAAGGGTAGACTCAGATATGAAGTTTCCAGCAGAACCAGAATCGATCAGAGCTTTCGCTGAAAAAAAGATCGTTGCAGATATGAAATCAACACTGATGTGTACTTCAGAGGGGAAATGGGAAATGGAAGATCAACCGTACCTACGGCAGGTCGTGGGGGGCGAACAGGACAGTTGATACGAATATGACCAGAGGCACCACAATAGAGACATAGATGGTTGTGGATACGTTGTTGACGTTCGGTGGCAGATAAATGTGTGGAATCGATTTCCATGGGTTCTGGTACTGGAGGACTGGTAGAAGGCATAGAATGAGGAGGAGGCAGTGCAGGGTTGGTGGTGAGACATTCAGTGCGGCGTTGAGCTACGAGAATGGAGCATTGAATAAGATTTTCAACTCCAATGGAATCGTTGTACAGACCCTTTCCAAAAAATTTGAATATCATGGAAAAGTTTATTTATTTCCATAATTCCATTCAAAACGTTAAACTTCCATATATTATAGATTCAGGGCCCACAACTTAAACGATTTCAAGTATTTAGTTGTTTATTTGTACACAATTTGGGCTTCCAGCTCATAAAACCCACGAAAACAGGATTTCAAAAAATTTGAATATTACATGAAATCGCACAGTAATTACACAGTGATACCATGGTCATTGAACCAGGTTTTGGTTCTTTTGGCAGTGTGGGCAGGTGCAAATCCTGCTGGAAATTGAAGGAAGCATGAAGTGCTCTGAAAATGTCCTGGTAGACGGCTGCGTTGACTCTGGATTTAATAAAGCACAGTGGACCAAAGTCCTCTTTTCTGATGAGAGCAAATTTTGCATCTCATTTGGAAACCAAGGTCCCAGAGTCTGGAGGAAGAATGGAGAGGCACACAATCCAAGATGCTTGAAGTCCAGTGTGAAGTTTCCACAGTCTGTGTTGGTTTGGGGAGCCATGTCATCGGCTGGTGTTGGTCCACTGTGCCGTCCACTCAACACAGCCGTGGTCATTGAACCAGGTTTTGGTTCTTTTGGCAGTGTGGGCAGGTGCAAATCCTGCTGGAAAATGAAGTCAGCATCTCCATAAAGCTTATCTGCTGAAGGAAGCATGAAGTGCTCTGAAAATGTCCTGGTAGACGGCTGTGTTGAGTGGACGGCACAGTGGACCAACACCAGCCGATGACATGGCTCCCCAAACCAACACAGACTGTGGAAACTTCACACTGGACTTCAAGCATCTTGGATTGTGTGCCTCTCCATTCTTCCTCCAGACTCTGGGACCTTGGTTTCCAAATGAGATGCAAAATTTGCTCTCATCAGAAAAGCCGTCTACCAGGACATTTTCAGAGCACTTCATGCTTCCTTCATTTTCCAGCAGGATTTGCACCTGCCCACACTGCCAAAAGAACCAAAACCTGGTTCAATGACCATGGTATCACTGTGTAATTACTGTGCAATTTCATGTAATATTCAAATTTTTTGAAATCCTGTTTTCGTGGGTTTTATGGGAAACCCAAATTATGTACAAAAAAACAACTAAATACTTGAAATCGTTTAAGTTGTGGGCCCTGAATCTATAATATATGGAAGTTTAACGTTTTGAATGGAATTATGGAAATAAATAAACTTTTCCATGATATTCTAATTTTTTGGAAAGGGTCTGTATATAGCCAACTGTAGACAAATGTTGCGGTTCAGCTTGTGGCGATAAGCGGTGATTAGTGCAGTCTCATTCCATCCACTGTTAGCAGCCAGAGTGTGGAACTTCAGGGCGTACTCTGTAAGAGAAGAATCTCCTTGCCGAAGGCGAAATGATTGATCGTGGACAGAGAGAGCATTAGGTACTTGAGCAAACACTACATGAAAATGACCAAGGAAATTGTTGAGTGTTTGTGTTACAGTACCATTAGCGTCCCAGAGCGCGTGTGCCCAGAGCAGGGCGTGTCTGGTGAGCAGAGAAATGATGAAAGCAATTTTCGCCCTTTCAGTATTGTTTATTGTAAATAGGATCCCCATTAGCTGTCACCAAAGTGAAATGAGCTAGTCTTCCTGGGGTCCACGACAAAAAAGAAATCACATAACAATGTTAATATAAAAACAGTATAGCACTATAATATTATATACATCAATACCACATCATCATAAATTAGTCTGAATAAATGATTACAGTATTACATTCATAAAATAAATATGTCCTTTCCTTACTCACAAATTTAAATAGTGCATTCTCAGATGGTACCTAAAAGAGTCTTTGCCATTCATTTTACGTATATTCAATGGGCAATTATTCCAATGATTGATGGCACGATAAATAATAGTTCTCTTTAAAGCATTTGATTTTGGGCGTGGTAACATCATCAGGCCATCATCCGCAGACCTAGTCACATGAGAATGTACCTGATCACACCTAACAATTTGGTTATAGAAAAAAACTGGTTGAGAAGAATAGACAATGTTTCTAAAAAAACTTAGTTGTATTAAAAACCAGCCTTTTCTCCACCGTTAACCATGAGAGCTGACAGTGCATACTAATAGTGTTTGTTTTAATGGGACAATGTAATACTAACATGGCAGCTCTGTTTTGGGTCGTTTGTAATTTCTTTAGTTGACCTATAGATATAGATGACCATACAGGGGCACAATAATCCAAATGACATAAGATTAAAGATTTAGCCACCTGCTCCACAATGTGTGTAGGGACATAAGAAAGACATTTCCTCACCATAGAGATACCACTACCCATCTACTTGACTATGATATCAATATGTTCTACCCATGACAGCTTACTATCCACTATTGTGCCCAGTAATTTTACTTTATCTACCTGTTCTATAGGTTCCCCAGACAAGTTCAAACTCATCTTTGGTCTTAATGACAATTTATGACTCGATCCCAAGATAACTGATTTGGTTTTTGAGATATTCAGCACCAACTTATTTTGTTTTATCCAATCAGAAACCATATTTAACTCAGCTGATAAAACATAATCCAGTTCACTGACGGTTTTTGCAGCATAATACAATGTGGAATCATCAGCATACATTTGTACAGTTGCTTTACATAAAACAGATGGTAAATCATTTGTGAAGATGGCGTATAAAAGTGGTCCCAGGCAGCTCCCTTGTGGGACCCCACAGTCCAAGACCTTAGAGTGAGACCAGCTGCCAGTGTAATAAACCCGTTGCGTCCTACATGTGAGATAACTCTTCATAAAATCGATGGCAGTTGGACTAAATCCATAACATTCTAGTTTACCAATGAGTAGATTGTGATCTATGACATCAAATGCCACACTAAAATCAAGTAATACAGCACCAGTCATATTTAAATTATCCATTTCCTTAAGCCAGTCACCTGTCATTACTGTAAGGGCAGAACAAGTTGAATGGTTATGTCTATAAGCATGTTGGAAATCTGTGTTCAAACCATTAGATTCAAAGTATTCCTTTACTTGTGAGTGAACTATTCTCTCCATCAGCTTACTAAGAACTGGGAGAATAGTAATAGGTCTGCTGTTCTTCCCAGTAAGTGCTAGTCTGCCATCTTTAGGTAAGGGAATAATTTTACCTTCTTTCCAAATAGTGGGAAAAACACCTTTCATTAAGCATGCATTTAATATTTGACATAACGGACCGCAAACATAGTCAACTGCCAGGCTAAGTACTTTACTGTCCAGCATGTCAGTACCTACTGAGCTGTGTTTGGGCAGAGACTTCAACAACTTTCTTACTTCCGGCTCATCTACATTATTAAACTGGAAAGTGCAACTCTTATCTAACATCACATCTTTTTTTATAAGCTTTAGGTAATTAGAATCAGTATTGTCCATATTCTGCCTTAGTGCATGAACCTTATTTATGTAGAAATCATTAAAATAATTCGCTATATCAGATGGTTTGGTCAAAAACTTGCCTTCTGACTCCACAAAGGAAGCCCCTCCAGATGTCCGCCTCCCCATTATTTCATTAAGGGTTTTCCAGAGCTCTTTACCATCTTGCTTTACAGCATTTATTCTCTGCATGTAATATTCGGTAACACTTTATTTTGATAGTCCGTTTGTTGAGACTTTACTAGTTATTAGTAGCCATTCAGTAGCTTGTCAACAGTGCATCAGTTGACATTCAACAACACTGTTTTAACAGACAAGTAACATATGTTCAACTTACTGCCTATAGACTATAAGGTACAATTCAAGTGTTAATCTACAGATTTTACAAAAAAGTGCCTGTTGACTGTCAGTGTTATTTTGCAACAGGTTATTAACCAATTGTCAACTAACTTTCAATTGTCAACTAACTTTCTGTAGATTGAGTACCAACAACTCAAGATCAATCTGTCAGTTAAATGTCAACAGTCATGTCAGCATATGAAGTATATGATACTGTATATCCTACTCAAGGGGTCTCATATGCATCAAATTAATAATTATTTTAGCTGATTTAAAATCTGTTGATAGTCAACTAAATATTACATGTAGTTGCTTATTTGTTGCTTGTCAACAAAGAAATTGTTTATGATCAGTTGACTATTAATAGACATTCTCAACTAAGTGTTAGTAGATATATTTTAGGACTATCTAATTAAAGTGAAAAACAGTTTATATCAGTAGAAAGTCTATAACCTATCAACAGATTAATATATTGTTTATGATCAGTTGACTATTAATAGACATTATCCACTAAGTGTTAGTAGATAAATTTTAGGACTATCTAATTAAAGTGAAAAACAGTTTATATCAGTAGAAAGTCTATAACCTATCAACAGATTGTAAACATACTTTTTTTGTACGTTTGGATAGATGCTGAAACGTATGATACAGACATGTCTGCAACGTAGAATTATTACGAATTCACAGCTACAAAACGTTTACGAATCATAAAGATATCTGTATCATTTCCCTTATACTTTTTTATAGATAAATGTAAGTTCCCTTAACCCTACTCCCAAACCTTAATATACATTACTAATTTTATACAGAATATAAAAAGAATAAAACACTTAATGGACAGAGATGTGTAGGGAAATGCCAGTTTTATTAATAGCATTAAAATATATTTCGAGCCACTAACATTAATCCTACTCCTGCCCCTAAACCTACCCATAACCATTTCTTAAAACTATGCAGGCTAAAATTATGAAGAAAAACAACAGATGTGTAATCATAATAATTTATTGCGAAAATGTAAATCGGTACCAAAAGTCGCTCAAATGACGATGTGTTGCAGTCCTCTCTGGCAGTATATAATAGTTTTGTATAAGGGACAGAGCAGAATTTAAGTTATTAATCCATGAAAATGTTAACCCAGCTTCCCTCTGAAGACGGCGCGCTTCTGCATTTCAATGTTGTTTCAACTGAAACACGGCATGCTGCAATCTGTGACAAAGCAGGTGAGAGCCAATGAACGTTTGATATCACTGCCGTAAAACATGTCGTAACGCTTCTTGAGGGCGCAATTTTTGAATTTAAATTCATCACGAGCTTTTTTCTTCTCTTCTCTCTTTTTCTTTTAAGACTATTGTTGAATAGATTTAATTTTTTTATTTTTCCTCTTTAATGTATACTGAACCATAATTTATCTTTTGTCTTGAAAGATTGTTTATATTTCTTGTATGTATCGACTTGTTTAGTTTGTTAATATTGCAATAAAAAAAAAAAAAAATCATCACGAGTGCGGGATTTGACATGTACGGTCGCTGCTGAGAATGGAGATGGAGATCGCTGGATGTGGATGAAGGGCTGAATTTGGATCTGTTTCTTGCTTGCGTATGGATTATAAAGATTTGGATTACATCTAACGTTACGTTAGCTAATAAAAAAATATGTATTTTGTTAATTTATATTGCGTTTTGGTGTATTATGGTTCTATAGGAGAAAACGCCTTTTGTGTCTCACGTAACGTTAAATAAACTAAATGTTACAAAATGGTTAAACGATTAAAGAAGGAATTGTTAAGGGTTTAAACTATAGTCCTGTCTGTTAATCCACCGAAGCGAGTTTGCAGCAGGAACAGAGATTATTTCTTAAATGAGTAACTGTTATAACGTTAAACTGCATTTAATAAATGCGATTTTCTGTAAAACGTACTGTCATGAAAGGCTAAATGTATTAATTAATAATTATTGTTATTTGTTGTTTATAACTTTTGATCTTGGCCTCGGGCATTTGAAATGATGTAGACTATTGAGAGTTTTCTCATTTGGAATGCTCAATATAATGTTTTTCACATAATCAGATGGTTCAGATGTGATCGTGATATCCTAGTAAATAATGGGTTGTATTATTTTTTTTTATTTAATAAAAGTGTTTTTTTTTTTCTTTCTCTGATGTGCTGGCCATAGTGTTTGTTCTACTTCAGTCAGGTTAGGTATGCAATCTGTTGATAGGTTATAGACTTTCTACTGATATAAACTGTTTTTCACTTTAATTAGATAGTCCTAAAAGATATCTACTAACACTTAGTGGATAATGTCTATTAATAGTCAACTGATCATAAACAATATATTAATCTGTTAGGTTATAGACTTTCTACTGATATCAACTCTTTTTCACTTTAATTAGATAGTCCTAAAATATATCTACTAACACTTAGTTGAGAATGTCTATTAATAGTCAACTGATCATAAACAATTTATTTGTTGACAAGCAACAAATAAGCAACTACATGTAATCTTTAGTTGACTATCAACAGATTTTAAATCAGATAAAATAATTATTAATTTGATGCATATGAGACCCCTTGAGTAGGATATACAGTATCATATACTTCATATGCTGACATGACTGTTGACATTTAACTGACAGATTGATCTTGAGTTGTTGGTACTCAATCTACAGAAAGTTAGTTGACAATTGAAAGTTAGTCGCCAATTGGTTAATAACCTGTTGCAAAATAACATTGACAGTCAACAGGCACTTTTTCATAAAATCTGTAGATTAACACTTGAATTGTAACTTATAGTCTATAGGCAGTAAGTTGAACATATGTTACTTGTCAGTTGAAACAGTGTTGTTGAATGTCAACTGATGCACTGTTGACAAGCTACTGAATAGCTACTGATAACTAGTAAAATCTCAACAAATGGACTATCAAAATAAAGTGTTACCTAATATTCTTTTTTCATCGATCTATTCAGTTTAGTAACCTGATTTCTCAGTTGACAGTACATGAATCTGTCCTCCACCAATCCAGTCACTCTCATTCAGCCATGGGGCTGGTCTCCCTTTTACAATACACTTTCTCATAGGGGCATGCCTATCAACAATCTTCATAAATCTTTCCATAAAGATATTTAAGGCGGCCTCAGGCTCCTCAGCAGCATACACATCAGTCCAATCAATACCACCAACATCTGCCAAAAAACTCTCCGGAATAAATTTCTTAAACATCCTTTTATGTACTATATTAACCTTACATTTTGGAATTTTAGTTTTTCTGGTAATGATATTGTGGTCACTAAATTAATTCAGTCCCAGGAGGTCTATAGCAGCAACCGATTAGCACCGGCTTTAAGTAAGGAAGATGCACTTTAACCCACGATTCTAAACCATCTGAGATAAACTCAGAGCACAGTGTTGCCGGAAAGTTATCTCTGATATAAAATGCTATGCCACGCATAGCCGGGTCTAGGCTATGTTTATTCCCATGTTTATTCCTGTCCCTTCTAAAAATATTATAGCCATCAATGGAAATCTCGGTGTCAAGAACAGTAGCATCCAGATGAGTCTCCGATACTGCCAAAATATGAATGGTGTTTTCTGTAATCAGATAATTAAGTTCAAATACCTTATTTCTGATGCTGCAGACATTCAAATGAGCCATAACAAGACCCTCTGAAACAGAAAGGAGATGCTTATCATCAATAGGCCTACTATCCATAATTATTATTTTTCTTTAAAATCAGTTCAGTCTATATCAGTGGTTCTCAATTCCAGTCCTCATGACCCACTGCTCTGCACATTTTGTATGTCTCTCTTATCTGACACACTCAGTTCAGTTCATGGAGTCTCTCCTAATGAGCTGATGATCTAGTTCAGGTGTGTTAAATAAGGGAGACATACAAAATGTGCAGAGCAGTGGGTCACGAGGACTGGAATTGAGAACCACTGGTCTATATGAGCTCAAGTTAAGGAAACCAGAGAACTAGTCTCTCACTCCAGCTCTTGGCTCCAACTCCTGGCTGTTGGTGCCTTTCCTATCCTTATGCTTTCGGGCAGGGGGATGGACAATAAGCTTGTCATGTCGGATGTAGGCTATGTCACCTCTTTCTCTGGCAGCTTTCATGGCTGGAATGAGTTCCTTACGTTTTTGCCTGACGGCTTCAGTGTAGTCCTCATTCACATAGATGTTGGTGCCTTTCAAATTCTTAGTCTTTCCTAGAACAGCCATTTTATCTTTGTATCTGAGGAATTTGACCATGATAGGCCTAGGTCTCTTTCCAGAATATCCAGATGGATTGCCAGTCCTATGTGCACGTTCAATCACCATCTGACTACTGTCCAGGTGAAGTTTCTCATTTATCACATACTTGACTTTGTCCTCAGACTCCTTCCAGCTTTCATTCTGGGCCTCAGGAATGCCATCCACAACAAGGTTATTCTTTCTTGTTTGACCCTCCAAGTAATCCGCTTTCTCAGTCATCTCTGCCAATTTTCCCTGCATTATTTTGGTTTCAGGACAAGCAATTATTCTTTCCGACTCAGTTTTATCAATTTTCTTTATTAGATCATCAATAAAGTAGAGAACCGTGATGCATTCATCTCCATATAAAGCTCGCACTGAAGTAAAAACCCACTGCACTCCCCCTCCTCGCCGGAGAAGGTCGCTGGCCGGGCCATGGGACTTACAGAGGCAAACGAGGAAGCAGAGGTTCCAGGTGGTTGAAGTGCTTGGCGTATCTTGTGTAACACATCGTGGATGGGAACTGGTTGCACTGGCGGTGAAGCGGCATCTTCTGCCAGATCCAATGGCTCTTGCATGTTAGTCTGGTCTTCTGTCAGGGAAGCGCAGGACACAGACAGGTAATGCACAATAGACTTTATTAAGAGCACGTAGTGGATAAGGCAGATGATAAACTGGAAGTGGTAATGTAGGATTCGTGAAGTTCACTGATGGTCTTATCTGTATTGCGTGGTGGATGATGAACCGGTGAGCCAGGAACCGGACAGACGAGACGGGGAACCAGACTGATGAGACGAGACACAGGATGAGACCAGAACCAGACGGGAAGAGGAACGAGGATCGTAGATAGCTGAGAAGTGAGCGTGGATCTTAAGAGTGCTGGAGATGATGGTGATGAGTGAGTACAGGTGATGAGGGCAGGTGATGACAGGATAGTGAGCAAGTGGGTGGAGTGAATGTGTCTGGAACTGGTGCTGACGAAGGTGTGTCCGTGACAGTTGCAAGCTCGCAACTATTAAAAAAATTACACCTTTGTTATGAGTCAGCAGTGAGCGGCCGCTTAGGGTAAAATAGTTGCACTGCACCCTCTGACTGTTTCAGAACTGGTTAGTTTGTGATCGTGAGCGCACATTCGCGACGTGACATCTCAAAGTGGCACCGGGTCCTTAATGTACAAATATTTGAAGAAGGATGAATACAACCCCAAGAACACCATCCCAACCGTGAAGCATGGAGGTGGAAACATCAGTCTTTGGGGATGCTTTTCTTCAAAGGGGACAGGATTACTGCACCTTATTGAGGAGAGGATGGATGGGGCCATGTATCGCAAGATCTTGGCCAACAACCTCCTTCCCTCAGTAAGAGCATTGAAGATGGGTCGTGGCTGGGTCTTCCAGCATGACAACGACCCGAAACACACAGCCAGGGCAACTAAGGAGTGGCTCCGGAAGAAGCATCTCAAGGTCCTGGAGTGGCCTAGCCAGTCTCCAGACCTGAAACCATTAGAAAATCTTTGGAGGGAGCTGAAAGTCCGTATTGCCCAGCGACAGCCCCGAAACCTGAAGGATCTGGAGAAGGTCTGTATGGAGGAGTGGGCCAAAATCCCTGCTGCAGTTTGTGCAAACCTGGTCAAGAACTACAGGAAACGTCTCGGTTACATATGGTAACCCTCGTTCCCTGAGGGAGGGAACGGAGACGTACGTTGTGGTGAACGACGAATAGGAATCTCGCTAGAGAGGCCAATCTACTTCGAATGAAACTAAAACAAGCCAATGCACATTGGTGTGCAATCATTTGCATCAGCTGTGCAGCCTCGCAGCGCGGGTATTTAACGAGCAGCTGGTGTGATTGCACTTCAGTTTTTTGCTGAGGAGCCAAGCCTGAAAAGCTTGTCGCCCCGGCGGGTAGCGGCAGATGTGGCGACGGGACGTACGTCTCCGTTCCCTCCCTCAGGGAACGAGGGTTACCATATGTAACCGAGACGTTCTCTATCGTTCAGTCACTACGACGTACGTCGTGGTGAACGACGAATAGGAATCCCAACCAAAGTGCCACAGCTGCTGTACCCCATCCAGCGCCCTGAGCAAGCCACTACACCTTCTTGCCTGGAAGGACGATAGGAGAGGGCTTACACAAAGAGTATCATCACTGTTGTTTCGTGATAACCCATACAGTGAGATATTGGATAACACTGGGAAAGCGTGCCCGAACTGAGGGAGGGGAACGCTGCGGGAGCCACATTCTTAAGAAGAGTTATGTGGGAAACACATATGGACTAACCCAAGGGTTGTACTGCATATGAATAATGGGTGACTTAGCCCAAGGGAAAGACACAGGCTTCCGAGGAGCAGCCA